>CM064518.1:39170870-39420870 GCA_032716605.1 Paralithodes platypus
CCATAACACAATTCAACACACCCATTTCCTCCCACCCAACTTTCAATGTATATATATTGTCTGTCTCTGTGTTGTCATGTGTTCTTCCTTCATTGTTCGCGCTTTCTTATTAGCGATCTACTTTTATTTATCCGCTTACTGTTTTGGGTTTTTTTATTGTTTCTTTCTCCATCTATTATTTCATTCATGCGTCCTTCCTTTTCTGTCTTATTTCTTGTCAACCTCTTCCGGTTCCATTTTATCACTCTGTATTTAGTTTCTTTTCCATTTTCCCTTTCTTTATCCTAATCTTCAGTCTTGATTATATGTCACGTTGTATTTAATAATATCCTTAGGAATATTAATACTACTCACATATACTGTAAGTTTAATTAATATACTTGCAGTGGAAATAATAATATTACTTGTAATATGTTATTTTAGAAGGTCAAAACTGTACGCCTCTGTATGCCCAGAAGGTTATTATGAAAGTCATCACCGACGCTTGTATTCCCTCTGTCAGGCTATAGTCTATTCACTGTAAGTAGGCGATAAATCATAACCTCTATCGTCTGTAACTCAAAAAGGGGCTTAGCTAGCGTAAATTGGCTGTTTATAAATGGTTCCACCATCTTTATTCCTTGACTGACTCTTCCCTAATGGTTTAAAATATTAGCTTGATTCCTTAGTACGTGTTTGTGTGTAGAAAGTATTGTACGGAGACATGATTTATCGCCTACTTACAGCAAAGACTATAATAACAACCTACACAAGCATTCTTAGGTCCCGTTGCATTCTTAGGTCATGTTGGCGGGAAGTAACCATGGTATTCTTTTCCTCACATCCCAGTCAATGAGGTTTGGGGTGGAGAGAGGTATATGGCACACTTGAGCACTAAGGGACGATGCATCATACTAGAATTGGGCCATTGAATGATATTCCTAGATGTTCTAGATAATCATGAACTCAATGTTGTATTTAAGTGTTACAATAGAACAGGTACATCACTGTTGCAATTGCTGTCTCTCTCACACTATTGGTCGAGAAGTATTGTTTGTGAAAAATATTGATAAGAGAAGAGAAGAGGACCGATGGAGAGAGGAGTTGAGTGTAGGCGATTCATGGTGAAAAGTACCTATTGATAAGATGAAAGGTAAAATTAATTCGATATCTATAAACAGAGAAAAGTGCACACCGCACGGTGCCTATTAAAACAAAATATATATCGGAAGATTCACTCATTCTAACCGCTTAGCTATACAACTGTAGAGAAATGCAACGTTGCCAATTTCTGTCAGGTTTGTAACCGAATTCTGCGCCACCCTTATACAGTATATATATAAATATATAATGTGCAGAGAAGTCCCTTTACACACAAAAACAACTCTCACTATTTGCAAGACATTAACCTTTTCTATTTACATTAAGAGGTTTCCCTATCATTACACTAAATATCTTTTCCTCAGTATACAGTATAACTTGTTATGTACCCAGAGATGCCAAAGTTAATAAATGCGTCGACATGTAACTACATGGCAATAATGAGGCCGGCATCTGAATGAATTAGTTAATCTGTCATTGTCACTGGAGTGAGCAGGTCTTGTGACTGGTTGAGAGGAGGGATGCCGGGAAACTTTCACCAATCCAATCAGATTTTTTCTGGCTAACTTCAGACGATTTTGTTCAGCTATAATAACTGATACATTTTTAACCTTTGAATCCTAGGACGGACTTTCCTGGATAATGTAAAATCGCCCATTAGTAGCAAGCAGATAGTCGGAACTGTCGTGTACTTACTCTAAAAGGTTTTCTAACATGTGGATATACATTTGCCATTCAAATGTTCACGAGACTGAAGCATATTCCCGGTGAAGACATAATGTATTATTGATAAAACACACACACACACACAAGAAAATATGTATGAAAATATGCTCAGTCGGTTTATGAAAATCAGCCCAAGCAAACTTTACGTCAAAAGAAAATCAAGGCTTCACAAAAAGAGACCCATCCTCCTCTTCCCTCCTCACTGAAAGTCTCTGAGAACCTGCAGATGTCTTTGATAGTTGGAGGAGACGGAATGGGAAAGGATACGAAGACGAGGAGGATCGAAAAAGGGAGTTGTCGTGAACGGAGATAAGAAGGAATGAACAAGAAGAAAGAAATGGTTTGATAAGACGATGGTGAAGGAGGAAATTAATAAAGAGGACGAACAAGCTGATGGGGGAGGTAATTTACTATAAATATGTACATATTATGGAAACACAAACACACACACACACACAAACACACACAAACAAATAAACACACACATACTGAACTCTTCGCTCAAACTTTCGCTAGAAATTCAACCTTGGAATGATTCCGGTGCTATTCCTCCCTCTCCATCCCCCTCTCTCCTACGTATGCCTAATATCCTAATCTCTTCTAAAGATGTACTTTCTACCCTCTCTGGGCTTGATACTAGAAGGCGTACGGTCCGGATGGTGTTCCCCCTGTTGTACTAAAAAACTGTGCTTCCGTGCTGACTCCCTGCCTAGGCAAACTCTTTCGTCTCTGTCTCTCCTCTAGCGTCTTCCCTTCTTGCTGGAAGTTTGCTCTCATTCAACCTGTCCCAAAGAAGGGTGACCACTCTCAACCTTCCAACTATCTTCCAATTTGCCTCATCTCTTGTATCTCTAAAGTTTTTGAAACTATTCTTACTTCCAAATTTCTTAAGCATTTATCTTCTCATAATCTACTATCAGATCGCCAGTATGGCTTCTTAAGGGTCGCTCTACTGGTGATCTTCTTTCATATCTTACTAACTCTTGGTCATCCTCCTTTCGGGATTTCGGTGAGACCTTTTCTATTGCGTTAGACATATCGAAGGCCTTCGATAGAGTCTGGCACAAATATCTAATTTCTAAACTACCCTCCTTCGGTTTCTGTCCCTCCATCTGTGCCGTTGTCTCTAATTTCCTTTCCGGTCGTTCCATAGCTGCAGTTGTGGACGGCCATCGTTCATTTCCTCATCATATCAACTCCGGTGTTCCTCAGGGATCTGTCCTATCTCCTATTCTCTTTCTAATTTTCATAAATGATCTTCTCAACTGTACCTCCAGTCCTATCCATTGATATGCAGACGACTCTACCTTACATTATTTAATTAGTTTCCCAGAACGCCCCAGCCAGCAATCCCTCAAAAGCAAACGTAATGAAGCCATAGACCTCTTATCTTCTGATCTAACTACCATCTCCAATTGGGGCAGAGAAAACCTTGTTACCTTTAATCCGACCAAGGGACTGGAGTTCTCGAAACAAATAAAACCTCCGGTTCTGACGTTATTCTTGACTTTCAGTGTGCTGGTTCAATAATCCAGAAGGGTTGATAGCCTCTGAAGTTCTTTTTTAACTAACTAACTAACCTTACAACCAGTGGTCGACCCATCTAAACCTATATAACCTCGACAAAAATAGCGCAGTTTAGAGATGCTACAATTAAGTATCTTAGCTGGTTAATGGACTGCAAGACAACCTCAAACTATATAAAGGGCATTGCCACCTGGACTCGTGATTATGGACAGTTAGAATCATTTGTATTTTCTCCATGTCCTATCCGAAATTCCGTGTCAGTTTTCCCATGCTACATGGTATTTTTTCAACTGTTTCCATGCCAGCATTACCTGGAAGGAGTGGTGGGTGGGGAGGAGCCTTATTTGCTATCCTTTTCTCTATCCCGTAGTCAGTAGATTATTAGTATAGATATCCAAACTGCCCCGTAAAGACCAGTAGATCTGTTGCAGGTTGTACTCCTTTATAGTCCTTTGTAAATAATTATTATAATACAAAGCACTACATAAATGATATTATGAGTGTGGTTATCATGTCGCACATTTTTAACACATAAGCTAAGATAAAGGAACATGTGTGAGAAAGTGAGGTGATGTCGTGAGAGAAAAGGTCTTCAAAGATTTATTGGAGCGACGAGAAGGAAACGGAAGAAAAATATATGAAGTGTGAGAAAGTATATATCATTGGGGAAAAAGTTATTAGTGAGGAAAGAATTAGGATCAGAGAATAGACACAAAGTTAATATTGTTACATAATTTGTATATCCATGGTAATAATAAACAATTCATTAATTTGTATCTCTCTCTCTCTCTCTCTCTCTCTCTCTCTCTCTCTCTCTCTCTCTCTCTCTCTCTCTCTCTCTCTCTCTCTCTCTCTCTCTCTCTCTCTCTCTCTCTCTCTCTCTCTCTCTCTCTCTCTCTCTCTCTCTCTCTCTCTCACTTTAATCGTCGGCCTCCAAGACATCAAGAGGGCTCCACTGGTAATTACAAACCGGTTGTAAAAATATTGACTAGTGTAATTAAAGGCTGTGTCGGGTCGCTGCTTCGCCAACAGTGAATGGAAATATTTGTTGGGGTCGCTTTAATAGTCTATTATTTCCGGTGCAATTATATGTAACAAAGACAAATGAAAAACAAACCCAATAAGCTGGATGTAGACTTTTTTTTTTTTTTTTTTTTTTTTTTTTTTTTTCTATGTGATTGAGGGAGGCAAAAGGCATAACTGCCTATAGCGAGTGTCTCCCCCATAGTTGAAAGAGTGACAGGGCCAAAATCAAGGGACGTTCGAGCCAAAATGCCTGGACACACAGAGTTTGAAGCAATTTGAGTCATAGGAAGAGGGAAAGACTGATTCTGGGAGAGAGTTCCAGAGCTCAGCTGTTGAGTAGAAGAAAGTTTGAGAGTAACGTTTCACTCTTGGGTTGGAGAGTTGCACAGAGTAGGGGTGGGATTGAGTTGCAAGACGGGTACCACGTGCCCTACGTAAAGGAGGTGGTATGCACTGGGATAGCTCTGAGGAACACTGATTATTATAGTAGCGATAGAATAGCGCGAGAGATGCAACATTGCGGCGGAGAGAGAGAGAGATTGCAGAGAGTTGGTGAGTGGACGGAGGTTAATGATACGAAAGGCCTTCCTTTCAACTTTGTCTAGGAGAGCAGTGTGAGAGGAACCTCCCCACACATGTGAACAATACTCAATACAAGGGCGCACTATGCCCCTGTACAGAGCAAGAAGCTGCACAGTGGAAAAGAACCCCCTAAGGCGGTTGAGCACACCCAGCTTCTGGGAGGCTGCCTTAGCAAGACTGGTAATATGGTCCTTCCAAATGAGAGCAGAAGAAAAAGAGACACCAAGAATATTGAGAGAAGATGAAGGGTTGATTTTTGTATTGTTGAAGAATAAGGGATAGTCCGCTGGGAGATCCTGACGGGTAGATAGATGGAGAAATTGGGTTTTGGAAGCATTAAAGTTAACAAGGTTTTCTCTGCCCCAATTGGAAATAGTATTTAGATCAGAATTTAAGAGTTCTATGGCTTCATTACGTTTGTCGTTGAGGGATTGCTGGCTGGGGCGTTCTGAAAAACGAATGGAGTAGTGCAAGGTTGAGTCGTCTGCGTATGAATGGATGGGAATTAAGGTACAGTTAAGGAGATCATTTATAAAAATTAGAAAGAGAATAGGAGATAGGACAGAGCCTGAGGAACACCGGAGTTTATAGAGTGAGGAAGTGAACAATGGCCGTCCACAACCGCGGCTATGGAACGGCCGGAAAGGAAATTAGAGACAAAGGCACAGATGGAGGGATAGAAAACCGAAGGAGGGTAGTTTAGAAATTAAAGATTTATGCCAGACTCTATCGAAGGCTTTCGATATGTCTAGTGCAATAGAAAAAGTCTCACCGAAGTCCCGAAAGGAGGATGACCAAGAGTTAGTAAGATATGAAAGAAGATCACCAGTAGAGCGACCCTTAAGGAAGCCATACTGGCGATCTGAGAGCAGATTATGAGAAGAGAAATGCTTAAGAAATTTGGAAGCAAGAATAGTTTCAAAAACTTTAGAAAGACAAGAGAAAAGAGCAATTGGACGATAGTTGGAGGGTTGAGAGTGGTCACCCTTCTTTGGGACAGGTTGAATGTGAGCAAACTTCCAGCATGAAGGGAAGACGTTAGAGGATAGACAGAGACGAAAGAGTTTGCCTAGGCAGGGAGTCAGCACGGAAGCACAGTTTTTGAGAACAACAGGAGGAACACCGTCTGGACCGTACGCCTTATTAGTGTTAAGCCCAGAGAGGGTAGAAAGTACATCTTTAGAAGAGATTAGGATATTAGGCATAAGTAAGAGAGAGGAGGGCGGAGAGGGAGGAATAGCACCGGAATCATCCAAGGTGGAGTTTCTAGCAAAAGTTTGAGCGAAGAGTTTAGCTTTGTCAGAGGAAGAAGTGATGGTTGTGCCATCAGAGTGGGAAAGGGGAGGGAAAGACGAGGAAGAGAAATTGTTGGAGAGGTTTTTGGCTAGATGCCAGAAAGCTTGGGAAGAGCTAGAGTTGGATAGTTCAGTGCATTTATTATTGATGAAAGAGTGTTTGGCAAGTCGAAGAACAGATTTGGCCTTGATTCCGGGCAGAAACATATGAAGAATGAGAAGTCTTGAGTTTTAAGGCGTCGGTACCGTTTGAATGCTTCCTCCTTATTGCGGACAGCAGTAGAACAGGCGTGAGTAAACCAAGATTTTTTAGCATTAGTCTGAGAGAAAGAGAATGGAATGTATGGTTCCATGCCCGATAGGATTACCTCGGTAATGCGTTCAGCACTCTCCGAGGGTCCTCGGCCATGGAAGCAGAAATCATTCCATGGGAAATCAAAGAAGTACTGCCGAAGAGCCTCCCAGTCGGCAGCGCCAAAGTGCCACAAGCGCCGCCGGCTAGGAGGATCGGGTGGCTGTACTGGAGAGATAGGACAGGTGACAGAGATAAGTTTATGGTCGGAGGAGCCCAAAGGAGAGAAAAGATCGACAGTATAAGAAGAAGGGTTAGAAGTTAGAAACAGGTCAAGAATGTTGGGCCGATCTCCTATGCGATCCGGGACTATACATATATAAACAATATATGGGCCAAAGTAACTATTTTTGAATAGTTTAGAATTAACCAAATTCGGCCAAGCCTTCAGATTTTGTTTTTCCACCAAGTCACCAAAACCATACATAAAATAAATATTTTGCAAATAACACCTCACTATCTACCTCCATAAAATTTAAAATAAATAGTCACACGAATAATTGACATGACTTTCATCTTTAATTGAATGACATCTACTAGACATTTTTTGCAATATTATAAGGAGCTCTTCAAATATATGTGATGAAAAAGTATTTATATGATTAAGCATTAACATCCATAGATCACCCCTAAGATTTTTTAAATGCTCTGTAGGTAGATTGGATATTGCTGAAATATATGCCCGCAAGTATAGACAAATCATCAGTTAAAACACCTTAGGTCGTAATAGTTTAAAAGTAGAGCCTAGCTTGCATGCTCCTAAATAATTTAATCAAGTTAGCTGAACTATGGACCAACAACCTATGTTGATGGCCGTAGCTTAGCAGTAGCTTACATTGTACAGTATTGGCAAATACATCGTGTGTCTAAATAGCTCACCAGCTGGAGTAAAAATTATCACATGCATGCGCACACACACATGCGGAATGTCATCAAATATTTATCTAGTTATCTGTACCTATGGCTAATATATCTTGATTCTATGGTATTTCAGTACGCTAGGGGCTAGGGTTGTTATTTGTGAGTTTCTAGCCTTAGATTCTGACAGAATTTGATATATTTATGATATAAAGCATTATTTCTTTTCCATGTGCGTATATTTTATATATATGAAGAACATATGAACCTTGAAGAGCGATAAAACTAGTGGGAAAAACATTTGAGTGGTGAAACACTTATATTTTCGCCACCCGGTCGTTTGTTGGGGCCGCAGGCTGAGAGAGACACATCCTGCCCTAGCTATGTCTCGCAACACACTGAATGCCGCGGGAGAGATCTCAGTGTTGTATAAAGTATCTAAGGTACTCACTTGTGTTTACGTAACCACGTGAGAGAAATTTGTGCGAAAATTAACCGATAAAAGGGGGAAATATTAGGAAAAATAGGCGATAATTGAGGAGGTGGGATAAGGTGGGGAAGAGCGGTTGGGTTGAGATACATGAGGATGAGTGGTAAGAGGTACAATAAGGTAATTATCTCACTTAATCACATATTCCTTTGTTTTCAGAGCCCTTGGGGCATTTTGGAAGTGTTTTATTATGGTCTTGCTTCCGTGAGGCCTATCGCAGTCGCAATAGTGACCCTTCCGTGAGGCTTATCGCGCTTCTCGGGTTAATTGAAACGGACTAAACTTTAAGTTTGTAACTTTATTAAAAACAAATAAATGTGGTCCATGGAGAAGGGAGGATACTTTGAATTAAGAGGTATACAAAAGACAATTATTAAAACGGAGGCATTTATCTACTGCAATATTTATTTAGTGTTTGCATGTTAACGCCTTACGAGCGGGCCCGTCAGTAACTTCTACTACCCGCCAAGCGGGTGGTTTTACCCTAAACGACCTTGTTTCCGTGCTCTTTTTGATGCATAAACAAGAGCCAGAGCATAATACAATTATGTATCCCTGAAAGGGCGATAATTGAGCTTTCCAATGACACCAGAACCATCCTTCTACGACCACGCGTTCTCTTGCAACGATCGTGCAAGGCGAAGGAAAAATCCCTAAAATATGGTAATTTCCTTACATAATTCCCTGTGTAGCGAGGCAGTGAGTGTGGGTGTGTGTGGAGCTGGGCCCAGTGCTGGCGCGGGAGCCATGCCGAACGGTCAGAGCCGACCTATGCTCCTCCCACCGCTCGTCTCTCTCTCAGAGCCAAATATTGCTCAGAATTGCACACCGCCTGAAGTCGGTCCCCGCCACATAGTCCATGTTCTCTAGACCGACTTAAGTCCGGTCCCGCTAGACATATATTATTTTTTTATTTATAGACCACGTAATCAAGGGTATCTGAAATAGTGTTAGGTATATAATGTATGTTCTATCACAGTTATTTCCTTGCTATATTACTGTATATAGCCATCAGTCAACCTGTAGAACCATGGTAAAGGAAGCTCATGATGTGTTGGATAAACGTTTTAACATTATGCACTAATATGGAGCGTGTGCTACACTTGGCTGCTAAACATAAATTAAGTAATGGAACACACACATTTTTACTGTTATGTTCCAAAATACCAAAATCATATACGAAACGTCAGTTATATTTATGCAAACTAATTTTATGGATAAATGGAGCGAACTAATGCGTGTGTGTGTGTGTACAATTTGTCACCTGGACAGTAAAGTTAATGTAAAAATAATGCTGGCAAGTGTGACGCAAAAATAATCCATAATTGCGTAGAAATAGATGACACGACATAGTTATTCTAGAGTGTATTTACTATCTTGACTTAAGCAAACTCTGATCTATGCAGCCTGCTTTGGGTCTACTTCATATACATACGCAATGCATATGTTGAATATATTATATTAATTGTGGAAGAGTTAGCGAAACCTATTTTGTTTTTTTGGAAATGTTGGCATACGAGGATTTTATGAACAAACAAGCCTGATTCTCCATCCCGTAGGTATGTAGGTAGGGGGGGTGGGTAGAAAAATGATAAAAAGTAGGCTCATAGGTTAGAGTGAAGAAAGTGTGGACAGGACGAAAGAAGTAGAAGAACTTAAGGTCGGGAAACGCAGATTCTTATTAATTGCACACGACTCCAGCTTTACTATTGTTGGTGGTGCCGTAATATAAGGATTATATTTTGATTCCGTCGGTATGTCTACACATTCATTTATCTCGCTCAAAATTCTGTAAAACGTTTACATTAGATTTCCTGACCCTTCGTTTTCCGAGGTTTGCATTTCCTTCAGCGTATCAGCTTCCCTTCTCTCTCTCTCTCTCTCTCTCTCTCTCTCTCTCTCTCTCTCTCTCTCTCTCTCTCTCTCTCTCTCTCTCTCTCTCTCATTAATATGCAATACTATCGTATTTTGTATTTTGCTTTAACCTTTATCGGCGTTTTATGAATACAGGCTAACTGGAAGAACCTAGCAATGTCCAAGCATGTTAAGGGTGTACAAATACACTTCGATGTTTCCCAACAAATATTAACTGAATAAGACTTTATACATCATGACATATTTCTCTGATTGTTTGTATTGCAACTAAAGCATGAACTCTGGCTTGCATGTTCATGATAAAACAAAACATACGACGGGCATTGAATTTCATGAATTATATTTGCATTAAACTCAGTAGGAGCGAATTTAACTTCTTCGGTATTGGTGTGGCCAGTGTATCTTTGCAAATCTATATAAATCTCTCTCAAATACAGTAGGCTATTTTGTTTAATATGCTAGATGTATTTTTGTTTTCTCTCTCTCTCTCTCTCTCTCTCTCTCTCTCTCTCTCTCTCTCTCTCTCTCTCTCTCTCTCTCTCTCAAATACAGTACCTTGTTTAATAATAATATGTTATATCATATAACATATTATTATTAAACAAGGTACTGTATTTGAGAGAGAGAGAGAGATTTTTGGGAGCGCGGAGCGCAGGAGCGCGGAGCGGGAAGTGCATCGGGTCTGCTGACAAAAGGAGCGCGTGAGCGCTGCCGCATTACCTTATGTCCGATGAGCGCGGAGCGCTGCCGGAGCGCGCCCACCTCTGGTTATATGTATTCTCTCTCTCTCTCTCTCTCTCTCTCTCTCTCTCTCTCTCTACAAGTCAACTATTGTTGCCCACATGTTCCCTCCATGTTTACTAACAGTGTTGCAGACATTATTGCAGACATGCATCCGACATGTCGACAGTGGTGGTTATACAACAAAAATAACCTATAGTACATAGAAGTTAATGGTCTTGCATAAATATTTCCTACACCACGGGTTTATTTCGCAATATGTCCTCATTGGGATTAAATAAAGCAACTTGAATAACATTTTAGCAGAGCTAGTTATCTGAAATATGGTTTCAGCTAAGCACATATTTTAAGGGGGGTCACAGGCTTTTTCTTATATTTCTCTCATTTTCTCTCTTTCCTTGGCTTGTATCCATTCGGCCCCATTCAGCCAACTGTTTTAAGACGTTTATCCCCATCCAG
This sequence comes from Paralithodes platypus, assembly GCA_032716605.1. Classification (NCBI taxonomy): domain Eukaryota; kingdom Metazoa; phylum Arthropoda; class Malacostraca; order Decapoda; family Lithodidae; genus Paralithodes; species Paralithodes platypus. The sequence goes on from CM064518.1 coordinate 39,181,882, forward strand.
GTGTCGATTTTTTCCTGGCGAGCGATAGCGAGCCAGCATTGTATGGAGAAATCCGGCGTTGCCGGAGATATTTTTCTATCGAAAAATGTACAAATTTAGCTTGCTGTCAAAACACATATATATATTTATGCTGGCTCGCTACCGCTCACCAGGAAAATATTGACACCTGGATGGGGGTAAACGTCTTTAAACAATAGGTTGAATGGGGCCGAATGGATACAAACCAAAGGGAGAGGGAGAGAAAGAGAAAAACAAGCGAGGTGGGCTCTCGTAATTTAAGTCACAGGCCATGACGCAGGTTCCACATACTGGTATGAGGTTATTAGCTGAAGAGTTTTATGGAGAGCACTTACCTCTGAAATCTGATGGTCAGGTTTTGATTTGTCTCAAGACAAACAAATAATATATATGCATGGAAACTACTACTCATATATTATCAAAACAAAAAATAACACGAACAAAATATAGTGATAAAAGTTTTAATACCCATTTATATACCAGTTACTGTCTGACATTTGCTGCCTGAGGCCTTAAAGGTGGGGGCTCATGGGTTGAGGTAAACATGGAAAAATAATCGCCAACCTGCATATAATTATCTTGTAAAATGCAATGTCTCTGAAATAATTATTAACAATGGTATAAAGGATTTTGCGGATCGCCTATACCGGGCCTGTGACGTCATAGTGACGTCACACCAGTATCCTTAGCCTAGACTGGATGGTGGACTTACACTCTTGTGACGTCACAGGCCCGGTATAGACGATCCACAAAATCCTTTATACCATTGTTAATAATTATTTCAGTGCCATTGCATTTTGCAAGAAAATTATGTACAATCATCATTCCATGTTTATCTCAACCCATGAGCCCCCACCTTTAAGGGACCCCACCTCGATTTGTTTTCTCTTTCTCTCCCTCTCTCTTTGGCTTGTATCCATTCGGCCCCATTCAGCCTACTGTTTTAAGACGTTTACCTCATCCAGGTGTCAATATTTTCCTGGCGAGCGGTAGCGAGCCAGCATACATATATTTTTGTTTTTGACAGGAAGCTAAATTTGTAAATTTTTCGATAGAAAAATGTTTCCGGCGAAGCCGGATTTCTCCATACAATGCTGGCTCGCTATCGCTCGCCAGGAAGAAATCGACACCTGGATGGGGATAAACGTCTTCAAACAGTTGGCTGAATGGGGCTGAATGGATACAAGCCAGGGAAAGAAAAAAAAGGAGAGAAAGATAAAACAAAGCCGGTGACCCCCCTTCATCATAGTATCGTATAACGTATAGAGTATAAATGTCATGGTGTGCTTCAGGCAATAAACCTGTCACAGTCCGGTGAATCATTGTCCAGGTTATGATTGCATTTCAACAGTTTATCCATATTTTGAAAGGAGTGAAATACTATGTAATACTTGCCTGCAATACAGATAGTTTTAGTTTCCAATTTGTACATATTGACATAACAGCAAAACCTCAAGCATAGATAGGTGATTATATTATTTACAATGCAATTGAAATATTTAAATTCCGTTTTAGATTTTGTTTGTCTATGTGAGTAAGGGAGACAAAAGGCAGAACTGCCAATGTAGCTGAAACAACTCACAGAAGTGTTTTCAACCATCTCTGTTGGTTCTACAGTATCTACACCCCCGCACAACTTTGTGCTCTGTACAGGGGCATAGTGCTTCCATGTATGTACATTGTTCGCATTTGTGGGGAGGTTCCTCCCAAACCGCAATTCTAGAAAGGGTCGAGTCCAAACCATTTTGTATTATCGGCTCACCTCCTCTTATTAATTCCCTACAATCTCTCTCAGTATTGCAGTATTGCGGCCTGCAATACTGCATTTCTCCTCCCTCTTTTGCCGCTATTACAATAATCATTGTTCTTCAGAAAGTTCTCAGTGTATAAATCCTCCTTACGGAGGAGTAAGGCACACCCGCCTTTCAACAAATCCAAACCCCTATGCTGTCCAAATTTCTAACGAAAGAGTGAATTAATTTTTGCAATCATTCATCTACTCAATATGTAAGCTCTGGAACTCTCCCTCTATCTGTCTTTCCGACATTCTATAACTTAAACTGCTTCAAGATCCATTTGCTCATTCATTTTTAATCTAAAGTACCTTGAATTTGACGCTTTATCACTCTTTCATACACATAGAAAACATGTATATATATATATATATATACATATGTCAATAATAATAACATGATCACGAACATAATCCTTCCACAAAATACCAATCACCAATAACTCAAAACCACTACACTTCCAAGGCTACAATACCACGACACAAAGTATACATCACTTTATACAACACTGAAATTCTTTCTTCATAGTGGCTGCTGATCTACGTTGAAGTTAGTCTATTGATTACAAACACTCAAATCGATGACAATTATAAATTGTTATGTCCAAATCTACCAGACTGGCATCTCTCATCGTCGCTCCAGAAAAAATAGAGTTCACCAGCAATCAAAGTTTTCTCTCACAACAAAGGAAACTAAAGAAAACAGAAACCTAAACATATTTACCACGACTTCCCTTGCCCGCCTAAGAAGAAGGGAAGCGGAAATCTGTCATTTGTTTTGTTTTGTTTTGTTTTTCTGATGTGTTGTGATGTCCATGTCTAAGCTCTGTCTCGAGTTGGCCGCCCCCATAGAAAAAACAAAACAAAAAAGGAAGACTGGGATGGGTGCCAGACCATATGCATACATACAGTACATATCACAAAACATCTGAAGACGGTTTTCTCAGGTCTTCTTCAAAATATTTGAATGCCTGTTGATACTTACGCTGTATTTCTGGTTCAAATCGCATTATAATAAGCTGCTTATGTATGTTTTGGTGCTCGTGTAAGACCCTTTAACTGTGATAAACATTCCAGGAACACATGTTCTTGTCTTCCAACTGCCAGGCTTGAGACTTCTCTCAGGCAATGACAACACAAATATTTCAGCACCTGCTTTCACTCTCTCACTTACACAACCATGATTCATTACATACACTGAGTAACACACACACACACACACACACACACACACACACACACACACAGAAATGGTTGGCAAAAATGGGGTTGGCAAAAATGGTACAAGGCGAGATGGGTATCATATGGTTCATCTAAGCTGATGGCTACCTAAGCCTTCGGGCGAGACGGTACCGTCTATAGTGAGAATGATACCATACAGATCCACCCTAAGCCTTCGTTTCCGATGTCGCCAATTGGCTAAATACAGATTACACACACATCCACAGCAATTCCAACAGTACATAAAACACTTAACATGCATTTCACGCAATACATTCCCAGTTAAGGAGGCGCGATAATAATGAGCTTAGCTCGCATTGCGTGGATTCCCCTTGACGAACAAGTAACTAACTGAGTAACACAAACAAACACACATACGCACAGACACATAAAATAGCTCATAAGGTGATTTACGAAAGCATGGGACACAGGAAATATCACACCTATGAATTATATCGTATTTACGGTTCATGTGCCTCCTATTGATCTGAAACCTGAGTGTCATCGTAATTAAGAAGTAATTTGTTTTCCGTGCTTTCATATATACCACTTTGAATTTCAACACCGAATGAGGGCAGTGATGAGGAAGTGAAATAGCCAACATCTAATTGAGTGTTAATAGCTATCACTATGCGAATAATGCAACATCACTATAGACGGGGACAAAATCATGAAACATTTATGTTGCATGTGTAAAATTAATAGTAAGCGCAACTTGCCTTAGCCTTTGTAAGAACTGACGTATGATAGGAGTTTGGATGGTAAAGAATAATTAGTGTCAAAACATTTCAATGGCATTACCGATCCAAATCGGAAACTTGGAAGATAGTTAACTTTATAACAGTCAATACCTTACCAGTTGTTTCGTTCACTACATAATTATATCGCTTTCATGTTTCCCCGCAAACTCTCAAGTCGAGTAGGATATGCTATATGAAATCATACTATGTTAGACTTCAATAAGGTTAACTAAGGTTAGGTTAATTTACGGTTTGATCAAGTTGTTTTCTTCTGTCGATTTTGGATGATTGATTAGATGTCTACTGTATATGTACTTAAGAGGGGTCACCGGCTTTTTTGTCTTTCTCTCATTGTCTCTCTTTCCCTGGCTTGTATCCATTCGGCCCCATTCAGCCAACTGTTTTAAGATGTTTATCCCCATCCAGGTGTCGATTTCTTCCTGGCGAGCGATAGCGTAACTAAAAAGGGCCTTGAGCAAACTGGCTGTAAATATCCACACCTACTTCCTGGTGGACTCCTCCCAAATGATAGAAATGTCAGCCCGATTGCTTCCATTAATTTCGAGTTATATGAAGTTAAGGGGTCAAGATTATTGTCAAGTTCGCTGGCGCTACCTATAGTGCTGGCGTGGGAGCCAAGTTCATAATTGTCTTCATCATTGTCTTCCGTGATCTGAACAGCTATAACGTTACATGGAGAATGGAGTTCTCTAAGTGCACCATTCATAAATCTCAGAATGAATAGATCTAGCAATAATAAAATAATATGTAAAGTACTGTACTGTATGATGGTTCGAAGGAGCATGGGATGTCATTCCTATTAACCACGGTTCGAATCCTGACTGAGGGCTAAGAATTTATCCATATATGTCACGCATATCTGTGAGATAATTTACATATATATGATACCACTACGCTTGCCACGAGGAAAATTAAATTAAATCAATTCGTCCCGAGTTTTATCATCTCCGGACTTGGCCAAGCAGCCGAATAATATTCTGACTGGAGTAGTCACACTGTATTTGGTGATGTCATGACGCACCAAGTAGTGGCAAGACCCAATGACACCGCGAGGCACTTCTATAGGAAACATCGACGAAGTTTATCCTCTATGACTTGTATACACACACACACACACTGTGTTGCCTTTAATGCTTCCAAAGCCCAAATTATCCATCTATCTACCCGTCGTGAACTCTCAGAGGACTATCCCTTATACTTCAACAATACAAAAACCAACCCTTCATATTTTCTCAGTATTCTCGGTGTCTCTTGCTCTTCTGCTCTCTCTTGGAAGGACATTATTACCAGTCTTGCTAAGGCAGCCTCCCAGTATCTGGGAGTGCTCAACCGCCTCAAGGGGTTCTTTACCCCTGCACAGCTTCTTGTTCTGTACAGCAGCACAGTACGTCCTTGTATTGAGTATAGTTCACATGTGTGGGGAGGATCCTCTCACACAGCACTTCTAGATAAAGTAGAAAGGAAAGCCTTTCGCATCATTTACTCCCGTCCACTCACCGACTCTCTGCAATCTCTCTATCTTCGCCGCATTGTTGCATCTCTCTCCCTCTTCTATCGCTACTACAATAATCAGTTGTCCTCAGAGCTATCTCAGTGTATGTATATTATACCACCTCCTCTATGTAGGGTACGAAATACCCGTCTTGCAACACGATCCCACCCCTACTTTGTGGATTTCTCCAACTCAAGAGTGAAACGATACTCCCAATCTTTCTTCTATTCAACAGCTGAGCTCTGGAACTCTCTCCGTAAATCGATCTTTCCCTCATCCTATAACTTAATCCTTTTCTCGCATTTATGACGCAGAGGTTGCCAGATTAGCATAAAAATAGAGTTCTCTCACGCTCATAATTACCTCTCCAACATTAGTTGTCTGCCCACAGCTAACTCAAAGCCAACTACAGAGGTTGAAGTAACTAAACTAAAGGTTTCTAAATACCCCTGATGGTAACAAAGACTTTAAAGTATCCCCCAATATGCTCAAAATCGCGTCATATGCGTGAACGGGTTAAATTGCTTCAAACTCCTTGTGTACAGGTATTTTGGCTCGACTGTTCCTTGACTTTGGCTCTGTCACTTTTTCAACTCTTGGGGAGGCACTTGTCACAGGCAGTTTTGCTTTTTGTCTCTCTCATCCACATAGGGAAAAAAAAACACACACACGCACACACAAACACACCAGCGGTGGGAACGACAAGAGGACACAGTCGAAAATTGGCAAGGATGCACGGCAAGAAGGATGTCAGAAAATTCAGCTTTCTAATAACAAGGTCAATTGAGAAGTGGAATGCCTTACCGAAAAAAGTAGTGTGTGCCAAAACTATTCATAGCTTTAAAGAGAACTATGACCAAATGAAACAAGCTTAGGCTCAATTCCTGTAAACTTACAAATAGGTAAATACAAATAGGTAAATACACACACACACACTCTATCGGCACACACTCACACTCAAAAACACCCACCCACACACATACTCCGCACACACACTCACACATACCCACACACACACACAAGCCGCGGCTTGACAGTGACGAATGACTGTGTTCGAGCAAGAGCGATTGTCATACTATACACACACTCACACAGATACACACACACGCACATCAAGAGTACCGTCTATATTCTATTAACCCTCTCCGACATATGACGCGATTTTGAGCCTATTAGGGATACTTTAAAGCCTTTGTTACCATCAGGGGTATTTAGAAACCTTTAGTTCAGTTACTTCAACCTCTGCAGTTGTCTTTGAGTTAGCTGTGGGCAGAAAACAAATTTTGGAGATGTAATTATAAGAGTGAGATAACTATTTATTATTGCTAATCTGGCAACCTCTGCGTCATATGTGCGTGAAAGGGTTAATGCGGCATCCAAGTGACAGAATTTGTGGGCATTGTGCATTTGTTGATACAAATATCAACATTCACTCACACAATCATGAAGGCAATATAATCAAAATTAAATAGCGGGGCATCATAGGCTTAGCCTATGTTGGCTTCAGCAGCCCCTTTTCAATTAATTTGCATTCGAGTTCTGAGGCACTGATTTTTGCCCAAAACTGTATACTGTAGTAGAGATGTCTAACTAGTCTCAAGTGACTCGACTGGACAAGGGAAACAACTTATATTCAGACAATTACACACAAAATCCAGAAAGGTGCAATGACGGCATCTCTATTATACAGATGACAAGCTATAGGTAGCGCCAACGAACTTGACAATTTTCTTGACCCCCTTAACTTCTCATAACTCAAAATAAATGAAAGCAATCGAGCTGCCATTTCTATCATTAGGGAAGAGCCCAATAGGAAATAGGTGTGGATATTTACAGCCAGTTTGCGTTAAGCCCTTTAGAGTTATGAGAAGTTAAAGGGTCAAGAAAATTGTCAAGTTCGTTGGCGCTACCTATAGTATAATCGATAATGAGTTTTCCGCAAGAAACATTAGTATGAGTAAGGAAAGGTGTGTTTGGGATGGCAGTGTAGCTGCAGTACGAAATTTAGGACATCAATTACAAGCATTCGAGAATTATAAGTGAAAACATGTTGCTCTGCTAGCTCTATGCGTTGAGAGTTTAATGGAGTGTGAAATGGCCATTAACATTCATTCCCATGCGTACAGATATACAGCATAGCTTTATTGTGCTTACCGTATCTCTCTCTCTCTCTCTCTCTCTTTCTCTCTCTCTCTCTCTCTCTCTCTCTCTCTCTCTCTCTCTCTCTCTCTCTCTCTCTCTCTCTCTCTCTCTCTCTCTCTCTCTCTCTCTCTCTCTCTCTCTCTCTCTCTCTCTCTCTCTCTCGCTCACTATCCACAAATTGATATATAAAGATAAATAGATATGTGAATATATATATAGTTCATTGACTACAACATCTGCATAATATTGACAAACGTACTTGCCATATCCAGCCCCGGTCAGCAGCACCCCGTGACTCGCCAGGGGGAAAAACAGTAATGACAGGAGATCAAAGTCATGGCGTTCCTTTGAAGAGTGAGTGGTCAAGTGTTTGTGACAGTCAGGTGTTGGATAATAATGAGGCCTTCACAGTCATAAAATGTTGAAATATCTCTATGATTGCTTTAATCTATATCACGGTTCTTGTATGCTAATCAATATTTTAGATCTGACACTTATTTTTTATCTCACAGTCCCCATTTCGTTCATATTATCGTAACATCTTCATTACTTTCATTTCCGCAAGTGTATCTGTACCATTTCAATGTTTATTCTTTTCCTTCCCGTTCTTTCCCTCCCTCCCTTCCACCCAAATGTATTCGACCCCACACTAGTCCTGCCCTCTCCCAGAAAGCCATGCCACTGATGACTGAGGGCTGACGTGGCCATAACCTTGGCAAATGATGATGACATCCGGTGTTTTTTATGCCTCCTTCGTTGGTAATAGCAAATTAGGTGACAATTTAGTAACAAAATAAAGCTTGTAATTTTTAGGTTACGTCATTGCAATTGTACCTAGCTTCCTTTTGAAACTGAAAGGTATATACTGTAATAGCAATACGGTACCAAAGATCTCTGCTTATTGGTATTTGTCTGTATTTCATACACAACAAACTCCTAGAAGGAACTAAATTTCTATGCCTACACAATAGACAAACTTTATCAAAAGCACTACAATAGTTTTGATGCCTCCCTAGTTTATAATGACCAATTGTGTTGTACCTCTTGATAAATTGAAAACAATCGTTATGAAACCGGATAAATATGCTTAATAATATATCCATCTCAAAACGACATTTTGGCCTAATTAAAGACTCCTCCAAGTTTGTGAATCAGTATAATCTATTGATTTGATCGCAACCCACCTCTAAGGCCATTTTCCGTGGCAAAGGAACCGATTTCCCAAGTCTTTCTCCTAGTCAACAAGTATGATCCGAAACTCTGTCTCATGCTGTCATTCTATGCCTTAAAGTGCATCAAACTTAGAGTATCCAGACATTTTTACTAACAATCTTTGTATTTGGCTCTTTATCACTCTTTACTTTGTTACAGGCAGCTTCGCCTTTTGTTTCCTTCACACACACAGACAACACAAATTAAGCTAAACAATGGTTGAATATTGAATCAGCAAACAGAGTAGTTTGATTATGTTGCTTGTGATAATATCACAATAATATGATGTATTAATTACCACCCTAGTTATATATACCTGTACGTAGCCAATTCTTGTTGTATATTTGTGTACTTATTTATTTTATTTTTGTATTTTAACAATTTGGAAAATATAAATATTATCTATGTAAATATACACAACTCCTACAAAAATTAGCCTCACCCACCTCCCTCTCCACTACACAACCCCTACAACATTGTCTTACCCCACCTCTCTCTCCTCTACACAGCCCCACAACACTGAGCCTTACCCCACCTCTCTCTTCTCGACAAAGCCCCCACAACACTGAACCTATCCCCACCTCCCTCTCCTCTACAAATCCCCCACAACACTGAACCTATCCCCACCTCCCTCTCCTCTACAAATCCCCCACAACACTGAACCTATCCCCTACTCCCTCTCCTCTACACAGCCCCACAACACTGAGCCTCACCCCACCTCCCTCTCATCTACACAACCACCACACTACTGTCTCACCCCACACCACCCTCTCCACTACACAGCCCCCACACCACTGTCTCACCCCACCTCCCTCTCCGCTACACAACCCCCACAACACTGTCTCACCCCACCTCCCTCTCCTCAACACAGACCAGCACGCCAACTATCACTCGAGATAATTAGGTCAAGGTTTACGTCCTTTGGGTGAAGTGTGGTGGTGGAGCCTGAGATGAACTTGAGGTGGCAGCTGTCAGCTACGGAATTTGTGGGTGTTTGTTGATGGCATGGGTGTAGTGGTCGCTGTAATGTACTTGTAAGTAATTTACTTGTGTTAATTGGGGTGTAAATGGAAGATAATTGTATTTGGAAGTTGAAATGAATAATATTGCTATGTGAGAGTAGATAAAAACCTTATAGTAGATTTGATGAGGATACAATAATTTCCACGAAATGTGACATGATAGTGAAATGTCCTAGCTCCACCATATTGCCAAATCGTAAAGTTGAAACAGTTTATTTATCCACTCTTAATTATTTTAATAGTTTATATGTGTAAAAATATACACATAGGAAGACTGCCTGTTGCTAGCGTTCATTAATTTTGAAATTCAAGATGCATATGAGTGAATGGACTAGTAATACAGCTGAACAAAACTTTAATGAATTCATTTTATCACCAACCCACCAATTAACTTACATATAAACCTAATTAATGCAATCAATGAAACTTCTGAACACATGTGGCACTCCAAGGAATATTATATATATATATTACTTGAGATTTGGAACACCAAAATTGATAGTTATGCGAAGAGAGCGTTGGCCGAACACAACAGCAGCTAGGGAAGGATCAGAAGGAAAAGGGTTCAGAAAGAGGAATGTAACTGAAAGGTTCGTAGTTTGGAAACAAGGATTTTGTCTAGTGTAATAGAAACGGTCTCAGCATACGACACCACATAATGTTAGTGGTAAATGTTTAGACAAAACATATAACCATTTTTGTCTCCATCGGGAACAAATGTGAAACATTTTACCGCCCGTCTCACGCTTATTTGTTGTTGTTGTTCTTCATCTTCGTCTCGGCGGACTGGATCAGCTAAAATAATTGTCAGGGGGAAGAGGGAGAGGACGGAGAAGGGTGTGGAGCAGCTGGATGATTGACATCGTTGGACGGAGGCCTTCGGTGGTTTGCAACGTTTGCCATTTATCGTATTCACTTTTCTTACGACGCTTTTGTTATGTTAAATTTATTGCATATTTCCCATGGATTCCATTTAAAAAAAAATATTAACAGAACACATGGTAGTGTCAACAGTATTATATGCTATGTGATAAACCATGCATAAACGTTAATTGAAACTGAGATGCAATTAATGTTTATTATGTGAACACAACACAACACTCTACGTAATCCTAAGCTTAGTTTGTAATCAAAATGCTGCTTTGTTAGCAGCTTATTAAACAATGACGGCAACAATAATTGTATATGCTCTAATGAAATGTGCCAAATATTTCAGGGCTTGATTGCGTCAATGGTCATTGGTATATAATGGAAAGATCAGAGAGAGAGAGAGAGAAAGAGAGAGATTGATTTTGATTTTGCCCCGAGGGGCGAGTTTATTGAGCAGCGCCCCCCATCCTGTGAGGGGACAACCACTAGTAAGGCGATACATACTGCTCAAAGAGCCATTATTCCACTGAAACAACAGCATCGTCGTCTGGTTACATTCATATTTGTGTTTATAAGTCAGGTTGGCATTATTCAGATGCGTTATTATAGTTTCCTCATTCAATTGTCACATGGTCTGTATATACGTATTTCATTAAAAAAAAAAAAAAAAAAAAAAAAAAAAAAAAAAAAAAAAAAAAAAAAAAAAAAGCAAGCAAGCAAGCAAGCTTGTAGTGACTGAATTATTAATTGACAGGTTGTAAATAATAGCACTACAAAACTAGTGCAATCGTATGAGGAGACTATTCATATTTTCATTACATCAATGATTATTGAGATCATAGTTAGCTGAATACAATTATTACAAAAATAGGCAATGGTATAAATCAACATAATACATAATTTAATACAGGCGGACATAATCATGATCGGGTTCGTTGTGCACTGGGAGCTAAGGTGTCTTGAGATCGCCTCGTACCCACACACAACGAACAACAGAAGAACACAAGTAACAACAGTTGTTCTGCACTTTACAAGGCTGCGTATAGCTAATATACCTAACCTATGCAGACACTGGTGATGGGCTGGTCTATCAGAGTGAGACCTGAGCGATCTCTGCCATACCCATAGCTTACTCTGACTGTTCCTTTTACTTATATATTTTCTAGATCTCGAGTGACGGCGTCTCTTCCGTGGATTGACCTCCCAATCTACCAAGATTGGAAGCTAAAGCGTCACATTATTCCTTTGCCGCTCAACTTTCTCTTCATAATTGCTGAGGGGCACAGGGCCCTGGGTGGGGCTTTGGTTTCCCGGGCGTTTACGCACCCTCTCAGCCCCCCGCCATGGAGTGGCTTCGGTCACCCAGGCTTTATTGTGGTCGGCAGGGAGGGTTCTGTGGGGTCGCTCGTTTATGGCCTTGGCCTTACTCGGGGCCTTGGGGCTGTTCGGCCAGGCAGCTTGGGGAACAACAACAACAACAACAACCTATGCAGACAATAGAGAAAGAATAGCATAGTACGGAAAACGTGTGCAAATTTCCCTTTGAGAAAAGATTAACTATTCATATTTTAACGCAGTTAGTCGGGGGTTGAGAGCGAGATACTTATCCAGACGACTTTTGAAAGCTTGGCCAGAAAAGCGATCAATGACATAGGTAGGGTGTCTATTTCATAATTTACTAATCGGTTGAATATATATAAAACAGTGCTTAGCCTCATGAGAATGAAAGGGCTTTACAATTGTGAAGTACTTGCTGGCATCTACATTGTCAAGACTTCAATAATTTGATATATTTGAATTAGGTCTCCTCTTAGCCTTCACTTTGTTAGACTAAACAAATTTAACTCCTTTAGACTTTCTTCATATGTCTTGTTTCTAAATCTAGGAATCATTATTGTTACTCTCCGCTTCACTCTCTCCCGTTTATCTATGTCTTTTAAATAGTATGGGGAATAGAGCTGTATGTAGTATTATAAGTGAGAAAGAACCAGTGAACTATATAAGGTGAGAATAACTTCTTCGGATTTGTATTCAAATAATCTGCCAATTAAGAGAGAGAGAGAGCGAGAGCGATCAATTAAATACTGCGAGCCGATAATCTTGGATTTGATCGTACTATACAGTAACTCACGCTACAGGATAATCCGAGCATCTGTGCGACCATTGCAATGAGCTATGGTAAGAGAGGTTAAAGAGCAGCAGCAACAACAGTCATGACCTAGTGGAGAGTGGACGGGAATAATATCCATAAATCCCCACTTGTAATTAGCTCACACCTTCACCAGCCAGACTTAAGGTGAACGTATACTAGGGAAGTGCTGGGGGACAAGGACTGGTGGAGCAGGGGGGAAGGAGATGGGAGAGGTGGAGATAGATAGAGGGACATCACAAATCACCATCCCATAAATACTTACCACTGTCACCCACCACTTCACTACCATCTCATAATATCCATAGCCCTCAACAAAATGGTAAAAGCTTGGAATGGTAAAAATTTAAGTAAGTGCATAATAAGTGATGGACAAGTTGTAGTTATGATAAAGTTGAGCTATGGTCGAATTTTACCAGGGAGTGTAGTGGGTATAACCTTTTCTCTAATTGTTCACCCCTTAAGGGGAGGCTGGCCGTTTGTTTGTCTATTAATTCATGTATTCATAATTATATTGTTTTAGTTTCCTCCCTAGACCTCCATCAAGCTTAGAAAAACACCCCCTAGAACCCCCTTCAAGATAAATGTGTACATTTTTCGGTAGAAAAATGTCCCAACCGAAGGCCGGTTCCTCTTAAAATTGCAGGTTCGCTATCGCTCGCCAGGAAATAATCGACACCTAAATGACACGAAAGGTCTTCAAATTGACAACGAAATGGGGCGAAAGGTGTTAAAATCGCCAAACTAATGGGCCGAACGTCTTATAATCTCAAAACTAGTGGGGTTAAACAGTAGGGAGAAGGGGGTCCAGAAAAACGGTCTGCCTCCCCTTAACCCTTTCACGCATTTATGACGCAAAGTTGCCAGATTAGCAATAAGAAATAGAGTTCTCTCACTCTTATAATTACCTCTCCAAAATTAGTTTTCTGCCCACAGCTAACTCAAAGACAACTGCAGAGGTTGACGTAACTAAACTAAAGGTTTCTAAATACCCCTGATGGTAACGAAGGCTTTAAAGTATCCCCAATAGGCTCAAAATCGCGTCATATGTCGGAGAGGTTAACAATTGCATGTTCTTTTCATGGGTACGGTACGTTTACATGTAGTGTTGTTCGTGTGTAGAGGGAGGTTCCACCCATACAGTTGTCCACACAAGGCTAGAGTCCATAATCATTTCATTTCAGCAATTACTTCATCAATTTCTCTCAACTCTCGGCAGTGTTGCATCATTTGATATCATTGGAGTTACATTACATAGAAGGTCGGTATTAGATGAAAATCGTCATTTATGTATGTTGCTTCATAATTCTATGAGATATGATGCTTATGATGAAATAACTGTTCTGCTTTAGTTTATCTCCCTCTCTCTCTGTGAACGGTGTTTCACAAATGAGAGAGAGAGAGAGAGAGAGAGAGAGAGAGAGAGAGAGAGAGAGAGAGAGAGAGAGAGAGAGAGAGAGAGAGAGAGAGAGATGACCTTGGTTACAAGAGTAGGGTAGGTAAGATTAAGTATAATTAGGTCAGGGACGTATGAGCCGCGGAAAGTCTGAGATCTCCTGAGCCTTCTTGACCTCCTTAATTATCTCGGGTTTTCCAAACTGATTATAGTAATCTCCTTAGTTATAGTAATAAGCTAGCCTAATAACCTTCTCAACATACACAACCTCCTCTGTAGCCTTCTAAATGTTACACACCTTTATATTATATATTTTACCTTTACACGATATTTTCCGGAGATTTCTTGCATTGTCTCATTGGCCTGTCAGTCCCTCTATAGTCCGTTCATTCTAGTTTGGACAAAAATCGTAACCTCTTAACTTTCGTAACTCAAAAAGGGCTAGAACAAATGAGCTGTCAATTTATAAACATATCCCCTAGCCAAGTCTTCCTATTTGGTAGAAATATTAGCTCGATTACTCTAGTCCTCTTTGAGTTATGAGAGGTTAGGGGTTACGATTTCTGCCCAACCTAGAATGAACGGACTATAGTAGCGTCCCAAGCCTTCCAAGTACACATATAGAAAACTATAATATATCCAGAACTCCATATAATGAGCTCGTGTGTGTTTCCTAAAAACAAGTTTCAGACCAATTAAAACCTACTTTCCCGGCAGCCATAACACATTCCAGATTTCGCATCAGACTCAAGAATCTTTCTGATCCCCCTAATTGTACATTAAGTCTTAATTTTCCCTTTTCCTTTTCCGCTACTTCTTAATTATATTAGGGTTATATTTTTGTTATAGCCAAATTAACATAGAATGGTAGGAGAAAAAGGTTGTGTTGTTTTGTTGTATTACCCTTATCATATCCCTCGTGTTCATTAATTATATCCCCGCTCTCCTCTACTAATTTCTAATATCGTGAAGGAGGGCATCACGTTTGGTGCTACTCCAGGCCACTCACAGGCACTCAGGGACTCATTACTATAGTCTATTCGCTGTAAGTAGGCGAAAAAGCATGACCTCTATCCTCTGTAACTCAAAAACGGTTAGAGTAAATTGGCTGTACATTTTTACATCTATTCCTTGACTGACTTTTCCCAAATGGTAGAAATATTAGCTTGATTACTCTAGCCCATTTTGAGTTACAGCGGTTATAGGTCATTATTTATCGCCTACTTACAGCACATAGACTATAGGACTTGCCAATCAAACACCACCATCTATTTACACACCTTCGTCTCACTAAATGAACTATAGCTCTATAATAATTCTTAAACACATGGCTACGAGAGACCTATTAATACTAACATTAATAATATCATCATGCGTTAGTAAAAATATAAATTCATATTAGTTTTCACCAACCCACCAATTAATTTACAAATATACCTAACTAATGACATCAATGCAAGTAATGAATACATGTGGTACTCCAAGGACTCGAACGTAGGATACTCACACCGAAATTCCACACACTAAATATTACGCCTCTTGACTAGGTTATATCTATCGTGATATGGTAAAACTTATCCAATATTTGCCCAAAGGAAATGAGCATGATGACACCGTACTGAAAAGAGGGTATTATTTATGAGAAGAGAAAAATTATGTCAAAAGGGTGACTTAGTCTGTTGTTGGTAGTGAACGAGAAATGGAGCTGATAATAATGATCTCCCTTCGTTGAGTTTCTATCACATTTAATTAGTTAATAATGGTCTGGTCCTTTTTATACATCGCAGCCTTTTCCGCTGCTCCTAATTTTAAAAAATCATATTTTCCACTTCAGAAATATTGATCAAGTATTCATTAGCGCTCCTTTATTTAATTAACTTAATATAAAACACATATTTAACCCCTTCTGTACCGGCGACGTCTTTTAGTTTTATTTTCTAGCTATATTTACACGATTCTTTCAGTCTAAGTATTTAAATTTAGTCGTGATATTTGTTTTCAAATGACTAATTCTAAGTCTACAATTAACGTAACATATCTAGAACAGTAAGGGTTAAGTGTGGAACACCATTAATCTGTGAGTACCATATACCAACAATTAATGAAACATAAAATACGACGAACACAACACTTGGAGTCCTAAAATATTATATAAATGGAGAGATCGAGTGCAGGGGAAGAAGTCGTGAGAGGTGAGCTCTTCACAGATTTATCGGGACGACGAGGGGAAACGAAGGAGAACTATTATGTTTCAGGTGCGAGAAAGATATTATGATCCAACCTTTTATAGATAGCCCATTCGGTGAAAATATAATAGTGAGGATAGCTATAAGTTCGTGAAATAAAATAGAAGGCAATATTATGACAGTGATACTCGAGCTCAATTTGTCATTACCCTGCATTAATGTTTATTATTTAAAAGTGCAAGTCGAAAAACATGTTTTATGGAATTGCATTTTATCCTGTCGCACCTCTCACTCTCTCTATCTCTCTCTCTCCAGCTATATACCAGTGCATTTCTTTCTACTATATTTTTACTGCATTATATAGCTGTTATCGGATGAATTTTATAAGAACAGAATATACATGATATTCAGTTTTTCGAAGAATGTTTTTCTAAACGAAATTCCCAAAATGACAGGTGGACGGAGGCGACCATTACCTCTAATATTTCACCCCCCATCGCTTCCTCTCTCAACCCTTTACGCTCCGACTCCTACTAGTCCCGCATCCATCTTTCTGACACCCGCACCTTTTGCTCTTATATATAATAATTATTATTATATATATATATATATATATATATATATATACTGTATATATATATATACTGTATATATATGTATATATATATATATATATATAAATAAAATATGTAGATGTTGATATATCGCTAATTCGCTATAAATCTCAAATATTATATGCTCTTGAGTATGTATCGATAACTTTAAATATAATAATAACTATAAATTTATGAATCCCCCTCCCCCCCCCCCATTTCAACACGGGTGATTTAGTAACATGGTCTTGTTTTTGACTGGCTCAAGAAAAAACATGAACAGGTGTTTATATCACACTTTATATATATATACTGTATATATATATATATATATATATATATATATATATATATATATATATATATATATATATATATATATTGAGTGCACCATTCCCCGTCCTTTGTTTGAAAACTCGTAATATCAAGTTGGTCTCTATATTTTTTGTTCTCTCTCATCGGCTTTAATGAAAAAAAATCTTCAGTTTTTACCTGCCGAGTGCAATTACCACTCGAAGCCTAACTGTTATCAAATAATTATATATTCTTTGTATTCTGTGTCTTCAATATTTCTACTCACTTTCATTTTACGAGTCTTATTTGATATATAATTATCCATAACCTGGCTAAACTGTTTTGTTTTATTCGTGCCAATGTGCAGCTTAAGTTTAACTCTATAATCGCCGAATATATATTTATTACCTCGCCAATGAAGTAGCAGGAGGTAATGAATTTGCCTCCGTTTGTTCGTCAGTAATCAAGATATCTCAAAACTTATTAACGGATGTTCATGGAATTTGGTGGGAAGATAGAATATGCGCTAAGGAAAAGGGGATTCCTTTTAGGATGAGATTGGTACTACGCATACCTCCGCCATCGTAGGCGCTCTCCCGAGTACCCCTCTAGCTAAACATGTTCTAGTCTATTCTATATACTCAGGCCCAATCCCCATTTTTTTTTTTTTTTTTTTTTTTTTTTTTTTTACGAGATAAACTAATTGAAGTCATTAACCTACTGGGTTTGACAACGTGAATCACAACAAAATACTCACCCTCCATTATAATACATTATGCAGCAATGGCTGCGGGTGCCCAACACCGAAAGGAGTTGACATAGGGGAGCTATCCCCCCGCCAAAGGCGGCTTTCTAGGGCTTTTCCTAGCTGACGCTGAGAGGATTGGGTTCTAGTCATGTGGTGATGGGCTGGTCTATCAGAGTGAGAGCTGAGCGATCTCTGCCATACCCATAGCTTACTCTGACTGTTCATTTTACTTATGTATCTTCTAGATCTCAAGTGACAGCATTTTTCCTTGGATTGACCTCCCTACTACCAAGATTGGGAGCCAAAGTGTCACATTTTTCCCTTGCCCCTCAACTTTCCCTTCATAATTGCTGAGTGGCACAGGGCCTTGGGTGGGGCTTTGGTTTCCCAGGCGTTTCCGCACCCTCCTCAGCTCCCTGCCTTGGAGTGGCTTCGGTCATCTGGGCTTGTTAGTATTAGCAGGGAGGGTTTTGTGGGGGCACTCGTTTATGGCTTTGGCCTTGCTCGAAACCTTGGAGCTGTTCGGCCAGACAGCCTGGGGAACAACAACAACACCAACAACAACAATGGCTGGAAGTTAGAACTGAACAATAATGTCTGGACACTTTTTATCATATACTTGGAACTAACTTTCCTCAGAAGTTTTAAACAGTTCTTCAGTAGCACAGGTCAAGAAGAGCGTAGATAATGTTTGGCACACTCTGCATCATCTTGGAATGGACCGCTAATTCTTTGAAATACTAACTAGTCCTTGTAACTCCTTGGAACGCTACCCCCCCCCCCCCCCCACCCCCTCCCCCAACTCACACTTAAATACTCACACTCACATACACAAACACGGACAATTTAAACGCAGTCGTCATAAAGATCAAGGGAGCTCTGTTGGTAATTATTAGTGCGCTGGAAAAAAATAGGGCCTCTTGTTTTAAGCTTGTACTGGCTCGTTACTGTCCCGTCGAGAGTTAAGGGGGTACTACTCGCTTTTTCTGGACCCCCTTCTCCCTCATGTTTAGCATATTATGTTTGAGGTTTTAAGACGTTCGTTCCGTTAGTTTGGCGATTTTGAGACCTTTCGCCTTATTATTTTTGTCAATATTAAAGCCTTTCGTGCCCTTTAGGTGTCATGTTTTCCTGGCGAGCGATAGCGAGCCTCTACTTTTACAAGGAACCCGGCCGAAAATTTATCTTGAAAGGGGGTCTAGGTTTTTTTGTTCTAACTTGATGGAGGTATAGCGAGGAAACTCAAAAATAAATAAATAAATATAGAGACCAAAAACCAAGCACTACCTCGTTAAGAAATGCCTCAACGACCGTACTAATGGTGCAGTAACTTATTCTCGGTTCTGCCATACACAATTTAATTTCATGAAACATAGAAACCAACAATATAGCCCAAGATATGCGTAAAAGTAGTACAGAACACTGTCTACGGTGATTAATTTTGAATATTCAGTAAATGGAGAGGAAATGTGGCCTTTATTGCAGTACTATTAGTTTGTTGCGATGGTTGTGACGCTAATATATTAATAATTTGTTATATAAGTTACTGACATGTTATTAAATTGCCGATGAAAAATGGCCTAAGTATTTATCATGTAACGTAAGGTGTGGTGGAGTGGTCATGCCACTGGATTGGTAATCCAATGGACCCGGGTTCAAATCCCGATATGTCAATGGGAAGATATTATTGGGATTGAATTTGTGCTGTACCTAGTATCAGTGCATTACCACAAAGCCCACATAAATGCTAAAAAAATACCCTCATTGTTCCCTGATTAAATAACACTGTATGAATATTCCCATATTCAAAATATGTTACAGGGGGACAATGCCTAGTGAGTTCACTGCTCAATAGGTGGCGTTCTGAGAGTGAGGGTCTGAGTCTGGAGGGTGAGACAGTGAAGCACTTGAGCGAAGCAACCGGCCGCTTCAGAGATGGAGCTGCTTCGTGCCATGATGGATGCTTCACATGTCTCACTCCCCAGACTGGAACAAGACCTCACGGGCTTCACCGTGTTGAGCGGTGGAATGTACAGGCTCTCAGCCTATGCCCGAGAGGGAGTAGTTGGAATATAGAAGAAAAAAAAAATGTGAGATAAGTATAGGAACACTTTTGGAAACAAGTGAAAGATATAGCGGTTGAGTCAATTTAAAGTTAGTTGAGAAACAAAAGGAATCGCAAAATGCATTATTCAGGTGAAACAAATCTACTGGTAGAAGCAAAAAAATGTGTACAATGTAGCACATTGTAGCTAATTGAGATAGTATTTACCCTTTAAATGCCCACCGATCCTTCCTAAGCTGTATAAGGATGGATAATGATAGCCAGAACAACCTGTCAACACGCATCATGATCCTCTAGCGATTAAATATACATACACGAACATCCAGTGCGAAATATTTAATGAAATAACGAGGCTGATTAATTTGGGGGGAACACCGACTATTATAAATTACACACGACTGCAGCTTTATTTTTGTCAGTCCTGATGTGATATAGAACTTTTAATTTGAGTTTATCCAATTCAATGTATCTATTTTTTTCATCCAGATTTCAATTAGATATATCAGTTGATTTACTGACTTGATTGCTTTTTGAGTTCATTGTTACACCTAACTTATCATTTACACATACATTTAAATTTGACTGAACTTATTTTTCACTTTGTTGGAAATATCATATAGTGAGTTTTATATATATATTTAAGGGCAGGTTATTCACAGTATTCCAGGTCATTTTCTCAAGTCGTTATTCATCTTAATGTTATATAATTTACATTAATACCACTAACAAAAACATATGTACCATCTGCAAATGATATGGGCTATAAGTTTTGCAATATATACATAATATGAAGCATGTGGCAACCCAGACCGAGCAAATTGACAAACATGCATTATTAAAGTTTACATATTGTGATCCATTTAGTAAGTAGTTTTAAAACCAATTACATTCTACACCTAATTCCAATAATTCGCATCGTTTATTATAATATATTATGATTTATTGTATCGAAAGCTTTGCTGAAGTCGAAGAATACCCCAAGAGCATAATATAATTTATCTAATTTGTTGGATTTCACATCATTTTAAGTTATTATTGATATTTCAGTAACATAATTATTCCCTCCTGAATCCAAACTGATATTTGTAAACTAATTTGGGGTCTGTTTATAAAAGAAAGCAACCTATATTTCAAATTCGTCTATACATTAGGCTACCATAGCACAGTTGGAATGTATGTACCGTAAATGCTCAAATTAATATGCAGGAGACGAAACTGAATAATCGTAGGCTTGTGCATAATTTGTTTACTGTTTTGATAGCGTAATACATAAATGCGCGAAATTTCGGTGTGGGCATCCTAGGTCCGAGTCCTTGGAGTGCCATATGTATTTGTTGATTTCATTAATTGAGTTTAGAAGTAGAATTAGTTGGTGAACAAATATGAATATATATACTGATGAGATTGTTCAGCTTGTATGTGTGTATGTGTGTGTGTGTGTGTGTGGTTACATGCATAGAGACAGCCATGATGTATTCAGACAGCCGTGATTCATGCAGTTGAAATTGTATATCATAAATCATATGTTTGGTATTTATATTCTAGAAGTTTATATCCAGGGCATATTACAGCTGGAACATCTGCTACAAGGAGAGAGAGAGAGAGAGAAAGAGAGAGAGAGAGAGAGAGAGAGAGAGAGAGAGAGAGAGAAAGAGAAAGAGAGAGAGAGAGAGGGGGGGGGGTGAAAATGAGTGCAAAATACGTAAGTTTAAAAACAAAATGAATTCACTCAACAAAAACAATAGGATGACGAGGAACCCCACTTAAGGCTGAATACTAAACGTGTAAAGTTAGTCATTAAAAGATTGTGGATTTCACCTTTTGTTCTCATTTTGCTGATGTATACATGTAAGTTTGCATACATTAAAAGGTAAACCTTAAATCATTTATTATTGACAATATAGGTACGAAGCATCAACAGTCACCGGATATGGCGCCCACGATGTTTAGGTGGTTATCTGGTGAATGAGGCAGAGAGGTGATGGTGATCATTGGTGATGATGGTGACATCGTAAATCTCACTAGGCTCACTAGGTAATAAAGTTGTTGGCGTGGCACTTAACACCTTCTGTACTTGCGTCGTCTTTTAAGTTTATTCTAGCTATATTTAGACAATTGTGTGCAGTTTAAAAAGGGTCTGTGGTAGTAAATAGGATTAAGTGAGATAGTTCGAAGCCTGTTAAATGCTGGAGGCCCTTTCTAAACTAAATAAATTCGTCTAATAGTAGCCAGAATAAGGTAAAAGCAAAACTTCGTCGGTACATATTACCAGTCTTGCTAAGGCAGCCTCCCAGAAGCTGGGTGTGCTCAACCGCCGTAGGGGGTTCTTTTCCCCTGCACAGCTTCTTGCTCTGTACAGGGGCATAGTGCGCCCTTGTATTGAGTATTGTTCACATGTGTGGGGAGGTTCTTCTCACACCGCTCTCCTAGACAAAGTTGAAAGGAAGGCCTTTCGTATCATTAACTCCCGTCCACTCACCAACTCTCTGTAATCTCTCTCTCTCTGCCGCAATGTTGCATCTCTCTCGCTGTTCTATCGCTACTATAATAATCAGTGTTCCTCAGAGCTATCCCAGTGCATACCACCTCCTTTACGTAGGGCACGTGGTACCCGTCTTGCAACTCAATCTCACCCCTACTCTGTGCAACT
Organism: Paralithodes platypus; assembly: GCA_032716605.1. NCBI lineage: Eukaryota > Metazoa > Arthropoda > Malacostraca > Decapoda > Lithodidae > Paralithodes > Paralithodes platypus. The sequence continues at coordinate 39,204,493 of CM064518.1, forward strand.
CTCCAACCCAAGAGTGAAACGTTACTCTCAAACTTTCTTCTACTCAACAGCTGAGCTCTGGAACTCTCTCCCAGAATCACTTTCCCTCTTCCTATGACTTAAATTGCTTCAAACTCCGTGTGTCCAGGCATTTTGGCTCGAACGTCCCTTGATTTTGGCCCTGTCACTCTTTCAACTATGGGGGAGGCACTCGCTATAGGCAGTTATGCCTTTTGCCTCCCTCAATCACATAGAAAAAAAAAAAAAACAAAAAAACAGAAAGGGTTAAGGCTCGTTCCAGCAAGTGATCGGTGTCGTAACCCAATTGTGTCATTCACGGTCTCAGTTACTGGGGCTCGAGTGGTGTTGGAGGTGCTACCCAATTACTGGAGGCAATACAGCTTCGATGGCTGACAATATGTCAAGCATTGCTGGAAGTATAGCTGGGGGTGCCGACAAGATATCGAGCAGTGCTGGCAATACAGGTTGAGTTAGTGACCTTAATTACGAGGTGGTTTCACAAAGTGTGTACAATCTTTTATGAATTACATGTTTAGAGGTGTATTTCTCAGTCAGTCAGTCGGTCAGTAGCCAGCCCTTACTCCCACAAAGGGGTAGGGAGGATCAGCAAGAAACACAAGAAAGGAATGAGAAGTGACAGGAGAATAACACATAACAGTTCGCCCACAAAAAGCAAGCACACAAACATTCAGAAGCACCAATCACTGATTAGCCCCCGAAATCAATGGCTTCACCTCAGATGTTATACTTCCGGACAAGGTCTCTTCACATAAACATCTGGGATAAAGACCATCCAGGATTGTGATTTACATGGGTCCAGAGATCTTCATGTGCTTTTCTACTTTGCAAAAATGTCATGTACTGGGATCTCATCTCCATACACAATTCCAAACAAGTCACATGCGAGCTAAGGTCTACTGTATTTGTTCGACCATCACAGATACAATAGTGGGTTTCAGACCAACTACGGTAGTTCTACAATGAACGAGTTGTAAAGATAATGCAACGATGGCAGAACTGCGTGATGACTATGGAGAAAAAGGTTAAACCCAGGACCCACACACTAGTGTGTGAATCCTGATTAAACCCATCATCACCAAAACCCATTCATGCGTTATATATGTCATAAATATTGTCCACACTTTTTGATACCCTATCGTATATCTAGAGGAGCTGGTATTCCTGTACAGTTACATCGTTAATATTGTGGATGAGAAAGTGAGAACAACTAAGGGCATTTAAGATGTAATTTTAAGTAACTCATATCATGGGACCGGTCAATGAAACCCTTGAGATACCTATTATATAAAACAGATAACATGAGATACCTATTACATAAAACAAATAACATGACTAGAGTGTTCTGTAGTGCCTGAAATCATAGGTTGCTGATGTCTAGGCGGCGTGGGTCCAGGGACAGATATTACACAAGTGACTGAATCCTGATTGAATGCTGCAGGAAGAATCATTAAACATGAAAGACTTACTGAACGCTCGACTGGACGCTGTCACAGGAAATGATTGCAAGACTTGGATAGGCCAATGACTTCTTCCTGTTCGGTAACAGAGTAATTTGATAAATTTTCACTAAACACTATCTCATTGTTTGTTGTATATTTGTTTATCTTATGAATGGGCTTTCGCAGTCAAGATAATCATTCATCCAATACAATTAAAACTTAAACATTGTATGTTTGTGTGTAATCAGACTAGCAACACCTCTCGTAGCCATGCCGTGTGTTATTCAATATAAGTCAAATAATGTGTTGGAATATTTTAATTCTCGATTATACACATATAAGTTAAGTTTGCCGAAATTTTATAGCAATTTTTGGGGGTGGATTGTGCTTCACATTGCATTTCTTACTCGTTCATTTTCAGGTACCGTACATTATGGTGTAACTATGTAATTTGATGTATATACATGAAGACGAACTTGCATCATGTGTAAGATTTCTGAAATATATTCACTATTGCCAGAACTACACATACAAACAAATATACAAAGGGAATATGTATCTTATTTAAAAATTAGTATAACACGGGATATTGTTCGAAACCATAAGAATAAACACAAACAGTGTTGCTGGCAATGTGTACACCCACCAACATTTCAAACTGGCCCAAGGCTTAGTCTAGCTATGCCTTTTTATCAATACTGTGCATGATAAGATATCTAGTAAAGAGCTGAGGAGACGGTTAGATATCAAGAGTATCAGTGATGAGATGCGTACTAGCAGGCTTGGTGGTTTGGACATGTGGAGAGGATAGATGAACTAAGTTGGATGAAAAGATGCAAAAGATCCTTTCTTCGCTATATTATTATCTTCTGCGTATCCTGTTCTTTCCAAATATATGTTTTCTCTCTTGCATAGGCTTGTTTTCTCTTCGTCTTGCTTCTCACAGCTACCAGGCTCACATCATATTACCTTCTGCCCCCCTCCCTTCCTAACTCATTGCTCTACCTACATCTCCTCCCTTCCTACCTCCCCTCTCCTCCTGCCTTCCCTCCCTTTTTGCCTCCACTCCCTTCCCTTCCTACTTCCCCTCGCTTGTTATCTCCCCTCTCTTCCCACCCATCTCCCTTCGTACTTCATCTCCATTTCATCCGCCCATCCCTTCCTACCACACCTTCATTTCTGTCTCTCCTCCCTCCCTACCTCTCCTTCATTCCCTCCCTACCTCCACTCCCCTGTCTCTACCTCCTTCCTATCTTCGCTCCTCTCCTACCTCCCCTTCCTTTCTACCTTCACTCCCTTTCTGTCTCTCACCCCTTCCTACCTCCCCTCCCCTACTGCATCCCTCCTCTCCCTGCCTGCCTTCCCTCCTTCTGATCCCTTCCTGCCTGCCTCTCCTCCCTTCCCGCCTCCCCTCCCTGCCTGCCTCTCCTCCCTTATTGCCTTTCTTCCCTTCCTACCTCCCCTCCCTTCCTTCTTACCTCACCTCCTGTCTTGCCTCACCTTCCTTCCTACCTCCTCTCCCCCTCTTTCTTACTTCCCTTTCGTTCCATCCCCCCTCCCTACCTTCAGGCCTCTCCCGATCCCTTCCTTATCTGCCTCCTTTCCCTGCCTTCCTCTCCTTTCCTTCCTGCCTCTCCTCCCTGACTGCCTTATTTCCCTTCCTGCCTCCGATCCCTTCTTTCCTGCCTCTCCTCCCTTCCTGCCTTACCTCCCTTCCTGACTCTCCTCCCTTCCTACCTGCCTCTCCTCTTTCCCTCCCTTCTTTCCTATCTCTCCTCTCTTCCTGCCTCCCCTCCCTTCTTGCCTCTCATCCCTTCCTACCTCCTCTCCCTTCCTTCCTACCTCCCCTCCCTTCCTTCCTACTTCACCTCCTGTCTTGCCTCACCTTCCTCATGATCCATTATTCGTTCTTGTTAGCAACGAAAATATAGACATTATAGCACTGACTGAAACATGGATTAATACAGAATCAAGACATTTTTTAGCAGAATTCCATATACCAGGATATAGTTTGTTTAAACGCGACCGAACAAGTAGGAGGGGCAGCGAAGGTAGTGAGACCATAATTATTGGAGTTATTTATAGACCACCAAATATGAGTAGAAACGAAGGTACAGCTTTATGGCAGGAAGTGAAAATAGCATCAAGGTTTAGCAATGTGTGTATTATAGGGGATTTCAATTTTCCGAATATTGATTGGCAGCATCAAATCGGCGACTCAGATTCAACAGAGTTTATTGAGGCGGTACAGGATAGTTTTTTATTTCAATTCATAGACTCGCCTACTAGAGGTAATAATATCCTCGATTTAGTTCTCAGTAATAATGAACAAATGATAAATAATGTAGAGATAGGAGACCAACTAGGAAATAGTGATTACAATGGACAGGAAAGGCTAAAGAGAATACGACACTTATCCCAGATTTCAGAAAAGCCAATTATGGTGGATTAAGACGAGCCTTAAGAGTCGATCCTATGGTTAAACTATTAAGTGGACCCAGGTGCGCTAATGAACATACTCTCTCTCAGATACCTGTCTTAACTCAGGATAATTTGACAGCTACATATAATCATTTATTTCTTCACTCCACAATGCACAAAATAAATATATCCCCAAAAGAAAATTTAGATCAACACAGAACCAACCCAAATGGATGAATAATAGACTATTAGACCTTCTAGGAAAAAAGAGAGGAATATATCGAAAAATAGAAGGCGAAATTCACCTACTTGCTTACTATCAGAATCTATCAAGAGAGGTTAAAAAATGTATAAGGACAGACAAAAGAAATTATGAAATCAGGATAGCCAATGACTCAAAAAATAACCCTAAGGCTTTTTACCAGCTATATAAATCTAAAGTTAGAGATAAAATAGGCCCCCTTAAAACTTCGATAGGAGAAATGACAGAAAGTGATTTAGAAATGTGCAGTACATTAAATAGTCAGTTTCTATCCGTTTTCACTAATGAAAATTTGGCACAGATTCCAGAAGTCCGTAAGGTGTATAGAGATAGTATAGAAAATAGGTTAAGTACGGATTCTATAAGTAGAAATGATGTGCTTAAGGAAATTGACAGACTGAAACCTCAGAAATCGCCTGGTCCCGATGAGGTATATGCCAGAGTATTAAAAGAATGCAGAGATGAGTTAAGTTACCCATTAACATTTCTTTTTAACAATTCATTAGAAACAGGTATAGTTCCAGAAGCTTGGAAGCTTGCAAATGTAGTTCCGATTTTCAAAAAAGGTGATAAATCAATAGCATCCAATTACCGTCCCATTAGTCTCACTTCAATCATAGGAAAGCTACTAGAGTCAATTATTGCTAGGAAAATGAGAAACCACTTAGAAACATTTAACTTAATCAATTCTTCTCAGCATGGATTCACACAGGGACGTTCTTGCCTTACTAATTTGCTTAGTTTTTTTCTCAGAGGTATATGAAGCAGTAGATAATGACAAGGCATACGATATTATATATTTAGATTTCAGTAAAGCTTTCGACAGAGTCCCTCATGAGAGATTGATGAGAAAGGTTGAGGCACATGGAATAGGTGGGGCGTTGTTGGGATGGATTAGGTCATGGCTAATTGGTAGGAAACAGAGAGTCAGCATAAATGGTACCAAGTCAGAGTGGGGAGCAGTCAAAAGTGGTGTCCCCCAGGGATCGGTATTAGGTCCCCTGTTGTTTCGTATATACATAAATGACCTAGATTTAGGTATAACTAGTAGGATAAGTAAATTCGCAGACGATACTAAAATGGGGAGATCAATTGATTCAGATAGCGATATAGAGTGCCTCCAAAGGGATCTAGATACCTTACATGAATGGTCAGTAAATTGGCAGATGAAGTTTAACATTGACAAATGCAAGGTATTAAAGATAGGGAAGATGCAAACAAATGTTAAATATAAACTAGCTAATTTAGAATTAGAAAATTCAGACTGCGAGAAAGATCTAGGTGTGTTTGTTAGCAATGATTTGAAGCCTAGAAAACAGTGTATAGGCGTTCGTAATAAGGCAAACAGGATTCTCGGGTTCATCTCTAGGAGTGTGAGTAACAGAACTGCTGATGTTATCTTAAAACTTTACTTGTCATTAGTGAGACCCCATATGGATTATGCTGTCCAATTTTGGTGTCCTTATTACAGAATGGACATAGATTCATTGGAGAGAGTACAGCGTAGAATGACAAAAATGATCCATAATATTAGAAACCTTCCGTATGAAGAAAGGTTGAAGAAATTAGGTTTACATTCGTTAGAGAGACGCAGAGTTAGAGGGGATATGATAGAGGTGTTCAAGTGGGTTAGTGGGATTAACAAAGGGGACATGACAAATGTACTAAAGCTCAGTGATAGCGAAAGAACTCGTACCAATGGTTTCAAATTAGATAAATTTCGTTTCAGAAAAGATATAGGCAAATATTGGTTTGGTAACAGAGTTGTAGATGGGTGGAATGGACTACCAAGTGCTATAGTGGGATCTAAAACTGTAGGGAGCTTTAAGATAAAATTGGATAAGCATATGGACGAGAAGGGTTGGGTGTGAAGGGGGATCAGCCGGGTTGGGCCAATCAGCGCTCTGCAGACCCCCATAATCCTGCGTTAATCTCTAACCGTTTTGGTAGGATGATCCTCAGGGTATTAGAGTGTTGAGCCTATAATTGGGCTTTGTAATTGATTTGGGGTTGTGTGGGACAGGGATCTGCCTTGCTTAGGCCAATCGGCTTTCTGCAGACTCCCATTTTCTTATGTTCTTATGTTCTTATGTTCTTCCTACTTCACCTCCTGTCTTGCCTCACCTTCCTTGCTACCTCGATCCTCTCTCCCTACTTCTTACTTCCATTTCATTCCATCCCCCCTCCCTTCCTACCTCTCCTCCCTCCCTACCTTTAGGCCTCTCCTCCCTTACTTTCCTGCCTGCCTCTCCCTTCCTGCCTCTCCTCCCTGCCTGCCTCTCCTTCCTTCCTGTCTGTCCTCCCTCTCTGCCTCTTCTCTCTTCCAGCCTCTCACAGCTACCAGGCTCCCATGATCTTATTTCACAGTGACAACTTTCCTTTTTTATCAGAGCCTCTCCCCTCCTCTCTCACCCGCCGTTGCCTTTATTTTACTTATATGGTCTATCCTATATTCATTGTTTCTGTGTGGTGGCCTTATACGTCAACTTCTTCCATATTACTTATATAGTCTATCGCTTTATTCTTAGTGTTCGCCTTATTTTGTTATCTATGTGAGTGAGGGAGACAAAAGGCAGAACTGCCTGTAACGAGTGCTTCCCCCAGAGTTGAAAGAGTGACAAGGCCAAAATCAAGAGACGTTTGAGCCAAAATGCCTGGACACTGCTTCCATATTACTTATATAGTAGCCTATATCGCTTTATTTTTTGTGTTCACCTTATATTTCAACTGCTTTCATTTTACTTATATATGGTCTATCTCTGCATTCCTTTCTTCTTTGTGTTTGTCTTTTACTTAAACTGTGTTCACCTTACTTATAATATAGTCTATCCCCGTATTCCTTTCATCTTTGTTTTCGTCTTATACTTCAACTTTCTACATCTTACAAATTTTTCGGCAAATGTCATACCTCTCCTTTACTCTTCTTCACTTCATATATATTATTTTCTCCCTAACCGTTAATTATCCTTCAGTACGATTTTGTTATAACCATATATCATTGTTTTTATATTTTCGGTTGTTATAGAGCCTTGGCAATCTTTTCACCATTTTCTGTTTATCTCATACAAATCTTTCTATTTTGACTCTCCTCAATTAATTCCAGTTATCATGTTTCACTGTAGTTCCCTCTGCATCAACTATTTTTCCTTCGTATTTTACTTTATGGATCTCTGTATCCTTGTTCCTTGTTCATGTTTTCTCCCTGTTTATACTTCCTCGATTTGCTTCACTGCATATTTGTTTTCTCGCTTCACATTTCTTCCGCTTTTCACCTTGTTTTAGTTTAGCGTCTGTATTCTCTATTCCCAGTTTGCTTTTTCTTAGGTTTGAATGCAATTATATTTAATGATTAAGATTTGTAAGTGCAATTTATACAAACTAACTTATTTATAAGTTCAGACATTTAGAAATTAATCGAGTAATGTATTGAAGAGCAAGTTAATATTCTGTTTCATTTTCTTTTTCTTTTCTTCATGGTGAGATAAGCATGTTCTCCACTAAGATACAATAAATTAACAAAAATTAATAATATTCTTGTACATACATATCTTTAGACTGATTATATCTTCCTGTAAACGATAGTTTTAAAATATATTCTTACTTGGCTAAGCCTCTTACAATAAAATGTCATCGATACCAAAGAAAATTTCTGCGGAACCGATAGAATGTATAAAAATATAAATATATATTTGAATAACAAGTCTTAGTTGTGGGTTTTCTTCTGGTAGCCACTAGCAATCTTATATTAATTTTGTAATAACGGTAGCGGTTATCACTTGCCACCACCCATAGTATGTAATGACCTAATGGAAAGTCAGAATCAATACAGTAGAATCAATCAGCCTTGTATTCATTGAGTAAGTAGGAACAACAGGAACAACAGCAGCAATAATAGTATAGGAACAATTGGTATCAGAGTCAATGGTGATTCTTCTATGATATAAGGGTGAATGGGGATCTACCTAAGTCCCAAAGTGTGAGGACTAAGTAAATGAAGTGGTCTCTAGCGAATGCGAGACACTTCTGGCTATGAGCAGGGTCTGTGGTAAAATGCCCTGTTTTCCAGTCTTGTGGAAACCTCGCCCTATTCTCGGCGAGTTTATATACTTCTCTAAAATCTCTATATAACCACGATAATAATTAGTTCAACATGCGAATAAGAAAGTACACCATGTTCTAGCAGACCACAGAAGACAAGGAAGGGGCATTGAACAGGGTGGACTGCACCTTTAATGCTTCCAAAACCCAATTTATCCATCTATCTACCCGCCATGAACTCCCAGCGAACTATCCCTTATTTTTCAACAATACAAAAATCAACCCTTCTTCTTCTCTCAGTATTCTTGGTGTCTCTTTTTCTTCTGCTCTCTCTAGGAAGGACCATATTACCAGTCTTGCTAAGGCGGCCCCCCAGAAGCTGGGTGTGCTCAACTTCCTCAAGTGATTCTTTACCCCTGCTTAGCTTCTTGCTCTGTACAGGGGCATAGTGCATCCTTGTATTGAGTATTGTTCACGTGTGTGAGGAGGATCCTCTCACACAGTACTTATAGACAAAGTAGAAAGGAAAGCCTTTCGCATCATTAACTCCCGTCCACTCACCGACTCTCTGCAATCTCTCTCTCTCTTCGCCGCAATGTTGCATCTCTCTCGCTATTCTATCACTACTACAATAGTAAGTGTTCCTCAGAGCTCTCTCTGTGAATACCACCTCCTCGAAATAGGGTACGTAGTACCCGCGTCTTGCAACACAATCCCACCCCTACTCTGTACAACTCTCCAACTCAAAAATTAAACGTTACTCCCAATCATGTTTCGATTCAACAGCTGAGCTCTGGAACTCTCTCCCTGAATCCATCTTTACCTTATCATATGACTTAAATAGTTTCAAACTCCGTGTGTCCAGATAGTTTGGCTCGAACGTTCCTTGATTTTGTCCCGGTCACTCTTTTAACTCTGGGGGAGGGACTCGTCATAGGCAGTTTTGCCTTTTATCTCCCTCATCCACATAGACAAAAAAACAAAAAAAACAAAAATGGAGCTTTAATGGAGGGCTTTCAGGACCCCCTCCTCCCTCATGCTTAGCCCCATTAGTTTGAGATTTCAAGACCTTCGCCCTAATAGTTTGGCGATTATAAGACCTTTGCATGCCATTTAGGTGTCGATTATATCCTGATAGGGAGCCTGCAATTTAGAAGGAACATGCCTTTGGCCGGAACATTTTCTACCCAAAAATACACCAATTTATCTCGAAGGGGGTTCTTGGTGATATTTTTGTTTAAGCTTGAAGGAGGTCTAGGGAGGAAACTAAAGAAATAATAATTATATAAACATAAAATAACAACCTCCACTTAAGCCAACAACGTCGAGACAAAAAGCCAGAATTAAACAAATGTGAAAGAGAGAGAGAGAGAGAGAGAGAGAGAGAGAGAGAGAGAGAGAGAGACATAGACATAGGCCATAGCTATAAGAAAGTAAGAGATGCAGGAGATAGTGTCGCAGACAGGACGAAATCCGGAAATTAAACTGAGGTGATTGGGAATGGATGTTATAAATTATATGAGGAGAAGGCAGTTGAGGTGAGGAAAACACAAATGGATAGACATGGAAGAGACGGAAGGTAGTAGTAATATTGTAAGAATGTTGACTACTTTTATTTTATGACTCCATTGGCTTGTATATTCGTTTGTAGTCTTATGAATCGTAGTGCTTTGTAGGACAACTTTTGCTCAGCCCAGGAACATAATTAATTTAAAGGGTGATAGGATCTTTCGTAAGGCGGTAAATAGTTTTATTATTGTAATTTACTAAATTATTTTATTGTCTTTGTGATTTAGGACTTGTTCAGAGATTACAAGCTAATTTGTTAGAGTATATAAAGATATTGCTGCTTCACGGGTGGATGGGCCGCGGCAGCCTTGGTTGGCAACCCATCTAGAGGAGACAACTTTATACAAATCCGAGTGGATGGGACTCGTCAGCCCTGGTCGGCAACCTGTCTAGGGGATTACACCTTATATATATTACCGAATGGCGGTGCGTTCATCGGTGCCACTTGCAAGTGATAAACTCTACAACAGATACAATAGATAGATAATATCAATTTATCCCGACTGGACGGGAAAGGCAGTAGGGTATATAGCAGCTCTATTCATTACTAATCAGATTAAATTAATGTATACACTGATTAATGTATACACTGATTAATGTATACACTGATTACTCAAGTCCTAGTGCAGAAGCCCTGGAAACCGTACGGAGTATTAATTAGTATGAACCAGAATCGAATTAGTATTTCCGTTTAGAATTCAATCACCTTAACTGAGATATAATATTTTGATAAATTATTGTAGATAACAATCATTTACATGTTTGTATTGTTGCATCCGTACAGAATCCTCCAATATATTCCGTATTTAGATATGTTAGTTTCATTATCTATCTATCCCTCCATCCGTTTGGTCTTCTGACTGGCTGTCTCATAATTATATATATATATATATATATATATATATATACACATATATATATAATGTGTGTGTGTGTGTGTGTGTATATAACATCCCTGCGCCTCAGCGGTTCTACAGAGGTATGTAAACAACCCTTAAGCACACACACACGCACACCTGTGGCAATACTCTCCTCTTAAGCAAACAGTTGGATGTTAACACAGTCCAGGGTTATAGTGGGGTAAGGTGTTGTAGGTGAAGGTAAGGTAAGGTGGTGTTGATGCAAGTAAGGTAAGGTGGTGTAGGTGAAGGTAAGGTAAGGTGGTGTAGGTGAAGGTAAGGTAAGGGGGTGTTGATGCAGGTAAGGTAAGGTGTTGTAGGTGAAGGTAAGGTAAGGTGGTGTAGGTGAAGGTAAGGTAAGGTGTTGTAGGTGAAGGTAAGGTAAGGTGTTGTAGGTGAAGGTAAGGTAAGGTGGTGTAGGTGAAGGTAAGGTAAGGGGGTGTTGATGCAGGTAAGGTAAGGTGTTGAAGGTAAGGTAAGGTGGTGTTAATGCAGGTATGGTAAGGTGGTGTAGATGAAGGTAAGGTAAGGTGTTGTAGGTGAAGGTAAGGTAAGGTGGTGTTGATGCAGGTAAGGTAAAGTGGTGTAGGTGAAGGTAAGGTAAAGTGGTGTAGGTGAAGGTAAGGTAAGGTGGTGTTGATGCAGGTAAGGTAAGGTGTTGTAGGTGAAGGTAAGGTAAGGTGGTGTAGGTGAAGGTAAGGTAAGGTGTTGTAGGTGAAGGTAAGGTAAGGTGTTGTAGGTGAAGGTAAGGTAAGGTGGTGTAGGTGAAGGTAAGGTAAGGGGGTGTTGATGCAGGTAAGGTAAGGTGTTGAAGGTAAGGTAAGGTGGTGTTAATGCAGGTATGGTAAGGTGGTGTAGATGAAGGTAAGGTAAGGTGTTGTAGGTGAAGGTAAGGTAAGGTGGTGTTGATGCAGGTAAGGTAAAGTGGTGTAGGTGAAGGTAAGGTAAGGTGGTGTTGATGCAGGTAAGGTAAGGTGGTGTAGGTGAAGGTAAGGTAAGGTGGTGTAGGTGAAGGTAAGGGAAGGTGGTGTTGATGCAGGTAAGGTAAGTTGTTGTAGGTGAAGGTAAGGTATGGTGGTGTTGATGCAGGTAAGGTAAGGTGGTGTAGGTGAAGGTAAGGTAACGTGGTCTAGGTAAGCATTAATGCCCATGACTTTACAATCACCTGAAGTGTGTGGTGATAAAATGTAATTAAAAACATCTGGTAGGTTGACGAAATATTTTGACACCTCCCTTCAAAACTAATAATAATAATAATAATAATAATAATATTTATTCAGTTAGCAATTTACAGAGTTGGTACCACATAGTATATTACAGATATGACATGTACCAGCTTTGCATAATTCCAACTAAGGATAGCCCAATAAGGCCGTTAGGCGTATTTCCATTGGGGACCTTGTGGGATTAGGTTAGCTGGGGAAAAGGGGAGGATAAAAGAAATAGATACTTTAGAGAAAGTAGTTCTAGGGGGTTATTTTAAGATACCTTATATCCTATAGTAAATATCAGTAATCCGTAATCAGTAATCATTTCAGTTTGTTTTGCCTATCTCTTATGTCGCATTTAGTAGTAGACATAAGCTTGGTGCTCCGTTTTCGCAGCTGTCCGGTTCAGGTGTTCCTTCAGGCTACGTCTGAAGGAATACAGTGTCATTGTTTTCCCTCATTCAGTGTTCACTGGGCCAAATGTACCACGTACTAGTGTACTCGAGTCTTTTTCAGGCGATTGTACCCTCTTGATAAACATTCGAATTTATGTTAATGTATATGCACAGTCACAGTCAATATTTCTTATACACTTTGAAGCCCCCAAAATTGTAAAGGAACATCCAAAATACACATAGCAAGTAAACATTTAATAAGAAGTTTTAATTCAACTCTAGCCAGATTCGAACATATATGTAACAGTATTAATGAGAACGTATGTACTCAACAGTACTATCAATGACAAAGGTTTGTTCCCTCAAACTGCCACTATGTGAATCTGAATCACCTGGGGGTCGAAAAAGGAAGAATGTATTGGGTGGAAATGGCCCTTCTTTCAGATGCTTCGTTTGTCGACCTCCAAGTGTTTCGTATTAACTCAGTGGGTGGTTGGGGTAACGAACTGTTGTCGTTGATAGTACACTACATCCATTCCATTGTATAATAGCAAGTATGAGGGAAACAAATACCAATGAAAAATTATGATTTACTGTATACTCAATATTATGAATGTATACACCTACTTGAGTATACTGTATACAGTATACTAATACAGATAAGCTATACATCTGTTGGGATAGAGCAATACTAATTTTCCTTTGAATTCTATACACATTTAAGTGAATGCATGTTTGTAATGGCTCGTGAGATTACCAGTGTTACTGCACCCTTACAAGCAAAAATGTCTTGCACCAAAGTTGCATTACAGTCATTCTACAGAATTGATGATGTCAGTACTATAATGTAATTTCGTCTGTTAGTAAGATGAACAAATGTGATTTGTTTTAGGATGTGAATATTGTGGTATTCATTACATAGTTTTGTTTTCATAAATTGAATAACTTCAGTATCTCTAGATTGCTATGTAATACATAACAAACGGCTTAGAAGTAAAGAGTTTTGTATATATATATATTTTTCTATGTGATTGAGGGAGGCAAAAGGCATAACTGCCTATAGCGAGTGCCTCCCCCATAGTTGAAAGAGTGACAGTGCCAAAATCAAGGGACGTTCGAGCCAAAATGCGTTGTAAGATGAGTTGTTATAGGTAGTCATATACACGTACACATTGTCAGATTTATAATTTGTAATTAATACACTTAACACCGTGTATTTATTACATAACATCATATTTTCGACTATGGACGCTGGGAAACCAATTATATATTACAAATATAAACTGATTCAGTCTGTTTCGAAGCACCTGATTGAAGCTAAAGCTAATATATAAGTTATCCCAAATATCCTATGTTCTCTAAATTCGCACTTCAATAAAAGAGAATGGATGAAGTAAGTTATTTAATGTTATCAACTTCGGGAAGATTGCTAGTGCTGGTTAGTCAATGTGGTGGTCTGTGTTTGTGATGATGTGCTGTCATATAGGTCTCGTATATTATAATTAAATGATCTTCGAAATGTGTGAGGATATCCCAGTTCATTTGAGGCAACAGTGAGTACCGTTGTTTTTTCTCCGAAGTATATAGTTATTTTACATCATAAAGAATGTAGCATCAGTCTAAAGTGTTCACTACTGTTTGCCATCGACATGTTATTGTATAAGGACGACCGTGTTTTATTACACATTAACAATATAGCATTGGGACAGAGATGAATAATTTGAGCTTGAAAACCTGTAGATGGCTGTTAATGGGTAGCGTGACATGAGTCAGGTGTGCGTGGAGGTAAGGGTTGATTAAATAAATTACGATTAAGTTAACAATGCTTGGTGGTCCTGGCTGTTAATAACATGAGATGGAAGATTAATCCGATCTTGGATGTTTAGAAATGATGGTAGTTAACCTAAATTGGTGGGTGTTTTCCTGATTTGTGGCGTATTGAAGGAGTGGCTGCCTCATGTAGTTTATATATATATATATATATATATATATATATATATATATATATATATATATATGTTAGTATAGCCAGGTAATAGATTCTCTTTTAAACAGACGAGGTTAAAGGCAACAGCAGTTTCAGCATGCAGGATTTTATTGTTACAGCTTTCAATAGTTCTAACAATTTTCCTCTGGGGTTCAGAGATGAGGTACAACAGGTTAGCAAAATTCATGGTGGATCCACCGTTTCACAAGTAAACATCTTGCATCTTCAGGGAATGGACCCTTTAATGATCATTCCACCTGTCTCTTTTTCCTGAAGATGCAAGATGTTTACTGTTTGTGAAACAATACCGTTGGATCCACCATGATTTGCTAACCTGTTGTACCCCATCTCTGAACCAGAGAGGAAATTGTTTAGAGAGAGAAAACTAGAAAAAGCTGTAACAATAAAAAAAATCCTGGCATGCTGAAACTGCTGTTGCCTTAACCTCGTCTGCTTAGAAGAGACAAATAATTATATTATTATAATATATATCAAATATTATAATATATTTATATTATATAATATTTTTATTATACAGTAATAAAAATTATATTACGTATGTAAAACTCAATGTCTATGATTTATGAAATACTATAACCTCTTCAATCAGAAGTTGATTTAAAGTAACAACTTTACTGTTGCTGCTTCCAGAGGTTATACTATAGTATCGTTTACACTATGAATAGTACCTTGTTTATAATTTGTGTCGTCCTTTTTCCAATTTCTTCTTTTAATACATTATTTTGTCGGTTTCCCTTTTCTCCTCGCCCACTCTAATCATGGGGTCTATATGTGTCTCCTATCTTCTAATATATTTGTCCTTGACGCTGCTCAATCTTATAGAACAGTGTCACTTTTCCCTTGACCCCCCCCCCCCTCCCCCCCTCCCCCCCCCCCTCCCCTCCCCTATGCCTTCAAAATGTCTTCCTAAGCGGATTAACTGATAGCCAGATTAAAAGGAATAAATGCGTCCTCGACCACTGAAAGTTTTCGATAAATGCATTTGTCAAGTCAATTGTAGGCATCATAAACAAACATTGTATGGCATAACACCATACATACTCTGGATCATAGCATTCACCATTTATTTGTGCTTTGCCATTACCATCCATGTTGTATCTGCCCATCCCACCAAAGCCTACGTGTATATCAGTCAACCAACAAAAATTGTAGGTGAAACATTAAAAAAGAAAAGAAAAGAAAGGGTTCTGATTCAATTTAGAGAAGACATAATATATTGGGAAGTTCTAGTGTTCTGATATCAGGGAGTTGGAATAAATAAAAATACATTTTAAGATTACAGAAAGCTGAAGCACTACTACTTCTTAACTCCTCCTACTACCACTACTACATTGATGTACAACTAATTTAGTGTATGAAGTGAATGACAAAGTATGCGGCACATAAATTTAGTTTCTGTCGTTTTCTATTATTTTATACTACTGGAGGTTCCGTACTACAGCCCAGGCCAATGCATTGACCCAGGCCACAATACGTTAACAGTGGCTCTGGTGTTTGCTTCCTGGAGCTGGACAACAAATATCGGGTCTCGGCGAAATTGTGAGAGAAAGTAAAAGCTTATTGGTTCCGAGTAATAATGTAGCAGGGACGGCGAGATTACCAGGTTTTGGTATAGACTTTTAGTGATTGAGAGAGTGAGAGGGAAAGAGTGTGTGTGCCTGTATGATGTATTGAATGTGTGTGAGCTTTAACAGGTTATGTCTGGATACTTCCAAGAACTACCATATATATGCAGGAGGGAAGGTGGTGACTCATACAAAAATTAAATGGAACACACACTCAAGCAAATATTTTGGCCTGCTTAATACTGCCCCTAGTCACAACTACATACTTGACAAACTTTCTCAGGTTTTATTTATTAGTTGACAAATATTTTTTTCCACCAAATGCATTACACTTCACAATATTGTAGTATTTTGGTTTCGCTGAGCATAATAACCAACCATTTAGTTATATTATCACAATAACTGCGGGTGACGTATGTATCTGTCCTATATAGAAAAGTACCATACTGTGGGTGACCTACCCATACATTTTTTAATTATTACTGGCCAAGTTGATGACACCGACCCGCTCCCCTTGTTGCCAGACACTTTCAAGAGTTTCTAAGCTTCCCACCCATACTTATATCAGTCTTCTACATGTTGTGGTTGTGAGAGGGTCTGTGTTCAAACAAAAGATGTTATAGAAGCTGAATTGCAATGAAAACAGGGCCACTTCTACATTTATGTTGAGTTCATTCCATGTTACGGGCCATAACTCATACTGCCTTCTATCGCGAGTGTAAAATACGAAAGAGGAAAACAGAGATGGTAATAATATACTTGGCAAGTGGCACACAGGCAGAGCCAGAGCAAGGAATCTGTTACACAATATTTCGAAGGCTGCGAGCATCATAATAAATGACTGAAGATTTTTTTGGGGAGAATTCAACCCTCAAATGGTGTTTATATAAACTGAAAGTATTGCGGGCAGATTTTCTTGCATGTGGACAATATTTGATTTTTGTGTTCCACCATTTAGGCTTTTTGATTAGAGTAGAGCATTGATTTTGCATAGGGATGCAAGAATTTATGGCGTTATTATATATTTCTAAGAAAGTGTTCCAGACCTCTACTGTATAGCATCACTTGTGTGGTTTATGAAGTTCCAATCTGCTTTTGTCAAAAATAGTTCTTAATTTATGGAAAATGGCTTTTTCGAAATTTGGCACCTTTTCATGACTCGTTTAATTGATTGTTTAAAAATTCACAGTTGAATGTGATTGCACATAGATCATTTGTACTCTCACTTGGTTGACTTAATTGTCTTTAGTTGCTAAGATTAAATCAAGAACATTATTGCCCCGTGTTGGATATTGAACAAATTTAAAAATGACTTTCTAGTAGCTTAGAGAATAGATCCAATCCTGTGTTAGATGTCAGGGATTCGCTCCACTCAGCTAGTGGCAAATTGAAGTCTCTAACAAGTACAACACCTTCGTTATTACGTATTTCTGCAATTTGGTCATAGATTTTTCTATCAATGTTTAGTGTTTGTACAGAGGGGCGAAATATTATTCTAATGGGAATCTTTTCTTTAAACTTATTTCTCAACTTAATCTAAATTATATCAATGTTGTCTATGGATGGTTTCCTTACTAGCTCGCAATGAAGATCTTTATTTATGTACACCAAAATACCTCCACCATTTTTGTTTATCTGACTGCATTCAAACATTGTATATCTAGGAATATTATATTCTGCTAAATAGTCTCTTTGTTCAATGTTTAGCCATTATTTGGTGATAAATATTACATCAAATTTGTCTGCAAAAACTATTACTTTGAGATCTAAATTTGTTTTCTAAATACTTCGAGCATTTGCAAAAAATACTTTAAAATCCTGGAAAGAGTTGTTACAGCTGGTTGATGATATTGCTTAATTATCAAAGTGCATTACGTTCACTCCCTCGATTGACCCTGACCACTCTTGTTTTTTGATTGGAAAGAGTGAACTGCGTCATTGAAATGTTTTCCAAGTCATGCTGATCCCACTTGGTTCAAATGGAGACTGTCTCCATCAAACAGATGGGGTTGCTAGAAAAAGTTATCCCTTGTGTTGAGGAACTTAAATTGTTCCTCGAAACAAAGATTATGGAGGCGAATATTTAGGCAGAAGACCTTATCAAAGAATTTCTGCTCAACTGATTTTCTGAGGACACCTGAAACAATATGGCTAGATTTATTCTTGAACTGTTGGATCATCCTTTGATACTTCTTCAGCAGTTCCTTGGACCGAGTATGTTTTGCTTCATTTGTACCTGTGTGGATTAGGTAAAGGGTATTAATGTGGGCACTTATTGTGACATCATCTACAGCAGCAGAAATGTCGCCTAGTTCCGGTCCTGGGATGCAGAAGCGTGTCCTGGTTTTTGGGACCCTTCCACAAAACTCTGGCAATTAGCTTCAGACTATGGAGTCTCTAGCTACCAGTCTTACATCTTCTTCGGCCAAAATTTGGAATTTATTGAAGGCTGTTACGGGGAGAACAGTCTTCCTCTGTGTGCATATACAGTTATTCACCATGACACAGACATAATCTTGTGGCGGGAGAACGTTGTATTGGGGGGGTCAGGGTTTGCAATAAAGCAGAACGTGAGGAGGAAGGGTGATCAATCATGGATTCGGCATCTGCATTCCTTGTGGTTGACAAAGGAGTATAGTTTCCAACGTAAGTACTCGTAAACTCATCAGGAGTATATTTACCCTTCTTGTTAGTACATCTATGAGTTGTGAGGCCTTTCCTAATTTATTGTTGAGGTTTGTGCATTGCATGCAAAATCTACAGCTCATTGTTTTTTCATCAGGAAAGATCGTAGAGAGAGAGAGAGAGAGAGAGAGAGAGAGAGAGAGAGAGAGAGAGAGAGAGAGAGAGAGAGAGAGAGAGAGAGAGAGAGAGAGAGAGAGAGAGAGAAAATATAAGCACGGACGAAACTAGGCAGAGCGAGAAAAGAGGAAGGGTGGTGTGATTAATAATAGAGGGAGGAGAGACGTGGAAAGTAAACGACGCAGGGGAAGCATTTAAATGCGATAAATAATAAAACCCACAATTATATAAGCAATGTATTTCAAACTGTAACCGAAAAATACAAGAACAAACAAACATTTGGAATTAATCTTTGTCGTCATTGCGGATGTCCCTTTGTATTAGTAATCATATAATTTTGTATATGGTGACCCTCATTAAAGGGGAGTAAGGCGTCCGGCAATAGATTGATATATATATATATATATATATATCATTTGATATCCTCCGTTTTAAAGTGATCTCAAACGAGCGCTCTTATAATAAAATTCGATGTAAATCATTGCTCTCTAATAGTTAGATTATGAAAGGTGTCAATACTATATAACACTTTAGTTTTGAAGTAGCCAGGCTGAAATTGCTGAATACAATACTAGTGCGATACAGCCTCAACAAATCCAATATCCGGTTCCTGAAGAGATGGCAGAAGAGTCGCGCAAGGAAAGGAAATTAAGGGGGCCCACCTCGCATTTCTTTCTCTTTCTCTCCCTCTCTCTTTGGCTTGTATCCATTCGGCCCCATTCAGCCTACTGTTTTAAGACGTTTACCCCCATCCAGGTGTCAATATTTTCCTGGCAAGCGGTAGCAAGCCAGCATATATATATTTTGTTTGGACAGCAAGCTAAATTTGTACATTTTTCGAAAGAACAATTTCTCCGGCGAAGCCGGATATCTCCATACAATGCTGGGTCGCTATCGCTCGCCAGGAAGAAATCGACCCCTGGATGGGGATAAACGTCTTAAAACAGTTGGCTGAATGGGGCCCAAGGGATACAAGCCAGGGAAAGAGAGAAAGAGAAACAAGTAGGTGACCCCCCTTAAAGGTTGCTCACAATCATGTAAGACGCCGCTCCACAATATAAAACGAATTCTACACGATTAAGGGGAGACAAAACCGCTTTTCTGGACCACCTTCTCCCTAATGTTTTGCCCCAGTAGTTTTGAGATTTTAAGATGTTGGTTCCATTAGTTTGGGTATTTTATGACCTTTCACCCCATTTCTTTGTCAATATTAGGAACTTTCGTGCCATTTTGGTGTCTATTTTTTCCTGGCGAGCCTGTAATTTTAGGAGGAATCGGCCTTTGGCCGGGACATGTACAAATCTATCTTGAAGGGGGTTCTAGGGTGTGTTTTTCTAAGCTTGATGGAGGTCTAGAGAGGAAACTAAAAAAATATATGAATACATGAATTATTAGACCAAACAAACAGCCACTGTCCCCTTAAAATGACAACAGTACAGTCGTATTGCAGGTGTTTTATTCCCATGTCGAATGCTTTTCAAACTAACACTCACATATTTAAACGTGTTGGAAAGGGGGTGTGTATTCCTTTCCGATTGAAGAATAATTAATTATCATATTTAAAAACTAAAATATTCCTGTAAACACAAATAGTTCTAGATTTAAGATGTTATAAACATTTCTGACATATTTTGCAAACGGTGTCAATAACATAAGCCATCGCCTTTACAGCATGAACTAATATCGGTTTCTTAACAACATATTCACAACCAAGCATTGTAGTCAATTTGCCAAGAACTTATTTTGCCCATAATCAGAATAGATTCACAACCAATCTTACTGTATCCTCCCGTAGCTCAATCGTTAACAAGGAGGCTATACAACTCCGTAGCCCTTACTGCCTCTGAATACGGCTTCTAACAAGGCGTACGCGGTAGTATTGAATGTTTTTTTCATTTTCTTTCAAATAGGCATAACACTTTGCTATCATTATCCCTTCTGAATAAGGTTTCTACCAAGACGTAGGCGGCAGTGTTGAATGGTCCTTTTCAACTAGACGAGAAATTACACTCATCCTGGATTAAGGGGAGACTGGCCGTTTGTTTGGTCTATTAATTTATTTATTCATATATTTGTTTAGTTTCCTCCCTAGACCTCCATCAAGCTTAGAAAACCACCCCCTAGACCCCCTTCAAGATAAATTTGTAAATTTTTCGGTAGAAAAATATCCAAGCCCCAGGCCGGTTCCTCTTAAAATTGCAGGATCGCTATCGCTCGCCAGGAAATGTACAAATTTATCTTGAAGGGGGTTCTAGAGGGTGTTTTTCTAAGCTTGATGGAGGTCTAGGGAGGAAATTAAAAAAATATATGAATAAATGAATTAATAGACCAAACAAACAGCCACTGTCCCCTTAAGCTGGTATCACACGAGCGCTTTTTCACTCAACATTTATCCTTAACACTGGTCTGGCAGCTCATAAGTTAAACATTAAATATTGTTCTGTTACCTAAATCCATCTACCATCAGTCTAGTTTCCGATCCCAGTGCAAAATATTCCAGAAATGTTGCCAGAATGTTTTTGATTATCGTATGTTGACTATAAAAGCTCTCGTATGATACCGGCTTAAGGGGACAGTGGCTGTTTGTTTGGTCTATTAATTAATGTATTCATATATTTTCTTTAATTTCCTCCCTAGACCTCCATCAAGCTTAGAAAAACATCCTCTTGACCCCCCTTCAAGATAAATTTGTACATTTTTCGGTAGAAAAATGTTTAGTTAGTTGTAATCACACATTCAGTCGACTGGACCAAAGTCGTGCCAGATCCTTATTTATGCTGGAAAATGATGATGATGATAATTTCTTCCTTGATTCGTTTTCCTCCTGATTATTCTCCAATCCAATTGCTGTATTCTGTTGTTTCCATGTTCTCCAATTATACTGTTTCTGCCCGAATCCCTAGCCTCCCTATAATTAAGGGGAGGTATTTACTTTGTTCCCTAGACCTCCATCAAGCTAAAAAATTATACCCCCTTGAGTCCCTTTTAAGATAAATTTGTACATTTTTCGGTAGAAAAATGTCCCGGCCGAAGGCCGGTTCCTCTTAAATTACAGGCTCGCTATCGCTCGCCAGGATAAAATCGACACCTGAATGGCACGAAAGGTCTTATTATGGGATGAAAGTTCTTAAAATCGCTAAAAAAATGGGGCGAACGTTTTATAATATCAAAAGCAATGGGGCTAAACATGAGGGAGAAAGGAGTCAAGAAAAAAATCCCTCAAGTAGAAATCTCCCCTTAAATGCAATAACTAATTTAAGCTTGTTGGTTTACTCCTGGAAAACCCTTCCATTCAGATGGCACCTTTTTGTTCTTATTTGGACTTCCGTACAATCGAGTTTACTCAGTTTAGGAAGGACCCTTGTTGATCGAAGGGTTACATCTTACAGGTAATTGCTATCCCTGTAAGTTATTAGAAATATTACAAAGCACATTATTGTAGAGGTTGATAGATCATGATTCTGGGAGGCTACCCACCTACAGTAGACTTGCATCGTACGGCCGCTAGTGCGGCACTTTCGCATATTTGTTTTATTTGTTTGTCCTATGTGAGTGAAGGAGACAAAAGGCAGAGCTGCCTCTAACAAGTGTCTCCCCCAAAGTTGAAAGAGTGACAGAGAGCCAACGTCAAGGTAAATAGAGTTAAAATGAACTCCATGCCGAAATTGAACTTGGGAGTACTCCTTATGGGGGGTCACCGTTTTTTTGTTTTATCTTTCTCTCCTTTTCTCTCTCTCTCTTGCTTGTATCCATTCGGCCCCATTCAGCCAACTGTTTTAAGACTGTTATCCCCATCCAGGTGTCGATTTCTTCCTGATGAGCGATAGCGAGCCAGCATTGTATGGAGAAATCCGGCTTCGCCGGAGACATTTTTCTATCGAAAAATGTAAAAAAATTAGCTTGCTGTCAAAACACAAATATATATATGCTGGCTCGCTACCGCTTGCCAGGAAAGCATTGACACCTGGATGGGAGTAAACGTCTTAAAACAGTAGGCTGAATGGGGCCGGATGGATACAAGCCAAAGAGAGAGGGAGAGAAAGAGAATAAAAAGCGAGGTGGGCTCCCTTAACTATCACGCCTGTTAATAATACATCTTGGAAGGCGTGAATATGGTTGTATACCTTCCATTTAAGGGGATAGTGGCTATTTTGTTACCTATCAATTTATATATTAATTTATTTTGTTATTTTCCTTGCTAGACCTCCATCAAACTTAAAAAACGCCCCCTAGACCCCCCTTCAGGATAAATTTGTAAATTTGTCGGTAGAAAATTTCCCGGCCGTAGGCCGGTTCCTCTTAAAATTACAGGCTCACTATCGTTCGCCAGGATAAAATCGACACCTAAATGGCACGAAGGGTCTTAAAATTGACAACTAAATGGGGTGAAAGGTGTTAAAATAGTCAAACTAATGGCCGAACGTCTTATAATTTCAAAACTAATGGGGCTAAACCCTAGGAAGGATGGGGACTAGCAAAACGGCCCATCTCCCCTTAAAATTGTCTGAAACAAAATATAGACTCCTTGGCTATGACTTGGGAAATCAACTTGAAAGGATTTCAGTCAGTGACAGAAATACAATTGTTTGTCTATTATTCTCGGGACAACTGGCCTCCCGAGAGACACAACAGTGGCAGTCAGGTGACAAATTTAGTTTTATCGTTTTCATATGCTGGTCTATGGTACTGTATTTATTTTACCCTACAACGAATTTATTCAATTAGGTTGACATTTCACAGCTAGTGAGCCTTGATGCAGAGATAACAATAATTTTATCCTCATAATTTTGTTTGCAAGACATACTACTCTTTAGTGAAAATTATTGCTCACACATTTGATTGTTCTTTGAAACCTTAAGAAAATAATTAATGATCTATCAGCTATAACTATATTATTCTGGCTGACAACTTAGCTCACTATAAAGTGGCTTACCCATTCTAACTTTCCAAATAAGTTGATGTTGATATGATGTTTGTTTTTTATCGAGATATCGCCATCTTTGATTTGTAATATTGACTATTGTTCATTCTTCCATGTGAAGTTTACATTAATGCTGCCATACAATACATACGGATAAACACACCTGTTAACCACGATGATGATGGTTGACACAGACACAAAAAGGTCTCGTTAGTTAGGGCTGGTAAGAGTGATAGTTTTAGAATTATTAACTTGTATAAGCTGACAACATTAATATAATACAATACGAGGAGAACACTTCCCTTGTATTTTACATAAGTTCGTTAATAACAAAATATTATTTAATCAAATGTGTTTTATAATATCGTTGGGCAAAGTGTCACGTGAAAACAGATTGAACCGGAACCACATTTGATTAAGATTATAATTATAAAGAAGTAAGATATGCATGCATGTACTCCACTGTCTGCCTGACAGAAACAGAACACCATGCGAGCGACACATCTCGTTAAGCTTGAAAGGGGTCTTGCCTATGCGTGTGTGGGTGCGTGTGTGTGTGTGTGTTAATGGATGGATAGAACGGTTGATTGGGTAGGAACTTGTGGTTGCATCTATTTTTACTTTACTCAATTTATCTTGATACCGGATCGCCTTGACTCTAAAATACATAACAGTCAAATCATAAAACCCTTACTTTTTCGTTACCAACCGTGCTTCTTGGACACCTCGCTGCCAAGTTGTCTCATTGCAATATCTTGGTTTTCAATGTAATAGAACCAAATATCCCATGGATATAAAAACAAAGTGTTGTCATAGCATAATCTACCACGTATTGTCGAACACCTAATTTAATTTATTAATTTCACTCTCAACGCCATACATCTCCCAATGAATAATAAATAATCTAATACATTAATTTCACTCCCAACATCAAACACCTCCCAATGAAATTAATGAAATCATGCGATCCTCCCGGGATTCGAACCTGGGTTACCACATACAAATCTTAAACACTTACACCATTACACCATCAAAACAGTTAAAGGTTAAGTACATGACTACGACTAGATATTAATTTATCGAACACCGGACATCAATCTAATGGTGTACTCAGACCCAACTGCACACTGAATAGCGTAATGTTTAACCCTTCCTACCCGGGCTGTCTTACCCAATGACGGTCGCCCCTACCCGGGCGATATGGCCAAAAAACGTCTAGGCCTAGGCTACCGTATTTATGTTATTTTCACTGCTAGAACTTTCCCACTCATCTATAATCGTAGTGCGGTTTTCAATCTGTATTTTGGCATTGAGTAGAGCTCTGTAAGTCAACTGATTCAGTTGTGATGACGATTTCAGTGGAGCCAATATTGCAGAGATGTTGCCAATATGGGGGCTTTTCAGACACTAATTTCGTCTGACGTCAGAACAATAACATTGAAGAGTCTTCTCCTTCTTGTTTTCGGAGGTGCGGTGACGCAACGCTTGGGTTTGTTGACATACGTCGTACGCACGGCGTTCGGACCAAGCTTAATTAGGCTATTAAGCTCATGCCTTAGATAAGTCATACCGGGTATCGGCCCTTCTTTCGTGCTGTCCTTACCTAAGGCAGACCGGGTAGGAAGGGTTAAGTGAAAGGAAAGAACAATTTATGGGGCACATACTGTATATCTAAGGACCGACCTCGATATGAAATGAACGAAACACAAACATTTAATTGTTCGATTATTTTAAAAATATAATTTCATGTTTGTTTCATGTTTATGAATGAGACAAAAACCAAAGCTGCCTGAAACAAGTGTCTCCCCAAAGTTGAAAGGGTGATAGTCGCTATATTATTAATTAATTTATTAATTAATTATTAAATGAATGTATATATATATATATTGTATATATTGTATATATATATACTGTATATATATATATATATATATATATATATATATATATATATATATATATATATATATATATTTATTACATATATATTTGTTTTCGTGTTGTGTATTGGCACGAGGTGTGGTGTGCTTGTTTAGTGTAGTGAAGGAGGAGGAGGTTCTTAATAGCTAGCTGGATTACTCTCTGTGTAGGCGAGACACAAATGAAAACGGTGAGGAAAGCCAAACAAATGAAACAGGAGTTCCACCAACTCCTTTACCATATGCCTATGAGTCCTCCCCTGGGTAATATATGTTATTTCGCAATACCAGTTTGAAGCGGCTCTCTCTTCTCTCTCTCTCTCTAGCTCTCGCTCTCGCTCTCGCTCTCGCTCTCGCTCTCGCTCTCGCTCTCGCTCTCGCTCTCGCTCTCTCGCTCTCTCGCTCGCTCTCTCTCTCTCTCTCTCTCTCTCTCTCTCTCTCTCTCTCTCTCTCTCTCTCTCTCTCTCTCTCTCTCTCTCTCTCTCTCTCTCTCTCATTATATTTTACAGCACCCTTTGCTTTCCAACAAAGACAAGAATTACTGAGCATGAATGAAGTGCCCCCGAGTTGAAAGCCGTGCAGGGAGTGTATAGCACCAACATATATAATGAACAGGGCCGGAAAGAGGACGGTCACGCGATATGGATGAGCATAATCATTTAAGGGGGTGAGCTGCTATTTTTCTCTCCTTATCTCTCTTGCTCTGGGTTGTATCCATTGGGCCCCATTAAGCCTACTGTTTTAAGACGTTTATCCCCATCCAGGTGTCGATTTCTTCCTGGCGAGCCAGCATTGTATGGAGAAATCCGGCTTCGCCGGAGAAATTTTTCTATCGAAAAATGTACAAATTTAGCCTGCTGTCAAAAACATTCAAAACAATTGGACACCTGGATGGGGATAAACTTCCTAAAACAGTAGGCTGAATTGGGCCGAATGGATACTAGCCAGAGAGAGAGGGAGAGAGAGAAAAAATAACGAAGTGGGCCCCCTTTAAACACAAGAAATACAGGAAAATGTGTCTGTCTATTTAGAACGAAAATGGGAAAGGACGGCTTACGGGCCGGGCATACATGGTGCAGGGTACGGAACAAAATAGTGGTAGCCTTTAAGTTGGGGAGATTGTAGACACCAAAGGCTCAGGGCAATACCCAGGGGAGGCCTCATAGGCATGTGATATGGAGTTGCTGGAACCCCTGTTTAATTTGTCTGGCCTCCCTCACTGATTCTGTTTGTGTCTCACTTACACATAGAATAATCCATCTAGCTCTTACAAACACCGTCTTCTATTCAGTTCACTACACTAAACAAGCACACCTCACTTCTGTCCAATACACCAAAACACTATTTGTTTTATGATGACCACCAACCGCCCTTAATTTGGCTTTGTAACTTTCAATTTTTGGGGAGACACTTGTGACAGACAGCTTTGCCATTTGTCTACCTCATACATATAGAAAGAATAACATGGTTGAAGAGCTAATTAAGCTATACTCGGAACACCATCATCAACTATCAAAAATCGACTAGATAGCCTAAATATCTAGCCTATAAACCCTGATTAACTGTGTTCCGAAACGATTAACTTCCTCCATTCTGTGCTACCCTATGTTTTTACCCTACATAGACGGGGTTGATTAGTTATATGCAGCCTTGTAATGATCAATCCATCTGTGTTTGCCTGTTTTCCTTTGCTCTCTCTCTCTCTCTCTCTCTCTCTCTCTCTCTCTCTCTCTCTCTCTCTCTCTCTCTCTCTCTCTCTCTCTCTCTCTCTCTCTCTCTCTCTCTCTCTCTCTCTCTCTCTCTCTCTCTCTCTCTCTCTCTCTCTCTCTCTCTCTCTCTCTCTCTCTCTCTCTCTCTCTCTCTCTCTCTCTCTCTCTCTCTCTCTCGGCGTGATTGGAGAGTATCAAGTGCGTTAGTGTCTGTCAAGTGCGCGTGAGAGGGAAGGTTGGGTGAATGAAAGGTAGGGTGACATGGAGGATAGTGTTACAGGAAGGGTAGGATGACGGAGGGTATAGTGAAAGGGAGAATAGGATGATTAGGTAGGGTTGAGTGACAGGGAGGGGCGGGTGACAAGGAGGGGGAGGGTGACAAGGAGGGGAGGGTAACAGATAGGGTAGGGGAAAGTGACAGGGATGGGAGCGTGACAGGGTAGGATAGGGTAACAAGGAGGGGAGGATGGCAGCGTGACAGGGAGGGTAGGGTAACAAGAAGGGAAGGATGGCAGCGTGACAGGGAGGGTAGGGTAGAGTAGGGTGACAAGGAGGGTAAGGTTGAGGGACAAGGTGGAGTAAGGTCACAGGGATGGTAAATAAGAGTGACAAGGAGGATAAGATGATAAGGCAGGGTAGGGTGACAGGATCGAGTCGGCTGACAAGGACGGTAGGGAAGGGTGACAGGGAGGATAGGGTGACAAGGAGGGTAGGGAAGGGTTACTGGGAGGAGAGGGTGACAGGGAGGGTAGTGTAGAGTGACAAAGTCGAGTAAGGTTACAGGGGTGGTAGGGAAGGGTGACATGAAGGGTAGGATAGGGTGATAAGGTAGGTAGAGTGATAAGGTAGGGTAGGGTGATACGGAAGGAAGAGTAGGGTGACAGGTATCACAGTATGAAAGGATACAAATGATAGGATGGGATGAATTATATACCACAGTATACACACTGCACATTTTTACTGGCTTGCTGTTGATGCAAGTAATGGACGGGTTTGGCTGCACTCAGTCGGTTTTAAAAGAGAGAGAGAGAGAGAGAGAGAGAGGGAGAGTTGGAGTTGGAGTTGGTAATTAGTAAGTAATTAAGTGTTCTTACCTACTGTATATTATCAAATATCCTTCGCAGGGTTAATGATAACGCATAATTGATGTTCAATGATATGTTTATATCTGTCCATATTTTGCAAATGTAAAATGATCATAATAATTTAGAAACTTATTTGATGATGTAGGGAACGCTAAAGTACAGTATGTATTAATAATATATTAGTCTCGATGTTACTGCATGAACGTCTTTCAAAACTTGCATGTATTTATATGATTTCATGAATGAATGAAAGTATTACCTTCGCCAACGAAGTTGAACGGATTTTTTTTTCTCCACAATTTGTCTGTTTGTCTGTGTTAATAACCTAGGTTAACAAAGTTTGGTGGGTAGATAGGTTATGCTCCAAGGAAGATCTTATTTCATTCATAAGGCGATCGGTAGAGCACATACCTCCGCCAGCGTAGGCGGAGGTACGCGCTCTGGCGACTGCCCCTCTAGTCCAAGTTTGATTTAGAGTTGAGCATCTCAACTTTTCTTAAATATATTTGTCTGTTTGTACGTGTATCCATATATATATAACGTTGAGTATAAAAACTAAAAATAATGATAGTACTGATACAAGATGTGAATGGGAAACACGTACTATAAAAGGATTGAACACATAATTGTCGGAAACATCAGATAATATTTCGAGATGGAAGGTCGTGGAGAGTGAGATAATGAATAAAAGAGTGTACGAGTACAAAGGAGAACAAAGGAAATCAAGCAACAACAGGTCTAGTGACCCTTCTAGGCTGCTTGTCCTCCAAAACACTAAGGATCAAGTGTCCAAACAGTGGTTTAGAGTGGGTAAGGGAACATTGGAAAGGGAACTACTGCCCTGGACTAATGTCCGTGGCAGGACATATGAGAGTGAGGTGGAAGGGTAAAGAGGGAGAGGTATCTCGTGAATGCAATGGAAGGATTTAGTTGTACATAATAGTACTATGTGTGTGGAAATAGTGTTGGGAGAGAGGAGGTGCGCTAACTGACGTGTTACAAAGACGTATGGAGACGATTCCTTCAGGTGGTATACACTGGGTGACCTAGATGTGTGTTAATTTGTGTTTTGTCTGTGTGTGTTCGTTGTTTTGTGCCGTGTTTTGTGTTTTCTCTGTTCTTGCTGTGTCTTGAGTCGGCCCCCCCCCAAAAAAAAAAAATAAAATAAAAAAGAAAAGAAAAAAAATAGGAAAAGTGGGGATTGGGCCTGAGTAAATTAACTGTAGATAGGTATACACTAAGAGAGCTCTGAGGAACACTGATTATTGCAAAAGCGGTAGAATAGTGAGAGAGCTGCAATATGTTCGATAATGATGAACTGAGAGTTATAGAACTAGTCACAAATATGATTAGTGGCAATTGTTATTGTATGTTCATCAGTATTAATCATGTATTATATACCAAATTTTTTATCATACTACCATGAATCTGAAACAAATACTACTAACATGAACTCAATGGCATCTTGTATTTGTAGGTATGCATTCACATTAACATTTATCATTGAATGCTACAATTTAAAGAAGCTTACCCACTTTTCAACATTTAGTAGGTTATTTCTCCCAATCCTATATACAAACTCTCTCTCAGCGCCTGTTCTTGCCCACTCTTGCTCTAATCGTATAATAGCATTAAGTACAATGACCCTTTTGTATCCATGACAAGAGCGTATTACAGTGCGGCAGGAATTAATAACCAACAGTACGTTCTCACTACCAGGTTCACTATATATATATCAAGTTAATGTACATTCCTGTTTAGTACATATGTATATAATAACACATGAAGTTGTGTTTTAAGCTTTATTTGAATTTAGTTCTGTTTTCATAAACATATTCTTCAATGGACAGAATGTGGGAGTTGAATTATAATGCAGCCTCCTTTACATGATATTATTTATCATTAAACATTATGGTGTTGGTATATACAGGGAGTAAAGCTTAAGAACAACCATGAAATATTACTTGACAAAGGAGTTCTGGGAGCTGAATAATCTCGCATTTCCAGAACATTGTGATAACAGGCTCAACGATTATAATGTGTTTGTTTATACATGTAAAATAAAATTGCCTGTATTTAATTGAAATATCTCTGTTCGTATCTGTTGCGAAACAAATTGTGATATAATTTTGTATGCAGGCAGCTGCAAACCTCCAATTTCGGGTTGCAAATTCCTCCCCAGCTTCATTCTTTCTTTACACCTGTGTGTGTGTGTGTGTTTTTTTTTTTTTTTTTTTTCTTCTATATTCCATCTACTTCCTCTCGGGCATAGGCTGAGAGCCTTTACACTACACCTCTGAACACGGTGAGGCCCGTGAAGTCTTGTTCCAGTCTAGGGAGTGAGACATGCAAAGCACCCCGACTCGAAGCAACTCTATCTCTGAAGCTGCTTCACCTCTGCACTTCACTGTCTCAACCCCCACACTCGGACCCTCACTCTCAGAATGCCACCTACTGAGCAATTAACTCACTAGGCATTGCCCCCCTGTAACATATTTTGAATATGGGAATATTCATACAATGCTATTTAATCAGGGAACAATGAGGGTGGAAGGATGGAGTGAGGAAGTACATGAACGAAGGCGGTGCTGGTTGGGGGGAGGGGCGTCGACTGACTGGGGACAGAGGTGCATGGGGGCGGTTCGTTCGTGGCCACCCCTTCGGGGATCACGGCGTCAGGCAATAGATAGATAGATAGACAATGAGGGTATTTTTTTGGCATTTCGTTGTGCTGTGGTAATGCACTGAAACTAGGTACAGCACAAATTCCATCCCAATAATATCTTCCCATTGACATATTGGGATTCGAACCCGGGTCCATTTACCAGTCCAGTGGCAAGACCACTCTGTGTGTGTGTGTGTGTATGGGGTTGTTTACAGTTTCTTTCAAATACTGTAAAATACTATAAGTCCTACAGTAAATTAAAGGGAAAACAACTGCAGGCTTCTAGCATAATGGACGTTCTAAGAAAATACTATTAATAAATAGTAGTGGTAGCTACTAGTATTTATGCCGTTATTTGAAATGTGCCAGTACCCTATGTCATAGCTTGTTCAATGAATTATATAATATATTGTAGTGTCCTCTTGGGTAAATATGATGGCTCGTGTTTCTTCCATGCATGAATGCCATAAACTATCCTTTCACAAAATCGTTTGGTAGTAACATGTTGGGTCAAACCCTGGCTCTCTTCCTTCTACTAAAGTTCCCTTCCTAATTAACCCTCTACTACTTCCTCTGTTCACATCCTTGCTTCGAGACATGCGGGCTACTAACATTTATTACTAGTATCCTTTTCCCTATATGTATGTATGCATAGCTGTATGTATGTTTGTATACAATAGATTTTTTAAATATTATAAGGACAGTTTTTGAGATAACCCTGTGAATTTGTAAACATATTTTGGATGTTCTTTCAATATGATGATCTGATCTGCTTGCTTCTATCTCTGTTTTGCTATGTACTACACGCTGCAATGTTACATCTCTCTCTCTCTCTCTCTCTCTCTCTCTCTCTCTCTCTCTCTCTCTCTCTCTCTCTCTCTCTCTCTCTCTCCCTATGTATATATATATATATATATATATATATATATATATATATATATTATTTCAAAGACTTTCGATTTGATGCAAGTTTGCTTTTTTGCAGGCTTGCCGTAGTGATCCTGAAGTACAGTGATTTGCCAACTTAGTTAATTAAGAGTAATGTTGGTATAGTCACCATGGACAATACTCCTATAACAAGATATTAGGCTTTCATATCAGGTGCACTACTGTTGCCCAGGATCGTCATATCAATACTTGTTATTATTCGACACAGCTTCCTAGCTTGTGTTTAGTGTCAGAATATTCTGCCTAGGTATTGATATTAACTGTTATGGTCAGCCTTGCAGGAAACCCGAGAGGACACCAATTTGTC
This sequence comes from Paralithodes platypus, assembly GCA_032716605.1. Taxonomy (NCBI): domain Eukaryota; kingdom Metazoa; phylum Arthropoda; class Malacostraca; order Decapoda; family Lithodidae; genus Paralithodes; species Paralithodes platypus. The sequence continues at coordinate 39,236,674 of CM064518.1, forward strand.
CATAGATGATCGTGTCACTTTTAAATGGGTAAGGAAATACTAATACATTCAAATCATGTATAATACAAGTATATAATCAATACACTAGAAAGTACATCCTGTCTGATAATATGTTTTCTAGATCTATTTTCTAGGAAACGGTTATAATATGAAGAAACAATGCCCACAATATATTATCAACACGATCATGTCGACCCTCCGGATTATGAACATGATCCATCGTGTTAATATACCTGTTAATATATAACTTCACCATTCCAGGTTTTTGGCCCAATATTTGTTTTGTTTTTATAGTTTCTTTAATAATATAATGTAATTTATGTATTTTAATTTAAACATAATCATCGAGTTTGGTCACTTTAGCTTTTATTTGTTTTCATAATGTTTAGCCTATTTCAAAAATTTGCCAAAAATACAAATATTGTGTAACCTCTATCAAACGTTTGTGGAACATTCCTAAAGCATGTATCTCCAATACATCGAAGCTATGTTGTGGTATTTATAATGATAAATGTCCTAAAAACATTTCAGAAATCGTTTTAAAATTGAATTTCTCAATATCTCGCACGGAAATATTTCCCATAATGCTTTTATGGCGAAATTGGGGAAATACTCTTCGATGTTTTGATCATATATGTTTATCTAAAATTATGCATTATTATAGAACCATCAGATCATAATTATACCTAAAAACACAATCTGGAGTCCATAAACGACTTTCTGAGAAATTCAGACATTATATTATTTTCGATCATAATCAGTCTGTAATAGTGACCCATCTAATTTCATTCTCTCTCATTGCAGTCGTATATAAAGAAAACGTTCTAGATACGGTTTTCATGGGTAACTCTAGTAAATTGAAGAAAAAACATATGCTGTCTAGGTAATATAGGGTATATTTCCCGAAAATTGGGGCATTTTTTTTTGGGAGGGGGGGGGGGGTGTTAGAGAGTGATTCTATAGTTAGTTTTGTCTCAAAATTCACACAGAGTATTGCAACAACATGTAGAAAAAATCATCTGAAAAACAAAAAAAATTGAATGGTGATTTTCTTTTTTGGAATGTCTTAGGAGGTGGGGGGGGCCCCCCCCCCCCCCCCCGCAGGGGGGAAATTAAAATTTATTCACACAAATTATGGTGATTATAGTTTGTCCTCAATCAAAGGACATACGAAAAAAAAAAATGCCAAATTTCGCAGAACGTCCTTCAGCCTACCTTTAAATATTCACAGCATAGTTACTGCCCATCAGGTTGCCAGTCATTGGAACAATTTTCGTACATCTACTGAATAGCTAGCATGAAGGTTATAGGTTGCTGAAAGTGGTGCAGGTATGTGTGGGAGGAATATGGCGGTGGTTAGAGTTAATGGTTAGTTGTGAGTATTGCTCGAGTTGAATGTAGATTTAGATCGAAGATATATAGCTGACCCTGTGGCTGCCTGAATGGCATGGTGGTGTGATTTGTATGATGAGAGTGAGCTCGCCAAGAATACGTTTGTGCCAGGTGTTGAGTAGGAGTTAAGACTCTTCGGATATTACTGAAATAGTCCCTTCACGGATATTAACTATCATTATTGTTGTGTCCCCCAATTGCTCAATCCCTTCCAGCTCCAATATCAAATATTTATGTCGTTATACAGCAAACGAGGTGTGGTGATGAACGGTTACTCTATATAACTGATAGACCCTGCATGAGAATGACTCGGTAGGGTTTTTATGCTGGTGTTCCAGGTGTTCTGTTTACAGTGCCCTTGTGTTTTTAACCTTTTCCGTAATGTTATTTATTAATTATTTGCTAAATTAGATATTTTTAATGCGTCGGTTACCTATTTCTATTGGTAAACTAATGGTACTCCAATATCAATATGTATTAGAATTCAGCTATGTGTTCACCTGGCAAAAAATCAGTTACATTTTCTGTTACATCAAGTAATGTAGACAAAACAAGCTATGTTAGATATAAGAATATGAGCACAACATTGCGAACGATTTTATATAACTACTGACACCCAAGAAAAATACGTTTGCAAGTAATGTCTAGGTATCTCTATCTCTCTCTCTCTCTCTGCCTACATATATGTATTTATCCACACAACACATACGCATATACGCATTACAAACACTTGTATATGCAAGTTTAGATAAACAAGCACTAAGCAATATTAAATTCCAGAGAGAGTGAGAGTGAGATAATATATATTGATGTAATTACATTTTAGACCATATTGCTCTTCACTGCCCATAGTGTGAATAATATTGCTAGCCATTCACAGATTATATACTCCTACTCAGCGAGACAGAGAAAGAGGCGAGGGAACGCGAAAGTGGTTCCGGACTCTGATAATAGGAACTTTAAATGTTGTTTCTGTTCGGTCTCTGTCTCGTGTCAGCCACCACCAGCAATGGGATATGTGCCTTAGTATATACATACATACATAGTTACAAACAATATACATTGATGTACGGGAGCGAAGCATGGACATTGTTGGAGGGGCACAAATCAAGAGTGAGAGGGGTGAAAATGAGTTGCATGAGAAGTGGCCGTGGAGTTGCATGGGGAGATAAACAGACGAATAGGGAAGTAAGTGAGCAGTGTGGTGCGGATGTTGAAGTGCTGGAAAGTGTGAAAAGGAATACCTTGAGATGGTTCCATCATGTGGAGCGTATGGAAAGCGAGAGAATGACTAAGAGTGTGTACGAAAGTGAGGTTGAAGGACAAAGAGACAAAGGCAAACCGAAAGTGAGGTGAAATAGGTGTTGGTTGTGAGGAGGGGCGTCGAGTGATAGGGGACAGAGGTGCATGGGGGCGATTCATAACATCTGGTAATAGATAAATAGATTACCTACAATGAATAAGCTTTAAACAAAATTAAGTCAACTATTGTGTTTGAAATTGCAATTTCGTTCTAATGAAATGTGCAGACAAATGTATCCAGATAGGTTGCTTATCGACTATTAATGGTTCTCACTATTATTTTGCAACAGGATACGATGTGGCTGATATTATTATGTTCCTTATATTGTGTGGTCGGACACACATTCTGCAGTGGTGAACTCAAAAGCTGGAGCAACATCAACACAGATTTTGGTAAGTGTTATAACAATTAAGTATCCTTGCATTTTCTGTTCGTCAGAGATAAAATATGGTTCATTGGGTCAATATTGCAAAGCAAAACAAGTACTGCCGAAGAACTTTCCCAGTCAACAGCATTAAACTGCTACAAACACCTCCAATTGAGAGGAACACATGGTTGCATTGGAGAGATAGGACAACTAATCAGGAGACAACTTAGCTAATATGGGAGTAAATTTAACGTAATCTTATTGGCAATCTAGATCTTTCTGGTGTCTCGAAATCAATTAGTGTAACAATGTATCAGAACGACTAGGTCTCTGTGAGAAGGTAGGCGAAGAGAACATGGCCGCAAACATAAGTCAATAGAGGGGTGGTTAGAATACGTTAGAGTAGAGAAAGTAAATAGTCGTGCCTGAGTTTGTCTTTATCATTGTTCTTTAAGGGGGGTCACAGGATTTTTGTTTAGAATTATCTCCTTTTCTCTCTTTCCCTGGCTTGTATCCATTCGGCCCCATTCAGCTAACTGTTTTAAGACTGGAGACATTTTCTATTGAAAAATTTACAAAATTAGCTTGCTGTTAAAACAAAAATATAATTAAGCTGGCTTGCTACCGCTCGCCAGGAAAATATTGATACCTGGATGAGGGTAAAACAGTAGGCTGAATGGGGCCGAATAGATACAAGCCAAAGAGAGAGGGAGAGAAAGACAAAAAATGGCGAGGTGGGCTCCCTTGCCAAGCCTAATTTGGGCAACTTCACTTGTATTTGTATACTCGCCACGCCCATATCCAGCTGTATCATTTCGATCGCCAGGTCTTTAAAGGATAACACTCTTTTGTTTGAGAGGGCAATTCAATCCAAGAAGCAATGTTCAACCAACACTCATATTTCTCTGTCGGCATCGTCAGCGTAGTGGTTTCAACTTTGTCAAGGTTATATGTGCTTCTATCCACAATTTGTCTGTTCCTGTATTAATGAGTGTCTATATGTGTAGGCGTGTGCAAACATTCATGTGTCAGGTACAGTACAATAATATTAATATAATTGTAAGCTCAGACCTTGTATCTGTAAATTGCATAAATAATATGCACTTTAGTTATCAATGCATGTGTCAGAATTATATCACATCAATGCTCCTATCTTCTATAATTAAAAACAAAATCGCATTACCATATACTGGGGAAAGCCAATGCTTCATTATTAGATGCACTATTGCAATTTGTATGCAAATTGCAGCCTTTCGTAATTTAATAGCTCGCCGGCCTAATTGAATGTATTAGCCAAATCATATTCTCATTACTATAATAACGAATAATGCAGTACTTAACATGTTAATTTCCATTCAATCAGAATATAATTAATAAATTATTTCTCATCAACAGTTTTATTTCCGGTGTGGATGTGAATACGTAGCCTATTCCTCACAGTAACACATATGACATTGTTGATGTTTAGGGAATTATACCAATACTAGTGACGGTAACTAGTTTACTGTAGTTTGAGAATTTGTTATTTAGTATTGTATATTTTTGACTTAGTTTATCTTACAAATAGTGGAAGGTCAATATTTAGTTTTAGTGTTTTTTATTTCATCTTATTTTTTCCAAATCATAGTGGCTACGAACATACAATTTTCACCGTGATAATTGTATATTATATAATTTAAATCATGTAAGAGTGTTGTTGAGCACCTGATAGGTCGTTTACATACCTTAAAAGCCGACTAGGATATTTGTTTACATTTATGTATTATTCATATAACAATGTATATAATATAATGGAAAATGCATAATATATGGACACCATATAATATTAATAGTTACATTTGTAAATATTAATACATCATATTTGAGCGGCAATTATATGATAGAATTCCACAGATAACGTCAACACTTACGTTTCACATAATTACATTGTGTGAGCACCAAAATAAGAAACACAATCATGTTTGTCTTTATTCAAATCACCAGTATATTCGTGTGACAAATGTGTTGCTTACCTGTTTTTACCTGGGATTATAATACCAGCATTCCTTATCTCTTTTTGACTTTATAATAGTGTTGCCATATCGAATAGTGTTGCCATATCGATAAAAGGATAACCATATAGCTAATTATTTGTAATGGGACAAATTTTGAAAATATAGTTACAGATCTGGGAAAAAAACAGTTGCTGATGTTAGATTGCTAATTGAATAATAATTAACGCAACTAATTATAATTAATTATTTAGCTTAACAAATTCAGGGCAGAATACGCTCCTACTGAGGCGTTGACAAATAATTATATGGAACTAGGAAAACTCTAGTAAAAATACTAGTAATGTTATGGTAGGCAGATAAAAACACTTGTTTTTACTTTATTAACTACTTTTCTATTACACACGACCCACTGAACCTACAAACAGAAAGGCATTCATAACAGTCTAGAAGCCCAAATTCATTAACACCCTGAGGCCAGACTTGGTATCCTCGAGAAACAGCAAACGGTGCGAGAAACACTCCTAATGCACTTTAACTAGCTGAAATGCTTCCTAACTGCTTCAACACTGCTTTAATGTAACAATGACTCCCTGTAAAATATGCGAGATCAACTAGAGAGAGATGGAGTGCACCGGAACGAAGGAGAGAACATTGTGTTGGTGCACCGAACGCTGGTCCAAGAAGACTAAAGACAGTCCGTTAGGGCAGGAGCTCGAGCGTGTAGCTTCAAAATTGAGGAATAGGAAGCAGAAGTAGTAAACGCGTATCAATCTTACATTTGTTTAATCTCTTCAAAGTGGTATCTTGTCCAATGGCGTTCCTTAGGTATTATAATGGTGGTAGCTATGAAGTTGGTAGATTAATAGTGGACCAGCGCGATGTTCCTTAAGAAGGGCTTGCTGGTAAGCCTTGGCACCAAATTTAAATATTGGCAGTATGTTATTGATGGACGAGCCACTATTGAATAATGATTACTGATCAATCAATCTGTCGGATATTAACACTGTTTTTTTTAGTTAGTTGAAAGAGAGGGAAAAATGGAAAAGGTATGTAGGGCATTTCCTTTCCATTTCTAACTATTCTATAAATTATGTCAGGCGATATCCAAGCGGTACAAGGTTATTCACTTCCAACTGTTTTTATGTACGGCAAATTGTTGGAGGGTGGAAAGAGAGCCTTTATCTTTGATATCTTTTCCTTCCACTTTCCCTTCCTCTCGGGGTTGTTATCTCCAGTAGGCTAAAGTCCTAGCCACCTTGCTGGGATCATTAGATTTGTGTGGCCAGTGTATCTATTACAATGTTTGCAAATCTGGGGAGAAAGTCTTCTGCTTTGTTAGCCTTTCCTTCTACGTTGTAGCAAATGTTGTTAGGATTAAGTCCAGACTGCCTAGTAGAGTCCGCAAGATATGTGCAGTATGTGTATATATGTAACTCTATGTAGCTCTCACCTCTCTCTCTCTCTCTCTCTCTCTCTCCTGTGTTGTTCCTAAGTAAACATGTATGCAGACTTAGTCTGGGTCCATTACAGTGAACGTCTCTCTCTCTCTGTCTTTCCGTATTAAATTATTAATATTGATAGTAAATTATATCTAGAACGTAAAGCCAAGTCATCATATTTTGAAGCTCATGTTTCTGTTACTCGTGTTTCTATTTGGTAATAGTAAATGACATGAAGCCCTTCCATACACTATAAACAACCATATAAATATTGTATACCACTTTCCCTTTCAAAATAATACGTTTGTCACCTGTTAAATTACTTCACACTCTATTTTAGCAACACGTATTTTGTATTTGTGTTCCCCTTTCAGCTAAAGTCTATTATTACTGTATATATCGTCTCCCTCGAACACCTTTGTTTCATCCTTTATTTATAGTTACATCCGTTCATTTTTAAGTGTATTTCATTTCCATCCCCTCACTTCTCTTTGTCATTCCTTGTCTCTTTTTCTCTTCACTTCTCCTCTCCCCTCTCCTAGACACTAATTTTTCCCCTCTGCTTACACAGTCCTTGCATAGTCGTGACAGGAATTTCTGAACAATAATTGGAGGCACTAGCGAATTGTTTTGATAAATTGCTTAGGCTACGATAAAACATGACGGTGATTCGCAAGGCAATGTTCACTGTCTTGTTTTTATCACTAGATGTTCAAGTATTTAAGATCAACACTGTACAGTCGGATACATAAAGTCACTTACATCTATAATAGAAGGAAAATTGGCTTCATTCCGGATGTTTTGTTTTATTTATAATTATATTATGTGGGGCCGTGGGCGAGTGAAAGGAAATGACGATTGTCAGATCAATTGGTTGTCATTTTGAACCATACAAAATCACAGTAATTTTGTTGGTGGACAAATTGAATCCTAATGTGCAGTACCGCGTTAAACTCTTCGTTCATTATCGCCTTAGATTTTTACTCCAACAACCACAAACTCGCCTCCTAATTGCCTTTCCTGGTATTACTCTTCTAATATTTGAGCCGGACTATTAATGTTTATTATTATTCATCTTACTTGTACACACACGACAAGATCCCAACGCAAGTATCTTCATTCATCCTCCAAATTATGTTTGCTTCCTCTGACTGTATACTATACTTACCAGGAGATATATCAAAGATGTTCTGAGAGAAGTTGGTGAACTTTCAGAAATGGTGATTATTTGTCCAGTCTATTAGCCTATAAAATTATCTTTTATTTTTTTTTCAATATGTCCGAAAACGTCATAAAAACTAATATGTATTTACCCATTTATTATATTATGTCGAGCAATTTATCTGTTTATCATTCTCCTCCTTTTCCAAACCAGTATTTTTGATTGCAGACTATACCCTGTCTTCCCCCCCCCCCCCCCCCCCCGTGTCCATGTTCTCAAGTGTCCAAGCAACCAACACCATCCTCCATCCCTCCCTCGCACCACCCCTCCCCTCCCACCACCACCACCCCACCTTCCCTCACACCACCTCTCCCCTCCTTCCTGCCCACCACCACCACTCCCCTCCTTCCTGCCCACCACCACCACTCTCCTCCTTCCTGCCCACCACCACCACTCCCCTCCTTCCTGCCCACCACCACCAATCTCTTCCTTCCTGCCCACCACCATCACCCCTCTACTTCTTCCTGCCCACCACCACCAATCCACCCCTCTCTTCCTTCCTGCCCACCACCATCACCCCTCTACTTCTTCCTGCCCACCACCACCAATCCACCTCTCTCTTCCTTCCTGCCCACCACCACCACTCCCCTCCTTCATGCCCACCACCACCAATCCACCCCTCTCTTCCTTCCTGCCCACCACCATCACCCCTCTACTTCTTCCTGCCCACCACCACCAATCCACCCCTCTTCCTTCCTGCCCACCACCATCACCCCTCTCTTCTTTCCCACCCACCACCACCACCACCCCTCTCATCCTTCCTGCCCACCACCCCTCCCTTCCTTCCTGCCCACCACCACCACCCCTCTCTTCTTTCCCACCCACCACCACCACCACCCCTCTTCCTTCCTGCCCACCACCCCTCCCTTCCTTCCTGCCCACCACCATCACCCCTCTCTTCTTTCCCACCCACCACCACCACCACCCCTCTCTTCCTTCCTGCCCACCACCCCTCCCTTCCTTCCTGCCCACCACCACCACCACCCCTCCCTTCCTTCCTGCCCACCACCACCACCACCCCTCTCTTCCTTCCTGCCCACCACCACCAGTCCACCCCTCTCTTACTTCCTGCCCACCACCACCACCACCACCCCTCTCCTCCTTCCTGCCCACCACCACCACCACCCCTCTCCTCCTTCCTGCCCACCACCACCACCACCCCTCTCCTCCTTCCTGCCCACCACCACCACCACCCCTCTCCTCCTTCCTGCCCACCACCACCACCACCACTCTCCTCCTTCCTGCCCACCACCACCACCACCCCTCTCCTCCTTCCTGCCCATCACAACCCCCACCCCTCCCTTCCTTCCTTCTCACCACCACCACCAACATCCCTCCTTTGTCTCCCACCTCCCCTTGCGTCCCTCAAGGTCGGTGTCGTGTTGGATGCCACTCCAGACTGTTTTGTTTTTACAAACTGGTTTAGACCATGTATACAATAGCCTGCGCAAACAGCTGACACTGTGCAATATCTTGAGATATAATGCATCAACGTGTCTGAATCGTCTTATATAATTCATATTTTATCGGTAGGAATGTCTGATTGTATTTTCCTTGGAAGGGTCGGGGGTGGGGTTGGGGGGGGGGGGATCACATCTATTCTTTTGCTAAACTGCTTAAGCCACCATCACCAAATTAATGAGCTTCAGTAGTTAGTGCACACCATTTTGTTGTTATCTTTAGGTAGTATTCGAGTACGCAAGTCCACGACTGTGCATATGGCACCAGCACATCAGGTCTGTTTAACTCTCTCCATACATACAAAGCCGTTACAATATGCTATATTTTTAGTCATATAGTGAATACTAGCAACCCTAAGGTCGATGTAGACACAATTACCTATTACCTGAAGAACTCTCTGACTGTTCCTTTTACTTATATATCTTCTAGATCTCAAGTGGCGGCGTCTTTTCCGTGGATTGACCTCCCTACTGCCAACCTAGAAGTTGGCAGATTGGGAGCCAAAGCGTCACATTTTTCCCTTACCCCTCAACTTTCCCTTCATAATTGCTGAGGGGCACAGGGCCTTGGGTGGGGCTTTGGTTTCCCGGGCGTTTCCGCACCCTCCTCAGCTCCCTGCCTTGGAGTGGCTTCGGTCACCCGGGCTTTGTTAGTGGTAAGCAGGGAGGATTTTGTGGGGGTGCTCGTTTATGGCCTTGGCCTTGCTCGAGACCTTGGGGCTGTTCGGCCAGACAGCCTGGGGAACAACAACAACAACAACCTGAACAACTTTCAATGGTCTTGAAGTTATCTGTTTTAGACAGATTATTGCAAGATCACGTGGTCTTACATAGATGAGTGGCCAATGTGCTCATCAACACGAGTTTAGAAAGATCGGTATGAACGTACGGTAGTGAGGCATTAGGTTAAGTAAAACAATATACTGTTGATGATCACAGGTCTAAAGGCAGTCATTTTTGTTAAGCGTAATAATAAACTAGTATTAAAATAATCCTTGATATACCGCATGTATAGAACATATTTGGATGGATCAGATTAGGTTAGGCTAAATTGACTTGATTTACGAGTGGTTATAATAAGGTTATATGAATTTGCCTCTTCTCCAGGCCATTGTAACCTACTACGCATATTATAAACCCGGTACACTCAGGTCCCATGACTCACTGGCTCTATGAAGAAAAACGCTGTTTATCTATCTATTGCCAGGTGCTGGCCAAAAATGAATCTCCTCCATCTAGACAATTAGTTCGATGCTCTACCTTGTGTCGAGGGAGGGTTGCTAGCCCAGCAACTTAACGTTGAGTATAGTTTGTGAGGTGCATGTGGAAATGTTATCATACTATTGAAATGGCTGTGGAGGTGAACATAGTCTGTAATCAATGTAATCAGCTCTATCAGAACAGTCACAATGTAAATGCGACAATGGTATACTGCACCTCTAATCTAACGCCATTGGGAAAAGACCGTAGGGTGAGTATCAACTAACAACACACCCAGTGGGGGATCGATCCCGGGCTACTCGAACGCTACCACCTACTCCATGCAGGCTAATTAGCTCACGGAGGAGTTTCTTTATAATTGGGCAGGCTACATGGAACACATGTTTGCAATCTTTTGTCCGATTCGTTTCACTGAAGAATAGATATGAGCCTTAGCGGGCACTACAAAACTCTTGTTAGGGCCCATCAATGTCAATTAAAGTCGTTAATGTTTCTGTCTGTCGATTTTGGATGGTAGCCTATCATTGAGCAGATGAAAGTTTTTTTTTTTGAGATTAACAAGTACAGTATGTGAGCCACATTTTAAGCCACTTATCACATGACTGGAAAAAAAGATCCGGCGGTGTGGGGCCTCTCATTGCCTTTCACGCTGCTTTAGTGAGTGGTGTTGGAAAAACAAATCATATAAAATTTAATGCAAACAAATATATATAATGTTAAATCCTCTTACGAGCTCCACATAATATTTTAAGGTAATTTTGGTGACATATAAATACAAATTAGCTTCTAGGTGGATTTTTAGGAGGAAACTTGATGCAGTAAAAGTTACGATAGCCAGGAGGTAAACACGAACACTATAATGGTATCCAGTGTCAGACTCGGAGGGGAGGAAGTTGTGAGGGATGAAATCTTCAGCGATTTATCCAACTGTCTTCGTGGTGCAATGCATAGGTGTGTTGATTTTCGGTGTGAGCATCCTAGGTTTGAATCCCCGGACTGCCACATGTGTTTGTTAATTTCATAAATCGAGTTTCGGAGTAAAGTTGGTTGGTGGAGAGAACATAATAATGCAAGAGATGGCCAAAATACAACGTTATAATTCAGGTACTTGTCAAGTTATGTGAGCCCTTCGGTTATATTTATGAAAATGCTCTAATTTCATACACTGTAGACCTACATACTAATGTGTGAAGAGTAGCCTAATATTAGGACCTAGCATTGTGAGGCAAAACCCCATCTTTTATATATTTTGATTAAACATTAATAATAGTGAATTGATATTTTATGCTAAATGGACTTACGTACGGATACCCCTCATGGTCGTCACCATATTGTCAATTAATGTGAGTATTACAACCCATTCATTTTTCAGTTTGGGAATACTAGTGTCGCGGGTTTCTTGTGTATTTGTTAATGCTTAGGTAACTAATTAACTCTGTGCAATGAAAACACATTCAATGACAGTCTTTGTAATATGTTTAATTATCCACGTATAACGACGATGCATTGCTTTTGAAATATTTATTATTTAAATTGTTTGTACACAAATGATATGTACGAAAAGCTAATATATTTCAAGATACGATAGAAAAAGATTCATATTGACAAGGCGAAGATTAATGGTATCTGTTCTGAAGAATTACAGCTCTTCAAAATTGATATATGAAAGTGCTAAGTCACCAAAGTGTCCCATCATTCATTCCTTTTTCTGATCGCTTAAGTCATATTATTCTATAAAATTAAGAGATATTATGGCAGCTGTGCGTGTTCAGCGTAGGTAGTAATATATTCTAGTATTCTGAAGCTATAAATGGGAGCATCCAGTATATAATCTTATTTTTTAAGGTGTAGGTGTATGCTTGCGTGTGAGAGTGGTGATTTTCGTAGTTACGGTATTTTAATATTTGCTAAGGACATGGAATCGGTATTGAACGATGTACCATGATTTTCTTCACATGATGTACGTAGTTATTACAATTTAATTAATTTGCCTCAGTAATATACAGAGAGGGTTGCTTGCATGCAAAGAGTGTTCGGAGAGAGCTCTGAAATATATTGTTTATTAAAATACAAGTAGAAGAGAGAGAGAGAGAATGTGTTGATAGATATTGGAAAGAATTTGTAATTAGGACTAGGTGACGATAATACGATTTTTTGTTTTACCATACCCTTTCGAGAGGTCTTGTATGGGTGGAACTTCACACATGCAAACACATACCTTCGGAAAGAGCAAGAAGCTATGCAGGGGTAGAAAATCAACACCTAATACTGGGAAGCTTCTTTAGCAACAATTAGCCAAAGGGGGTATTATGTTAATTATGGTTTTGACGCGCTCATTTCATTTTTAGAAATCCTGCTACCAAACAGAGGGACAGACAGTGCTGCCCAAATAAACCCCATAAGATTCTCTTGGCTGAGATAAAACTATATAATATATTCCTCGGTTAAAATACAATTTTCGTACAGATGATGCAATTTCGTCCTGCTATGACGATAGTGCTGGAAAGACACTCAGAACTCAACATTTAACTACACTACGGACATGTAATACTGTTGGCTGTGCAATATTAATTTATCCCTCACCAGAATGGCTGTAATATTCTAGTCTAGCCTGGAGGATATTAAATCATGAGTGGCGACCATTCACTATGTTCATGGCAACCGAAAAATGACACTGCAAAACTGTGTATATGTATAGGATAATTGTAAAATATATATTGTTTTAACCTAATCGTTTTGAATTTGTTTCAGGTATATATTAGGTGATTATATCACAACATAGTTTAGTTTTATGTACGTGTTTTGCTTTAGAAGTTTTACCAAATACAGTTACTACAAATTACATGTATGTATGTGCATGTATTATTCTATATTGAAGTGTAAATAATCTTCTATTAATTATGCTAATCTTGATGAAACTGCAGCCAAATTAGGGGACATTCTTAGCGTTTTGGTTGATATTTACTTTGCATTGTTTTGTAAATTAATTTGCTTTAGTTTTTGTCATTCCTACTACATTGATCTACCTTTAAATATATTCAAACTGATCTTATAGTTTACTCTCTGTGTTTACCTTCCCCATTCTAACCATTCTCCTCATTCTTCTACTCGTCTCACATATTTCTTTCAATTAATTTCTCGTTTCCCATTTTCCTCTTTACTCCTCCTTTCTAACCTGTTCCCCAACCTCTTCCCATTAATGTTGGTATCGAAGGGCTGACACGGCCATAAGCTTGCCAGATTGTCTTGTTATCCAGCGATTTATGTTTCTGCCGTCAGTAATAGGCAATTGGGGGATATCATAGTAGCATTGTAAAATCTTTCACTTGCGTTCTTTGTATAAGTGTCTCCAATACATTATTTTAAATTATTGTTCAATAAAATCCAACTTTGCTCGGCAAGCACAGTACATACCCGTTTAACCCCTTCTTTACCGGCGACTTCTTTGTATGTTTATTCTATCCATAATTAGACGTTTAGGAAGGATTTGTGGTAGTAAAATTGCTTAAGTGAGATAGTTCGAAGCCTGTTAATTGCTGGAACCTCGTATTATATTGAATACAATTTTATAATAGTAGCTAGAATAAGCATACAAAGACGTCGCCTGTACAGAAGGGGTTAAAATTAACAATAAGTATCAACTGACTCAGCTTGCCTTAGTGCACCATCCAAAATGTATCAAATGTGGTGTACATATAGTTGGTTATTGTTATTTATATTCTATAGTTGACTAAGGATCAGATATGATATAACCATTCATGGCTAAATATCGTACCCCACCTCCCTCTCCTCTACACATCTCCCACAAAACTGAGCCTCACCCCACCTCCCTCTCCTCAACACATTCCCCACAACACTAAACCTCACCCCGCCTCCCTCTCCTCTACACAGCCACCACAACACTGAGCCTAACCCCACCTCCCTCTCCTCTACACAGCAGATAAAGTTACAGCAAAATTATAGCTGTGTAGTGCAATGAATTTGGTCAGTGTTCTCATATGGAAGTATGTAGTAAGTTTTCATTAGGTGATGAATATACAGTACAGTTTAGGCCTTGTTATACGGCTCGCTTTAGTTATGTTTATGTCCGCTCACTTCCACACACCATCTATCTTCCCCCAACTACGCGCCCATATATCTTCCTTCAGACCAAACCCTATCTATCTCTATCTATCTATTGCCTGACGCCGTGATCCCCGAACGGGTGGCCACGAACGAACCGCCCCCATGCACCTCTGTCCCCATTCAGTCGACGCCCCTCCCCCCAACCAGCACCGCCTTCGTTCATGTACTTCCTCACTCCATCCTTCCACCTCTCATTCGGTCTACCTCTCCCTCTCTGTCCCTCCACCTCGCTCTCGTAAACCCTCTTAGTCATTCTCTCGCTTTCCATACGTTCCATATGGCCGAACCATCTCAAGTTGTTCCTTTTCACACTTTCCAGCACATCTACCTCCACACCACACCTCCATCTTACTTCCTCATTAGTCTGTCTATCCCTCCATGTAACTCCGCATGCACTCCTTAAGTAATTCATTTCCACTGCTCTCACTCTTGGTATGAGTCTCTCAACCAACGTCCATGCTTCGCTTCCGTAAGTCTCCGTAAGTCAGTGTCGGGATTACCACACTGTCATGCAAGGACTTCTTCACTTCCATACTGACCACCCTATTTCTTGTTACTGCTTTTAGCGTTCCTACAACCCTCTTCCCCTGTTGTACTCTCTCCCGCACTTCTTCATCCATAGTCCCATCTTTACTCAACACACTGCCCAGATACTTAAAAGAGATGACGATCTCCATAGCCTGACCGTTCAGCTTCACCTCACACTCTGTGACTTCACCCCTTTCGAAGACCATAACCTTGCTCTTCCCCGCATTTACCTTCAAATTCCGTTTTCGCACACTGTTCCAAACTCATTTACCAGACCCTGCAACTCCCATTCATTATCACTCATCAGAACTGTATCATCCGCAAACAGCAGTATAGGTAGCTTCCACTCAATTCCCTCCCTTTTCAGCGATACACCAGCATCCACTGCTCTTGATAGTATTTCTTTCATGACTCCATCCATATATACAGTAAACAACCACAGGGACATCACACACACCCCTGTTTCAAACCAATATTCAGGTCAAAGAACTCGCTCTGCTCACTCTCCACACGTACTGCCGCCTTTGCACCCTCATACATGCTCTTCACTGATTTCAGCAACTTGCCCTCTACTCCGTATATTCTAAGTACTTTCCACAAACCTTCTTTATCCACTCTGTCATAGGCCTTCTCCAAGTCCATAAAGGCAACATACACCTTTTGTTTCTTCTCCAGATATTTCTCCACAACACAATTCAGGGTAAAAATCTGATCTACACATCCTCTTCCCTTCCTAAAACCTCCCTGCTCGTCGCCTATCCATTTCTCCGTTCTCACTCACTCTCACTCTCTCAATCACTACCCTACTGTATACCTTCCCTACTACGCTTAGAAGACATATTCCTCGGTGGTTACCACACACTCCTCTTTCCCCTTTGCCCTTATATAGGGGGACTATTATGCCAGTCTTCCTGTCATCGGGTGCACTCCCCTTCTCCCATGCTAGTTTGCACATTTTCCATACCCATTCTATCACTATCTCACCACCATACCTCAACATTTCCCCACACACTCCATCTGTTCCTGGTGCTTTCCCCAACTTCACTCTTTTCATGGCTTCCCACACTTCTAACCTCCTGATCCCCACCTCCTCCTCCACTACTTCTCTTCTTCTCCCTCCAATACCATATCCAGCTATGTTTGCTGACTCTTCATTCCTTACATTTAGCAACTCATTGAAGTACTCCCTCCATCTTTCGACTCTCTCTTGCTTCTCGGCTAGCATTCTCCCATTCTTATCTTTCACACCCTTACTGTTTCCCTTGCTACCTTCCCTAACTTTCTTGACTTCTTTCCAGAACAGTTTCTTACTCTCCCTCCATTTTACACTCAGATTCCTTCCAAATTCCTCATCTACTCTTCTCTTACTTTCCTTCACTACTCTCTTCACCACCCTCTTACTCTCCACGTACCTCGCTCGTTTCTGTCTCTCGAAATCTTCATTCCCTCTACTACCCAACCACTCTCTATATGCTTTCTTCTTTTCTTCCACAGCTATTCTTACCTCTTCTGTCCACCATGCTGTACCTTTCACTCCCCTCCCTCTTCTCCTCACTCCACACACCTCCTCACATGCTGCACAGATCTCATCCTTAAACACCTTGCTCATCTCCTCCACTTCCTCCATAACTTCCAGGTCGAACCCACCTAGTCATCTTTCCACTGCTCTCCTGTACTCCTCCCTGACTTCCTCCTCCTGCAACCTCTCCACCCTCCTCTCGCCTCCCTCCAGCTCTCCTCACCCACTTCTTTTGTATCCTAACCTTAGCTACCACTACATAATGATCAGACAGACCCCCTCCAATACCCCTATACACCCTAGCATCCATCACAGATTTCTTCATTCGTTCATCCACACATACATAATCAATCAATGACTTTCGTTCCACCACTGTCTTATCCTTCATCGTCAACATCCGTTTCCACGTGTACCTGTGGATCATTCTGTACGGAAGAAGGTGTTGGCTATCCACAGCCTCCTCCCCACACATACGTCCACAAGTGCACTACCATTCCCATTCACCTCTGATGGTACCCCCACCCTCCCACCACTCCCTCAACTTTCCTATCACCCACCTTACCATTCATATCCCCAATCAGAAATATTTTTTCGTTCTTGTCAAACTTCTCCAGGCACACCTCCACATTCATCCAGAACTCCTCTTTCTTTCTTTCAAGTATATCCTCTGTCGGGGCATACACACATACAATCACCCACGTTTGTATTCCTACTTTCATTCTCACCCACACAATCCTTGAACCCACAGACCCATACTCTATTTCACATTCCTTCCATTTGCTACTTACAAACAAACATGCACCTTCTCTCGTTGTTCCTTTACTCACTCCAGCACACACACCCCTTCCACACTCCCACTCTCTCACATCTGAACCTTTCCATTTGGTCTCTGTCATTCCACATACATCCAGCCTGGCATTCACTAACCCTTCCAGAACCTCTCTCTCTTTTGTGAACCGAACCCTACCGCAGTTTAAATGCCCCCACGTTATTAAAGGGGGTCACCGACTTGTTTTTATCTTTCTCTCTTTCCCTGACTTGTATCCAGTCGGCCCCATTCAGGCAATTGTTGTAGTAAGACGTTTATCCCCATCCAGGTGTCGATTTCTTCCTGGCGAGTGATAGCGAGCCAGCATTGTATGCAGAAATCCGGCTTTGCTGGAGAAATTTTCTATCGAAAAATTACAAATTTAGCTTGCTGTCAAAACAAAAATATATATATGCTGGCTCGCTACCGCTCGCCAGGTAAATATTGACACCTGGATGGGGATAAACGTCTTTAAACAGTAGGCTGAATGGGGCCGAATGGATACAAGCGAAAGGGAGAGAAAGATAAAAAAAGCGAGGTGGGCTCCCTTAACTTTTGTTCAGGACTCCCGGTCGCCCTCCCTTCCCTGTAAAGAACTTGGGTTTATCGTGGGACTTGAGACAGTCCTGTCAATTAGATTACTTTAGTTTGCAGTTGTTGATAGACACATGTATTGCGTATTTGGGTTGAGGCAATTTGTATCCTTAATTTGAGAGAGGGTACAGCAGGGGAAGAGGGTTGAAGGAACTCGGAAAGCAGTAACAAGAACTAGGGTGGTCAGCATGGAAGTGAAGAAGTCCTTGCATGACAGTGTGGTAATCCCGACATTGACTTACGGAAGCGAAGCATGGACGTTGGTGGAGAGACTCAGACCAAGAGTGGGAGGGGTGGAAAGGAGTTACTTGAGAAGTGCGTGCAGAGTTACATGGAGGGATAGACATATGAATGAGGAAATAAGAGGCTTTCTGCAGAATTCCATTTGTCTGATGTTCTTTTGTTCCTAGGCATCAATCAAGCAGGGCAGTACCCAGGGGAGGCCACATTGGCAAATGATAAAGAGTGGCTGGAACTCCTGTGTCTTTTTCCTTGCTTCCCCCACTGTTTCTAATTGTGCCTCATCCACACAGAGTAATACAGCTAACTCTCACAAACACTCTACTCTTATTCATATCACTACACTTAACAAGCACACATCACTTCTTTCCAACACCCCTAAATTTCTTCTAACAAATCTTGATTTCGGTTCTGTCCCTCTTTCAACCTGTGGTGTGTGGGGGGGGGGGGGGGGTGAGGGGTACTTGTTGCAGGCAGCTTTGCCTTTTGTCTCTTTCGTGTACATAGAAAATACAAGGATTACGATTTGCAGAACCTATAACGTGATCTAATGTTCATGTTGTGTTTTTTTCCAAGGATATGCCCTCTCGGGGATCAATGTGATTGGCGATAAATATATATAAACTATATCCCTAATATATTACTTTCGGCTATAATACACTCTGTATAAATTCTGCCTAGAATAGACTAGCTCCGGCCCTGATATAAGTGTCAGCCACGGGTGTCTTTAATAAACTGGTATGGGTTGACTTTTTCATTTGCTATAAACAAGAACTAGAGAGCAAAATAGTTAAGAAAATAGATTTGGTGTATAGTTCCACTAGAGATTACTGAATAATGCTCCACCAGCACTCCTGAATTTTTTGGATGGTGGCGATGGCGATTCGGCTTACTTCACTGGCGAAGGTGATGTGCCTTACTGGTGGTCTTTGTATGTTGGTCTTCATTATGATGGTTTTAATGGCCGGGTTATATGTAACAAGATACATAGACAAACAGGTATGTTCACTCCCGCCTGGTGCGCAGGTCAGTAACGTCACGCGGCTCTTTCCAGTTGGAAATTGGGGTATTAATACCCAAGAGTGATATACTTAGATCTTGGGAATATGAAAGAAAATGGAGAGTAGAAGGTAAACATAAATAATCTCTCATATTCAATAATCCTGTATGTTAACATTTGTATTAGTATTAGTATTAGTATTTTTCTTTTTTATTATCATCAGTATTATTACTATGTGTATTTATGCATCTCTCATGTTCCAATCCTTTTTATAATAATATAATAATATTAATAATAATTATTATTATTATTATTATATTATTAGTGGCTGTATTAGTAGGCCTAGTATTATTGTGTATATCTCTATATCGCGTTTATGAAGTCTGTACTTCAAAAATTGACAGCTGCATCCGGCTTACACACCAACTAGAGGTCAAATATAAGACTTTAAGTGGAAAGAGGGCGGATGAACCTTGTCGGTCACCTAGAGTTATGTACTTATAAAGGTTAAGCAGCTGCATCCGGCTTACACACACACACGAACGCAGGTTATTAAAAAACACAGAAAACTTTCCAAATTTATCCATCAATACAATCAGATGCTTAGCTAAGGATTCGTTTCTTTAATAATTCATACATAAGGTGTCTCTTGTATGATGTACGGTTAAAATGCAAACTGCAGACCCGAGCATTCTTGACATTAATAATTTGTTGGGGGTTGCAAAGAGTAATCCACTGTTTCTGCATTTATTTATTGGGGAGGGGGGGGGGGGGGAAGCGATGAAACGTTAGATTTGGGTAATTTTTTGTTTGTTATGATTGGAATTGCATCCATCAATAGCACAATAGGTCATATTGGAAAAAAGAAAAGTAAACTATTTGAAAAGTTGTCAGTAAATCGGAAGGATGCATGTAGTTACAGGTCTAATGGCTGGACCCAAGCCAGGCACGCCTTGACCTGAACTGGCCACAGTGGCCAGAGGTCGGAAGAGGACTGACCGCTCCTCACCTGGTGAACCCTAGTGAAAAAGAACCGTGTGAAGTCATGCGCGCGCGGGTCGGATATTCGGGCAGAAGTGAATATACCTGTTAGTCTATGTATCTTGATATGTAAGGCCTCAGTAAGGTAGTCTCCTCCTTATGTTGGTGTCGTAAGTGGTGAAAGGTCCAGACAGTCAGCTTATGGCAACACATTTCTACTTCCCTGGTGCACTTCATGTGACATCCTGCTTGACTGACGTATATCATGTGATGTCCCATTTATCTGGTGTGGTTTCTGTGACACTAGGCTATAGTTAACGTTGTGGTGGACTTCCTGTGTCACTGGTGAAGGTCCTACATCCCCATGATTTGTTTTTTAGTTCTTTGTGTGTCTTTGCCAGTGAGCCTTTAGAGAGAAATTATCTGATTGATGTTAAGCTACATCAAATATCGTTCATCTACTCATGATGTGTATGACCTGTATCATCGAGAAATTGATTATTTCATATCAAAGCTATAATGATCGATTGTGTAATGAAATACTAAGGTTCACTGCAGTACCTACACTCCTAAATTGATATTATGTTTTACAAAGTCTGAATCAGTGACATTAATAACAATAATAACTAAAACTATACACTTCTTTTCAAAATTATTTCAACCTAAATATTTGTTTGTATGTTATGTTGTCAGTTCAGATAATACATTAACACTATACTCGCGCTTCAATTCCTGTAAAAATGGAAGAGTGCATGAATACGGAAACGAAATGATTCCGTTGTGCAGTTTTCATTTTAACGAGGTGTCATCAAGGCTCCGGGCAAACAAATAAAAATAAAATAAAACATAATAAAATAAAGAATAACGGGAAAGAATATATATATATATATATATATATATATATATATATATATATATATATATATATATATATATATATATATATATATATATATATATTCCTAGTAACTGAATTGATCAACACCAGACTGGTATCAAACAATATCCATCAACGAAAGGGATAATGAAAACTTCCATAACATAAAATGTGCATATATTTTAAGACTGTTAATCAATCTTATATAATTATGTGAATGACAAAGTGTATCGATAGTTTTCTTAACGACAATGCAGGATTGAAAATGTACAGTTATGAACCAAAATAATGCAATAGGCAAGCAATAACATATTAAATATTCATATAACCTCCTTGTATTCGTGGAACAAGGATGGTAAGTATTACAATTTAGTCCTTGCAAAACAATTTCCTGTAGAAATTTTACACATATTTTCAAATATCCAGCTCCAACATTGTCAAGCGTGCAGTCTGGTTCAAACAATGGATACGAAACAAAAACTATAACAAAACTTGAACATGTTTAACATGAGAAAAACGGGTAATACAAACATTGCACACTATTAGCATACACATTAATATCAAGTGTTACATTAACCCCTAAAGGAAAATCTGAATACATGCATTGTATAGCAATGCAAAGTGATTATAATAAAATAAAACTTATGACTTACATACTTATGACTTATATACATATATACTTGATTAGATAAAAGTAGATATGATAAAACACAAAATAATTAATTATACACTATCCAGGTACCTGCACCCTGTACGGGTTAAATATTCATCCCAGATAACAAGGGAACCCCTGTAGCTGTGATCTGTGTTCTCTTTTTTTTATTCGCCAAAGACCTATTTTGGGACCCACTGAATACCCTATCTAAAGTTTCATCTCCATTGTGGCAAGGGCTTGGGAACTAGGGTGATATTATATTAATTGTCAAGCTGAAATTACCATTCGATGTTCAAATAAACTCATGAACGGCTTGTATATTGATACTATACATTTAAATTTGACATCACTCCACTTGATATCCGCAAATATCTGATTAACGTTAACTTTCACCTATTCCTTGTTGTAACCTTCAAAGTCCAAAACATAATTATAAATATGTTTTGCTCCATAGTATGATCAAGATGTCCAATACACTATTTACGGTTTATCTCCTAATGTGTGAACTGTGATGCTATGTCTAGCAAGTTTGGTTCACATCCAAAGGTTCCTGAGCAATGAATGATGGATGGGCAGTCTGCTCTTTTCCTATGACTCTCTTCACCTAACAAATAATAGAAACCTGGAGTATATGGACATTTGGGTCATCCGATCTGAGGTCGAATACTGTAGTAACTTGGACTACAATATTCAGCATCCCCTGTGCACCGGACCGTGTAACTAACCCACACAGGCTGGAAAAGGAAAGGGCACAGATTGGAGGATAACAGCAACATGCATACTTTAGAGCCCACCTCAACCATACTCTCTATACTATATATACACACCATATGAAAATATTTATATAATGCTACAATGTCAAAGGCTACATATGTCTTACAATAATACGGTATTTGTTCCAACTCCTATTCATGGAATTTAGCAAAATTTAGTGATTGCAATCTTTCTATTGCGGAATAGAAAGATCTGATCTATTTTGGAGAGGCGATAGCACAGTGGATAGCGTCGTGGACTGCAGACCAAAAGGATCTGAGATCGAATCCATGCCATATGTCAGGGGTTTTCGAGGTGATCTGATCGTTCCTGCCTGAAAATACCCTGTATATCGTCACCAATTCATAGTATTGAAGATGCCCGACCATATTCAAAGATGCTGTGAACGACCGTATAGCTGCTCTCTCCTAATCAAGTGACTGCATAAAGTGTCATCATCTAGTGCGGCAGAAGGGCAGCAACCAACACCTTGAAGCTCCACTGCGAAAAACTAGTCCGACCCATATGAAGCACCCAACATCTCGAAGTTGTGATACAAAATCTCGGTGCCTCGTAGGAGTTACAGGCTACTTGAACAGCCTACAGTCCCGAGGTTGAAATATAGAATAACATTAGTATTGGTACATTATTGTACCCCCAGCTATGGGGTATGTGCCTGAGTATATACAACAATAATTCGTCCGTATGTTTTCCGAAGAAATTCTCTCTCTCTCTCTCTCTCTCTCTCTCTCTCTCTCTCTCTCTCTCTCTCTCTCTCTCTCTCTCTCTCTCTCTCTCTCTCTCTCTCTCTCTCTCTCTCTCTCTCTCTCTCTCTCTCTCTTCTCTCTCTCTCTCTCTCTCTCTCTCTCTCTCTCTCTCTCTCTCTCTCTCTCTCTCTCTAAATATATATATATACTGTATACTGTATATGTCATGTATCCAGTTATCTTACTAATATTTATTAATGATCTTCTAAACTGTACCTCTAGTCCTATCCACTCGTACGCTGATGTTAAAACGGCTCAACAGTCTCCGTGGGTTCTTCACTCCCGCACAGCTTCTTGCTGTGTACAGAGAACCGGTGCGTCCATGTATCAAGTTTCGTATGCATCTATGGGGAGGTTCCACTCACACCCCATGTCTTGAAAGGGTAGTGTCAAAAGTATTTTGTTTCATCAATTCATCTTCCTTTTAAGAATTCCCTACAATCTCTCTCTACATGACGCAATGTTTCATCTCTCTCTCTCTTCTACCGGTATTACAATAATCGATGTTCTTCAGAGCTCTCTCAGTGTATACCTCCTACCTTATAGAGAGTAGGGGGCACCCACCTTTCAACACATTCCCACCAGTTTTCTGTCCATCTCTCTAACGCAAGAGTGAACCGATTGTTCCAAGTATTACACTGAGATACTAAACTTAGTGCTATATTGTCTACCGGTTATTTAGTAAGTCTCACCTTAAGTCAGAAAGTGTAGATCAGCATATAATGGACGATCATAAGCTAGATATAGTAGTTCATAACTAAACGATCATAAGCTAGATATAGTAGGTCATAACTAAACGATCATAAGCTAGATATAGTAGGTCATAACTAATCTTAAACATTGTCTCCGAAAAATGTCTCGCATATATTTTTCCGTACCAGAGGCACTAATTAAACTGTGAAGATGCTACAGACAGTTTATTGTGGACTTGTATTGTATGCACTAACATTTTGTCTCTACTTACAATACTTAAAATATCTATTCAAGTATAATTGTTCAAAGGAAATTAGCTTGATCGATATATTATCTAATCTACAATAATATCAACTCTCCTTATACCAACCTTCCATTTTCCATAAACAATATACTTGCTTCTTCCATTTAATGTACCTTAATTTCTAATCCGATGAATACACGGAGATACACAAGTTGCATTAAGGGGGCTAAAGTTTATTTATTAATTGATTTATTCATATATATATATATATTATAGTTTCCTCCCTAGACCTCCATCAACCTTGATAAATTATCCTCAAGATCCGCCTTCGAAATATATGTGTACATTTATCTGTAGAACAGTCCCGGCCAAAGGTTGTTTCCTCCAAAATTATAGGCTCGCTATCGTTCGCCAGGAAACAAATCGACACCTAAATGCCACGAAAGGTCTGGGTATTGATAAACGAATGGGATGAAAGATTATAAAATTGACATGATAATGGGGCGAACGTCTAAAATTCTCAAAACTAATCGGGCTAAACATAAGGGAGAAGGGAGCCAGAAAAAGCAACTATGCTCCTTCCCCTTAAATAGTCTGCGGTTTGCAAGAATGAAGTGGTTAATCCGTCAATGTCAGTTATTGGGAGTGTAACGCCAGAAACGAGAAGCTATGCCTTTTGTAATCAGCGTACGATCTTCTATTCAGTCATTTCTATATTCCAATTTCAGTCATTTCTCCAGATAACCAGTTGTTCAATCTGTTAGTATTCAGTAATATAACCAGTCAGTTATCCAGTTATCCAGTCCTTTAAGAGCTGTATGCTATCATCCAACAATGTTGTCCTTCAACCAGGTAATCATTCACTTAATGTCATTCAGTCAAGCTTTTTTAAATACATTCCGTCCTTCATGCAGTCAAACATTCTTCAGACAGTCAAGCTCTCAGTTAACCAGTCTTTCAATGTATCAGTTCTTCACACAGTAAGTCTTTTAGTCAGTTAGCCAATTTGTCGGTCTGAGCTGCAGTAAATATCCAACGTCTCTCTTATCTCCCCCCCCACCCTTCCAACAAAACCAATATTTTACTGGCATTTATCCGCCATCCATCAACCGCTGAAAAAACGGTGATTTTTGTTCCAGGCAGCCATTTCATATTTTTTCTCAACCTCGAATATTCTGATTTCAGTTCGCACCCATCCATTTCCAATAGATATTGAGCTCAGAATATTCGGCCTGTGAACTAAAAAGATATCTCGCACAGAACTCTTCAGTACTTGCCTGGATGGGCTTCGATTACCTAACTGTCCTGGTATTATCGGTAATGACCTTTTCAGTAGTGTACACAAGGGCTTGATTTTGGATGTTAACTCAATCTCTTAACCCCTTCTGTACCGACGGCGTATTTCTAATTTTATTCTAGCTACATTTATACGATTTTATGAAGCTTAGAAATGATATATAGTAGCCAAAAGAATTAATTTCAATAACCTGTAGCCTAATAATGGGTTGCTGTCCTTCCTATGCTGAATAAAAGCTTCTAATAGCTGCCAGAATATAACGAAAATGATGTCACCGGTACTGTATGGGCTAAACTCCAACTTCCGTCTCTGTCTCTGGTGCTGCGTTTTCTCAGATTTCTCACCTTCTTACTTCCACTCCATTAGAGCAGCATTAAAAGTATTGTTCATATTTTGTTTTGGAATCATGGGGACATCGTTCAACTAATTTAACTATAAAGGTTCTTTGAATACCTTCCTCAAATATAGGTTAATTAATGGCATGTGGGAGTCATTCATGCCATCACTATGATTCAAAAGTAATGTAACTAACTAGTTCTTGAAATTTGTTTAACGTTCTGACTCTTGATTATAAGCAATAGTTTAATCTATATTCTGACTACTCTGATCACGTAACCACATGCAGGTCTTACCACGCTTGCACGAGATCCACTTTAATATTACATATGTTGAGAGAAATACTTTGCACATAAATGTACTGTATTTGAATGGAAGGTACTGTAATTACATAAACACGTTTAGCTTACTTATCCGGCGACAGTAGAATTGAGATGGTAACTGGAGGCTGTTAAATGCACAAACACATTGAAATGCAAACAGATGTGTGTTTTAAATAGTGTAGCATACAATTATGGTGAATTCTAACTCTGAATCATATTATCAAGTGTTGTCCTCTTCCCCGTGCCTCATAAACTCAAGCAGTGTAGTAGTAATGTGTTGGTTGCATACTCTGGCTTCCCTAGTTAGCATTGATTCCATTAGTCCATGTGATTCATGTTGTAAATATGTTGTTTACATTCTTTCTTTATTGTTGTTGCGTAAATACCATCTGAGAGACAACAATATATAATTCGTAATTACAGTGACTTACTCATTTATATTATAGCTGCAAGGTGCTCTGTGTACATAGATTGTAGTATATAATATTCCATTCATTCCTGTGTATTACCAATTCCCTTGCCTGATCTATAGTCATTCCTCTATCATCATCGATGATGATAGATGATAGATAGATATCTAGAATTAATGTTTGTTATCTGTTGACAGGTGATAAGTGTGACGTGGCGATGGAGGTTCTGGTAGACAAGCAAACCGCTTGGCAACTCAATTCTGGGGCGGACAAAATGTACGACATCCTGGTGCTGCACTTGGACAGTGGCAAGGACCATCACTTCTTCCTCTGACAAAGCTGAACTCTTCTCTCAAACTTTTGCTAGAAACTCCACCATCACAGGTTAGGGATTCTTTGTTTACTGTGTTTACATAATTTAATTTACATTCTTATACGTTCTTTTATATATAAATTATTATTTTGCTTAAGAGTTGTTTCCACATAGCGATTTTGATATGTTCTTTTATCATAATTTTGTGTCGTCCCTGTTTTAGTTTGTTGTTTTGTAAGTTTTACATTCGAATTTTATAAGGAAATATTTCTTCACATTTCAAGTTCTTTATCAGCATAATCTCTTGACTAAAATAGAGCAATTTTTTTAATTATTCTGGCTATGATTAGACAGTTTTATTCAGTTTTAGCTGTCAAGCTCGGGCAAATTGACCTAGCAAATCGTGACAAACGCCTAATGTTCATGGCCACCATTTCTCGGTTGCGGCAATCTTACTGCGTGTCGCATAGGCGACCAATAGGGGGGATGGTCATAGACTTGTGGACCAACAGCCATTACTATATAATGAAGACTTGCTATTGGCACTGTCTTGGTATGGCACTGCCAAGGCTGGTGAGGAGCAGATAGGTGCCACAGGGGACTCTACTAGTCTTACTTTACCACTGTTTTGTGCCACGGCAGAGTCAGCCACAGTGCTCACATGGTGGGGCAGCGTTGTGGCAAGACTTCATTGTTCCATAGTCCAAGTTGACTAATCGCAGCTCACTGGCAATTTATGTTTAATGTAGTATTTATTGTACATTTTCACTTTAACCCCCTCAGCACCATGACGTCTTTTTAATTTTGTGATTCTGTCTAGAATTAGATGATTTTATGCAGTTTAAGAAGGAGCTATGATACTAAGAGGGTGTTTTGAGATAGTATTTACCCATTTGAATCGTAGAGGTAGATTGCAAGCTAAAGAAAATCGTTTAAGAGTAACCAGAATGCAATGGAAATTACGTACTGGTGGTGAAGGGTTAACTCTTTTTGTGCATTTCTCTTTTATATGAGGAGCTAAAAATGCATCATCCTGTTGCAGTACAATTGACCACTTGCGAGTTTCAGGCTATAAGGAAATTGGAGCCGTGAACATCGATATTAAAGATAAATGCAATAATAATGTGGGTTTTTGATGGATAAAAAGTATGATCAATTTGGTTTTATGTATTTATATATGTATTATGGCCATATTATAGTGCTAACAAGATACACAGAGGGCCTCGGAGTCGGACGGATCCTAAATTGAGTGGTCAATCCTGTAAGTCCTTCACTAAACTGGCTCGGGTTGTCCCTCTCAAAGGGAATAGGTCCGCTTGGGGGCATTCTGTGTATGGTCACCCTCGTAAGGGGAGTAAGGCGTCTGGCAATAGATAGATAGATTATGGCCATACTTTAGCTGAAAATTATGTTAAATATCGATGGCCGCATCTCCAACTTCCTTATAAACCAAAACTCACAAGTGGTCAATTGTTAATGTTTGATCAGATTAATTGTATTAATAGAACATCATATTTTAAGTATTTAACATGCTCCTTCATTAGTGTGCATGCTTCTGTATTATCTATGTGAGAGTATTGTAAGCTAGAGTATTTCTAGCAACCAATATTTTTAGTGTATAATACCACTAAGGCAATGTCACAAACAAAATTGCAAATGGCTTCAATTCATACTATCACCAACCCACCAATTAATGGGGGTGACCTGCTTTACTTTTCACTCTCTCTGGGTTGTAGCCATTCTGCCCCATTTAGCATACTGTTTTAAGACGTTTATCCCCATCCAGGTGTTGATTCATACCTGGCGAGCGATAACGAGCCACCATATTTTGGATGAGTTAGATAGCTGTCTAAATTTGTACATTTTTCCATAGAAAAATTTCTCCGGCGAAGCCGGATTTCTCCATAAAATGCTGGCTCGCTATCGCTCGCCATGAAAAAAATCGACACCTGGATGGGGATAAATGTCTTAAAACAGTAGGCTGAATGGGGCCGAATGGATACAACAAAGAAAGGTAAAAAAAACAGGTCACCCACCTTAATTTACAAATAAACTAATGAGTATACATGTGGTACTCCATAGATTCGAACCTAGGATACTCCCACTAAAATTCCGTGCAATATTAGATTCCTTACGGGGTCAGGCTCAGTATGCTGGTATAAAATTCTTCATCATCAGTGTCAGATTTAACATATCCAATAATGTTCATATCTATCATCACATTGTTTTGAATCATTCCATCTACTATCTTGCTCAGCCAAAACCAAGCTTCTTTCCCATTGTTTTTCATATTTATTCACCAACCCACCAACAATAAACCTAATTAATGAAATCAATGAAACTAATGGATATGTGTGGTATTCTCCATCAAGCTTTAAAAACAACCGTCCAAGACGGATAGATAAAATTGTAAATTTTTCAATAGAAAGATGACCCGTACCAAGGCCGGTTTCTCCTAAATTACAGGCTCGCTATTACTCTCCAGATTTTTTTTTACACCTACTGTATATGACACAAATTACTCTCTGAATGAAGTGAAAAGCAAGGCTATTGAATGCTTGAATATCTGAAAACTTGTAGCCTTCCTGCCCAACATTCCATCTCCACTATGTTGATGCAGTTGTTCAGCCATACAATCTTTCAATAGTCTTGATTTTTACTTCGCTCAGAGGTGGAAAGGTACAGGACTCCCTCACTATCCGATGCCCTAATTTATGATAATATTATAGGTTTTTAGTTGTGTGTGTGTTTGTTTTTTGGCTGGCCCGAGAACGCATCCCCATTTGCCCCATTAATTTTAGGGTTTGCTATATGATTTTTCTATTTAAGATAGGGTTTTCTGGAACACAACCCAATCGTAAATCGAGGGAGACCTGTATATTGTTTATTTATCTCCTTGCCTTCACAGATCTTGCCTATTTGAGGGTGTACCGGACCAGAAGTTGCCAGGCAGTGTACACTTGGTGGCAGAAGCTCTACTGTTGTTCTTGGAGGCACTACCAGAGCCAGTCTTACCTTACAGGCTTACACCCTCTACCAGCCAGCCTTGGACCCCACGCCCAACTTCGCTCTCTTCAAGGAGGTAAGAATTATTCAATACTGTATGTGCACATACCCACATAGGTTCTGTTAATCTCTGTGATATACACATATATAATATGCGCATGATTGAATTACGAGTGTAGTTTCTTATGCAGTGGTTATAAGTCATCTGATTAGTCAACTGTTAATTAAAAGAAATCACACTCGCAATTCATTCATACTATTATACTTTCATACATAAGATGATGACGAGGAATAGAACCTTTATGGGCAACTGTATGTATGTATATACTCAAGCACAATACCCCATAGCTGGGGGTGGTGGAGCTGAGATAGAGCCCAAACAGAAACAACATTTAAAGTTCCAATTCTTAGGGTTCAGGACCAATTTTGCGTTCCCCCTCCCCTTTCTCTGTCTTGTCTAGTAGGTGAATTTTACAAGGGGAGGAGGATTCCTAGCCTCCCACCCCCGAAGTAGGAACAGTAGTACCTGTACAGGAAAAGAGACAGACATTTACAAATTGACATTTTCTGTATGTAATTCTGACCAAGTAGAATCATCATATAGAATTAGTGAGAAATGTCTATGAATTCTCAAAAATGGTTGTGAAAAAGTCATTTGGAGCTGAGCTGCACTCTCTGAATGTTCACTTATTTGAATTAAAATCCTTCCTATATTTGAGATTGTTTCAAAGCTTTCTGATTATCATACTGTTTAACTACCTGATGATCTTCCTTAAAGAGCTTCTGAAAAATGCCGAGGATAATGTTCTGGATGCTAAGACTTTTGGTTAGTGCACTTAACTATAATTATATATTTTGTTCATACTTAAGGGGACAGTACACCTTTTTCAAGGAATTTTCATTGAAAAATCGATTTATTTTTTCCTTTTTAGAGCTTCCTAAGACACTGTACAATCATAAGAAACATCAAATTTCCACATCTGACACCTATTACTCACCCTACCAGGGCTCCGGCCGCCCCCCCCCCCCCCCCCCCCCTCCCCCCACCTGTTTCTAAAATATTTTAGTTGCTCAAATAACTACGTTTTCTATAATGAAGAAGGCCTAGCTATCTAAGAAAATAGAATAATACGGGTAACTATTCTATTCACCCTAATCTTTCACACCAAAAAAATTAGGAATGACATGTCAACTTATAAAGATGATTATGTAAAATTATGCTTTTTCAATGTCTGAGGTTATCTATTGATCTGATTACTGTCCAATTTACTAAATTTTCATTATAGAATTAGACCAAGCCTACATACAACTTTTGGTGGACTTGGAATTGATTTATTGAACATTTTTCGAACCTCAAATAAATTTTAATTTGTTGTAAATAGGGCCTAAATGATATCATTTATATTTGTCTGCAGTTTTCAACATGATATACTATCTAATTGGGGAAAACAATTCCATAGGCTTTTAGTCTAGTTATCTAACTTACCTCATACAAAAAATTAGCAAAATCCGCCCAGACGATCTATTTTAGTTAATATTTATTTATAATAAACTGAAAAATGCACACATGCACGCACGCACGTAGAGTGATGAAAGTATCAGTGAGTCTTCCTTATACCATGTATATACATGTAATAAAAGGCCAGAGATGAATCTATTCTAGAGGCTGGATACAGGGTGTGAGGTGTACTGTCCCCTTAACTCTCTCACTACCGGTGCCTCCTATTAACTTTATTCTGGCTACTATTCGTATTATCACCAACCCACCAATTTACTTACAAATAAACCTAACTAATGAATTTTATGAAACTATGAATATATTTACATTTTGATTAATAAATAGATAGCAAAGTTGCCTCCTCGATAGGGAAGATTGAATTTGACTATTTTGTACCATTTTCAGCTCTGGAGTTTGTCAGTATCCTGATCCGAGAACCAACCACCTCTGCCAATACCGACCATTGCCAGCAACACCGACCGTCGCCACCAACACCACCACCAACACCGACCGTCTCCACCAACACCGACCGTCGCCACCAACACCACCACCAACACCGACCGTCGCCACCAACACCAACCGTCGGCACAAACACCGACCGTCCCCACCAACACCGACCGTCGCCACCAACACCACGAACACCGACCATCGCCACCAACACCGACCGTCGCCACCAACACCACCAACACCACCAACACCGACCGTCGCCACACCACCAAGCCACCAAGAGGAAGAAACAGACCTGCGTGCACCACTTCCTCGTCAACGATTATGATTAGTCTGTTTGTGGATTCGTCACAATCTGTAGGTATTAACCCGTTCTTTACCGACGACGTCTTTTCGATTTTATTGTAGCTATGTTTAGACGATTTTGTGCAGTTTAAGAAGGATCTGTGGTAGTAAAAAGGGTTGAGAGAGATACTTCGAACACGTTAATTGCTGGAGGCCCTTTTTAAACTGCACAAGAATCGTCTAATAGTAGCCAAAATAAAGTTAAACAGATGGAGCCGGTATATAAAGGGTTAACCCGTTCAGTGCCAGTTCTGTCCTTTTTGCATTCTTTTGGCTAGTATGAGACAATTCTATTCAGTTTTTAAAAGAGGTTCCAGCAATTGAAAGGCTGCAAATTATCTTAATTAACTCTTTTCACTATTGCAGATTCTTTTTAAGCCGCACAAAATCGTCTAAATATCGCTAGACTGAAATAAAAGAGACGTCGCTGGTACAGAAGGAGTTAATATAGTTCCAAACGCCAATATCCCCAAAAACAAAATTAATGAAAGTATGATATATCAGATGCACCCTTATTAATGTCATGATTTGATGAGAAAAGTGGACTATTTTGTAGCATTTGCAGTTTACTGAAGACTCTGTTTCATCTCATCTGACGGTAAATTGAATCCCTTAGCAGCTAATTGTTCAATACTTAATGGAAAAATAGGAAACTACTATGTCTCTCTGTCAATATAAGACCAAGTGTTTATAATTACCACCATATTTCACTCCAAACTCTTCAAAATAACTGATAAATCTTTATGGGAACTTTGCAATTTACCGTCAGTTGAAAAGAAACTGGGTATAGTGACTGGAAGGGGGAAGTCGAATGCAGTATAATGTATTGTTTGCTGCTCTGTGATTGGAAGGGTAAAAATTTATTATTTTGTACCGTTTGTAGCCCGGTTTCATTCCTTTCAAAGACCATAACCTTGCTCTTCCCCGCATTTACCTTCAGATTCCGTTTATCGTACTGTTCCAAACATAATTACCAGACCCTGCAACTCCCATTCATTATCTCTCATCAGAACTGTATCATCAGCAAACAGCAGTGCAGGCAGCTTCCACTCATTTCCCTCCCTTCCCTCCCTTATTAGCGATACACCGATATTCACTGCTCTTCCTTGTATTTCTTTCATGACTCCATCCATATATACAGTAAACAACCACGGGGGCATCACACACGGTCGGGCTTTCCCACATAGCTCTCAAGGAGTGTTGTCGGCATAAGTGGTTGTGTGAAATACAGTCTTCGATGATGTGTTTAATGGTATTGGGTGCTGTGTTACAACCTCGGAAGGTGTTGACGATGGAGTCATCCAGTCTCTTCTGATAGGTCAGAAGAGCTGGATGGTGTCCGCATCTCAGCCTGGCCAGGTGGAATCTGTCCTCGCGAGGAAGGGAGGATTCAGAAGGATGGATTTCGGAAGGTCGTGCCTGCAGCTGCGTGTTGTCTGTGAGTGAGTGGATGGAACGGCGAGAGATATGAGTATGGATGTGCTTCTGAAAGATGGTTTGGGGTGGGCATGGAGGGAGAGAAGATAGTATTTGTGTGTGATAGCATGTGCTGGGTGTTGTTTTGATATTTCTTGGTGTCTGTGGGTGTGTTGCCATGTAGCGTAGTGGGTGGTGTTGGTTCATGGAGGTTGCTGCCAGGAATTGAGTGCCTCTCATGTCCAGATGGTCTTTGACTTTGAGGATTTTGGTTTCCTGATGTAGGTGATCGACTGTAGGTGTAGTAGCTGTGCAGCCTGTTATGATTTTTAGGGCTTTATTTTGAATAGTCTGTAAGGTCTTATGTGTTTTAGCTAGGTTAGAAGCCCAGGCTGGGCTTGCGTATTCCATCACTGATCTTATGTATTGTTTGTAAACTGTGGTGGTGATTTCTTTGTTGTGTCTAAATTTTGTGTGGGCAAGTGACCTGAGGGCGTTAAGTCTGGGTGTCAGTTTCTTTTTCATGTTTGTGGTGTGCTGTTTGAATGTCATTTGAGTATCATATGTTTCTCCTAGAATTTTGGGCGAGTGTGTGTGTGCGTTTGGGATGTGTTGATTATAGTGAGATGCGGGGAGTATTTGGGATCTCCTGTCCAACTTGGGAGAAGGGTTGCAGTGGATTTGGCTGGGGCTAAATTGAGTCTGTTTGTAGTGCACCAGTCATGTAATGTGTTGAGATAGGGGTGAAGGAGACTTGTTGCTGTGTCTGGGTCTTGGTTTGTGCATGTGAGTGTTATTTCGTCTGCGTAGGTGGCTATGTTTATTTGGGGTGTATTGGGTGTATTTATATCATGCATGTACAGATTGAAGAGTGCGGGCGACAAGACGGATCCTTGCGGGAGAAATTTCTGATGCTAGATGGCTGACCGGCAAAAGATACGTGTGCACATTTGCCTGCTAGGAAGTTGGCCAGCCACCTTTTTGTGTTGTTGTGCATGTTTGTGTCGTAGATTTTGTTTGTTAGGTTGTGGCAGGGGATGGCATCGAAAGCTTTACTAATGTCGATTGTGGCAAGTAGTGATCTGTGTGGGGGTCTGGCTGAGTTGATGCCATCAAAAGCTCTTTGTGTAAGGTATGTAAGAAGAGTGTTCGTGGAGTGTAGTGGCCTGAAGCCATGTTGTGTTGGAGCTAGGGGTAAGGCGTGTGTAATCAGTTGTAGTACAAGATGTTCTATGGCTTTGTAGGGAGTGCAGAGGAGTGTGATAGGGTGGTGTGAGGAGGGTAGCGTGAGTTTGGGGAATATGATGATGATACCATACTTCCAGATGCCTGGTATTGTGTTGTGTGAATAACTGTAGTTCGATATGTTAGTGAGTGCTTGTATGCCTTGTGGTCCCAGGTGTCTGAGGTGTATGTTGCTTATGTTGTCTAGGCCACAGGCGGGTGAGTGCTTGAGATTGTTGATGATATGCTTTGTCTGGTAGTAGGTGAAGGGTGCATAGTCAGGGTTTGTGGGAAATTGTCTCTTACGTCAGATGACACATCGGTCGTCTTTATGGGGTGTGACGCCTACCAGCGTTGGCAGAATCGCCTCTCGTTAGCCACTAGCGCTCGCCAGGGCAGTGAAATGGGCTACAGTTATCAGAGAATGTTGTTCTTTCTTTCATAGTACTTGCATTGTTACAGACAGTCCAGTGGTGGTTTTTATTTTTGTCTGTGACAACGGGAAGTATTTTATATCATGAGTAGAATATAAGATGTATTGTAGTGTAAAGTTGAGAGAGAGAGCGAGCGGGCAGTGTGGGGTTAGTGAGTGTTGCCTCCCTCCTCCCTCCTCCTCCTCCCGGAGGAGTTTCCCGCCCGCACAGGCTTTTTCTCGTCTCTGATTGGCTGGTGGTTATTGGCGCGTCCTAGGGGCCTGCTGCCTTGTGACGTATCGGCCTGTGATTGGCCAACCACCATGCCTTTGTGTGATCCTGAGGGTCCCAAGGAGCTAACCTCCTCAGGACAGGCTTGGCGTGCATGCTTCTAACATCCCTTGCATACTCTCTCCCGATCACCCCCTTTACCACTATCTCTCTCTCTGACCTTCATCTTTTCCATTGCTCCTCACCTTCATTCAATTACTTATCCCCTTGGGTTCTGCATACGGTTTCCATAGCTGGCCCATTGTATTGCATGCGCCGTCCTCTGAGATATTTACATGTACTTAGAATAGGTTTGAGGGTTCTTAGTTAGTAGAGATTAAGAACTCGGTGTGTGTCTCCATTATTGATTTAGTGGTCTGCTCTTTGATTTAATGCTAGACTGGGATAAGGTAACTGTAGTCGTCGTCACCGATGTGTGTATGGTTTGCTTATACCTACACAACTTCGACCGGTACTGTGGTAGCCTGTATTGTCTTTTCGCTTGCGTTCTTTACGAGTGCAGCATTGTGTTGACTGAGGGCTTTGGCCTGTTCCAGTTCCACACTTTGCTGCCTCTTTGCTTATCTTTTGAGGGTCACCAGGAGAGAACCAGATACTTGTGATCTGGATCTATCAAGAGAGCACCCCAGTCAATTAACGTAGCGTAAAGGATGCAGTCTTAAGGACATCGCTAGGCTACGAGCCTGTCTTGATCAACCACAGTTCCTTACCTAGAGTATTCCAGCTAGACATTATTAATTGAGTAGACACTTATTAGTATTTAATATAAGCTCTTTGATATGTACTCATTATTATTCTCAGTACTTATTAGTCTAGGTTGTTGTTGAGTTGCACAACCATAGCAGACTGTTTCGTTGATGAGGAAGTACTTCTTTTAGTGTCAAGCATTACTGCCGTTGCGCATTTATAATATTCTCGTGTCAGTTAACATTATATGTCCTATCTTTTAGTGTATTCAGTCTACACGTGTGGTGTCCTGCCTCCTGCCTTTATATAATTTAAGATACGAGCCTCTTATGAGCATCAGACTTTCTTCAGAAGTTTCCAGGTCTATGCTGTAGGACTATAATTTACTTTCTTTCAGATAGGAGTGAAGAGTTAATTGTTGTTTAGAGTAACTGTATTGAAGCATCTTTTTATTGTATTAAATCTTGCAGTGATTTAATTGATCTTTCCATAGCTTCCCTTTTATGCATTTTAACGTAACTTGCATCTTGTGTGTTATCAGGCTATACCAGTGTGGGTTAGCCTGAAGTAGAGTACATTTATGCCCAGTTAAGGATACCCCGTTATCGCAGATTAACTCTGGAGGGTATAGGTGTTTTTGTTTTCCGGCATATAAGTTCGAGGGTTTGGATCTAGCGTACCGTTGTTGCATAGTGCCATATTACTAGTCCAATCATTAAGTGCCCTTGTTTAATTCGTAGCCCCGGTCGTAACAAATGGCGACCTTGGCTAGTATCTTATTTTAGTAGAAACCAGGGTCCATTTGTTGATTATTGCAGTAATAACAAATAGTGCCCTTGCCTGGTATCTAAGAAAGAATTGCAGGATTGTTGGACATTTGTTTTTTGAGGAATATTTTGGACACTTGGATTTTTTTTTGGCAACGTAGTATAGCACTTGAATTGTCTTCGAGCATTTTATATTTTTGAGTGAATAGTGCTACATGAGAGTTTAGGTACTCCTTTTTTTTTATAAATGTTGAGAATTTTCGGTGGACACTATGTCGAACGACGGATCTATGTACGGTGAGGACACAGTACGGGAAGCAGACACTGAGGTGCAACAGCGGGGTTTGTTAGAAGGCATTAGAATAATAACTAGTGAGGAGGATGCAAGGAAGTTTCTGGAGATGCCTATTACTGTTGACCGGGTGTCGGGGATTGATCGGTATGGTCTCCAGTGTTTGGCCACGATCATGGGTCATGTGGGCACTAGTAGCATGACGAGAGGTGACCTGGTGGCCTGGGTGCTCGGCGGGGTGCGTGGGGCTTCGGGTGGAGCGGGAGCTGGGGCATCTTCGGCCCAGCCCCCATTCCACTCGACTCCTACCATGGCGCCCCCTCGGGCTCCGGAGCCGTGTACGTTCCTGCAGGCCGATAGCCACTGGCAGCGTGGTTTGCACTTGGGTGGGTCTCCAATTGTTGCATCTCCTCCTCCTCAAGGTTTAACTCCAGATATGATCTTCCAGCTTGAGATGGCTAAAATGCAGGCTGAGTAACGAAAGCATGAGGCTGAGCTCGAGCAACGGCAGCGAGAGGCTGAGCTCAGGATTCAGTCTGAGGAGAGAAAGGCCATGTACTGTGCAGACAAAGATCTTGAGAAGTCTAGGGTGGAGTCGACAGGGCAGCGTCTCGGTTCTGGGAATCGAGGTCTTGATCAGTCTTTATCGCACCTTCTTAAGTTAGTCCCTGCATTTGACGAGTCGGGTGTCACCGAATTTTTCATACGTTTTGAGAAGAAGTGCCGGGAGCACCAATGGCCCGAGGTTAAGTGGGCAGCCCTTGTTTCCTCTAGATTGGTTGGCAAAGGACTCCAGGCATATGATGCGTTGCCCTTGGAGTCTTGCATCGATTATGAGGTATTGAAGGAAGCTGTTCTGCGGGCGTACGAGATACAACCAGAGACATATAGGTTGAAGTTCTGGGGTGTTACGAAGGGTCGTGGGTGCACTTTTCTAGAACATGCCCGGGAACTGTCTGATGCATTGAGAAATTGGCTGAGGTCAGAGAAGGTGACGACGTTCGAGGAGCTTGAGCAGTTAGTCCTTCTAGAGCAATTTTTCAAGTGCACAGGCGGCGA
Organism: Paralithodes platypus; assembly: GCA_032716605.1. Classification (NCBI taxonomy): domain Eukaryota; kingdom Metazoa; phylum Arthropoda; class Malacostraca; order Decapoda; family Lithodidae; genus Paralithodes; species Paralithodes platypus. Next base: position 39,274,980 of record CM064518.1, read on the forward strand.
CCTGACTTTGAACCTCAAAGAGAAACAGCCTAAAACTCTACAAAAGGCAGCTGAGATGGCTGACCTGAGAATGTCACCGATTCGTGGGTGCGGGTCTGCACAATGGACCGATGCAGTTAACAAGGGGCGCAACACTCCACCCCCCCGAGTCAGTGATGCACAAATTAATAACGAGAATAAGAGCAATGATACCAATTTTGATCACAAACCTAAAACCGTCCCGTTTAAGAGAGGTCAGTGCCCTTCCCCACCTCAAGGGAAGTCCAAGGGTGAAGTAGAGTGTTTTCATTGTCACAAGAAGGGGCATTTTACACGATCCTGTCCTAGCAAGCTACCTACAGCAGTTGTGTCTTTGGCTCGCAACATTGGAGTGTCTTTGAAGTCGTCTGCGGTTGGAGCACAGCCAGTGAAGAAGTGTCCGAAAGGCTTGATACCTTTCCGGGATACTTTTTGTGACCATAGAGGGTGCGGCTGCGTGAGTTGGGCTGGTTGCAAGCATGGAGTAGAATTGTTGCATGATACGGGTGCTTCCCAGACATTGATGAAAAACTTTACAGGCAAACCTATAAATGCGGCACGGGTAGTTGTGGTGCAGGGTATCAATGCTACACGGTCATACCCGTTGGTCCGAGTGGAGCTGGAGGTAGAAGGTGTGACACGAGAGATGGATGTGGGAATCGTGGAGAAACTGCCAGTAGAGGGCGTCGACCTTCTTCTCGGCAATGACTTTGCGGTGCGTACTTCTGAAGTTCCACCCTTAGTCGTTGCCGAGAGGGCGGCCGACGTGAATAGGGAGGGGCAGGAGTTGGTCGAGAGGTATCAACCACAGCAGAGGGCGTGTGTTGTCACCCGATCTCGTGCATCTAAAGTGTCACAGCCTATTCCTCAGTCTCTAGACCAGCGGAGGAACGGTCGGAAGGAGCAAGCTAAAGTTGGAAGTTTTGCGAGTTTTGCTCCAGCGGCTCTCCTTAGCGACTTAGTACTTAACCCAGAGGTGAGCTCCGGAGTGGCCCCAGAATCTGTCACCCCTAGTGACATGGTTGGGCGTGATGGCACTCCGCGACTTAGTAGTTCCCAGTTGGAGGAGAGTTGTGGGAACGGGGCTATTGAACACGAGGACCGGGAAACATGTCATGTGAACCTGTTGGAGGAGTTTGTGAGGCAACCACCTGAGCAGCCTACTGTCCCTGCGTTGGTCTGCAGCGGCCAAGGTGGAGAAGGAGAGGGGGGCAGTAGGGCACAGGTGGAGGAGAGTTGGGATTGTCATGTCTCGGCGGAGCAGTGGGCGGGGGACACGAGTCTGGTGGCTGTGGAAGCGCTAGAGCACCTGCCTGAGCAGCAGTGTGCAGTGCTCCAGCACCAGCTCGGTTCATACCCCACTGGTCGTGCCGAGCACCCGAGCCTCACAACTCATGCGGTGCAAGATGTTCCGCGGGCAGGTCACTTGAATGTTTGCAGACCGTTAGCCTCGTTGTTTCGGTGGTTCAAGGTGGGCGACGAGGCTTTGGCATGGTTGTCAGGTCAGGGTCGACCCATGGCTGCCAAGGGTGGTGGTCAGAAGGAGGACATTGAGCAGATTGGTGAGGTTGGCTGTGGAGTGGATGTGCCCGGTCGTCGCATAGCCTCCCAATGCTACTCTAGTTGAATGCAACAGCCCTACCATAGACCGACTATATCTGGCCATGTCGCTAAAAGCGGTGATGCTGCGCAGGCAGATGTAGTCGCAAGGAATGCGGGGGTGCGCATGTACGGTATCGGTGGGGAAGCCTTAGCAATTATGAACTATGGGAGTGACTGCACAGGTGGTACTGATTGTCTCCTTCATGACCAGGCTGTTCTAGGGACGAAGGTGGAGAAGGAGGGAGACTACAGGTTAGAAGCTGCGGTCTCGGCTGGGTTGTGGGAGGGCACTAGGCATGTTGTTCTGCGAGATAAGTTGTTTACTAGGCTGTGGTAGTACATCCGCATGTTTGTTGCTTCTCCAGGCCTGATGTACGGGGTAGAATCCGACATGGAGGCTGGAGGTAGTGCAAGGCTCAAGTTAATTCCCTACCGTATAAATCCTGCTCGACAGCCTGTTGTGAAAGCAGAGCTAGACTACATATGGAAAAAGGGTCTGAGGGATAAAGGATATCGTGAGTGGTCGTTGCCAGTGAGTTTGCAACCTGAGTTGAGTGGCAAGATCCGTGTGTATGGTGATTGCAAGAGTGTGGAAGCATTATCCCTGACAGACGCCTATCCATTACCTAGAGTTGACGATACCATAGACCCCATCGGGGCTGCCTCGCTCGTCACGAAGGTAGAACTAGTGAAAGGTTATTGGCAGGCCCCGTTGCCGGAAAAAGCGAAGAGAAGTGCCAGTCTTGTGATGAACTGGGCAGTTTATCAGTGCCAGGTGTTGTTTTGCTGCCGGAACACAAGTTGGATGTGTGGCATGCTAAGGGCATTGATGTGGAAGAGTCAACCAGGTAGAGAGTTACATTTTGTTTGCTCTAGCCCTATTTGGGTTATAGAGTTTATGGGTCAAGAATTCTGGCCTAGTTACAGTGAACAGACTGACTAAAACTATAAAATGAAGTTATGAAACTCAAATTTGTTTTGTAAGATTTAAACTGAAAACTTGTCTGAAGAAATTGGCCCTGTGTGTGTATTTTGATAGTTAAGTTTTATCTGAAGGTGAATATCATTACATTGTTATATCTAGGCTTTAATTACTGCTTTCTCGTAGTTTTCACATTGCAAAAAATAAAGCCTATCTATTTTTATGCTTTGTTTTAATTTCCACATATATCAATTCACATTACATAGATACATTACTCTTTAAGACTGATCCATACAAAAAATTCAGTGGCTGAAATTTTTCCTTTGTGTATTATCTAGTATTAATACTGTACTGTAAAATTGTAAAAATGGTGACACGCTATGATCTGTATGCAAAAGGTGTGGCTTGCAACTCTATCCAGTACAGTGATGCTTCGGTCCACAAAGATATGTAATGCTGAGAGAGACAGAATAAGTATGATAGACTAGATATATCAGCCAATAAGGTTAATTTGCCATCCTCAGATCACTGACTCCAGACTACTCCAGAGACAGACCCTAGCAAACTCACCCAATTTTGTTCTTCAAAAGATAGAATCCAGCGGCCTTAGAATATCCCACCAGAACCAGCTGCAGGAATGCACCCTGTGCGCATACAGGGCATGTTAGTTGGCCTGATTTTATGCATCTGTTGTTAGAGGCTGGAGCACTACCACTAAGTTTGGGCTCTTTTACTTGTAACCGAGAAGTGCCAGTCTTGGGAGACACCGTGCTCTTCACCCTCTCTAGAGTCTAGATCCTTAGTCAGGTCAGCCATAAAGCCCAAGGTGCAACATTGCTACCAAAGCAGCCATTAGGCAACTTCAAAGATGTTTTTTAATTGGATTGCATGCCCTTGCTGCTCTCAAAAAGTTATTGGCAATTAGTCTACCCTATGCTCAAAGGAGTAGGACCCTATAGGGCAGGTATACCCAGCGAGGATGACGCAGTAAGAGAAGGAATTACGCTCATCTGCTGCTCGAAACCATTGGAGAATATAGAAACCCTCTTTCACTTTCTACGTCGTTGATGGAACCCCCTCATAATTGGTTGATTAGAACTGTCACTTGATGGGAACGCCCATCATTCACATAATGTGGCCAACGTGTTGGTCAGAAAATGCATCTTTGCTAGTGTAAATGCATCAGGTCAGTGATCAGTTAATACATTTCAGCATCACATCAAGGTGGTTGACAATATAGTCTGGGGTGCCATTAAGGAAATGCAGCTCTGTACAGTAAGTAGTTGGGAGTAGTGCACTGCTCCAAACAATATGTTATGATCCCTGGAGATGGTAATGTGGTGCTGGAGTTGGGGATTCCCACGTAACTGGTGAGTTGCAGTTGGGAATTACCCTCTCTTATTTCCACATCCTCCTTTGGGGGTAGCCGGTAGTAATAAAGGGTACGCCTGGAAGCACGGTGGGCGGGCTTGTGGTGGCGCCTCCGCTGCGGGTCTACCTGCGGAAATTGGAGCCACTCCGGGAGATCTGGGAACTGGGATTCTAGCTGGGAACCCCAAATGGGCCTGGATCTCTGTTTATTTCTCTTGGACGACCTAGATTTGTGTGATTTTGTGTTTTGTGTTTTGTTTTTCTGCTGTGTTGAGATGTCCATGTTCGGGCTCTGTCTCGAGTATATATATATATATATATATATATATATATATAATAACTTGGTGGAAATTATAATCCCTTAGCAACTGATGTGCTTATATTTAATGGACAAATGGCTATGTTTATAATTATGTGATATTAACCCCTCCAGCCCGATGACACCTTTTTACCTTCGAGTCTGGCTAACATTAGACGATTTTAAACAGCTTAAGAAGGACCTATGTTATTCAGAGAATTTATTGAGAGTGTATTTACCCCTTCGAGGCCCAGAAATAGTTAATAAGCTGAAGCAAATCGTCTATTGGTAACCAGAATATAAAGATTACCTCATCGTGCTGAAGGGAACAAAACCCTTTGAGGATCATGGTGTGTTTTTGACAGTGTAATCTGGAAAGACTATCCCAATATTAATCTATTGAATTTCATGTATCCTTCCTAAACTGAATAAAATCGTCTAATAATAGCCACTAAACATTTATCTTCCCATAATCTACTATCAGATCGCCAGTATGGCTTCCTTAAGGGTCGCTCTACTGGTGATCTTCTTTCATATCTTACTAACTCTTGGTCATCCTCCTTTCGGGACTTCGGTGAGACCTTTTCTGTTGCGTTAGACATATCGAAGGTCTTTGATAGAGTCTTGCACAAATCTGCCTTTGTCTCTAATTTCTTTTCCGTTCGTTCCTTAGCTGCGATTGTGGAAGGCCATCATTCACTTCCACATCCTATCAACTCCGGTGTTCCTCAGGGCTGTGTCCTATCTCATTTTATCTTTCTAATTTTCATAAATGATCTTCTCAACTGTACCTCCAGTCCTATCCATTCATATGCAGACGACTCTACCTTACACTATTCAATTAGTTTCCCAAACGCCCCAGCCAGCAATCCCTCAAAAGCAAACGTAATAAAGCCATAGAACACTTATCTTCTGAGTTAACTATTTCCAATTGGGGCAGAGAAAACCTTGTTACCTTTAATGCTTCCAAAACCCAATTTCTCCATCTATCTACCCTCCGTGAAGTCCCAGTGGACTTTCCCATATTCTTTGACAATACAAAATCAACCCTTCGTCTTCTCTCATTATTCTTGGTGTCTCTTTTTCTTCTGCTCTCTTTTGCAAGGACCATAATACCAATCTTGCTAAGGCGGCCTCCCAGAAGCTGGGTATGCTCAACCGCCTCAAGTTTTTGTTTACCCCTGCTCAACTTCTTGCTCTGTACAGAGGCACAGTGCGTCCTTGTATTGAGTATTGTTCACATCTGTGGAGAGAATCCTCTCACACAGCATTTGTAGACAAAGGAGAAAGGAAAGCCTTTCGTATCATTAATTAACTTCCGTCCACTCACCGACTCTCTGCTATCTCTCTCTCTTCGCCGCAATGTTGCATCTCTCTCGCTATTCTATCGTTACTACAATAATTAGTGTTCCTCAGAGCTCTCAGTGCATACCACCTCCTCTACTTAGGGTACGTAGTACCCGTCTTGCAACACAATCCCACCCCTACTCTGTACAACTCTCCAACTCAAGAGTGAAATGCTACTCCCAATAATTCTTCTATTCAACTGCTGAGCTTAGGAACTCTCTCTCTGAATCCATCTATCCCTCAAGCTATGACTTAAATTGTTTCAAACTCCGTGTGTCCAGAGATTTTGGCTCGAACGTTCCTTGATTTTGGCCCTGTCACTTTTTTAACTCTGGGGGAGGCACTCGTCACAGGCAGTTTTGCCTTTTGTCTCCCTCATAAAAAAAAAAAAAAAAAAAAAAAAAAAAGTGTACAGGATCTTCAAAGGGTTGACAGTTTATTTTGCTACAAAATCTTCCTAACCCTTTCAGTGCACGAGACAATATTTATTCGGTTTATTCTGGCTTCATTTAGACGATTATATTCAGATAATGGAGTGATTTCAAGAATCTAAGGAGTCGAACCCAACTAATTTATGCTCCACTCCCATAGATCCTTCCTAAGCTGAATAATTTACTCTATTGGTAGCCAGAGTAAACTGTTAAAAGGACTCAAGGGGTTAATAGCCGTGTAATAATAATTATAACAAAACAAATAATAAAACAATAATAAGGATCTATAAGCCGTGTACAAGGGAAGAAGGTATACAAGATGTCTATAATAAGGTATACAAAATGGAGTCTAAACTATATATCTTAACACCCCCGGTAGATGGCACCAGTGAGCGGGTTGTCAACATTGAAGCAGACGATATCAAATACAATCGTAAAAAGATCATCTTACTCAAACTTTGGACCACTTCATCGATACCCAAGGATAACAAAAGGTATATTAACATGTTAGATCATCATAGACAACAGTGAGATGGAAGGTGCGCTGAAATAACACTTATAATAAGCTTTTACAATTACTGGAACCAAAAGACCCACTGACGCATGCGCAGGCCATATTTTCAGTCTGACTCCATTTTGGTGACAAATACGTATAGTTGCCCACACGTCTAGTTATGTAGTTACATTTAATATATATATATACATATATATTAAGGGTTTATAAAGCTAGTGTCAGACGAGCGCTTATTTCTCCAAATTTCGATGAGCAAGGTTTTATATATATATATATATTTTTTTTGTCATACTACTTAGAGTGTCCTTGGCTCTGGAATCAGAAACTAGATTGAAGGTAGATTGATGAAAAAAAATAAAAATAACAAAATAATTGCGACACCACCGTAAAACAAGAGTATGAAAAGGTATATAGTATCATGATATATTGATAGTGATTTTCCTTGCTATCCTTATAATAGATGGGGTTTTATTACCGATTAACCTCTATGAAGGTATATTATTATGGACACAATAATGACCCGATTCATACCCACACTTGTTGTGTGCATACGATCTTGTATTTGATCATATTATTCAGGTTATCATTAAACGACCGTATTCAGATTAGTAAGGACCTGAGAGGATCAAATCGACCCTATTATTCTCAGAGTTCCTTCCTAAACTGAATAAAATCGCCTTATGATAGCCGGAATAAAACGAAGAACGGCTTCCAGATATAATAAAGGGGTCATTTGTGTTGCTTTGTTTTATTCGCTGGTTGTGTTACTTGATTTATAATCAGTATGCGTGTACAGTTCGTCAAATAAGTGATGTTTCGGCACCAAGTATAATTTGCTCTACACTTGAGGCGCGTTTTCGCGAGCTTTTTATGGGCCTGGGTCGAGTAGTAGTGATTATGGTGAAAGTTATAGTGCTGATGGTGACCCATCGCAGAGTTGGGTATGCCGTTTTGATTAAGGACAAAACGGCACGTCTACCTTATATACTATGTCTGCATCACAAGCCCTATATTATGCAGCTTACAACAATTTCCAAATATCTAAGATAAAACAGACTATGCTCTGTGAACATCCTAAGCCTGAAGATAATGTGGAAGTTGATTAATTAACTATCTTAAAATGCAAACGACTCGTGAAATGACGGCAGGGGGCGTTAAAAGTGCTTCCACTTTCAGGGTAATTACCCTATTTTAGGGTAATCAGGGGATCTGTTACGATAGAGTCTAGGGTAGTGAAGAAATTGTGTAATTCTAGGGTAATTAGACAATTTTCAGGGTGAAACGTAAATATTCTGGGCGAATTATGTAGCATATGTATAAATGTCCCCATTAGTATACATACAATTTTTTAACCTGATGGTGAGATCCAGTCCTATGAGAGTCACATTCAGTCAATGTTACTTAATGGACCCACAGGCCATGATAGGAAAATATATATATATATTTTTGTGTTAACCCATACACGATGACCGTGCTTAATAGAGGTGTTTGAGGTGCTCTGTGATCGTCCTCAATAGATCCAGAACATGAAAAATAACCTTTAAAACACCCCAGTGACACTCAAAACAAAGCAATTTGTTATTAGGTGAGATAATTCCCCTCCATTACTTGCTACCATTCCTACGTATGTCCCAACCAAAAGCAAAGTTGGGGGCATACGCTGGAACAGAACGTAACTGCGGCGCTCCTCACCATTTCCTTGCTGTTTTGGAGCCTAGGGTATAATTACTCATTTCAGGGGCTTCTGAATTTTTGTGGGTTACAACAATTTGCTTTCCTAGTAGAGGGGACGTTACAACTGGCCACTAACATTAGGTATCTAATTTGCTGCTTAGATGAACAGAGGCATTGAGTGAGTGAGGATACTACCCATCGTGCCTCGGCTTGCCCGGGGATCGAACTCGTGACCTTCTGGTTGGGAGCCAGAAATACTAACCCTTGCGCTACACTGGCAGGTCACCTATCCTAGGATAGGGTTCCCCCACTAGTAGGGAGGGCTATGAAAATATGGGAAATTGAGAGGTAAAAGATGCTAAGAAGGCAATTTAAAGGGGGATGGGCCTGTTTTCTGGACCACTTTCTCCCTCATGTTTTGCCCCATTAGTTTTCAGATGTTAAGATGTTTGCCCCATTAGTTAGTCAATTTTAAGATCTTTCGCCCAATTTCTTCGTCAATATTTAGACCTTTCGTGCTATTTAGGTGCCAATGTTTTCCCTGGCGAACGATAGTGAGCCCGTAATGTTGGAAGAACCGGCCTTCGGCCGGGACGTTTTTCTACCGAAAAATTTACAAATTAATCTAGAAGGGGAATCTAATGGATGTTTTTTTGTGTTTTAATTTGATGGAGGTCTAGGGAGGAAACTAGAAAAATAATGAATACATGCAAAAATCGTCCAAAAAGTGAACCATCCATTGCCAACCATTGCCTTACGAAGGCAATTTAAAGCTATAAAAAGATTAACCTAAAAACCTAACCTAACCTATCCTAGGATTAATGGTTAGGATCATAGGGTCCCCCACTAGTGGGGATGAGGGCTATGAAGGTTTTTACAAGTGGATTTTCATATTAATTTCCGACAGTAATTAATATGAAACAGCAATTACAAACACTTTTAACATCACATATCATCTTCGCTGTCTTGCTATCCCATTTTTAGTTTGGCTTTATTATTGGATATTGGTAGAACAGCTTTGCACATTATGATAACTGTGTTTGTAATTGTTTGGTCTCTTTGATTCTCTCATCAGGGAATTGAAAAAGTGATCAATCAGTATTTGATCTAGTTACCATCAGGGGCGGACTCACTGGCCACCTGGAACACCGGGTGTTTTCCAGGTGGGCCAGACGATGGGAAAATATAAAATAAATAATATTAATAATAAATATAATAATAATAAGTACACAAACAAAAGCTTGCCGAGAATTGTGAATTATTGAAGAGAATGATGACAAATCTTCTCCATAACTATGTTTGTGTGTTTGTATGGGTTGTTTAATACCAGTAGCCTAGTATATAGAGGTATTATTCTTGTCATTGTGTATTTCATTATTTACATTTACTGTATATAGCCTATTTATTGCATAGCATCAAAATGCACCTAGAACCCCCCAGCTGATTTGGCTCGCTTCGCTCGCCACACCCTTTACCCCTCTTCGAATGGCAATAAAGGTCAAAATTTAGTGCCAAAAAAATTGATCTAGGGTAATTTAGAGTAAATTAGGGTGGGGACATAAGGGTTGTCATCAAACCAAACTCCACCCACTTCCTTAACAGTGGGCGGAATTTAGTGACATAAGGCGTGTTTTCGCGAGACAATTTACATAGGTACACCCTGGTATACCTGGGTCAGCTCAGATTTCCCGAGTCCCTGTACCTATGTGTACCTGGGTCGACCCAGTCCCAGTGGATGTTTTTGCGTGCCAGTGACGTCATCTGGGACTGGGTATACCCAAAGTATATAGACACTAACAAGTAAACCTACTGTATACTCGAATTTCTTGAAGGGCGCCGAAGTGTGGAAGTCTTGTAAAATGGTGACGTCACGCTCATGGTATACTGTGGCTATAGTTTGGGGTTATTTCTACCTGATGGCAAATTAAATCATATAGCAGCTGATTCCTCGATACTTTATGAAAACTTTAAAAACTACTATGTCTCTGCATCCTCTTATTGTCACGTTTTCATAACCAGCAACATATTTCGCTCCAAAATCTGGAGTATTATTACTATAGAAGTGGGGAGCGGGAGACCTTAGCCGTAGCCACTATTAAGTACATTCGTACTTAATCATGATTGTATTTCGATGTATTTTTACTTATTTTGTACTGAATTGTATTGCATTAGGTTAGGTTCAGCTGGTTAGGTTTGTTATTACAATCAAATTAAGTAAAGCACTTCAAAATACAAGTGTGATCAGGCGCAAATGTATGGGCATGGCGGCTGCGGCCAAAGCCTCTTTCCCAGCGCAGACGAATATAATGAGAAACGATCTAAAATGTACTTTCTGTTTTCACTGTTAATTTATTTTGGAGACATTTTGTTAATTGCATGCTTATATAAATATAAAACAAATATTTCAAAGTAAAAACAACATCAACTAAGACCTATCATTATTAATTTATACCGAAAATAATGGTGAACTATTATAGTCAGTCCTAAAATGATACATTTTCGGTTTTCTTTACTAAATTATCCAAAGAAAACTTTATTATCTACGGCTAAGGAAGATAGAGGAAAGGATTTTCTGTGTAAAGTAATGTATGTTTAACAGCAATGACACAAGTGAAGTTGGTTCCAGTACATAATTGAAACCATACATACACGCATAAATCTGTGCAAGATTGCTTACCAGAGTATCGAGACTCTTACTCAAGTTTAAATAAGGAAAATAATATGATTACCGAGTGTATTTTTCCCCTCTCGGTATTTTGTAGATATATATTGAAAAATTGCAGTAATATAGGGGTAAACTGCATACTCATATAAAGCCATTTATTTATGTAATATCCCTACTTATGATAGCATAATGTACAAACTACTTCAGAAGTTATATTTCGATAATATATGTAACAGAAGCCCAGAAGATGCTGAGAAAGGCTTCATTAACACCAACATTATCGATATATATGAACACATTAGGACCAGTTTTATACTAGAATTAAGCTGTTTAGTCTTTTATCAACTCATTAAAACCATTGTTACGAAACCGTATATACCAGTATTCCATATGCTTTGATTTTACCAGAACCACCGTTAGTAAATAAGGAGGTAGCAAGCGTGGAGCTTTCAACGTGACGTCACAGGTTCAAATATTGTTTTGGTAGGTTTACTTGTTAGAGTGTACATACTTTGGGTATACCTGGGTAAAGTCAGCCCTGGGGACCGAGTTGGGCTGGTTTGACCTGGCTGATGTTGATGTCACTTATGACAACAAACAAGATGGCAGAAAATGTCGGGTATGGTGAAGAGCTCGTCCCCAGTGATGCAAGTGTTTGGCTTTTTTCACAAACTCTTGGATTTTTTGCCCTGACCATGCAATCTTGGAAGTTTTATTAGGGATCTAAGATTTATTTTGGGGAGTTAACCCTTAACTGGCGGCGCGCAACATATGTCGAGTGAAATAAATTTGGATTATGTGGCGGTGCACGACAGCTGTCGAGTGCCATTTTCAGCACGTAATGTTGCTGAGAGAGAGAGCTGAGCAGTGGGACTAGCGTAGTAACCTTATGACCGCTCCCCACGACCACCGTGGACCTACTGAACTGTATCCCACCCTTCTCCCCCCTTTCTCACTCGCTACACAGGGAATTATGTACGGAAATTACCTTATTTTAGGGTTTTTGCACTCGTGTTGCACGATCGTTGCAAGAGAACTAGCAGTCGTACAAGGATAGTTCAGGTGTCATTGGAAAGCTCTGTTTACGCCCTTTCAGGGATAGATACTTCTTTTACGCTCTGGGTCTTGTTTATGCATGAAAATGAGCACGGAAACAACCCTATTTAGGGTAAAAAAAAAACGCTGTGCGGTACGGCGTAAAATACACACCACCCGCTCTTAAGGCGTTAATATTGTTGATTTTGAGTGGATATACCCTGTCCTTGTCTAACACATTGTTGTGATGTTGTTATTTATCATATATTGCATGTATTTAAATAATGTTTCGCATGCCATCATAATATTCAGAATACAGAAAAATAGGTAGCAAATCCTCTATCAGTGCCTCTTTATTGGAACAGCCATATTGAAATCTCAGTCAATCCGAGAGCTGTAACCCGGCCTGGGAAAAGTCAGGCTCAATTTTCCCGATCTTTAGGTCAGACCTGTCTTCAAATTGCGAAAACGCGCAATTAATTATCTCCCTAAATAAGCTTTATTAAATAAAAGTTAGTTAATATAAATTGTGTGCATTTATACCCCTTACGTGTCTATATAAGTTTGACTAATCTAACTTATGTAGTTTGGAAGTAATTAATTATTTCTGGGATTCAAGGTGCCAAGTAGCCATATACCCTTCACGATTGCCCATTTTCTTTGAACACGGGTGTTTGAGAGAGTTCCTTCTTTTTGTTTCGTCTTCATTTTGTGGGGTGGCTCGCTGCGGGCAATGCGGGTCTATACCAAGCAATATAATTATGCAATTATTCCCAACATTATTTTACAAGTTTATCAATAACGAAGTGAATCTTAAGCTGAAAAAGAATGATCTTGTTCTCATTTCCTCAAAAATACACGAATAATCTATAAGGCACGTGTTGTAGCCCTAGACCAGTAATTAATCTACTGCCAGACGTTTGGATCCCGGATGAGGTGGCCACGAATTAATCTCCCTAATCATCAGTAACCGAATTAAGAGAAGTACGGTGTAGTGATATAAAGACGTCCGAATTCAATAGAGGTGTTATTATGAATATATTATGATCTGTGTTTATTACCATAGCCTATTTGAATAATTTAACTTATTATACCTGTTTATTTTCAACTGACGGTAAATTGCAAAGTTCCCATCAAGATTTCTCAGATATTTTGAAGATTTTGTAGTGAAAAATGGTGCCATTTATATAAACTTGGTCTTAATATGATGCAGACATATAGTAGTTTCTCATTTGTCCGTTAGTTATCGAGAAATTAGCTGCTAAGGGATTCAATTTACCGTCAGATGAAATGAAACCGAGTATAGTGATATCCCAGAGAGTGGCAGAGTAGCGATCTAGCCTCACTCCCCGGGCACACTCAACCCTTGCATTGCGTTGAAAGCAGAGACACCCCCCCCCCCCCCCCCCCCCCCCACACACACACACACACCATACATTACTCTACCCCCTTGTTCTCTCGTTTTTTTTTTCTCTCTCTCTCTCTCTCTCTATATATATATATATATATATATATTATATATTTCTATATAAATATATCTATATATCTATCTATCTATCTATCTATCTATCTATCTATCTATCTCTATCTCTCTCTCTCTCTCTCTCTCTCTCTCCCCCATCCTCCTTCAATGATGGGGGAGGCTATTAAGATCGGACAACTGTTCATCCTGTGGCTATTTTGGAGACAAAAACATAGATGTTCATATACAGTATATATATTTTATGCATTAAAAATAACGATAGTTCTCTGCCTGAAGGTACAGTCGGCCAAATAAGTGATGTTGCGGCACCAAGTATACTGTATTTCGATCAATAATTGGTATCAGCACTATCTAAGCATTAACGAGTGAGATATAAAAACATGTTCCTATCTTTACACCCTATTCAACATCTAACAGACATTAATACAGCACACAGCGAGCAAAACGTAATGACAGTGGCGACACGATTATTTGGCCAACTGTACCATACACATTATTATTATTATTATTATAACTTATTCATTGCTGACATTAACAAAAAATAAAATAATATTTATTTTGTATTCCATATCCTTGTATATTACTATTTAATAAGTAAAGGAAGTAATCGTTTAATGTCCTCTTGAATTATAATTATTTTTGTGTTTAGTGTTGTATTATTAGTACCAGCTGTTTGTAATTACAATACTGATGGGTAAGGGTCATTTCAATACGTTGTAATAAACTAATATTTATTCATATGTAAACACTTCATACAATAAGTAAATCATAATACAAATTACACGAATAAATACAAATAAAAAAAATGAAATAATAGATACATAGGCCTACATAAACAAAACAATAACATAATGTATAATTAAAAACACTGACGTCAATATTTTATTATATTTTGAATTTCAATGCACGATTTTATTCAGCTTAAGAAGGAGCTGGAGAAGGCGAAGGGTCTTTCCTAAGCTGAACAAAATCGATTATTGTTATCCCGACTAAAGGATCATGACGCGTTTTGGCAGTTTATTCTGGCTATTGTTAAACGATTTTATCTAGGTTAGGAAGGGTAGATGGAAGTCAGAGGGTTAATTAAGGCAGTCTTCATCCTTTTCATTCCCACCGATCCTTCCTAAGCTGTACAAAATCGTTAAGGAATAGCCAGAATAAACTGTCAAACGCTTCATGATCGTCAAGGGGTTGGTGTTTCTTTTAGTTTCGAAGCAGGGTCATAGTGGTGTTATTGAATCATCCCGCGCCCGTCTTGCCATTAACCCCTTCTGTACCGGCGACGTACTTTTTAACTGAATTCTGGCTACTATTAGACGATTTTACTCAGTTGCTTAGGAGTTAACCCTCTGAAGATTATGGCGCAGTTTGACCATTTATTCTGGCTATTATTAGACGATATTATACAGCTTAGGAAGGATGTGTGGGGGTTGTACAGGTAAAGACTATCTCAATTAACCATCCGACTTACAAGTGAACTCTGGAACTCCCTCCCTTTATCAATCTTTCCTTCATCCTATGACTTAAACTACTTTAAACTTCGTGTGTCCAGGCATTTTGACCCCAATGTCTCTTGAATTTGGCTCTGTCACTCTTTTGGCTTTGGGGGAGACACTCGTTACAGGCAACCTGTTTTTGTCTCCTTCATACAAAAAAAAAATGTTTTAGGCTACCCTTCTTAATCTGAAATGCGTAATCGAATCTTGAAAGGGTTATTTGAAAGTAGACTTAAAATTAATAATCTTAATAATTCTTATGTTTACTGTATAATATATTACTGTAGGCCTATATAAAAAAAATAATATGTACTTTAAATATATATGTGTGGACAAAATGTGTTAGTAATTGTAGTAATATATAACTAATGAATCAAATTGTGTTTCAGATTCGTGTGTTTTGAAGCCGAGCCTGTGTTCATGGTTCGAGTCCCTAGATTAACAGAGTGTGTAGTCGTAGAGGTTCCGGCCGCCATCTTGATTCCATACTCACTTCCTGCCAAGTACTCTTTTCAGTCAGGGAACATCGATGGATAGGAATATAGAAATAAGTATAAATGTTAATAGAATAAACATCATATGCTCAAAATAAGATGGATATAAATAATGGTGAGGTATATTCTACAGCGTGAGTTGGAGTCAAGATGGTGGTCAAATATCAAGTTGTGAACTATGTTAATATATGTTACCCTAGTCTTGGTGGGCGGGGCAAGACGAAATGGTAATTATGCAACTTCAATTTAATTTTGCAAGGTACAGGGTTTAATAAGGCCAATAACAACATCACTAATATGCTTTTAATAAACAATAGTATATTGCTAAATAGGTCAATTAGGCAATAGTTTGAAATGGGATTGATAATTACTAGTTTTTATTGTATAATTGGCACCTCTTCTACATAGCAACTATGAAGAACATGGTGAGGGTAGTCTGCCTGTAGTAAACGGAAATAGTCTACGGAAAATGTACTCCTATTTTCACGTATTACTATTACTACTAAAAGTTATTATTTTTACTACTACTACTACTACTACTACTACTACTACTACTAGTAGTAATAATATACCTGAAAATAGTTCTTCTCATGGGTCACAGGCATTTAGGGATAATAAAACATACTAATAGTTATCTTTTATTTTTACCTTGAGTATGGATTATTATTATTATTGTTATTTTTATTATATTACGGGTATATACTAAATTATTTTATTCGGCTTCGGAAAGACCCTCTTAAGTTCTGCAGGACCTTCATAAGCTGAATAATATTGCCCAATGAAAGCCAAAATGTAATACAAATAATGGCGTTTATGTTCTTAACCCTTTTAGTTTAGGTGACGTCTTTTGTTATCATAGTTACATTTAGAGGATTTTATGAATCTTAGGAAGGACCTGTGATAGTTTACCCTTGCTGTACCGATGACGTCTTTTTTGTATTTGATTTCGGCTACATTCAGACGATTTTATGAAGCTTAGGAAGGATCTGGGGTAATTAAAAGCGTTAATTGAGATCATGTGTAGCGTTTTAATTGAGGTCCTTCCTAAGCTGAATGAAATCGTCTAATTAGGTGCTTTGTTGATATTTTTAGTTATTTTATTTGATGTATTAATTTATTATTAATTTTAGCTTAAGTATATGTGTTTGTAATTTATTTGATTGTATTCGTGTATGATGTATTTATTGTATGAAATGTATGCATATGAATAAAGATGAATTTATTACAACCTATTTCCCTAACCTTTATCCATTCAGTAGTGTAGACACAAGTAACTAGTGCTTGGTAATATATTAAAGGGCAAGAAGTGTTTTTTCTTAAATCCCTTCTTCCTCATGTTTAGCCCCATTAATTTTGATATTACAAAACGTTCGCCCCATTAGTTTGGCGATTTTAAGACCTTTCGCCCCATTTATTTGCCAATATTAAGACCTTTCGTGCCATTTAGGTGTCTATTTTTCTTGGCGAGCGATAGCTAGTCTATAATTTATGAGGGTTTCGGATGGTAGCTTATATTTCTCTACCGAAAAACGTAAAGAATAACATACTCTTTCAACTATGGGGGAGGCACTCGCTATAGGTAGTTCTGCCTTTTGTCTCCCTCAATCACATAGAAAAAAAATACAATGAAATGTAAACAATAAAAGTATAATTTTGTCAATATATTTAATTTATGGTTAGTGTACATTCAAAATGAGAACAGTTTGTTTTATATGGTATACCTATTCATAGAAATTAATAAGCTAGTGTCCCCAAAATGGCGACCGGATGAGAAGTTGTCCGATTTCTCCCGTCATCGAAGGGGGGGTCGGGGGATGGGGGGGGGGGATGGATGTGTCCTTGTAACTCGAGACAAGGGCTGAGTGGAGGCAGGTTCTAGAGCCCAAGGGAGGCAGGTCAGATCACTGCTCTCCCACTCTCTACGGCTATATTTTATTTTATTTGTATTTGTTTTACTTGATATCAGCTTCATTTAGACGATTTGATGAGGCTTAGGAAGGCTATGTGGCAGCTAAAAGGATTAAGTGACATATTTCGTAGCCTTTGAATAGATAGACGTCCTTCCTCAGCTGAATAAAATCGTCTAATAGTTTCCAGAATATTATGAAAAGGCCCTCTATAATCGCATACATCACATTAAGCTATAGTAGTATACAGATAGCCCATAAGAAACTCCTATTCACACCTCTATTGAATTATAACGTCTCTACAATAGCATACATTATAGGGCGATTCCTTCGTGGCCATCCCCTCGGGGATCTAGGCGTTCATGGGGGGATCGAGGGCTCTAATGCGTGGCAAAACAAAAATACTTTTTTTTTAGGACACGAGAGCATTGATAAAGTTGCATAAAAATCTCGGGTCCACTTGGCATAGGAACTCTCTCTCTTTCTCTCTCTAGCCCCATGTGAAGTAAATATTACGACAACCATTAATTATTCACAAAATATGTATGTTAGAATTGTCAAACTTATACCAAAAGATAGAGGATACAAATACGCATATCTTATATTAAGTAAATTTTATTCAGAAATGTATAGTTAGGGAGATATTGACGATTTTGTGAGTGAAATTCTCGATCATCTGTCACCCAATAGTTGCCATCAACCACCAGCAATACAACCGAGGGTATATAAGCTCTTAATTTTCGCCTGAATCGATCATTTTGTTCCGGTCGTCCAGCTTTAAGGAGGTAAGTCTCGTGTGCTCCCATTTTCCCCCATTGTTTCCCCTGAAAATAGAAGAAATTAAGGTGTAATAGCTAAATAACGTGACCTATTTACCACCAGACCCGAATTTGTGGACAAGAGCTTGTAGTTTTTCTCATAATACTTCATACGTTTGCATTAAATAAGGCCAGAAATGTGATGGAAAAAGCCGGCAGGTTTGACGAACTTTCTGGAAGCCGGCACTTAGATTGTTCGCTCAGTTCTACCTCCTTAACCCTTTAAATAAAACCATGTCTCAATAGTATGGCGATCACTAGTAGATTGTATTCATTAAGGAAGAAATTGAGATCCAGATTATGAATTGATGGCATAAACTTAGGCTATATTCCCATGTGACTTATATAAACGGAATTGGGCTAAGTATTTTTTAACCTGGATATAATTTATATATTGATTAATTACCTATTAACCCACGAGTAATAGATGCCTTAATGATAACATGGAGGATTTAGTTAGAATATTTTAATTAGATTTTAAAAACTAGGCAAACTAGCGTAGCCGGCTGACTGGACGCCTCGTGGTTATTTATCATTAAGGGAAGAGGGTAGTTTTTACGGAACCCCTTCTCCCTCATGTTTAGCCCCATTGCTTTTGAGATACGTTCGCCCCATTAGTTTGGAAATTTGAAGAACTTTCGCTCTTTTTTTTCAACATTAAAACCTTTCGTGCCATTTAGGTGTCCATTTTTTTCCTGGCGAGCGAGAGCGAGCCTGTAATTTAGGAGGAATCGGCCTTCGGTCTGGACATTTTTATACCGAAAAATGTACAAATATATGTTGAAAGGGGGTATAGGGGGTGTACTTTTAAGCTTAGAGGTCTAGCGAGGAAAATAAAAAATCAATGAATATAATTTTAAATTAATAGACCAACAAAATGGCCACCGTCCCCTTAACCCTTTGAACATTATGACCCATTTCATCACCTGGCTATCATTAGACGATTTTATAAAGCTATCATTTTAACTTTTATTCTGGCTACTGTTTGACGATTTTATTCAGTTTAAAAAGGGCCTCTAGCAATTAACAGGTTTCTAATTATCTCTGTTAACGCTTTTTACTACCACATATCCTTCTGAAGGGAGGATGGTTTACTTTTTGGGCAATTTTTGCATGTATTCATTATTTTTCTAGTTTCCTCCCTAGATCCCCATCAAAAAAAAAAAAACAAAAAAAAAAACACTTTCGTCCCAGTTAGGTGTCTATTATTTCCTGGCGAGCGATAGTGAGCCTGCAATTTAAAGTGGATATGGCCTTCGGCCGGGAAATATTTCTATCAAAAAATGTACATGTTTTTCTAAGCTTGATGGAGGTCTAGGGAGGAAACTAAAAATATATATGAATAAATAAATTAATAGACCAAACAAACGGTCTGTCTCCCCTTAAGCTTCATTAGCGGTGCCGTCTTTTTAACTAGTATTTAACTGTTATTTTATTCAGTTTAAAATGGGCCTCCAGCAAGTAACGGGCTTAGAATTCTCTCATCATTTTTGCTGCCACATATCTTTCTTAAACTGCACAAAATCGTATAAATACAGCTAGAATAAAATTGAAAAGACGTCGCCGGTACAGAAGGGGTTAAGTGGCAAGTAAAAATAATTATAATGATATTACTATTACAAAAACAAAAATGCAATGTTAATAATGAAACTTTTTCTTTTGCAGGTGTATTGAAGGATGGTAGACTCTTAATAACCAGAAGACTACCCAACCAACCAACCAACCAGTCTACAGCATCTTTTAATTATTCCAACCATACCCCACCCCATTCCATCCATTGTCCTCCTCCTCCCCATCCATTTTCCTCTACCCCCCCCCCCCCCCATCCATTGTCCTCTCCTCCCCCCCATCCATTTTCCTCCTCCCCCCCCATCCATTTTCCTCCTCCCCCGCCATCCATTGTCTCCTCCCCCCCCCATCCATTGTCCTCTCCCCCCCCCCATCCATTGTCCTCTCCCCCCCCCATCCATTGTCCTCTCCACCCCCCATCCATTGTCCTCTCCACCCCCCATCCATTGTCCTCTCCACCCCCCACCATCCATTTTCCTCTCCCCCCCCCCTCCCCCGCCATCCATTTTCCTCTCTCTCCCCCCCCCCCCGCCATCCATTTTCCTCTCTCCCCCCCACCAACCATTTTCCTCTCTACCCCCATCCGTTTTCCTCTCCACCACCCCCAATTTTCCTCCATCCCATCCATTTCCCTCTCCACCCCCACCCCCATCCATTTTCCTTTCAATCAACTAACCCACCTACTTTTTACTAACATTTCTTTGTTAAATTAGATAGGCTGCAATACAAAGGTAAGATACTTCAATGTTTGTTTAATGAATGATAAATATGCAATGATATACTATATGCTTAATTTGGAATATATTTGTATTATTATTGATATATTTGCAGTAACTTCAATATTTCCTGAACTTGGTAATTTAACGTAATATATATTTTTAAGTGAAATATAATATATATACTGTATATATGTATGTACTTCTGCACTAATCATTTTCTCCTATGGTCGTTGGTTTAGCATTATAGACAAGGTTTATAATAGGGATGGTGGGGGGGAGGGGAAGGGGGGGGGTTAGAGGGAGGTAGCTATAGTTATAGTTATAGGGATAGGTAGGAGTCTGTTATAGGTTAGTATTGGTTAGGTGTTGCTCTATTCGGTTTGTGGCTGAGGTAGTTAGCTGTTGGTTAGAGGCATGGGTAGAGGATTAGTTAGATATTTAGTTGGTTTGGGTAAAGTTTGGTTAGGTCTGGTTTGTTGTTTCTTGTTGGTTGAAATCCGGCCGGTAAACTCTGGTTGTCTTGTCGTTGGTCGTGAAGGTTTCAGGTACGGCGGCTTGTGGACCGACGTGGAATGACCAGGAATGACCAGGATCCAGTAAACCTTTCTCTTTGTCTACAGGAATGAGATGGAAGGCCTGACGGAGGAACAACGGTGGAATTATATGCAACATGACTTATTTACACTGTTAATTCTACCCCCCAGGTTTGATGGATGGAGGGAGGAGATGGGGATTCTGGAGGGAGGAAGAAGGAAGGAGAGATTCTGAAGAGACTATGTTCTGACTACCGGATCCCTGTACAGCAGATGATGTACTTTATGTACAGGTTAGTATTCTGGATCAATTATAATATTATTGATGTACAGGTATTGACAAATCTAAGTGAACTTTTGGGATTTTCGTTATGCAAATATATCCATTTAAATCTATGTTCAGAAGAAATCTGCTATCCAAAATTCGAAAATGGATATTAATCGTGATCGTGTAACTGTGTTGGTGGTGTAATGGTTTATGTGTGTGTTCTGGGTGTGGTGTCCCGAGTTAGAATCCCGGGAGGATTATATAATTATGCTTTCATTAATTTTTTCAATGTACATTGGGGTTTGTAATGGAGGATTTATGTGAAGAAAGGTGTTGGGGTGAAATTAATAAAAACTAATTTATCAATCAATAATTATATATTTATTCATAAGAAACGGATTAAATCTTAATTATACAGTATTGGCATTAAGAAAATTGAAAGACCTCACTAACATTTGTCAGTAGCTGTACACTCGGATACCATAGTCTCTAGCCAACTCATGAATATTTGTAGACTTCGACTATTTATGATTATGGAAGTATATCTCTGGAAACAATGCATTAACATCATTTTCTATATATAAACTTCGAAACTATATATAGTATTTAATGAGAAGTAAATTCTACCCAAAAATCAATCTATATATAATTGCATAACGAAAAATCCTAGGAAACCTAGGACTGATTATATATAATTACTTATTACTGTAAATTCTACATGTATAGGAATGGAATATAATATAAGGTTGACGCAATTAACCACTTGCAAGTTTCAGGCTACAAGGAATTTGGAGCCGCAAACATTGATGTTTAAATCTAAATGTAATGTTGTTTTGTGATGGGTAGATAGTAAGATGATTTAGGCTTCAAGAGTTTAAAAATATGACTATTTTAACTGGTAATTCTGATAAATATCTGTTTACAGCTCTAACTTTCTTATAGCCAAAAACTCATAAGTAATACATTTTGCGTGACATGTGAATATAATTACTTCCCATTTAATTAATCTAGAACTATTCAATGTTTTAACCCCTTCAGCCATCTAATTCTGGTTACCATTAAACGATTTTGTTTAGCTTATGACCTAACTCGAGGGCTCAAAGGGTTAGTAAATAAGAGCTCAATATGCCCTCTGAATGACAGGTCCTTTTTAAACTGTATACAATTTAACTTACCCCCCCAAACAAAAAATTAAAAGTTAAAACAGTTTCAAATGGGTTAAAAAAAGGTCTCCAGGAAGCCTTTGAATAACATGGGTCCTTTTTTAATCTGCATAAAATAGTCTTAACTTTAGTACAAAAATTAAATCAAAGGTGAAAATGAGTCGTCGTGTTAAAGGGGTTAAATAGGGAAAATAACTATACTAACTTCGATCTTTGTTCGCAGGCGAGGCGAGGCGAGGCAGTAGACTTTGAAGACCATACCACCAACCCACCACCAACGAATCATCACTGAGGTAAGAACAAAATAAGTAGATATAGATACATTTAAATCAAATATATAAATGAATAAATAAATATATACTTAAATTAATTCATAAATTAAAACTAATGTGTAAAGGATTAACACAATATGATCCGACGTCTTGGGGGTTACATGTATATATATATTTTTAATGATTAGGGATTATGCTTGCTTCAGCCATTTTTTAGCATAGCATTTTAGTTTGCCCCTAGGCTAATAAAAACGCCTAAGACTTCCTTTAGACTAAGAAACGACCACCTAGACACCCTTCAAGCTGAATTTGTAAATGATTCGACAGAAAAACTTCTTGGCCGAAGGCCGGAAGGTACAGGCTGGCTATTGCTCGCCCAGAAAAGACACCTGAAGGGGGTGAAATCATATCGCCAAAAGTAATGGGGTGAAAAGTCGTAATCTCCAAATTAAAGAAGCGAAACTGGGGTTGGGGGGTGGGTGAACCCAAGATAACACCATAGGACCAAATCGGTTTCTGGATATACTGCAGATTATTCATATCTATTATTTTGTATATATCCCAGTTGGTAATACTGACCTATTGTTTCAGATGTGTGGTAGACGTCCAGCCTGGGGAGGGGGAACAACAGACTGATCAACACTTGCTCCATCACAACTACAATACAGAAAGGTGTCGGTAACTGTTTATACTGTAGATAATTTTAATCCTGCCTATTATGAAAGTCTATGTACTGTAATATTTTGAAGTTATTCTGCTCAATATAGTTTTCAAGACGATCTAATTAAGCTACTTGTACTGCCTCCATTAGGACGCTAGACTGAAACCATACTTATGGATAAGTCTTATAGTATGTATACAGGGTGGTAAAACAAAACTTTCATGCTTTCACGTATGGATTTGTCAAACAAAAATAAGACCATATTACTCTGACCCTCGTTAAGTCTCAATTATTTCAAATGTATTACACATTTAAAAAATATCGACACAAAAACTCATAATAATTGTGGAAGTGGATAGAACAGATATTTTGTCCTGTATTCCACTAAATTTTGCTAACCAACTTATCGTGAGCCCCATTGTTGATGTGGCAGTATAGAGATGTTGGATAAAGAATCATTAAACTGAATAATTAACACAGAACACACAACCTTCCTTTGCTCTCAATAGATAAACAAGAATATAATATTGTTGGAAACTGTCTTAAAAATAAGTCAATAATATAATAAGAGACAAACATTGTCTAACTAAGGTTTGTAGCATAGCTATAATTCTTACGTTCATGATTAGGTATGACACTTTAGTTTCCACTCCATAGACTTAATTTTCTTGCCAAGTGTTTGTGTAATTATAATGTAAAACTTTCAAAATAAACAAACCAAAACGTATACGAACACAGTACTTCGAAAAAATTAACTCATCCCATGGTCTTGTGTTGTTCTGGCGTAAACGTCTTTAAAACATTATACAGGTTGATTAAAAAAAGTGTTAATGACATAGATACACAGTAAAGGAAGACAACAAAATATATAAATTATATAAAGAATTGCATTAAATACAGATCGAACATTTGAAAACGTCCTTAACCCCCTCAGTCACATATGACGCGATCGCGTCATATGGCGGTGTTGCCCAAAGGTATCATATGACGCGATCGCGTCATATGAACTTAGTGAAATAGCTCAATAAGTAAGTTATATGACGCATTTGCGTCATATTGAGCTCAGTAAGTTAGGGAAGTTAGATCAGAATCTATTGATTTTTTTTTTTAGGGAAATACCGGGTGCTCCGCCACCCCATCAGTAAGTTAGCAACTTATGTCTGAGGGGGTTAAAACATTAACACTTCTTTTTTAATCAGCCTGTATAATGACAGATACAAAGTAAAGGAAGGCAACAAAATATATATATTATATAAAGAATTGCATTAAATACCTACTCTAACATTTGAGACTATTTGGTTGAAACAGACCAGTTTGGAAATAGCCAAGGAACTTCAAAATATTCCCTAGACTATCATAATTGGTTGGCAGTGATCTAGGCAGTAGTTTGATCTAACTAGTTAAAGGCAATTCGTACATATGGCAGCAATGATAATGTATGTAATAGATTATCTCCAAACTAAGATTTGTGACAATGGGCGAATGGTGAAAACCGGATAAATTAACTCGATTAGATTAACCGAGAAAAGTTAATTTGGTCATTATTGTAGGTTTAAAGATAATTAATCATTTTAACCATCTGCAAAATCGCTTTAATAAGAGCCGTATTGTTTGTATTAATTTAAAGATAAAAACACATTCATTCAAATTTCATATTAACTAATCATAGGAGAGCCATTGACACTATTGATTGTACGGCGAATGAAGTTTATAAAGTTAGACTTGTTAATAGTTACATAATGTGAGCGTTTTTTATCCCATTGATGTAGAGAACTGGTGGTCAGGTCAATAGAAAACACGATATAATCTATAAAATCATTAATTGGGACAAATGGTAGTAATGGAAATGAAAAAAAATTGTAAAGTAAAATAAGAATATAATAATTTAATCAAACTGCTTATCATTCACGATTATTAATACAGCAAGATGATTTTACTCAGCTTTGGGAGAACTACTGGGAATGAAAAAAAAAAAAAGATTGGCCTCTGCTGTTTGAAATATTAATACCTTCAATATATAATTATATCATATTGGCACACAAGACATCAATCAGTTAAATGACTAAGGAATCAATGGGTACAAATTATCTCTACCCTTAAGACTCCAGCAGGTCCTAACTAATCTGGATAAAATAGTACTCATAAATAAAATAATCTTACTGTAAGTGTTAATTTAAAAGAACATAAATTACCAGTGCCATATTATATTGAACTCTGGGAATTAACGGGCTTGCGATTTAACATAAAAAACGCTCTAACTCGTTCAGGCTCCTTAGTTGAATAAAATCGTCTGAAAGTTAATATTAAACTTAAATTTGTGTCCCAAGTTAGAATTAAACTTAACTTTGCGTCATGCATTGGAAAGGGTTAAGAAATAGACAAACAAAGAAAGATTACTAATACTACTCAAACTACAATATTTTAAGTTGGTGTTTTCTATTGTCACTAGGATCTGGTATCTACACCAGCGGGTTAAATAACGCTCACACTACGTAACTATTCAGATTATAAACACTAGCCTTATGTGGGCTCTAGCTCTGTAAGCTAATATATATATAGTTTTATCAACGATCATAGCAAAAAATGTAAACTTTAAATAATCGCAAGGACAAAATCCACGTATTATTTGTCTAAATAGCTTTCTTTCCTATGCTCTGGTTCTTAGACTTTGCCTCTCCAACCTATTCATCCCCTCTCAACTTAAACTTAACAATGTCTGAACAAAGCATCCTACAATAGAGGTGATTCTGCCATGGCCATCCTATATTGGGGGTTTCACAGGAGACTGTTGTCAAAATCAATACTTGGCAGAAAACCTTGATAAAATGTGAATCCAGAAAAAACTATCTCAAATACGGGTGTTCTTGCATTTTAAGTGTTCTGGATTATGTACAGCCAAATGGGTGAGTCTCATAATGTTCATGATTGCACATTAAACTAGGCTAGGTTAGAATGATGAACTATTATCAGTGTTGCTAAATGTACGAATTGCCCTGTTAGAAATAACAAAATCTACCAGGTACCTTTGCTAATATAAAAATTGATAGCCACTTCAGTATTAAATTAAAGTAAAAACATTTAGATGTGCAAAACACTGGATACATAAATGGATAATATTGACTAACAAAAATGGGATGTACTATAGCTTCATAGCTTCACTTTCTATGTAATATAAAAATACATTTGCTTACTCTGCTTAGATAAACTATCAATGCCACTGCAGCTTAAGATAATCCAGTTTACGGTAAAGGACTTTGAATTAATATACAGTATTTTATTATTATTATATAATTTATTATTATTATTTATTATTATTATTATTATTATTATTATAGACTTGCTGAATAACTTAACCCTCTCGGTATTTGAACTAATTTTCATACACTATTTTGATTGGCATTAGAAGATTGTATGTGGTTTAAAAAGGATATTGGAGTAAAAGGGGTACAAACTCCAACTCCCTAGCTCCCATGTGTGCTTCTTAAACTGAAGCACATTTAATAAAAGTAGCCAGAAAAAAAAAGCGAGTCGGAATACTCAATGGGTTAACTTTAAGCCTACATGTATAGAATTATGACCTCAATATTCATAACTCAAAACAAATATTGATAAATTGGATTATCTACTGTTAAATTTATAAAACTGTAATATTATATAAATTATTTATCTTGAGATAAATACTGAATTGAAAGCCCATGATTAATTTAGTCTACAGCTGGCATTGTTTTGTTTGTAGTTAATAATAATAATAATAATAAGCATAAATTACAGGTTATTGCTTAGTTATCAGTGCTACATTTAAATCAATGTACTAGCACTTGTGAAAAACTAATATACAAATCAAAATATCAGTTATAAAATTAATTCACAAGCAGAGGCAGAAGAATACATCAAAGCAAAATTGCATGTATTGGAAGTAGCTTATGGTATTTTTAGAAATAATTAATACTAAAAGAAAAATATTAGGTTGCAATAGTAAATTTAAAAAATAAAACTAATTTATCCAGTGTTTTGCATAATTCTTAAATAAGACAAATATTTGAGTAATAAGATACTATTAATATTTAGCCGAATACGGTTTACTAGTAACTTACTTTTGAAAGCAATACCTTGAATATAATTTCGAATTTGCATACCTATTTAAACTGTCATTGCTTAAGTAATATCAAATTTACTTGTCACTAATATATCAAATTGCTTTCATATTCTCGCAAAAACGGATATACAGTAAATGTAAGGTTAAATATTGCTTTTAAGTAAATATATGTGGTTTGGATAATACTAATGAGTGAATGAAGGCTGGCCTACTTTGTTGGGCACACTGTTTTCTCTACCAATCTAACCTTTTCCCTTTCTCTGGGGTCTCTTATCCCCTTAACTTATTACTGAAGCTAGGTATGACTGACTGACCTATTATCCCCCACACAACAACAATATAGTTTTGCTGACCTGGTAGTTGGTGTTGTCTGGTGCAGTAGTTCCACTCTGAAGCTACTACCATCACCGCCCTATGATCTGCCGTCGTTGGTGTCGCTCTCCTTCAACCATACCGCCGCGTCTGTGTCGTCCCTATCTCTGGATCATGCTGCTGTGGTTGTCTCTTCAGGTGTTTTGCTCTCGTCCACTCCTGCTTGTCTCGCCAAATCTTTAAAGTAGTATATAGTCAATACCTGCCAACTCGTACCCATCACCTTGACCTTAATAGCTTTCTGCATTATCAGCAATAAACTGCTATGGGAACACATGAACAAAGGTTACCATACCGAAATAACATCACAACAATAAACATTTTGTAGATTATAATTGTATCAAAAGTTCCTTTGATGGTACCAATGTTGACACCTGTTGTCATTACTTGGTTTGTTTGGCTATCTAGAACAATTTCGCTTCCAATCCCCCCAGTTTTCTTTCAATGACAGTCTTCTGCTGATAACCTCTCTGCTTTATTATTAGTCTGCTGTGGTTGTCTGGTCTTTTGTTATACTGTCTGCTGCTTCTATTTGGCCTGCTGCTTCTATTTGGCCTGCTGCTATTATCTTACCTGCTGTTGGGCTCTGTACCCAATCCACCGCTACACTGCTGGACACCAATGACTTCTACACTGACTTATCTGACAATAAATAAATCCATACAAATCTTACCTCGACTTTTCTTATGTAGGGCTGCAGGGAGGGTGTTGATGTACCAGGGAGGAAGGAGAGGGAAAATAATAGAATAGGAAATATAATATAATAGAACAGAATAGAAAATAGAATAGCGAATAGAAAATAGAATAGAGAATAGACCTGAATATAGAACAGAACAGAACAGAATATAGAATAAGGCCAACTACCGAATAGGACCCATACATAATAGGCCAGAAGGGAGGGATGAGGAAAGACTCTTGGTGGGAGGGTTTCGTATGTGGGAGGGACTGAAAAAATATATATATATATATCCCCCACTTCCAAGGACCCCCTCAACCCCCCCCCCCCCCCCTTCCAAGGACCCCCTCAACCCCCCCCCCCTTCCAAGGACCCCCCCAACCCCCCCCCCATTCCAAGGACCCCCTCAACCCCCCCCCCCCCCCCCCCCCTTCCAAGGACCCCCTCCCATTCCAAGGACCCCCTCAAACCCCCCCCTTCCAAGGACCCCCTCAACCCCCCCCCCCCCCCCTTCCCAGGACCCCCTCAAACCCTCCCCTCACCCCCCCCTCCAAGGACCCCCTCAACCCCTCCCTCCATGGACCCCCTCAACCCCCCCCCCCTCCCTCCAAGGACCCCATCACCCCCCCCCCCCCTCCCCTCCAGGACCCCCTCAACCCCACATGAGCCCCCCCACCAAACTCCATGACACCCCCCCCCCCCCCCTCTCCTCTCCATGAAGCCCCTGTACTTCTGGTGCCTCAATATTTCATTATTTTTGCAGGTGTGATGTGTTGCTGTGAGGAGACTGAGGACCGTGGCCTTCTTAAACCATTCTTTCCCTTCGCAATGCCGTTAATGGTAGAAATAACTTTGAATATATTTAAATAATAACGTTAACTAGAGAAATTAGTGTTAATCCGTGTATATTGAAGTTACCTTGATAAATTAATGTTAATCAGTAATCTCTAAATACTCAATTGCCACAATAGTCTTTCAGTATCAAGCGCTGAGAAGGGAAACAAATGTTTAAGAAAAGGGTGAGGATCGTGTCGTTCATGTCATGATGGTCGCAAGATGGTGTCCAACATGTCAAGATGGTCGCTCAAGAACTAAATGGCGGAGCGTTACTTCAACATGGACCACTGGATTTTTTTTTTTTTTTTAATAAAAACAATGGAATAGAAGTTGCCTCTTTGATTATATCCTGTTAATGTAAGCCAATATTGTAAATAAATTTTTTGTTTTGTCCAGTCACTAATTAATTTTAACTTTGAGTAAGACTGAAGAAATAAATGTAATTAATATCTTTGATCTGATTATTATATGAACAGTAATGTTTCGAATTATTTTCAATGAAAATAGCATTACATTTGGACAAATTACATAAATGTATAGCCTATAATTAAACAGTCTATTACAAACTATTACAATTAAATAAAACTTTGAAATAAAAACAATTGGAATACATTGCCTGAGGATAAACTGAAAGACTTGCTAATATTCACGAAAATAAATCTAAATCATGCGATGAATAAAATCCCAGGGAGAAGAGGGTGACTTTTAATTTCTAATATATTTAGATACTTGGATAGAATAGTAGATAGTTACACCAATAGATATACATAGGAAGCTACATTCATAGACAAATTATGGTTACATGAAAGGATTGATCAGTAGAAATAGATATACTACAGATTAAATCCTAAATTACACCATAGCTAGTTACATAATTCCTTCAGTATTTATATTTACCAAAACCTAAATACCACTTTGCCAACCCAGCTAAATGTCACTTTATTAATTCACACTGCCAACACATCGTTTGCATTCAATGTTTGTAACCACATTTCACAGCCAATAATTATAAATGCCACACTTGACTTTGCCAGCGGGGACACACACACACTTAAGCTAAACTACATAATTGTTCTACCAATCCTCACTCGTAACTGTTATATCAACCCTCGCATACACTTAAGTTATATCAACCCTTGCATACACTTAACTGTTCTACCAACCCTCCTACGCACTTAAATGTTCTAAAACCCTCGCTTATGTCCTACCAACCCCCTCACACACACACACACACACACTTAAATGTTTTAACCTTATAGAATACACTTGACCAGTATTTCTGGCCCAGTTTGTCAATACACTCTGCCGACACCCACATCCATCACTAATTCACACTTCACTACCATGCCAGCACCCCTACCCTACAAATATAAGCCAACACCTTCGCCACTGTCTACAAGCCATACCACAGTACACAAAGAAACTTAGTCATTCTGAAAACCAATCGAACTATCCACAAGGCTACACACAATACAAAAGCTAGTTTAAGTGATAGTAAAATAGTTAAGTAATTAGTAAGGAATAATTTTAGTAAGTTAAATGCAGGTTATAAACGAAACTAAAATAGTTAACATAGTTAACACATAGTTAAATACTGTCTGGTGGGAGAGCTAGGGATGTAGTTGTGGTGTAGGATACTAGATGTTTACTTGGAAGCTGATGAATTACATTAAATCTGAGAAATAAGAAATAAACCTGGAAAGACCACTTAGTATAGTTTTGAATAATACTTGAAAGATTAAAGTAATTTATATATCTGCTTTGCAGAATGAGAGCAAATTGAAAATCTTCAAACTAAGATTATTATACTGTATATAATGCAAGAATGGATTGAGACTAACAAAGTCTATACTAAAACAAGGGTTCCATTCCAAAATAGCTATATGAAAACTATTACCAAAAGCCAATGGTTATTAAAAGAAAATATAATTGAAATCTGAACACAAGCCCAATAGTAATTAAAAATTAATAATTAAAATCTACGGAATGAAAATTACCGTAAATTAATAATGGGCATATGAAATGGACATAAGAAATACCATGGTCACTGAGCTAAATGGCAAAATAAATTATAATAAAAATTGCATATATATTATATGCATTTGTTTAGATATGTCATAAAACTATTGACAAGTTTAGTCAATCTATATACCAGTACGGTATTATGTTTTTATACTGTTCTTTATATATTTTACAAGTGTATGTCTGAATCTGGTTAATAAAATACTAAGTTTATTTATGCTCTTTTTAATATCCATTTTATTTAGTTTCTCCTGTTATCTTACTGGTATAGTTTTAAGTAAAAGTCCATATAACGGAACTATATATATATTTTTTTTCTAAGTCCATATAACGGAACTATATATATTTTCTAAGTCCATATAACGGAACTATATATATTTTCTAAGTCCATATAACGGAACTATATATATTTTCTAAGTCCATATAACGGAACTATATATATTTTTTTGTTCTAAGTCCATATAACGGAACTAGGCTATATATATTTTCTACGTTTTTTTAGAAGTCCATATAACGGAACTATATATCTTTTCTAAGTCCATATAACGGAACTATATATCTTTTATAAGTTTTTATTTTCGAAGTCCATATAATGGAACTTATCATTGAGAATTATTTTTAAGTTTTCATCAGTTATAAAAGTCATAGCTTATAATAAAGTGATCAATAAAAGATTAAGTTCGATTTTTTTTTTTTTATTAAGTAAAGTTCGCGTGACAAAGACGATATATAACAATATTAAACCCGGTACAAAAACGGCGTGTATATCACAAGTGAAGTTAATGGAAAATACAATAGTTATGAACTCAAGTGATTCGAAGATATTATATGACCCGGTACAATGACGGAATATAAGCTACGTTTAAAGGCAAACACAATAATTATTTAAAGCAAAGCAAAATGTTGAAGCTGAAGGAAGGGTGACCAAGCCGGGGGGAGGGGAAGAGGGGGGACATCATCAAAACAACAAAACTGTGAAATAATAAGATTATAGCAAAGATTAGTAAAGGTAATAAGACCTATCTAATCTGAAAGGGAAAAAATTATTAGTAATCTGAAAGGGAAGAATGATTAGCCTAACCTAACACACACCATTCATACCATGCAACTAACTACTTACTAACTACCATGCAACTAACTACTAACTAACTACCATGCAACTAACTACCATGCAACTAACTACCATGCAACTAACTACTTACTAACTACCATGCAACTAACTACTAACTAACTACCATGTAACTAACTACCATGCAACTAACTACCATGCAACTAACTACTTACTAACTACCATGCAACTAACTACTAACTAACTACCATGCAACTAACTACCATGCAACTAACTACTTACTAACTACGAACTAACTACTTACTAACTACCCTAACCTAACCCCCCTTCCCACCCCCACCTCCCTAAACTACAACTAACTACTCTAAACTACAAACTAACTACACTAAACTACAAACAAAACATGAATATCACTCCCCTTGTATCGTAGTGGCGTGTGCAGTCTCTCTCTCAGCGGCGGCAGAGTCCACAGGCAGCCACTCCAATCCTCGTAGTGTTGGCAGACCGCAGAGTCCAATGGCACCAACTCCAATCCTCGTAGTGTTGGCAGACCGCAAAGTCCAAAGGCACCAACTCCAATCCTGAAACACAAGATAACAAAGCATTAATTTGGGCAATAGATTGACAAGGGATGATATCAGATTATAATGTTATATTAATGTTAATACTTTGTTAACGACAAGTAGGCCAGTAAGTACTTTTTATCTGAATGTTCAACAATTACTAGACATAAGCAACGAAATAAAATATTAATTATCAAGTGACAATGGAAGGATGGACAGTTATATACTCTCTGATCATGTCTTTAATTATCATCAGTATTGCAAAAGAAGGATCCACTTCCAATGGATACTCTTTTGCAATATTGTTGATATACGATGCTAATTACCAAGCAACAATAATGAAGGGAATAGTTATACACTTTCTGATTATGTCTATAATTATCAAAACTATTGCAAAGGGAGTATTTACAAAGTGCGGGATATGTTGACAGTGAAAAAGAACCAAGTTACATTTAAACGTCCCCCCTGAACTGTGTTGTATAGAAAACGTTGGTCCTGGGGCCAGCTAGCCGAGGAAACCTGCCTGAGTCGCCCAAAAAACCCTAAAACGCCCGAAATTACCACGCCCAAAATGAACGCTACAGCATTCTAACCTACACCAATGGATTTACCGCATAATTTTAGACTTTCTTTATATACTTTTTTCTTTGTTGGACTTGTGCCAGATTCTCCATATTCGCCTCCCCTGAGCCAAGAATCGAAATGTTCAGTCACAAATGTCAAAGTTGAATAACTTTTGCAATTATTAAGTTACAAGGCTGAGACTTTGCCAATGGGTAGTTCTAATTGTTTAGAGAAATGATGTTTCTCAGATTTTTAAATTTTGATTTCTTTCGAGAGATATGAATAAATTAGTGCCGCTTTATTCGTAAAACGGGAATTATAAGTAAATATGGTTGGAATTAGCTGTTCACTCACACAATTGTGTACTCAATTATTTAATACGCTTCATATGAATAGTCACACAAGTAGGAAACTGTAATAATAACTGAATAATGTAGATAATAAAGTACTTGGTGATCCACGCACTCTGGCCCAGTCTGGCTGCCTGGTGCCAAGTCCAGCCAAAAACGCCCTTATTCGCCACGCCCATATAACCTACACTTTTCTAACCTAAACATAATTAATAAGCAATTTGAATATTTGATTACGAATTAGTAAAAAGTCCAAGTTCTAAATAATAGTAATAAGAACTCTTAATCACTAAAATATTAACAACGTACGGATCTTTAGTATTAATTAAATACACACAATAATAAACTGAAGTATTTACAAAGTGCGAGATATGTTGGCAGTGAAAAAGAACCGAGTTGCATTTAATCGTTTCTACTGAACTGTGTTGTATAGAAAACGGTAGCGCGGGCGTTGGTCCTGGAGCTGGCTGCCCGCCTGAGTTGCCCCAAAAAACCTAAAACGCCCGAAATTACCACACCCAAAATTAACGCTACAGCATTCTAACCTACACCAATGGATTTACCGCATAATTTTAGACTTTCTTTATATACTTTTTTCTTTGTTGGACTTGTGCCAGATTCTCCATATACGCCTCCCCTGAGCCAAGAATCGACATTCTGTATCACAAATTTCAAAGTTGAATAACTTTTGCAATTATTAAGTTACAAGGCTGAGACTTTAACAATGGGTGGGTCTATTTATTTAGAGAAATGTATTTTCTCCTATTTTTTAATTTGTATTTCTTTCGAGAGATATGAATAAATAGGTGCAGCTTTATTAATAAAACGTGAAGTATAAATATATGTGGTGCAAAGCAGTTGTTAATTCACATAATTATGCACTCGATTATATATTCCGTTTTATATGAATACTTGCAAATAAAAGAAACTGTAATAATAACCGAATAATGTAGATAATGAAGTACTTGGTGATCCACGCACTCTGGCTGCCTGGCGCCAAGTCCAACCAAACCCACCCTAATTCACCACGCCCAAATTAACCTACACCTTTCTAACCTATGCCATTCGATTTACCGCATAATTTAAACCTTCAATAAAACGTTTCCTTATATAACTTGTCACAGATTTTCTCTATTCCCATTCTAAATCCACAATTCGCACTTGTTGTCAAGAAGTCAGAATTCCTAGACACACCATGGTATTATCAGTGGTAATTACTATACGTTTCATATTTCTAGTCATTGTTGAACATTCAAATGGTGAAAAGAAAACTAATTATTGGCCTACTTGTCGTGAACAGAGTATATAGTATAATGAGTTGGGCAGTAACTCACCTCAGACAGACGGTAGGTTGGGATGTGTTGTTGGCAGAGTCCATAGGCACCAACTCAAATCCTGAAAAAGAGAAGAACAAAAATAATTAATAATTAATTAAAATGTTCGACTACGAAGTAGTAAATAGTATAAGTTCTAAGTAATAGTAATGAGAACTAATAATCACTAAAATACTCGACTGAGAAATATTAACAAAAGTACGGATCTTTAAAATCAGTTAAATAAACACATTAATAAACTGAAGTATTTACAAAGTGCGAGATATGTTGACATTACAAAGAACCGAGTTGCATTTAAACGTCTCTACTGAACTGTGTTGTATAGAAAACGGTAGGGTGCGGAGCTGGCTGCCTGGCTGGCTGAGTCCTAAAAACGCCCAATCCGACCTAAATCACCTCGCCCAAAATTAACGCTACAGCATTCTAACCTACACCAATGGATTTACCGCATCATTTTAGACTTTCTTTGTGTACTTTTTTCTTTGTTGGACTTGTACCAGATTCTCCATATTCGCCTCCCCTGAGCCAAAAATCGAAATTTTCAGTCACAAATTTCAAAGTTGAGTAACTTTTGCAATTATTTAGTTACAAGGCTGAAACTTTGACAATGAGTAGTTCCTGTTGTTTAGAGAAACGAAGTTTTTCAGATTTTCTAAATTTTATTTATTTCGAGAGATATGAATAAATTAGTACCGCTCTATTCATAAAACGTGAATTATAATTAAATGTGGTTGATCTTAGTTGTTCACTCACATAATTATGCACACAATTATATATTCCGTTTTATATAAATACTGATAAAACGAAGAAACACGCACTCTGGCCCAGTCTGGCTGCCTGGTGCCAAGTCCAGCTTAAAACGCTGAATTCACTACGCCCAAATTAACCTACTGTACACCTTTCTAACATACGTCATTCGATTTACTGCATCATTTACCCTTGAAACTAGTCATGAATTGTCTCTATGCTCACTCGGTAAACCCATAAATCGTATTTCTAAGTCAAAACAACTGGAAGTTCTGTAACTTCTGCAGTTTTCGAGTTAAAAGGCTGAAACTTTGACAATAGATAGTTCTAATTGTGTAGACAAAATGGCTTGCTCATATATGTTTAAAACAAACAAAATACGTAAGATATTAATAGATTAGCGCGACGTTCCACAAACCGATTTGTAACTGAGCACTTGGTGAAATTATTAAGTATTTACTATTTATTAACTAATATTATACATTTTCATAAACAAATAGTAATATAAATAAACCGTATAGCATCTAAGTACTGATTATCCACGCACTCTAAAGTATGATTTATAAACATATGGCTGATATTAAATGTTTACTTTCACAATTTACTACTTATTTATACACTCCGTTTCTGATATACACTTACAAAACTACATAATGTTCTTTTTGGTATAATCCTGTGTAGCGGGAAGACCTGTACTTATATCTTAATAATTTGGTAATGTCAGAATATATTTTTACATTTTTACATTCATAAATAGTCCACTAATATACTAGATTAGGTTAGGTTAAAGATATTGTTCACTGTTTCTTAGTAAATAGGCATCTAAAAAACAGTTCTCCCCGCTACACAGGATCTTACCTGCTTTTGTTTTAGTCTATTATCTACTGATGAATGACTCACCTTGGGTTAGATGTGGTAGTAGTGGTAGTCATTCCACGGTGGTTGCGGTGATGGTTGAGTATAGCAGCGATGGAGGTGGTGGTGGTAGTAGCGGTGGTAGTAGCGGTGGTGGTGGTAGTAGCGGTGGTGGTAGTAGTGGTGGTGGTGGTGGTAGTAGCGATGGTGGTGGTGGTGGTGGTAGTAGCGATGGTGGTGGTGGTAGCGATGGTGGTGGTTGTGGAAGCCAAGATATATAGACTAAGTGGAAGCGATGGTGGTGGTTGTGGAAGCCAAGATATATAGACTAAGTGGAAGCGATGGTGGGGGGACGGGGTAGTTGTGGTAGTGATGGCGTTGCTGGTAGTAGTTATGGTTTACTATAGCAGTGATGGTAGTGGTGGTAGCGATGGCGGGGGTCGTGGTGGTAGTGCCAATGTTAGTGGTTGTAGTCATGGTAGTGGTGGTAGTAGCGACGGTGGTTGTGATAGTGCCGATGGTGTTGGTGGTGTTGGTAGTCGTGATGGTGGTGGTGGTGGTAGTAGCAGAGGTAGTAGCGAAAGCCCCCAACTCTCACATTCTGGAAGGAAGAATTACAATAATTACTAATCAACTGATTTATAATAAAATACACAGTTGAGAAATTAGGCCTATCGCCATATATCGCTGTGCAAGACTAATCCGCAAAAATAATAAATACTAATAATAAAGTACATAATAATCTACTAATTTGGTTTTTCCCCTGGGCCCCCTTCTCCCTCGTGTTTAGCCCAATTATATTAGACATTTTAAGACGTTCGCCCCATTAGTTTGGCGATTTTAAGACTGTGGTTCGTCAGACACAAGCATCCTCAACCCCATTGTAGGTAACTCGAGATAAATCTGCATCAGCCATATTGGTATAATTCTAGCGGTGGCTTTAAGAGGAGATGGTTCCACTTTTTGGGCGATTTTTGCATGTATTCGTTATTGTTCTAGTGTCCTCGCTAGACCTCCATCAAATTTAAGAAAAACATCCATTAGATCCCTCTTCTAGATTAATTTGCAAATTTTTCGGTAGAAAAATGTCCCGGCCGAAGGCCGATTCTTCCAACATTACAGGCTCACTATCGTTCGTCAGGGAAGAAATCGACACCTAAATAGCACGAAAGGTCTAAATATTGACGAAGAAATGGGGCAAAAAGTTTTAAAATTAAATAAATAATGGAGCAAACATCTTCAACATATGAAAACTAATGGGGCTAAACATGAGGGAGAAAGTGATCCAGAAAACCGGCCCATGTCCCCTTAACCCCATTGTAGGTAAACTCGAGAGAAATCTGGGTCAGCCATATTGGTA
Source organism: Paralithodes platypus (assembly GCA_032716605.1). Lineage (NCBI taxonomy): Eukaryota > Metazoa > Arthropoda > Malacostraca > Decapoda > Lithodidae > Paralithodes > Paralithodes platypus. The sequence continues at coordinate 39,313,085 of CM064518.1, forward strand.
TAAATCTGGGTCAGCCATATTGGTATAAATCTGGGTCAGCCATATTGGTATAAATCTGGGTCAGCCATATTGGTATAATTCTAGCGGTGGCTCCAACTCGATTTGGGCATTACAATTATTTAGTCATCTTCTCCCCAGGTGAGGGGACAAAAACAACAAAAATGCTTTTAAAACCCCTAGTATGCATGCCAAGTATGGGCTCTCCATTTTGAAAATTGAGTTGGGAAGAGGAGAGAGAAAGAGACATCAAAGAAAGAGAGAGAGATGAGAAAGAGAGATGAAAGATAGAGAGAGAGAGAGATGAAAGAGAGAGAGAGAGAGAGAGAGAGAGAGAAAGAGAGAGAAGAAAGAGAGAGAAGAAAGAAAGAGAGAGAGATAGATAGAGAGAGAAGAGAGAGAGATGAGAGAGAGATGAGAGAGATGAAAGAGAGATGAGAGAGAGATGAAAGAGATGAAAGAGAGATGAAAGAGAGATGAGAGAGAGATGAAAGAGAGATGAAAGAGAGATGAAAGAGAGATGAGAGAGAGATGAAAGAGAGATGAGAGAGAGATGAAAGAGATGAGAGAGAGATGAAAGAGAGATGAGAGAGAGATGAAAGAGAGATGAAAGAGAGATGAAAGAGAGATGAGAGAGAGATGAGAGAGAGATGAAAGAGAGATGAGAGAGATGAAAGAGAGATGAGAGAGATGAAAGAGAGATGAGAGAGAGATGAGAGAGAGATGAAAGAGAGATGAGAGAGATGAAAGAGAGATGAGAGAGAGATGAAAGAGATGAGAGAGAGATGAAAGAGAGATGATAGAGAGAGAGCGGGTGACTATGCTGGAGGGAGGAATGGGGGGGGGTAGTAAGCAGGATCACTTTATAGGGCAGCATCTAAATCACTCTTAAGAAAATAATACGATCCCGTAATGATATCGGGGGGGGGGGGTAATAAGGGTATGACAAAGGTACAGTCGCGCTAATAAGTCATGTCTAGGCACCAAGTATGTTTTGATCAATAATTGGTATCAGCAATATCTAAGCTTCATTTCTTCATATCGAGTGAAATATAGAAATATGATCCTACAATTACCCGCCCTATTCAACATATGACAGACATTAATACAGCAAAGAGCAAGCCAAACGTAATGACAGCTTGGACATGACTTATTAGGCCGACTGTACATAAAATAATTCGGTAGGCCATATAATAAACACTGTATCCCCTCCTGTACCGGCGATGTCTTATTAACTATATTCTGGATGCTATTAGACGATATTATTCAGTTTACAAAGGGCCTCCAGCAACTAACAGGCTTCCAACTATCTCATTCAACCCTTTTTACTACCACAGATCCTTTTTAAACGGCACAAAATCGTATAATTATAGCTAGAATACAATTAGAGAGACGTCGCCTGTAAAGTATGGCAATACGTTGTTATAATTTTATATAATAATATATAATGAACACTTCAATCATCCTTGTTAATATCCGTAGTATACATAGAGACTGCCTAAATTGAAATCGAGGGAAGTGGGGAGGCGAGGGAGATTGGAGGGGGTGGAGTGGGGAAGGGGGGAGGTAAGAAAGGAGGGGGGAGGCGAGAGTAGCGGAGAGTGGAGGGGGGGGGGGGGAGAGGGACGGAAGAGAGAGACACACACACACACACACACACGAGTGAGGCTGGGAGTTTGAGAAAGAATAGGAAGAGTAAAATAATGGAAGTCACGAACAGTAGCATAATGTTCGTGACTTCCATTATTTTACTCTTCCTATTCAAGATCCGGTTCCCCAAGAACACTCCTATCTCCGAAGTTTGAGAAAGAAAATGGGGGGAGAGGGGAGGGGCACAACGCAGTCACCTCGTTCGGTAGTTTGTACCATAATTTTGAGTTAATGTACCCCTCTATGTTAACTGCACAGGACAAACACAATGTAAACTAGACAAATAGTATACTGTATGTGATTACTTAAACGTCATAGAGGTCAACAATATTCCCGCAATTACTAGTTGGAATATATGCGGACAACACGGCATACGGGAACCGGCTCATTCAACCACAACACCACAGTTTTCGTATAATAATCCAATAATTTAAATGTCTAACTAACTTAACATAAATAGCATTCGAATACACACCCATATTGTCCAAATATATACGAAATATTGCCTGTACACACCTTAATACGGCCAAATATACCAGGAGCCAGCAGCGGACGTCCTACCCCTGCTATCCGAACGCTTGTACTGATGAATGACGTCATTCTCAACCCCACCCTCCCCCTAAATCCACGAGACTCGATCGGATTTAAATACTGTTAATTAATCAACTTCCTCATTACTTTCAGGCTCAGGATTTTCTCAGCAGTAGTTTGTCTTGTCTTAGGTATTTGTAGGTTGTTGTGATTTCTAAATAGGGTATATTATGCACGTTTAATTGTTCTTTTAATTGAAACAATGGCATCGATATCACCCCTACCATAAAACAAATGAAGTCAAGCTTCTGCGCAAGGGAATGGAGTTCTCGAAAAAGGTCTCCAGTCCTAACGCTATTCTTGACTTACACTATGCTGGCCTAGTAATCCAGAAGGGTTGATAGCCTCTGAATTTACTAACTAACTAACATATGCGCAGAATTATATACTTACCTGCGCGAGTCAAATGATGTGCACACTCGAGGACATACATCATGATCTCTCCCAAACTTAAGGGGAGTCACCTGCCTTTCTTATCTTCCTCTCCCTTTCTCTCTTTCTCTGGATTGTATCCATTCGGCCCCATTCAGCCAACTGTTTTAAAACGTTTATTCCCATCCAGGTGTCGATTTTCTTCCTGGCGAGCCGTGGTGGTCGAGTGGTGAGCACGCTCACGTGTGAATCTGCAAGGCCCGGGATCGAATCCCTGCCACGGCGGACATTTAGTGGGTGTGGTAGTACGTCCTAGCATGTTTCACATGCTCGCACCCAGTCAGGGGACATCCTGACGACGTATACAGACTAAACACACATAACAAAGCCTCTCCAACAGCTTCCTCTCTCTCTGGATACAATCCCCTCTCTACACTCTTCAGAAAAATAGGAAAAATAGAATGTAGATACGAGCCGTTGTAAAGGCTTATCCCTCAATACTTCATCTGATCTGATCTGATAGCGAGCCAGCATTGTATAGAGAAATCCGGCTTCGCCGGAGAGATTTTTCTATCGAAAATTGTACAATTTAGCTTGCTGTCAAAACAAAAAATATATACAGAATGCTGGCTCGCTACCGCTCGCCAGGAAATTATTGACACCTGGATGGGGGTAGACATCTTAAAACAATAGGCTGTTTGGGGCCGAATGGATACAAGCCAGAGAAAGAGAGAAAAGAAGAGAAAACAAATGCAGGTGAGCCCCCTTAATCGGATCTTCTCATTAATTAATCGCCTATTATTTACATTTTGGAAATCTGTTAATGATTTTCGGGAGTTCATATTAGACCAAAACTATATATACTATTTATTTAAAACTTGTACATTTTTCGGTAGATTCAGAAACCCTAGCCACATTTTGTACCTACGAAATATATACTCCTTCTTTACCGGTGACGTATTTTTTTTATATTTGTTTCTAGCTATACTTAGACGATTTTGTACAGTACACAAAAGCCAAAAATACGTCGGCGGTACAGAAGGGGTTAGAGCTTGAAGGAGATCTCCCTGAAAACTAAATAATAATAAATAGATAAATAAATAAACGTATGGAAAGCGAGAGAATGACTAAGAGGGTGTACGAGAGCGAGGTGGAGGGACAGAGAGGGAGAGGTAGACCGAAGGAGAGGTGGAAGGATGGAGTGAGGAAGTATATGAACGAGGGCGGTGCTGGTTGGGGGGAGGGGCGTCGACTGACTGGGGACAGAGGTGCATGGGGGCGGTTCGTTCGTGGCCACCCCTTCGGGGATCACGGCGTCAGGCAATAGATAGATAAATAAATAAATAAACAAATATATACAAAAGTCTCTCCTTAGCTATAGCTTTTAGGTTATTCAAAAGATAGAAACAATTAAGAAATGTAATTGGAATATTTAAATGTAAGTTACATATTTTCAGCCACTATATATATTCTGTATATGTGTAGTCAAACTCGCTAGGAAAATTGAAACAATGGAACACCAAGCTTTCGTCTATTCTCTCAAGACATCTTCAGGGTAATACAAGAAAACAGGGGGAGAGTGAGGCTTAAATACCCGTCCTAAATCATCTGTGAGTTGCTAACTAGCATATAAATACAAAAAGTGTTGCCATCCTACTGCCTGTTGCCATATTTTAAGGAGCATACTTATATACAAAATAAATGTCTTACAAATTATAATTATATACTTATACAAATATGCATATACATTGAAATATGCCTAACAATACAATCTAATCATATATACAATTTGATACACATCAATGAACTTGCAGATCCCTTTCAAACTGTTATCGTAACTTATGTAAATATGAAGAATTACATATACCTGTAGAAATACATATAATTACATATACATACACATATACATGCATACTGTATGCACACATACATACATACAAATACAAATTACACATATAAGAACAAAATAAAAATGGGAGTCTGCAGAAAGCCGATTGGTCACACAAGGCAGATCCTTCCCACACCCAACCCTAATTATAAGGCCGAATTATAGGCCCAACTTACTAATACTATGGACCCTGGGGACTGACCTTCCCAAAATGGTCAGATCAACATAAGGATAAAAGGAGTTTGTACAAAGCCGAATAGCCCACACCTGGCATATCCCCCTCACAACTAAACAGTATATAAATTATACATAAACACAAATATACATACACACACCTACATACACACACACATATACTGTATACACACATACACATACATATATACAATAATTATTATAAAACAACAAAACAGAAAACAAGGAAAATACATAGTGATCATACCTCATTTGTATAGTATTGATAAGATATCTAACTATCTAATACTATGAAGATAAACCTCACAGAAAGGGTCAAATGTTAAACTACAAGCTGTTTCAATCTATGATCTGACGGTCTGGACATCTATTTCTAGCTCTTTTTATTTTATAATTTTCATTGAGGAGATTTAGCAGGATGTTATCTATTTTGTAAAGACCATCATTTAGGTTCATAGTGTTTCTACATTCTCTGATAAAGGCGGGCTCGGCAAATAGTCTTTCATAATAGCAGCTTGACCAGTAGATCATCTTAGCCTCATCCCAATTTACATGATGGTTTTGTCTTTGTTTATGTTTAAAAATACCATTAGATTCTTGAGCTGACCTTACTGATTGTTTGTGTTGTTTAACTCTCACCTCTAATCTTTTTTCCAGTTTGTCCTATGTATATGTCATTACATCCTTTACACGGAATGAAATTTACACCACCTGCATAATTTTTAGGGCTGGTTTTGATCAAAGTAGACTTGACGGAGTTTTCATAATTGAATACTACATTCATATTTAATCAAAAGCGAGCAACTTTTTTGTAGGGTCGAAAATTCATATGCTATAGCCTCAAAGGTGGACGGGTAGGGATTCATCCTACTCGTGACGTCACGTGTCCATCTCTCTCGGGGTAGGGTAGCCTAGTAAAACAGTCGCTATCAACGGCATATAAATCTATCTGGCATCCAATGTATAGTCCCATCTTGGAAAACTATTATTCTAGGTACTCTAATCGTCGAATCACAGAAAATGGATCATTAATGATAGACTCTGGTAGTCGTAATAATGGAAGGGGTGGGTCGTAGATTTTAATAGATCTAGGTAAAATGGTGATAATGGGGAAACTAGCCAGTGGTTGGAAATAGTCGGTCACGTGGCAAACGAGGCTATTCAGATTTGTTTTCTGGACCTCCTTCTCCCTCATGTTTAGCCCCATTTAGTTAGAGAAATTTTAAGACGTTCACCCTATTAGTTTGGCGACTTTAAGACCTTTCACCCCATTTAGGTGTGTTCTTATAACCAGACCCCATAGTACCAGATCGGCCAACCGCCGCCATATTGGAGCCACTGGTGTCATTATCCTCTTGCATTTAGTTATCCATATTCATAATAGCCTACACATACAGTAGGGTAATTTAGGTACAGGATATAGTTTGCGTTTTGGATTTTAACTTCTGCACGATCAAAAATATAATATCAACCAGCTATCTTTTATAATTACGGCACCAACGCAATATTGCGCTCATGGAAAAGGATGGCCAATTCGCTTGCAAAACTGATGTCTTCTAAGTAATTATTTTTATTTTTGGAAAGGTATAAAGTTCTAATATCGTGCCAAGTGGTAAAATTTCCAAAACACATATTCGATCTAAATTGTACTACAATCATTTTCATATCTTTGTCTCCAAACCAAATTTCCCCAGTAAAACACCCTGCCGTGAGGTTATTACAAAATTATTGCCGAACAAAAAGTTGATACAAAGTTAATTAGTAATTTGGTTCCTTTAACCCCTTCTGTACCGGTAACGTCTTTTTAACTTCATAATATAAGACGATATTATTGAGTTAAAAAAGGCCTCCAGCAATGAAAAGGCTTAGAACTATCTCACTTAACCTTATTTAACTACTGTTCCTTTAACTTATATATTTTCTAGATCTCGAGTGACGGCGTCTCTTCCGTGGATTGACCTCCCAATCTACCAAGATTGGAAGCCAAAGCGTCACATTTTTCCCTTGCCCCTCAACTTTCTCTTCATAATTCCTGAGGGGCACAGGGCCCCGGGTGGGGCTTTGGTTTCCCGGGCGTTTCTGTACCCTCCTCAGCTCCCTGCCATGGAGTGGCTTCGGTCACCCAGGCTTTATTGTGGTCGGCAGGGAGGGTTCTGTGGGGGCGCTCAGTTATGGCCTTGGCCTTGCTCGGGGCCTTGGGGCTGTTCGGCCAGGCAGCTTGGGGAACAACAACAATCATATTTACTAACGCAGCTCCTTCTTAAACTGCACAAAATCGTCTGAATATTGCTAGAATATATTTCAAAAGAAGTCGCCGCTACAGAAGGGGTTAATAACCCATTTAGATTAGTAAGACTATATAGGATTTGATTATCAGATTAGGAATGATCAATGTATTAAGGTCTAAATAGTGCAGCATATATTTTGAAAGTAAATTTTCTTTTCTGGCCACCATGAGGCGATTTTACAAAATATTTATGGTGTGGATTTTGAATTAGGTGCTGAAATAGTTTGAATTGTCGCATTTTGATAAACTGCAACCCAATTCCGCGTGGGCGATCATAAACCCCTTCAGTACGTGTGACGTGACGTATACATCACTTATATTCTGGTTACTGTTAGAACACTTTAGGTAAGATCCTGTGTCGCGGGGAAAACTGTGTTTCAGATGTCCATTTACTAAGAAACATTGAACAATATCTTTAACCTAAATCTAGTATATTAGTGGGCTATTTATGAATGTAAAATGTATAACATATATTGTAACATTACCAAATTATTGAGATATACTGTAAGTAAAGGTCTCCCCGCTACACAGGATTATATAAAGTTTATTTCTAACAGATCAAGTCGGGGAATTTATAGGGAATAGGCCTACATTATGCAATCATAATTATATATTAGGCATGACATTTTTATTTTGCATAATCAACGAAATTTTTCTTCTTCTTTGCAGAAATGTGGATAGAGGATTTCGGCCATCTCGCTGCCTTGACCACCACCATAACGCCATCACCATCATGTGTATATCTTCACCACCACAGCGTCATCACCATCCCCACCATAGCGTCATCACCATCATGTGCCTCTTCCTCACCATCACATCTTCTGGAAGCACCATCTGCATTACCTCTGCAAAAGAAAACGTAAGTAGGCTTCAGTTACTCGTAAACATTTTATGGCAAGATTCTGCGTAGCCGGGAGAACTGTTTTTCAGACGCCTATTTACTAAGAAACATTGAACATTATCTTTAACCTAACCTAACCAAACCTAGTATATTAGTGGACTATTTATGAATGTAAAATGTAAAAATATATTGTAACATTACCACATTATTGAGATATAGTACAAGTCTCCCCGCTACACAGGATTATACCCATTTTTAGATTTTTTTTTTTTTTTTTGATAGCTGACGGTAAATTTAATCCTTCAGCAGCTTATTTTTCGATACCTAATGGAAATACATGAAACTATTATAAATCTGTATCATTTATATACCAAGTTTTCATAATTGACACCATATTTCGGTCCAAAATGGTTGTAGTAGTTCAGTGATCAAGAGGAGGATTTGTCAATTTGCCGTCAGGTGATAATAAACCCTCTATAGTCTGTTTATTGGCATATGACGGTAAATTGCAAAGATCCTATCTAGATTACTCGGTTAAGGGGAGGCGGACCGTTTTTCTGGACCTCCTTCTCTCTCATGTTTAGCCCCATTTTTGTTTAGATTATAAGATGTTCGGCCCATTAGTTAATCGATTTTTAAGACTTTGGCTCCATTTCTTCATCAATATTTAGACCTTTCGTGCTATTTAGGTGTCGATTTTTTCCATGGCGAACGATAGTGAGCCTGTAATGTTGGAAGAACCAGCCTTCGGCCGGGACATTTTTCTACCGGAAAATGTACAAAATTATCTTGAAGGGGGGTCTAGGGGTTGTTTTTCTAAGCTTGATGGAGGTCTAGGGAGGAAACTAAAAAAACTATATGACTACATTAATTAATAGACCAAACAAACGGTCAGTCTCCCCTTAATATAAATTTTGTGTAGCGAAATATGTTGATAATGATTAATACCTGGCATTATGACAGACTGAGTAGTTTCATATTTTACCATTAACCCCTCCTGTACCGTCCTTTTAACTTTATTCTGGCTACTATTAAACGATGTCATTCAGCTTAGGAAAGACGTCTACCAAGAAAAAGTATACAGACTATATAGATTCATACTTTTAGCTGCCATATATCCTTCCTAAGCTTCATAAAATCGTCTAAATGTAGCTGAAATCAAATACAAAAAAACGTCGTCGGTACAGAAGGGGTTAAGTATCGAGAATATAGGGGTACAGGGATTTAATTTACTGTCAGCTGAAATAAAATAGGGTATAATGACATTACATTGCTCTCAACCAGGCTGGAAAACGAGATTATTTAAACAAAGGTCCTAAAAATGTCCAGTCTTGTAGTCGGTTATTAATGATACATGGATATAAGATCGTATTCATGTACTTAACCTATAACTGTTTTGATGGTGCAATGGTTTGAGTGTTTAACACTCAAAGAGCGGGTGGTGGAGTATATTTCACTGTGCTGCCCAGCAGTTTTTTTTTTTACCATAAATGGGGTTGTTTCCGTGCTCTTTTTCATGCATAAAGAAGACCCAAAGCGTAATACAAGTATGTATCTCTGAAAGGGCGTAAATTGAGCTTTCGAATGACACCCGAACCATTCTTCTACGATCACTGGTTGTCTTGCAACGATCGTGCAACCGCAGGGCAAAATCGCTAAAATACGGTAATTTCTTTATATAATTACGTATGTAGCGAGGGAGTGAGGGTGGATGTAAGTGGAGTACATCTCAGTCGGTCCACGGCGGCCGTGACGAGCGGTCATGAGGTAACCCAGGCTCCTCCCGTCGCTTGTCTCTCTCTCAGAGCCAATATTGTGCCAAAATTGCACACAGACTTAAGTCGGGCCCCGCCACATAGTCCAAATTTTTCGATACGGATTTAAGTCGTGCCTCGCTAAAGAAGGGTTAAGATCTGTATGTGGTAACCCAGGTTCGAATCCCGGGTGGATCATATGCTTTCATTAATTTCATTGGGAGGTGTTTGGTGTTGCGAGTGAAATTAATAAATTAGATTATTAAATATGCAAAGTTAATGTCTTGGAAGGTGATAACATGCCAAAAACAATGCAATTCCATGATAAATTTTGTTTTGTCTGTCTCGTAAATAGTCTCAAACCAAATTGCCCAGGTATCACACTAGCTTCATTATAGAAAATCATGAACAGAGGTATACAATTATGCAAACAATAATTTATTGACTGAAATTTGAAGCAAAATTTAAATAGGAAAATCATTTTTATCAACTTAATAAATGGCCCATTAATCCCAATGGTCCTATAAGCGGTGTAATGAAAGTTTAACAGTACATTTGTGAGTAGTAGTAAGATTACACCCATTAGGATCTTTCTTCAGTTAACCCTTTCATTGCGAGACCCGTTCAGGAACGTTCTGTCAATTTAAACCAATTTACAGGCCCTAAAAGCCTCTTAAAGCCTATGGAGACGAGTGAGCGGGAGCGCGGCAGGCTCCCATCTGCTCTCCAGCACAGCGGCTGGGGCACTGAGGGGCGACAGCCATATCTTGCGAGACCTATGCAGTGCTGCCAAAGGCAAATGTTGTTGTTGTTGTTGTTGTTGTTGTTGTTGTTGTTCCCCAAGCTGCCTGGCCGAACAGCCCCAAGGCCCCGAGCAATTCCAAGACCACAACCGAGCGCCCCCACAGAACCCTCCCTGCCGACCACAATAAAGCCTGGGTGACCGAAGCCACTCCATGGCGGGGAGCTGAGGAGGGTGCGGAAACGCCCGGGAAACCAAAGCCCCACCCAGGGCCCTGTACCCCTCAGCAATTATGAAGAGAAAGTTGAGGGGCAAGGGAAAAATGTGACGCTTTGGTTTCCAATCTTGGTAGATTGGGAGGTCAATCCACGGAAAAGACGCCATCACTTGAGATCTAGAAAATATATAAGTAAAAGGAACAGTCAGAGTAAGCTATGGGTATGGCAGAGATCGCTCAGTTCTCACTCTGATAGACCAGCCCATCACCACAAAGGCAAATGTAACATGACATTGCTAATTATTAGCGAATATTTGCCGATGTCTATGGTAGCGCTGCAGGTCAACCCCGCATGCTACGAAGCTAGTTCTGGTGTCATTTTGAAGCCATTTTCTTTAGTTTTGGGCTGAATACTTTTAATTTCATTCAGACACTTCCTTAATCATTCATGAGTGCCTGAATGAGCCCTAACATAGCAGAAATATGCCCGCAGCGTAAGTGTTAAAGCCTAGTTTAAACAAAAATTTGGATGTAATCATTTAGCTTTGCTCCCTAGACTGCCATTAAAAAAAAATATATATTAATTGTTATAAACATTTCTTGACTAAAGGCCGATTCCTCCTCAGTTGCAGGCTCGCTATCGCTCGCCAGGAAAAATATATGTAAATGGCATGAAACTTCTTAAAATTGACACATAAATGGAGCGAAAAGGCATTAAATCGCCAAACTAATAGGCCGAATGTCTTAAAATCTGAAAACTAATGGGGATAAACATGAGGGAGAAGGGGGGGAGAGGGCCAGCATAACCAACCATGCCCCCTGGTCCTGGAGTGGCGGCGTCTACGCCGTGGGACCACCTCCCGGAGCTGCCGAACATGGATGGCTGCCGACCCTCCCGGCCGGGGGCAAGATCACCGACCAGTGGAGGACAGCCGACTGCCGACCATGGGGAGCAGTTTCCGGGAGCCAAACCGTCACAACCATCCCCTGCCCCCTCCCTGGGGGCACGAGTCCTTGGAGCGGCTTCGGTCGCGCCGGGCAACTACCACACCTCTCACAACACACACACACATTACACAGTTTTTCCTACACCGAGAAATGACTCTCCGGCTGTCATTTCTCGAAGACTCCTTCTAGCTGGAGACATTAAGAGCAATCCAGGACCCACCTACACATACACATGTCCAACTTGCTCAAAACCCATCACTTCGAGTCGCCAAACTAAGGGTTCAGTTCTCTGCAATTCATGCGGGAACTGGACCCATTTCACCTGCACAACACTTGCCTCCAAGAAATACTACACAAACACCTGGACCTGTTCTTCATGCCCCTCCTTTCCCAGTCAAATCCCTCCCCTAAGAAACCCGTCCACCACTCCTTCCCCTAAAACCTGTCCACCTCTTCTTCTCAACCCACCTAACCTTTCCCTACCATCCACATTCTCAACTCCACACACCACATCCCAACCTAACCCATCCCTACCCTCATCTCCTGCACACCAATCCCCACCACCACCTCACTCACCTCAATCCTCCCCACCCCCACCCCAACATCATCCCCTCCCTCACCCCCATCCCATCCTCGTGCAGCACCACCCAACATACACCGCACATACAACATTAACATTCTCCAACTAAACATTATGGCATCAACACAAAGAAACACGAACTCTCACATTTCATCAAACAACATAACATACACATTGCCATCATACAAGAAACAAAACTCCGCACAACACAAAAAACACCTACATTTCAAGAGTTCACCACCATTCGACAAGACCGGGCCGGCGGCGGCGGCGTTGGCCTCATCACCCTGGTACACAAAGACATAACATATACACTTATACAGTCACCAGTGCACATACCAAATCCCTCCTCCCCCCAAATGATAACACAACAGAAATACAATCCATTAAAATACGCACTGGCAACACATCCAACATAACCATCATAAACACATACATCCCTCCCCAAACATCCCCCACAGTACCCAACGAATACAGACCACAACTACAACATATCACAAACACCCAACACATCATCCTGGGGGGTGACTTCAACGCCAGACGTCGGCCTGTTTTGTCAACAACCCCGACACAGAGGGCTGGTCCTACAACACCAATCAGATAACCGATACATCCTCAACGACATCCATCAACATACCCATACTCTCCACCAAGCCCTCTATGACCCATCATCTCCAGATATCACCTTTTGCTCCCCAGAACTCGCCCCCACAACATCCTGGAAGGTGGTTAAAACCTTAGGCTCCGACCACCTCCCGATCATTATCACCACCAAAACCAGACTCACTCCAGCTAGGCACAGACACACTTACACTAATTATAAAAGGGCCAACTGGGAAGCTTTCACAAATGAGACAGAACAACACTTAGAAACCCTAAACAGCGCACCCATCACTAACATCAACAATGCTGTCCACACATTCAACAAAACTATCCAAAACGCTGACAAGAAACACATTCCAAGAGGTTACAGAAAAAGACAACCCCAACTTCTCACCAGAAATTCAAAACCTCATCAGACAACGCGACACACTGAAACACTCCCCAGCACCCCACACACAAGACATCACACAACAAATCTAAGCACTCAACACCCAGATCAACAACAAAATACAAGAACATCAAACACTAAACTGGAATAACTTCCTACAAACACTTGATCACAAAACAAACCCTAAAAATCTCTACAAAACACTAAACAGCATCACACTTTCCAACAGTAACACAACACAATCATATGCTGCAATCACAACAACAGACTCTACTCCTTCATGTAAACAACAAGCAAACACTCTCATTAATCACTTCTCTCATATCAGCCACCTAAAACACCACAAAGACGACCGACGTGTCATCCGACCTAAGAGACAATTCCCCACAGACCTTGAATATGCACCCTTCACTAACTACCAGACAAGGCACATCATCAACAATCTCAACCACTCACCCGCCTGTGGCCTAGACAACATAAGCAAGGGCCCTGGGTGGGGCTTTGGTTTCCCGGGCGTTTCCTCACCCTCCTCAGCTCCCCGCCATGGAGTGGCTTCGGTCACCCAGGCTTTATTGTGGTCGGCAGGGAGGGTTCTGTGGGGGTGCTCGGTTATGGCCTTGGCCTTCCTCGGGGCCTTGAGGCTGTTGGGCCAGGCAGCTTGGGGAACAGCAACAACAACAAAAGCAACATACACCTCAGACACCTGGAACCACAAGGCATACAAGCACACACTAACATATCAAACTACAGTTATTCACACAACACAATACCAGACATCTGGAAGCATGATATCATAATCACTTTCCCCAAACCCAACGCTACCCTCCTCACACCGCCCTATCACGCTCCTCTGCACCCCCTCCCAAGTCATAGAACGCCTTGTACTACAACTAATTACACACGCCTTACCCCCAGCTCCAATACAACATGGCTTAACACCTTACGAGCGGCCTATGCGGTTTATTTATGTGTACCGCCCAGCGGGGTGTTTTTAGCCAAAATAGGGCTGTTTACGTGACATTTTCATGCCTAAATAAGACCCAGAACGTAAAACAAGTACCTATCCCTGAAAGGGCATAAACAGAGCTTTCGAATGACACCATAACGATCCTTGTATGATGGATAGTTTTCTTGCAATAACCGTGCAACGCGAGTGCAAAAAGCAGGTAATTCGGTACTTTCGGTACATAATTGAGTATGTAGCGAGTGAGAGAGGGAGGAGGGAGCTGAGATTTGTGTCAGTAGGTTCGCCGCGGTGGTCTGGAGCAGTCATACGCTCGCTAGTCTCCTGCCACCACTTGTCTCTCTCTCTCAGCCACATTACGTGCTGAAATTGCCACTCGAGTTATGTCGAGCGCCGCCACATAGTCCAGCTTTATTTAACTCGACTTATGTTGCTCGCCGCTAATTAAGGGTTAAGGCCACTGTACTCCACAAACACTCTTCTTACAGACCTTACACAAAGAGCTTTTGACGGCATCAACTCAGCAAGACCACACAGATCACTACTTGCCACACTTGACATTAGTAAAGCCTTCGATGCCATCCCCCGCCACAACCTAACAAACAAAATTTAAAACACAAACATGCACAACACAAAAAGGTGGCTGGCCAACTTCCTAGCAGGCAGATGTGCACACGTTTCATTTGCCGGTCAGTCATCTAGCATCAGAAATTTCACAAACGGAGTCCCGCAAGGATCCGTCCTGTCGCCCGCACTCTTTTATCTGTACATGCATTATATAAATACACCCAATACACCCCAAATAAACATAGCCTCCTACGCAGACGACAACACTCACATGCACACACCAAGACCCAGGCACAGCAATTGATCTCCTTCAACCCTATCTCAACATATTACATGACTGGTGCACTACAAACAGACTTAATTTAGCCCCAGCTAAATCCACTGCAACCCTCCTCACAAGCTGGACAGGAGATCACGCATACTCCCCGCAACTCACCATAAACAACATACTCCTAACACACACACACTCACCCAAAATCCTAGGAGTAACATATGATAGTCAAATGACATTCAAACAGCACACCACAAACTTGAAAAAGAAACTGACACCCAGACTTAATGCCCTCAGGTCACTTTCCCACACAAAATTTGGACACAACAAAGAAACCACCACCACAGCTAACAAACAATACATAAGATCAGTGATGGAATACGCAAGCCCGGCATGGGCTTCTAACCTAGCTGAAACACATCGTAAGACCTTACAGACTATTCAAAATAAAGCCCTAAAAATCATCACAGGCTGCACAGCTACTTCACCTACAGATCACCTACATAAAGAAACCAAAGTCCTCAAAGTCAAAGACCATCCGGACATGAGAGGCACTAATTTCCTGGCAGCAGCCTCCATGAACCAACACCACCCACTACACTACAGGGCAACACATCCACAGACACCATGAAATATTAAAACAACACCCAGCACATGCTATCACACACAAATACTATCTTCTCTCCCTCCCTGCCCACCCCAAACTAGCTTCCAGAAGCACATCCATACTCATATCTCTCGCCATTCCATCCACTCACTCATAAACAACACGCAGCTGCAGGCACGACCTCCCGAAATCCATCCTTCTGAATCCTCCCTTCCTCGCGAGGACAGAGTCCACCTGGCCAGGCTGAGATGCGGACACCATCCTGCCTTCCTGAGCTATCAGAAGAGACTGGATGACTCCGTCGTCGACTCCTGCCCAGGTTGTAACACAGCACCCCATACTATTAAACACATCATAGAAGACTACAATACACACAACCACTTACGACAATAACACAATCTACACTCCTTGAGAGCTCTGTGGGAAAGCCCGTCCGTGGCCACGGCCTTCCTTAGGGACTCGGGGCTGTTCGGCCAGGCAGCTTAGGGAACAACAACAACAACCATGCCCCCTTAACTCGAGAATAACTTATTGGATCTGTGTGTGGCTGCTTTATCAAATTAGTTCGCCAATGTTACTGGATTATTTTAGGCTAATTAAATTCTTTGACTTGACGCATTCGCACTTACTCCAGTGCACACACCCATTCCTTCAGATGTGAATCTTTTTAGTTTGCACCAGTCTGTCCTCATCCATTCAGTTTTGCATTCGCTAACACTCCCTGATTCACTCTCTATTTCATACCAATATTCATTCCAATCACATTCAAGGTCACCAGCCAAAATCAGTCTCTGGTCTGGTTCTTGGTCGTCAACTTTTTTTTCTGTCCATTTTCGAGGCTTTCTTTATTTTTATTTTGTTTGCTAGATTATTTTCAAGGAGGGTCACAGGCCCAAACTCAGAATCTCTTTAGTCACCTTCTACAATACACAGTATCATTTAATGTCCAGCAAAGTCCCTGTAACAAGGGCATACCCTACCCCTGTTAATCAAGGGAGTGAATGGCGTTAAAAACTGCATCATCATAGAAGGAATATTAAGAAGGATTATTCTTCACTAAGCTGTAATGCAGAGCGACCCCATCCCCAACGGGATAACTTAAAATCAGGAATAAACTATTTGCAATACTATTAAATTACTATTCCATTTGACAATTAAATTATTGCGGATACCATACTCTGATACATAGTACGGTATCAGACACAGGTGCCAATGTGAAGCCATCATTATGTAGGTAGTGTATAGATAAAACAAATGATTTGTATTTCAGGTGCCGTAGCTAATAATACATCTGTTTTAAGCTAAAATGCACTATATTCAAGCAAAAAGAATCATCAGCATACCGTGCCGAGACGATTAGCTGCCTTCAATGGTTAGATGAACATTCTTATCCTGGAAACCTTTTTTGGAACATTCTGGCCAAGGTTGTCCATCTCTGGCTCTGCCTGGAAGAGAAGATGCTGTTAGTCTGAGATGAAGAGAAAGCTTTCCCAATACATGTTCATTAGACCTATGCGATTCAGTATAATTTCAACTGTAAAAAAATCACATATTTCCTACTATCTAACTTAACTTAGCTTATCTAACCAAACTTAGCTTAGAAGTACCGGTACCTAACCAAACTGAGCTTACTGATAGCAAATCAACTTAACTAACATAATATAATTAAGCCTTACTTGCCTTACCAATCGTAATTTATCAAACATAAAGAGAACTGTAATTAATAATGTATATTTAATAATAATAACTAAAAGGAATGGGCTCCATGTCATTAATTTTCATGTGCAGTTGCCCACACATCCAGCTGTCACAGAGTTACTATTAACTATACAAGCCATAATCACCATCATCTTGTGTCAGATTCTCCATATACTCCTTCCCTGAGCCAACAATCGACATTTTCAGTCACAAATTTGAAATTCCATTACCTTTTGCAGTTTTTGAGTTACAAGGCTGAGAATTTGACCATAGGTAGTTCTATTAATGTAGAGAAAGGTATTTTCTCAGATTTTTTAATTTTTGAACGTTACGAAAGATATGATTAATTAGTGCCGCTCTATTCATAAACATCAAGTGTAAGTAAATGTGAGTGAAATTATTTGTTCTTTCACACAATTATGCACTCATTTATATAATCCGTTTATATGAATGCTTAAAAAGTAGAAACTCGAGTAATAACCGAATTATGTATATATTAACGCTTTGGCTGCGGCTATGTTTGGGCTATTTAGGGCATATTCAGGCACTCCTGAATGATAAATCAAGCATCTGCATTAAATGAAGTGTATTCTGCCGAAAACTAGACGAAAATAGCTTCAAAATGACACCAGAACGGACCCTGTACGTGGTCTGGTTCACCCGCAGTGGTCCCAGTGAAACGCGGGAACCCCGCTATTATGTAACACTCGCTCGCTTGGCTACACTGGTGAGAGAGACCGAGAGAGACCCGCACGAGACACAGCCTAGCTCAGTGAGCCACTCGGTGCTCTGAGGGTCGGAGGTGGGCCCCTCACGCTCTCGCCCACTGACACTCGATTTTTACATTTTTTACAGGCTTTTAACCCTTAACTAGCGGCGCGCAACATAAGTCGAGTATAATAAATTTGGACTATCTGGCGGCGCGCGACATAGGTCGTGTGGCAATTTCAGCACGTAATGTTGCTGAGAGAGAGAGACAAGTGGTGGCAGGAGAGTAGCGAGCGTATGACTGCTCCAGACCACCGCAGCAAACCTACTGACACAAATCCCACCTCCTCCCTCCCTCTCTCACTCGCTACATACTGAATTGTATGGGGAAAGTACCGAATTACATGCTTTTTGCACTCGTGTTGCGCGGTTGTTGCAAGAAAACTAGCCATCATAAAAGGATCGTTGTGGTGTCATTGGAAAGCTCTGTTTATGCCCTTTCAGAGATAGATACTTGTTTTACGCTCTGGGTCTTATTTAGGCATGAAAATGATCACGTAAACAGCCCTATTTTGGCTAAAAACACCCCGCTGGGCGGTACATATAAATAGACCGCCTAGCCCGCTAATAAGGTGTTAAAGCCTGAAAATTGCTGTAACTTGCCAAAACATTCCAGAACGTCACCCGCAGCGAAAGGGTTAAGGACTTGGTGGTCCACGTGTTATGGCTAAGTCTGACTGCCTCCAGTCAAAAACACCCTAATTCACCATGCCAAATTAAAGCTGCACATTTATAACCTATTCTATTCGATTTGATTTACCGCAGCATCTAACCCTTTCTTCTATATTATCTTTTTAAAAACTAACCACGGTTTTACCCTAGTGACCTAGTCTCATTCATAAGCCCAACAAATCGCATTTTCTGGTCACAAGTGTCATAGTTCATTAATTTTTGCAGTTCATAAGATAATTGTACAGCCTATAGTTACCGTTATGTATAGATTATGATTTGCTCAGATCTCTTTAATTATAATTATTACGAAATATATCAATACATTAGTGCGGCTCTTCATAAAACACGAATTATAAGAAAATATGGGTAGTTTTTCTATTTCCAATTTTATTTTGTAACATATAAGTAAAGCAAGGAAATACGATGCTAATTATTGAGCAATTATAATGAAAGGATGATCAGCTGTATATTTTATGATTATATCTTTAACTATGAACAGAACAGTAACAGGACACAATTTTAATTATATAGTATAATTAGTTGGACAGTAACTTACCCCAGACAGTTGATAGGTTGTGGGAAATGTGTTGGCAAGAGTCCATAGTTTGGTTGTGGGAAATACCAACTCAAATACTGAAAAAGAGAAGAAAGATATATTAACATGATATCAAGAATTATTTAGGCAGTCACAGTACGGGGTATACAATTATATAATTGTGGCTTAATTAATCGAGAGTACTCTAATGAAATATTTACAAACTACCATATTTATCCTAAAAATATATAGATTAAACACTGTTTTATCTAACTATGAATTAAGTACAAAGTACAGGATATGTTGACAGCATAAAGAACCAAGTTGCATCTAAACATCTACACAAAACTAGGTGGCATATAAAACTCTTGCTCGTGCGTGGGTTCTGCCTTCCTAAGTCAGCCAAAACCACCCAAAACGCCCTAAATCACCACGCCCAAAATTAACGCTACAGCATTCTATGTATGTATACTTAATGTTTTCATCTTTCATTTATATATCTAATTTATATTAAATAATTTACAAGTGTTTTTACCAACATTAATTAACTATTAAATACGTTCCCTCTTTAATCTAATGCGCCCTCGTTTTGCGGATTTTCCCTTAACTTTGGTAACACTGCAGCAAGTCAGCTGGCCAAGAATCTGGCAGGCGCACAGACATCAAGGACTATCTATAATAAGGACAAGCCATTGAGGTGCTTTGGTTGTTGTATCGTACAACAGTGCTGCCACCAAATCCCTAGGACGCACGGCAAAATAACCGCTTGCCTCTCTATGCAATCTGTACTCTATGACCTGCGCTGTGTGTGGTGTGGGGGAGGAGTCTAGGTGTTGGTCGCTTGTCACCGCTCTGGTCCGAGATGCCCTCCATGCCGTGCTGTCTTCTTTCCTGTTTCAAGGAGTGTCTGGGAGGCTACTTGCCTTGGATACGCTGTTAACCCTTTCAGTATCCGAGGAAAGTTTTCACTCTAGAGTAGCTAACATTAGACGATTTTATTCAGTATTAGAAGGCCCTCAAAAAATCAAAGGAGTTATGACTGTTTCAATATCAAGTAATTGTGACACCCGCAATTCCTTCCTAAACTAAATGACATCAACTAAATATTTCATATATTACATCCGAGGTTTGTATACAGGGAGGCTGGTAAAAATAGGGACCGGAATGACATTAAGGGGATTTATTTATTTGTATTTTTTTGGCCCGTCTTCGTGTTTAGCCCCATCAGTTTTTAGATTATATAACGTTTGGCCCATTAGTTATACTGTATATATACCAAATAGCATTAATTGAGCACGAGAGGGGATGTGGGGAAGGCGAGGCGAAAGGGGGGGGGGGGGGGGGAGTAGAGTGGGTGGAAGGTTGGGTGAGGGAGGAGAGGAGGGGGGCAGGGTGTCAGGAAGAGCAGAGAAGGGGGGATCAGAAGAACGAAAATGAAGCGAAGAGAGAAGGAGGGGTAGGAAAGGAGAGGATAGAGGGAGGGTGGGGGTGGCAGGGATGAGAATTGGCAAGCAAGGGGGAGGGCGAGGGCGAGAGGGAGAGGATGAGAGGGAGAGGATGAGGGGGAGAGGGAAGGGAGGAGGGGGGGGGGTAACAGCGAAGTCGCCTTGTTTGCTAGTTTGTACCTTAAATGATTATTTAATGTCCCCCTTTATGTTCACACGCCTCACCAATCCAATGTACACACACCAAATAGTTTTGTATTATGCCTAAGTGTCCAGGTCAATAATATTCCTATATTTAATAGTTGTTAGAGTTTATGCAGACGAGACGGCAGGCAGGGACTGGCTCAATCAGTCATTGGTTCCACATTTGTCCTATATTAATTTACATGTATGACCACCTTAACATTTATAGATTTTCAAAACACACCCATATATACACGAAAAATCCCCATACACACCTTAAAGACGGTAAAATACGAAGAGCCAACACCGATACGTCCTCCATCTGCTAGGATAAGCTTAGCACTGAAATATGACGTAACATCTACGACATATTCAAGCTACCCCTCCCCTACGGTCCACGAGTCCTGTTCAAATTTTAAGATGGTTAATTAAGTAACTTCCGCATTACCTTCAGGCTTAAGATATTCTGAGCACATAGTCTGATTTATGCTAGGTATTTGAAAGCTGTTGTGAGCTGCATATAGGACCTTGTGATGTACGGATGTTTACTTTTTAAATCGAAAACACTGGCATCGATATCAATCCTCCATAAAACAGATGAAGTGAAATTTCCGCGAGAGTCAAAAACTATTTAATGTACAGTTGCCCACATGGACTGTGTACACACTTCGTAGTTTTATGTATGGAAGGAAAATTAGTACGATTAAATTATCAGTGTATTTTATTGTGCAGTACTTAATTAATTCCTTCAGTATTTGAGAACGCATGCATTTATTTGTATTCTATTACTAGACGATTTTGGTTAGTTTAGGAATAAGTTATGGGAGTTAAAAGGTTAATTGAAACAGTTTTTACTTTGATTACTATAATTTTTTTCTAAACCGCATACAATTGTATAATAGTACCCAGAATATAATTAAGAAATGCGTCCTGTTACTGAGAGGGTTAATATTTTCGGTTAATGGGTTTAAAGCAAATTATTCTTGTAAGTTAACCCTTTGAAGATTATGACGCATTTTGACTGTTTATTCTGGTTATCATTAGACCCCAATCATCCCACCCCACAGTGGTCGGAAAAGAGCAAATCGTAGCCGAACGTCTGTGGTAATACATTATGAGATATACTATTGGCAACGTTCTCTGCAGAAATTTTCATTTAATTTCATGTATAAGAACAGCAAATTAGTAGGTTTTCATTGGGAAACAGGGTTATTAATAAATACAGGTCAAATTGTAGGTAACGGGAATATCTTACCGGAATACCGGACATAATATAAAACAAAAATTATATGTATTGTTTTAGTGCCATTCAAAACACAAAACAAAAAATTTCAAAAAAATCAATAGGTATATTAGTGATATATATTTTGTAAAACTATGACAATTTATTGAAGGCCAGCAGTGACCACACTATATGCAAGTTATATAACTTTATTTGTATTTTTTGTACTGACTTGGTAATGAAAGCAAGTGCACAAATCTGCAATAAACTGTGTATAGATGTGAAAAATGGCAGCTTGTGTCTGCTTCTTATTCAAATAGCCCGGGAGATTCCCATTCTTTAATACTTGTTCCGTTTTCTCTAATGAGTACCCATACCCCTCAGTCGATGTAAACATACCTACTCCTCAATACCTTTTCCCAGTTACTTATTGGAGATTGCAGTATTTTATGAATGTCTGTGAGAGAGTGGTGATTCATAAACATACAAATTTCAGTATAGAGTACAATTTGTTTGCATATAAGGATACACTAGGCAATTATTTTAGGAAGAAGTCATTAATATACCTTACACAGTTACCCCTACAAATGTATTTATGTCCTAGAAAATGGTGATTTAATGGTTCACTTTCCTGCGTAATAGGACTATAATCAATAATAGTGAATGCTATGATGAAGGGGATGTTTCAAATAATTACAAAGACACCTTTTCCTATATTAGTATTGTCTAAAATTAGGCAAATATATTCAGATTACGATGAGGATTGCTAGTCAAGAGGATAATAGGTGTAGTATTTACTGTTAAGGGAGACTAGGAATATTCCTATCTCAGCTTCTATACGAGACTCATTGCTGGCCTTTTGCCATATATATGGTAATGGTGTAACACTGACTCGACGAAAAAATCAGCTCTCTATGTACGTGCGCGCGCGCGTGAGCGCAGAATTTCATTGCAATATTTGTAAAATCGATAGGTCACAGAAATGTTTTCAAATTTCCCGCAATTTTTGCATGGCGTATCCTACAAGCATCCCCTACAACTTAACAGCGTCGTTTTCCCATATTGAATAATAGAAGGTGCTGAAAAAAATCTATTATATAATATATTTGGGATACAGCTGGATTTTGACTTCCAAATGACCATATCTCCGAAATTTTCGGGAAATCGGCCATAAATCGATGAGCAAATGTTCCTTTATAGGCCTATTTGTAATGGTTAGAAGGGGAATGCATTTGGGCAATACAATTTTTTTTTAATAGACTCGTTAGTGCCAATATATGATTGCTGGCAAATGAAATTCTTAGAATTTCATCTCTTAGAATAACATTTGGGGGGATATAATGGTTAGCCATCCTAAATCAACGTTTTCTATCATGAGCGCTACGAATAGAAAATGAATTTTTATGGTAAACTAATTTAAAAATTCGATATGACCCAGAGGTCAGGACGAAATTCCTTTCAATGTTGACCAAATTCCTTGATATTGGGAACCCCAAAGGGGTCCCTTAGGGATGTAATAAGGGTGTTTATGCCCTCATATGATCATTTCTATTGCTTATAAGAAGCCCTTTAGACTACAGACACAAAACAAAAATTTGGATGGCTGAAAGATTTTTTTTAGTTTTTCGGGGGTCGTGGGCGAACCCCCGCCCCGGGGGGTTATGGATGCGATATGTTTTTTTGTTCCTTCCTATGCTATTCTCCTATGTTGAAAGAAGCAGTTTACAAAGAGAACACAAAAACTTGAAATTTTGACCAAAGACAAAAAAAAAGGTAGAGTCTCCCTTAACATCCCTAAAGACACTAACATGATAATAAATTGTTAATACACACAGAACATGTTGAAAATTGTCATCCCTATAGAAATTATCAATGCTTGATAACATACATATTGTTAAGTAATAGTAGCTGACGTTCTATATTGTGCATGTTTGTGTTTAGATGTGTTGGAGTCATGGAGTCTACACTCAGAAGACAGGATTTCATACTAGAATATCTCTAAGTTCAGAAACTGTATTCGTTTGAAGTGGCTGCAAGGAGGGTCATAGAGAAACATCAGACCACCTCCAATCACAAAAATACTCTGCCAGACAATGTTATAGGTTCTATGAAAAGGAAATTCAAATCCAAAGGGGCTACGTGCTATCGGAATAAGAACAATTGTATAAATAAACATAAGCAGTGGTTAGAAACTGAGGTTCTACTGCAACATCCAGACAAATCAGCAGCGTCAGAGTATGTTGTGGATACGGAAAGTGGTAGTGAAACAAATATAATTGATGGCTCAGGTCCCTCATTGAGTACAGTCACTGATGGTTCAACACACTTGGGAAGACCTCGTATACTTTTCCTTAGTAGTAGTGACCGATCTAAAAGGAGGAAAACCAAACATTTGAGGAAAGCAAACTCGCCAGAAGAATTAGAATATGCAACTCAAATGAAACTAAGAGAGACAGGAAGACTTGATGCTGCAAAGTAGTGTAATCAAGCAGTATCAGATCCATCACGAGCAACAACAATACTGAGCAGAGTAGAAACACCAGTGGAAACTTCATTTGCACCTTTGGAAGCACTTAGTGTCATAATAAACACAAATCTAAGTAAAAGCAGCTACCAGTTCCTTAGAAAAATGCACATGAACAAAAACTGCAACATGTACCCACCTTATGATAAAGTTCTGGCTGAGAAAACAAACTGTTACCCAAAAGACATCAAGATATTTGATTTTCATTTTGAAATTCCCTTTCAGAATGTTCTGGATCACACTGCAAAGCGCCTATTAATGTCTGTGATGAGTGCCAGTGTAATTTTGGAAGAACCGGCCTTTGGCCGGAATTTTTTTCTACCGAAAAATGTACAAATTAATCTAGAAGGGGGATCTAATGGATGTTTTTTTAAGTTTGAATGAGGTCTAGGGAAGAAACTAGAAACATATTAAAACAATACATAAATGCGCAAATAAATACACCCAACCCCCCTTAACCTTGCCTAGGCCAACAATACCTACGATACCGGAAATGGACTAGGAGAAATGGACAGGCCTGAGTGCACCTAGGCTCGTTTGTGCTGTTTACGAGTTCATATTGGACGATAAGTTTTGTCTTGGGAGGGTACACTATAGAAAACACAAATCTAGGTCCTTTTACACTATGTAGTCCGACGTTTTGTGGGCTATTATATTTTGCTTTATTATTATTGAGGAACTTCCTTTCCTTTGCCATTTTCGAGCAATGTATTTATGTCTCAAAAAAAAAAAAAAAAAAAAAACGCCTTCCTAGATTTTCTTCAAACTAATTAAGTCCTACCCAGACCCCCTTCAAGCTAAATTTGTACATGATTCCATAGAAAACTGTCCCGGCCGAAGGCTAACTTTTTTAAAAGTTACAGGCTTGCTATGGCTCGCCCAGAAAAATAATCGACAACTGAATTGGGTAAAGTGCAGTATTATCGCCAAACTAGTGGGATGAAACGTCTTAAGCTCTCTAAACTAATAGAGCGAAGCAGGGGGGGGGGGGGAGGAGGAGGGTCCAAAAAGACTTCCCTCGGGCCTAACAGGGCTATATCACGTCCCCCCCAGCCCTTGTACGGTTGGCCAAATAAGTCGTGTCTCCCCTGACATTATGTTTGTCTGTCAGATGTTGAATAGGGTGTGTAAAGATAGGAACATGTTTGTATATCTCACTCGAAACAATCAATTAAAGCTTAGATAGTGCTGGTACCAATTATCAATCGAAATATACTTGGTGCCGCGACATCACTTATTTGGCCGACTGTACCAGGTGCACGTGATGGTTATTGTAGAGTCATGAAAATTCGTGGACCCCTTACGTGTTCATTCAGAAAGAGAGAGAGAGAGAGATTAGACAAGATTTGTTCTTAACTCTACGGAATCTCCACCACAGCTCTGATCATCCCTTTCTGCCACCTCCATCACCCCTCCCAAAGAACCTTCACCCTCCCCTCCCTCCACACACACACACGCACACACACACACACACGAACACACATGCATTTCCTTCTCAATCCCCAGAAATACAGTGTTGCCAGAATAACCAGCCTCTCAAACCTTACCATATGATCTCGCCTGGTAACCATCAGCCTATCGAGTAAAGTTAATCATTACATATCTACTTAGTCACATTGGGATGTCTAAACGTTTTATTGTGCCTTGAGAAATTATTATATTAGGCTATCGAGGGTGAATTTGCTGTCTTCTAGCTAAAATACGACCGATATAAGATGAGGGGGTAGGCTCGGACAATGATCTGCTTTCATATGATATAACTACTGTAGCTATGACACATATTCACGAGTATCATATAGACTCTTGCTTACTTTATGTACCGCTGTGAAGGAATATCTAGGCTGTGGAGGGTTGAATATTGCTGTATGAAGGTTGATAAAAGCTGAGATGTCCTACTCAACACTCTCGCTCACAATGTTCCTATATTTCTATCTAACTCGATTTCTTGGATTTACCCTGGGAAGCTGAACGTTAACATAAGGTCGAAATAATTATAAATGAACCGAAGAACACTGACACGAACACCTGACAAAGATTTGAATCTTTACTGGGTGGCCGCATCCCTGATTTGGCCTAAAATCCGAGGCGAAACTTCCCCATAAATTCCAGGGTTGTTTGCGCAATTTACGCCACTTTAAAGGACTATTTCGGGTTTTGTTTGGTAACCAAAATGTGTAGAATTTATTCCTCTTTTGAACTGTATACAAATAATTAAAAATCGATCACGTTTTGTGTACCTTTCATCTATGAACGATGTCTAATGGGAAATCGCGTGTCCGACAGTTTTGGGAAAATCGATACATACTGAAACGAAACGAAGCGAGATAGGGGTCATTCAAGTTTGAGAATGTTACGTTCAACTCACTTCAGAGACTCAAAATCTTGTCTATATGGCAGTTGATGGCACCGATATTTTCTTAGCTTACTAGAATTCAAGGGCTAATTTCTAGTGCTTTTGAAAATAATTGAACTCCTATTACTTTTATGAATGGGTTATTACGCTTGTATATGGGCGTACTGGAAAATGCTAAACCTATAGTATTATAGACGACATCAGTATTTAAGGACGATTAATGACAATAAGGGGAAATATAAGCCTTTATGTATTATATTGCGTTTCTATGTAATTTAAGATGCTTAACTGTTAATATCATCTAGGTAGAGCATAGTTAATATATTCAAAGCCCTATCCATTTTCAAATCAACGTATTAATTATGATTGGGGCATTCGATTTATTTCAGCCGAGATCGGAAGGACAAAGTACAGCATCGTCTATGGCAACACTGTCAGTGCTATTAAATGGCTGCCTTCTTGGTGGATCTGTGCGATGAAGGCTACCAAGAAACCTCGGATTTTGGCCTATAATAATATTCGCCGACGTAATTCTACCAACCCTACAACAACTTAGCGGATCTGTGGATATATTGGACTACCCTGGATCGCCCAATACGAGGAGACTACCACATTACGGTCAGATAAATACATCACTTCTGTCTCGGGAGTTTGGGAGGTATAGGGAACGGGGATATTTAATGGAGTTTTAATAGTGTTTTAATGCCAATGGCCTCGTATGCTGCATGTGATCGCTTTATTGGACGTGTTAATATATAATCCGACCAGTTTTATCAGTAATAGTGTCAATTTTAAAGTTAAATATGGGCTAGTCTGCTATGGTGGGATTACTGGAGGGTGGGGGAGAGGAGGTGGAGGTAGAGAGTGGGGGAGGTGGAGAGTGGGGGAGAAGAGATTAGAAAGAAGGAAGGAGATAGCGAGTCTGGGGGGTGGCCAGAGAAATTGAGAGAGAGGGAGAATATTATTACGGTTGTTATTTTAACCCCTTCTGTATCAGCAACGTCTTGTTAGTTTTATTCTAGCTATATTTAGAGGATTTTGTGCCGTTTAAGAAGGATCTGTGGTAGTGAGGGTTAAGTGAGATAGTTCGAAGCCTAGTAATGGCTGGGGGCCTTTTTGCAACTGAATAAAATCGTCTAATAGTAGCATGGCCGGTACAGGTACAGAGAGGGGTAAAAACCCAGTTATACACTGGCAGACGGTTTTTACAAGTATTTTAGGACAATATAAAGTTTATGTAATTAAATTCAACCGTCGATTTTGTCGTGTAATTATCATGTATTTCATTCCTATATGTGTGTCTAAATGTGCGTAAAAAAAGAATACCTTTATAATAAATGGTAGGCTAATTATAGGGAAAAGGCTTGCACCCTCATTGTTCATGTGTTTTCCTCCACTGGAGTGATGCAGCTTCAGTGATGGAGCTGCTTCGAGCCGTGAGTGAGCAACTATAGCCCCATGCATCCTGCGAAGGCAAGATGGCAGGGGCTTGTAGCTAAAAGTGCTTCACATGTCTCACCCCCTAGACTGGAACGAAACCTCACATTCTTCACCGTTCAATGTAATTAACTTACGAATCTTTAGGATCCTTGGGGGGGGGGGGGGATCTCTTACCAGTCATACCCTCCCGGAAGAGAGCGTAGAGCTCGTATTGTATGTAGAACGGTTTCAATGTATAATGGTTGAATGTACAGGCTCTCAGCCTATGCCCGAGAGGGAGTAGTTGGAATATAGAAAACAACACAAAATATGTATTGGGTGGAGGGAGATATGTGCATGGTTAGATAGATATAGCAGGCTGTAAAACGAGAGCCGAGTCCATCATGTTTTGTCTATATTATTGTGTATGCAAAGATAAAATTGTGGTTTATAGCTGAAGTAATAATGTCTTGGGAGGTGATAGTATGGCCAAAACAATGCTATTTTACTGTTGATTTTCTTGTATTTCTTGTCATATTTATTCTAGTCTTCAAACAAATGGTTCCGTGTTAACACCCTGAGATATAGATGGGAAGATAGATCAGTGGATAGATATAAATAGATAGATAAATAGATAGGTAGATAGATAGATAGAAAGATTGTAAGATTGTATGTCATGCCTCGGCTGTCATTACGTTTGGCTCGCTCAGTGCTGTATCAAAGGTCTGTCAGATGTTGAATAGGGTGGGTAAGTGTAGGAACATGGTAGTATAGCTCACTGAAAAGGAAGAAATCATGTGTAAATATTGCCGATACCAATTATTGATCAATATTGTTCAAAACATAATTGGTGCCGATACATTAAAGAACACCCCTTTCTTAACATGAATCATCGATTACAAACCCCAATGTACTTGAATAAACTAATGAAAGCATATGGTCCTCCCGGGATTCAAACTCAGGACATCACTTATTAAGGGAGCCCACCTCGCTTTTTGTCTCTTTTCCTCCCTCTCTCTTTGGCTCATATCCATTCGGCCCCATTCAGCCTACTGTTTTAAGACATTTACCCCCATCCAGGTGTCAATATTTTCCTGGCGAGTGGTAGCGAGCCAGCATATATATATTTTTGCTTTGACAGCAAGCTAAATTTGTAAATTTTTCGATAGAAAAATCTCTCTCTCTCTCTCTCTCTCTCTCTCTCTCTCTCTCTCTCTCTCTCTCTTAGACACACATACACACACGGGCCACAATTTCTGGTAATGCTGTAACAAATCTTGGAGTAAGTGGCTCTCACTGCTGGAAGTAAATGCATTGTTTACAAAAGATAAATTTAGTGTAATACATTTTTGTGTAACCCATCTCCTCTAATGCCCGCCGTTCTGGTGACAGGTGTGTGTAGTGAAGTGTGTATAGTGAAGTTTGTAGTGTGTATAGTGAAGTGTGTATAGTGAAGTGTTGTACCGATAGTATGTTTTGTCTGCTAGTGCTTGGAGATATTTATCTGTTGGTAAATGTGTGTCATACCCTGGTGATATTCCAGAATCGTCAACCTCGTAGCGTTTGTGTGTGTGTGTGTGTGTGGTGTGTGTGTGTGTATTTGTGTGTGTGTGTGTATGTGTGTGTTTGTGTGTGTGTCTGTGTTAGCTGTTAATAATTTATATACGGTAGATGCAGCTGTCCGATATGATTATTTCTAAGCTGAATAGCAGCTTTTGAAAGTTTCGAGCACCTTTTAACTTCCCTGTATTTTATTATTATTTGAACCGGCTGCGCTCCTGTGAAGTCTAGCTTTATGATAGGGTCTCCACTCTACTCTCCAACTACTCTCGTAGTTGCTCCATGTCAGCCAGGTACAACAGGATCATTCGTACATATACCAGCTGATCAAGAGACAAGAAATATGGTGTGAAGTTCTTCAGTGCCTTCAGATGTAAATCCCAATCACCACTTCTCACAAACCTGATACAAATAAGCATCTGTAAGACCATCTGCATGTACTGCTGCATGAATACTACGAGAGCCTTTTCTGCATGCTGGGGTGTTCCTTGAAGAGGACGAGGACACACCATGTGCTCACATGCATACATATACTGTATGTATTAGTATTCATCTCCCGATGATAATACCAAACAATACAGAGCTTACCAACGATATAAAAGTATTAATAAGGTGTAGTTTATATAGCTCACTTGCACATGATACATATACATTAGGCCACATTTTTAGCAGCATAAGCAGTAGCGACATAGTCACATATGGTATGATGTCATGACATTACATATGACGTCATAATATTTTGACGTGATCATAGTATGAAAACTGATATAATACAAATAATAAAAAACAAATAAAAAAACTCATATATTTAATTCTTGATTCTTTACATGACCTGCCTAAACACAAAAACAAAATGTGTGCAATATGGATGAGAAACATGCGTCAATATACACTTTCCTTCAGGGGTTAACCAGTTTGGCCACAACAGTTTCTCAAACTGCCAACATGTGTTTACTGTTTTGGGGGACATCTGGTTTGCTTTCATACCAAAATTCCCATAGGCTTTTATTTCGTTGAACATTCCACTGGACTATACTGCGCTTTCTTTGTTTTGAAGAAATTAATAAAATGTTATCCATAAAGAAGAAATTATGCTTCCATAAACGCATAAAATACATTTTCCTCTGGTAACACTCCTAGATCCCTTTGTAGAAAATGTTCTATATTCCATCTTCATTGTCTACACAATTTGTGTAATGTAAATTACAAATAAAGAAGTAGCTTACCATAGTAATCGGATTAGTTATAGCGTCATGAATAAAAGTTTATAGGGTTTGGATGGCGTCTATGGAATTATGTGTTATATATATCGTTAATATGTTTAATATGTCCTCTTCTATAAAGTGGTGAAGTACTCCATCCACTGTTTGTTATTCCTGACCTCTGTTCTGTATTTCTATAGCTTCACTGTTATTTGATTTTATCTACAAGGGGTCACTCACTCACTTCTCTTTCTTTTCAACACCCTTGTATTTCCTCTCTCTCCCCCCTCACCCCTTCGTTTTTCTTTGATCTCTTCCCTGCCTCTTTGTTTTTATCCTATGCTATTCAGTTCAGCTAGTCTTTTCCATTTATCTCGGGGTTTTCTTTCCAGTAGTGCGCGTCTGTTTTGTGCCTGTGTTATGTTCTCCATTTTGCCTTGTATTTCCCCTGTGAGTGTTCTATTCCGCTCTTAGCACATACAGAGATTCCAGTATTGACTATTTATTTCCTGATTAATGATAATTGAAACTGTTAGCTATATTTATCTTAACGTATCCCGTTTATTTGTTTTGTTTTAAGAATCCATGTTATTTATGAAAATGTTTGATCATTAGGGTTTTACGAGAAGGATTTGTATTAGTAACCTTGATAATTGTATTAATAATAAAGCTATGTTCAGTACAACATAACATAATTATATATGATTAGATTTGTGCATGCGTCTATGGGTCGTATTTTGTCACCACACTACATTCCTTCCGATAGTAGTTTCTATACTTCATAATCACGAGATTTATATGATATCATGGTATATATACGGAGGGGCGTTATTCTGATTGGAAGGTTGTGGAAACTCTTAGCACTGTTGCCAACATAATGTATACAATTTGGAAAACTGAAAGCCATTCTATATCAGGAATATATTAGAACAATTACATATAATCAGAGAGAGAGAATGAGAGAGAGAGAGAGAGAGAAAGAGAGAGAGAGAGGTTGATGTTAACGATAGTTGCACAAACAATATAGAGTAACATGTTTTTTCCCGAGTTTAGATACTGTATTGTTTGCTTATTTAAATGAAAGTAAAACTAAATTTAATATTCGTTTCTCCATACAGGCTAACGCAAAATAGGAATGGTAGCTTTAAAGGTTTCGAAGACCATTCAACGATCTATACCAAAATAACAGCAGCAAGAATACATGCCTCTCTCTCTCTCTTTTGTTGTACCCCAGTAATCGATTCTCTTGTCTCAACAGAGCACATATACTGCGTTACAATTCCACTCACACCGGTCTAATATCGTCTCACGTTGGCTCAATAGGCGGAGTGGGATGGAGGGAGAGATTGTAGGCACCAATTGAACTGGACAGTGCCCTGAGGATGCTCTATGGACATGTGATAAGGAGAACTTCTGTTTCATTTGCCTGGTGTCTCCTACTGATTTACTTTGTGTCTCACCTACACAGATAAAAATCCATCTACTATGGGTTTCAGAGATCGTGTTACATCGTTTTTCGGGAATAACTTATGAACACACAGTTGGATCAGTATGATATTTTGCCACAGCTTGTTTCACACCTTGCCCTAATTTTCGTTAATATTGTGCATTAACAAAAGTGGAGAATTAAGCCACTTGTTCCTGTGTCATGAGGTTAAAGTCAAGATACATAGACTAGTCTATGTATCTTGGTTAAAGTCACACCTGAATGACGAGGAAACGGACAAGGCTACCGTGGCTTACCTGTGAAACCACCAAACCATTATTGCTCCTCCATCAAACACGGTAGTTATCAGCCACCACCCAACTCTATTATCGTCTTTACTTTCAAGTTATCTGTCACTATCAAATATAAATATATACAAAATAATTTATTTTTAGATACTTGGACAGCCAGAGAAATACAGCATACTTATCGAAAGCTCAATGGAAAACCTTTCATCCTAATACCACACTTCTGTTTGATATTTGAGTATTTCCGTATCTCGTAATTCAGCTAAACATTTTATCAACATGATCAAATATCGTTAATTGGTCAGTCTCTGTATCAAACATCCCATTAAGTTGACCTGGCTCGAACGAATCTATTTTCAGCTCTCCATAAATGTTAGTATCGCACATTACACCAACATGCAAATGCAGGAAGGGCTATGCTGTCGGATGTATAGAGGCTATGCAAATTACGTAGGTGCACTAGAATATGTCGCATTTACCTTTGATGAACACATTCATTACACCATTTCAGTCAGATAATGTTGGAGTTCATAAAGTATATACCAACGCTCGCTGCATTACTTTATACATATTCTATCTATCTATTTACTCGGGCCCAATCCCCACTTTTCCTATTTTTATTTTATTTTATTTTATTTTATTAGTTTATTTGTTTCCTATATTTTATGGGGGGTGGCCAATATTAGTAATGTCTTTTAAATAAAAACGATAATAAGCTGATCCCAAACTTGAGATTGCTACATTAATTTCTTAATCTGAAGATAATCGTACTGGTATAGATTAGTTTTGTTCTGAAGAAAAACACGAGAATACAAAACAACACATCGATAAACTGAAGTGAGAACAATTATATGATCCTTAGAAATATTATTGGGAAAATAATTGAGAAAGCGTTTTCGATTTTCGGAATATTCCAGATAGAATGCAAACATGTGTCGTGATTACCATTAAACAAAATCGTCATAAATAATAATCTGTCGAAATACTTTGGTATGCCTTTTTACTCAGAATACACAACCATTATAAAGTATGTCAGCCACAATTAAGAATACAGGAATTAGTATATACCGATTCATAGAAAACACCCTCTTTCGCCTCTCTCACACGCACATTCTCCAATCTTCAGGCGCCTATTGTGTAAAGTGCACTATTTTTGTGACAAAGACATAAACAAGTGATATACTATAACACCAACCATGATGATGCAAGCAGATTTTCGCATTATGCTGAAGGATTAACTAAGCAAACATTCATAAATCACTTTACATTATATAAGCTAAAAATAATGTGCGCTTGCATGCACACTTGTCATCTCAAGTAATAATTAGCATCTCATTCTCTATATATCTAACACAATTTATCTATAAGTATGACTATCAAATAATATTATATTTAATGGCAATACCGCTTCCATCTTCAATAAGCCAGCTGTCAGTCCGGACAATTTGGCTTTATGATTATGTCTGTTAAAGGTCAAAGGGGCTCAGGAGATGGAGACAGCTGGCGTGTGTGGGTGTGTCAGAGAGAGAGATAGAGAGTTACATATAGTTATATAGATACACAGACTACACAGACCTTGCGGTCCCTACTAGGTAGTCCGGACTTAATGCTAAAATAGAATTTGCTACAAAGTGGAAGGCAAGGATAGCAAAGAAGAAGGCTCTCTCCCAACCCACCTCTCCCTCCGACCGTCGGTCGGGTTGAAATTAAGTTGGGAAAGAAGTCCCCCAGCAGAATGAGAGAGAGAGTAAGTTTTTTAGGATGAGATAGGTGATGAATACACTAATGACACATATTAATGGAGCATAAAGAACACTGGTGGATATTGTCCCACGGTAATAACTAATGTATTGAACTAAAGGAGACGAAGAAAGCTGATAAATTCTACAATATCCATTCATTAAATGACGCTAATAATATATATCTCACTCCAAAAATATTATCTGTTAATGAATATAATTATTTACCTCAAATATTGCTCGGTTAGACTATGTTTATATCATAAATGTACAAAAATTACCTCTCTCTTGTGGGTGTAATTGTATACTATATATTCATGCATAGTGCAAATTATTACATTCTCCTTTGTTGCTGTACGTTTCAGCATGTACAAGTATATGCAAGTAAGAAGAGCCTGGGTAGTATCTGATGTGTGGGCCCAAGTTATCTCCTTACTTATTTCTCGCTCATGAGAGACTTTCTGTAATGAGTTCCGAAAGCTGTGGGAGGAAAGAGGCGGACCAAGCGATTTACTTCACAAGTATCATCATTACCATTGTCAAAGTTTGTTGAGCACGAGCGATTATGTTCAGAGTTGAGGCGAGGCTTTAGAGGCAGTGTGTTCGCTACAATGAGTTCTGGACAAGGAGAGTCATAAAGAGAGGAAATAATGACGTCGTGAGCCATGTGTAGTTGGATGCGTGTCCTGTTTGCGTATGTGTGTGTGTGTGTGTTGTGGTGTGGGGGAGGTGGAGGGCTCACACATTCCCAAATAAACATGAATTTTTTTGCCAGATTGTCATGATACTCACTGTCAGACATATTGAATATAAAAGGACTTCAGACATGAATGACCCCAGCTGAGGGCTTAGGGGTTTAATCACTAGAATTAAACATACTGCACAAAGAAAATTTTATGAGATTTGAATGCTGCTTTAACTGCTTTAACCTAGGACTCGAATTTATATCACTGTTCGTTTCATATTGGCCACAGACCACATAACAATAACATCACAGTGATTTGAGAAGGAGATGTTGTGGTTAATGTTACACAGTTGAATATGACTAGTATTTGATATTTCTATATCATTTTGAGACATTATTATATACCTTTGGTATTAGTTCAAACATTTTTGCCTTTCACATTATTTGTTATGCCATAACAAAGCTAGCATGAATTAGCTAGGCAATCATTTACCATTGTCTTACTAGTAGAACTAGATAATAACTATTTAATTAAATGCACCTCTACATGTAAGATTGAATTGCATTAACTACCATATAATAAGGAGTACCTACTTTCCTGTGTACATCATGTAACAATTGAACACTTATTATTTCTATTATAGTATATACACGTCAGGACGTACTGTACGTCTTGACACCAACTAGGCAATGCCAGTATTTACTGTACATAGTTCCCCTTTCATATAGAAGGCGACTGTTTCGTTTGTTCTGATTACCTTCAGAGGATTTTACTCCTACATGTCCAGTATCGCTACTTCCGTTCCAATTACCCCAACCTTTTCCTATGCCAATCTTAATGTTCACCGTAACGACACCTGGAGTTGTTGAAATGGCTCTTGCAACTATAGCGATCGTCAGCGTGTAAAATATGCCAGGACTATAGCGGGACTAATTACGAGTCGAGTGTTTCACATAAACCCTGTGGGATATTACGGTATCGGCAGAAGGGGTTTTGTAATTAGAGGAACTTTGGACGTACATTTTGGAGAGAGGGAAGTGCGTGGTTGTGTTAAATAGTGTACTAAAGGGAATATATAAGTTAGCCAGAAAAATCTCGAAAATCTATCATTGCACGATCTCTCTCTCTCTCTCTCTCTCTCTCTCTCTCTCTCTCTCTCTCTCTCTCTCTCTCTCTCTCTATATATATATATATATATATATATATATATATATATATATATATATATATATATATATATATATATATTATATAGTATATAACAAAAACGATTGACAAATACTGAAAAATACAGAGTTAAGGATAGTTAATGCAAATGCCTGTATTTCTATTTGTCTACCACTTAATCACACAGAGTCTTTTCTATTTGTGTTATATAAATTGCGCCACATAAAAATAAAACATCTGTTAATTTTGGTTTGACATTTATACAATAGTAACAGGAATCAAACCATTGTAGCCTACTTGGTCTGAGTAAAGTAATAACAAATCAGTCTTACCTACACCACACTTCAGGCTCATAAATCACAAAGTTTGGTGTATATTGAAATATAAAGAGATATGTTATTCATAAATATCATATAGGACGGAAACTGACCTTACGCTATAAATTCTCAAAGTTTTGTCATGCAGTCTTTGAAATTCACATAATAGGAGCGACATGCTGTTAATTCTCTGGTGCCTGGTGTTTTGACTCTCTTCTTAGAAAATAGTCCCACCATGACGAGTCCTCCTTTGTTCCCATCATATCCAGTCTGCTGTGTCATTATAATTGCATGTATTCGGCCAACATTAAAATAACCATTCTCATCATCAGTAGAAGTTCTTGGAATTAAATTATATATATATATATATTATAGTATGTATAATAAAATATTATATATATATATATATTTATGTAATTGTTTATTTATTTATTTATGTATGTATATATATTATTTATTTAGCATTACTCCTTTGATTATCACCTTTACTTAACTGAGTAAAGCAGTGAAGTGGTTTATGTGTACCTGAATTTAGAGATATTTATGTTTTCGTCCCGCAGCTTTCCTTTGTCACCGGAAAACTCACACAAGATTTCTGCAAATGTCCCCTTTGGTGGTGGTCGAGTGACGTCAAGGTCGTGCTTTTCGAGTTGTTGATTTTTTGCAAGTTTATTATGTATTTACATTTCAACTCGTAGTTTTACTTATTCTACAGGTTTG
This sequence comes from Paralithodes platypus, assembly GCA_032716605.1. Taxonomy (NCBI): domain Eukaryota; kingdom Metazoa; phylum Arthropoda; class Malacostraca; order Decapoda; family Lithodidae; genus Paralithodes; species Paralithodes platypus. Next base: position 39,350,491 of record CM064518.1, read on the forward strand.
ATGCGATACAGGATATCAATGGAAAGTATATCCCGTTGTTCCAATGTATTTGTTGTGTGTATTATGTGTTAGAAGAAAACAAAAGGAAAGTCTGCCTGTAACGAGTGCCCCCCACAAAAAAAAATAAAAAAAAAAAAAAAAAAAAAAAAAAAAAAAACACAATTAATAAATGGAAGTGACAGATAGCCAAATTTAATTACACTAGAGTAAACATGTCTGGACACACGGATCATGATGCAGTGTAAGTCGTAGGGTGAAGGAAAGATAAATTAAAGGTGAGAGTTCCAAAGTTTATTTGTTGAATGGAAGAATGGGAAAATCGGTTCACTCTTGGGTTAGATAATTGGGCAGAATATGGATGAAACTGATTATTGTAATATATACGCTAGCAGAGAGAGAGAGAGAGAGAGAGAGAGAGAGAGAGAGAGAGAGAGAGAGAGATGCAACATCGCGGCGTGTACACAGAGAGAGTGTAGGGAAATAGTAAGAGATGAAACGAAAATGCTTTCGACCCCACACTTTCGAAGAGTGCAGTACGAGTGGAACCTGCCCATGCATGCAAATAGAATTCGATTTATGGGTGCACAGTTCCCCGGTACAGAGCATGATGTTGTTCGGGGGTAAAGAACCCCAGAAGAGAGTTGAGCACTTCTAATAGCAATATTCTTTCAATGAACAATAAATCGGGGGCTTTATACCGACTGGTCCCCTTGGTAATGTGTGTGGGGGGAGAGGAGGGGGTAGGGGTTAGCTTAAGGGGAGATTTCCACTTGAGGGATTATTTTCTTTACCACTTTCTCCCTCATGTTTAGCCCCATTGCTTTTGAGATGTTAAGACCTTCGCCCTAGTAGTTTGGATATTTTAAGACATTTTGCCCCATTTCTGTCAATTTTAAGACCTTTCGTGCCGTTAAGGTGTGGATTTTTTCCTGGCGAGCGACAGCGAGCCTGTAATTTAAGAGCAACCGGCCTCCGGCCGGGACATTTTTCTACTGAAAAATGTACAAATTTATCTTGAAAGGGGGTCTAGGGGGTGTAATTTTAAGCTTGATGAAAAAGTAGGGAACAAACTAAATACCTCACCTTAAGCTAGGAGTGAGGTTGAGGGGAAAACTTAGTTCAGAGATTACTATATACAGTATATAATTATATACAGTATATAATTATAGGCATAGACTACAGTATATCTAGTGTAGTATAAAGAACGCTCAGTAAAACAAAAACAAATACAAAATCCTCTAAACATGTTGAGGCGTTTTGAACTGTGTTTATTTATTTCGCGGCAATTTCGGTTCACGGCCGATTTTATCTGTGGCCAATATGGACATAGATGAACGGTCAAATTAGTTCAGTGGGTATTGGCCGAGTGACTAATTCGGCCCGTACCCTCCAAGAACAGTGATTGGTAGAAAATTATGGGTCAATATAATATGTGACCAATTTGATTTGTGCATATTAATATACTTATTATATTCACTGTATTCATATAGTTTGTGTTTGTGTTTTACTATAACTTTCTTTTTTATCTGTGGTTGATTTTATCCACGGCTGCTTTGTTCTCCAGCCAATATAAACTGAACGGTCTGACTGGCCATTGGCATCCACTGAATGTTGAATCGAAATTAATTCAATTCCGTTCGTGCATTGTCGAGAGACTGACATTAAAAACAAATGGGGGGTTATGTCTCTATGCCCATAATTCGGGTCACATAATAACCAACATTTGTATTGCGTAAAATCCTGAAAGTAATCAGTTTGAATTGTAGTAAGTTTAGTGGAGATCAACCAAACACTTCTCATGGTCAGTGTGTGTGTGTGTGGGTGTGGGTGTGGGTGTGTGTGGGTGTGGGTGTGTGTGTGTGTGTGTGTGTGTGTGTGTGTGTGTGTGTGTGTGTGTGTGTGTGTGTGTGAGAGAGGAGGGTTACTATTTTAGATATGGGCGGTGGCTATAATATGTTGACCAAAAAGTTAACTTAGTAAGGTGTACAGACAGGTGAAGGATACCAATGTTGCTTACATATAAATTGATATACGACTAATCTAGTGTTTATAGTGATCGATAAGGAATGCCGAATGTAATACCAATTTGTGTTGTCAATTATTTGTTAATACTGAAGGTTCCTTATACTTTTTTCTCCCATCAATTAGTTTTCCTTTCTTGTGTGTTCTTGCTGATTCTCCCTACCCCTTGTGGGAGTAAGGATTGGCTACTGACTGACTGACTTACTTCAGTCTAGGCTAACATGTTGACCAGGGCCACAATGTGATAACAGTGGCTGGTGTTTACTTCCTGGAGCCGGACAAAAAATCTCGGGTCTCTGGAAAATCGTGAAAGAAAGCTAAAGTTATTGGTTCTGAGAAATAGTGCGGTAAGAACGGTAATACTAATATTTGTATTTGCTTATAATGGTTGATATTATTTGCTCCCAATGAGGCTAGTTTACTGAGCAGCGAGCCCCATCCTGTGGAGGGACGACCATCAGTAAAGCGATACTCTTTACAGGATTAAATACAACACCTTTTCAACACAATCAATTATACGCCTGTTTATTCCTCTCCCCAGATACACTAACATGATCGATAAATTTGTTTCTATTAACCAGCTTATTAAGGGGGGTGACCTGCTTTTTGTTATTTCTGTCCTTTTCTCTCTTTCTCTGGCTTGTATCCATTAGGCCCCATTCAGCCAACTATTTTAAGACGTTTATCCCCATCTAGGTGTCGATTTCTTCCTGGCGAGCGATAGCGAGCCAGCATTATATGAAGAAATCCGGCTTCGCCGGAGACATTTTTCTATCGAAAAATGTACAAATTTAGCCTGGTGTCAAACAAAAATAAAAAATATGCTGGCTCGCTACCGCTCACCAGTAAAAAAATTGACACCTGGATGGGGATAAACGTCTTAAAACAGTAGGCTGAATGGGGCCAAATGGATACAAGCCAGAGAAAGATTGAAAAGGACAGAACAAAAACAGGTCACCCCCCCTTAACTTCACCACGTACAGTACATTGTTTGTAATGGACTGCGGGAGTTTCGTAATACTACTTTACATTTTATGTAAGTTGGTGTCTTTTAGCACATTAACCAAACAATTATTTATATCAATCGACAATTCCTCTTTGTCAGCTCAGATATATTATTATTGTGAAATTTGGTAATTAACTAGTTCTTTTACTTCCCATCGCCTTCAGCCTAAAGAGTCCCTGGGCGAGTCTGTTCTGTCACCTGCACAAACTTTACAGGGAACAAGCACATGTGGGGCTGGTTCAATTTACTATTTGGCTTGGACGAATACATTTTTTGACTAACTTTAACTCACACACACCTACAGTATTTGAGTATGAACGTGATCAAATTTGCAAGCAACCGGACAGTCCGATCTGAACGTGTATTGGGCCCTTAAGGGGGGTCACCGGTTTTGTTTTTATCTTCCCCTCCTTTTCTCTCTTTCCCTGGCTTTTATCCATTTGGACCCATTCAGCCAACTGTTTGAAGACGTTTATCCCCATCCAGGTGTCGATTTCTTCCTGGCGAGCGATAGCGAGCCAGTATTGTATGGAGAAATCCTGCTTCGCCGGAGACATTTTTCTATCGAAAAATGTACAAATTTAGCTTTCTGTCAAAACAAAAAAATATGTATGCTGGCTCGCTCCCACTCTCCAGGAAAATATTGACACCTGGATAGGGGTAAACGTCTTAAAACAGTAGGCTGAATGGGGCCGAATGGATACAAGCCAGAGAGAGCGGGAGAGAAAGAGAGAAAAAAAAAGCGAGGTGGCCTCCCTTAACTGGTCCAGAATTACAGCAGTCCCGTCCCCTGCTATTGTCCTCACACCCCTGACCCAATAAAGTCCCTTGCTGCGTGTCACTCTCTTCTCCATTACCCTCGCATCACCGAAGAGGACAACTTTACACGACACTATATCACAGATGTTAAAAGATATCAACGTGTCGTTTCAATTTGATCATACTCTATTTTGATCAAAATATTATGTCTGCAAATTCCCGTGCTTGCCAGGAGTGCAGTATCCAGTCACACATACTGTATATACAACTAGCATACATTTAAATAGCTATGTTGTTCTTAGAGGTAGTATTCTTTGCATTGGGAGGTAACAATGGATTTAATCAAGATTTTGAAAAACTTACATACATACAACCTGTAATCAGATACTATAGATCGATCCATAGATAAATTTAATAGGGCGTATTCAGAGTGATCAAGTATTTAAGTATGATAGATACGCTACTAGTCAGAACTACAGGAAGGTTACATAGATAAAATTAATGATTTTTTAGAAATGCTCAGTGACAGAGAAGTAGGAGGAAGATAAATTATCAACTTGGTTTATTACCTGTTTATTAGAGGTGATGGTCGAAGGTCGTGACATATGTGCAGGAGAGAGAAAGAGAGAGTGTGTGTGTGTCTGTGCGTGAGAGTGAGTGAGTGAGTGAGAGTGATACAAAGTGAGAAACATTCACATTGTGAGTTGAAACTAAGACAAACTTTGTGATTGTGTTAATACATAAATAATTCTACCCTTTCAAATATCTTGTGAAAACGGAATTAGATGTAATTTATGTTGCTATTTATTCAGGCTAAGCTATATCTGACAACTTGCACTTACCAGTTTGTAAAGTATTCAGTAAAACATTGACATCAAAGGTTTAACCTACCAGGTTAATGGTATGTTACCAGTCTCGCCTGATCGGCTACGTCAAATACGTATATGTTCTTAACATTGCGTAGCCATCATATTTAACACTAGGTTGATAGCAATTTCACAAATATTATACTATTTTCAATATCAATCATTTGGCACCAGCTTACTTATTTTTCCAAGTCGCATAATCGTGTTCAGTAGTTAAGTAAACTAATAATGAAACCCATAGTCATAACACTGACATAATAAAATGCAGTTTAATATTATACCTTTATGCAATATTATCTTCATTTGGCCAATGGTCTTATTTTGCAGTGTCCACTTCCCTTCCTTCCTCCCCTGTCAGTCAGTTCATCAGAGTGTATTGTCTCTCACAACGCCTCAGTTCACATGTTGCTTCCTGGCTCAATGACATCTTTCTCAATATACCACCTCTCTCACCATCAGATCTCAACCTCCCTCCCTGCACCACCACCTCCCTCACCATCAGACCTCATCCTCCCTCCCTGCTCCACTACCTCCTTCACCATCAGACCTCAACCTCCCTCCCTGCACCACAACCTCCCTTACTATCAGACCACAACCTCCCTTCCTGCTCCACTACCTCCCTCACCATCAGACCTCAACCTCCCTCCCTGCACCACCACCTCTTTCACCATCAGACCACAACCTCCCTCCCTGCACCACCACTTCCCTCCCTGCACCACAACCTCCCTCCCTGCACCACTACCTCCTTCACCATCAGACCACAGCCTCTCTCCCTTCACCACCACCTCCCTCACCATCACCCACCAACCTCCCTCCCTCCCTACACCACCACCTCCCTCACTATCAGACCTCATCCTTCCTCCCTACACCACCACCTCCCTCACCATCAGACCTCAGCCTCCCTCCCTGTCTCACCATCAGGCCTTATTCTCCCTCCCTGCACCATCACCTCCCTCACCATCAGATTTCAACCTCCCTCCCTACACCACCCCTTCCCTCACCATTAGACCACTATACCTTCCTTCCTGCATCAGCACCTCCCTCACCATCACACCTCAGCTTTAGGACCCGGCCTCCCACAAGTCTCCGTGAGTGGCACTAATGACAACATTTGTCAGCGGACCGTGGCCACAATCAAAAGACCAAACTTGTCTGAGGAACTTACGACAGCGGAAGTTTCAGCCGTCGCGTCGAACTGCCGGATATAATTGGAGAAGATAACAGGCTTCGTAGAACATAAAACAAACTCTAATGGTAAAAATTAGTTTGCATTACACCCCCCCGTAAACATAGATGTGTGTGTGTTGGGGGGGGGGGGGGGGGAGGATTTTGCTCCCTAGACCTCTATCAAGCATATATCACCCCCCCCCCCCCAGACGCATACTCCATTTTGAGATAATAGTGTACATTTTTTGGTAGAAACATTTACTAGCCGAAGGCCTGTTCCTCCTACTACAGGCTCCCTGTCGCGTGTGAGCAATACACATAAATGACACATAAATGACACATAAATGACACATAAATGACACATAAATGACACATAAATGACACATAAATGACACATAAATGACACATAAATGACACATAAATGACACATAAATGACACATAAATGGCACAAATGGTATAAATATTGGCAACAAAATGGGGTGAAATGTCATACTACTCTCTCTCTCCCTCCACAAACAGCTGGAGTAAAGTCTGCCCTGACATAGTTATAGCCCGACGTCTTTTACACAAACAGGATAACCAGCCAGCACACACCTCTTACAACCCAAGTTATGACCCAACCTAAAGGTCCACTTTAGGTTACATTACTTTATTTTTTACCGGAGTCCGCATGTGAATCTGTTTTAATATTTTGAAGTTTTGTTGCACAAATAGAAGAGGACATAATGGTTACCAAGACGACATCTCCGGTCAATCTCCAATAGTAACATGAATCCTACTAACGAGGAAAGACCCTTAAATTAATAAAATGTCATAATTATATACACACACATGTTTTTATCAAGTAAAATGTTATAGGCATTTCTGCACGTAGGTCATTTTTGCACTCCGTTGGTGAATTGTGATGTGCATAAATACCCATAAAACTGATTATATAGTCAGTTGAGTCCCTATTTATGGGAGTGACGAGGTTATATAATGTTCAGTGACAATATTTTGTTATAATATATCCAGGCTCTATAAAACAAGCTAGTTAACCTGGTGCACTCAAATATAAGTGAAATTTATCATGATTAAAAAATAAAAAATAAATAAAAATCTATTGAAAGCTAATTAACCCCTTCTGTACCGGCGACGTCTTTATCATTTTATTCTTGCTTTATTTAGACGAGTATATGCAGTTTAAGAAGGATCTGTGGTAGTAAAAAGAGTTTAGTGAGATAGCTCGAAGGGTTCATTTAAGGCACTTTTTTAACTGAATAAAAACGATCAATAGTAGTCAGAATAAAGTTTAAAAGACGTCTACGGTACAGAAGGGGTTAAGATTCTAAGTATTATTTGTACCATGATATTAATCATGATAAAACATATTTTGTTACTTAAATTAGTGGATTCAGCCCTTAAGATAGCAACAAACAACTATTCATCGATTCATATTGAGTAAACATCAAACACAAAGAAGTTAAATTTCAATAGTATACTGTATATGGTACAACATCGCACGTATCTAAGTTTCAAATCTTAGTAAGGAAAAGCATTATTTACCGAATATGATCATTGACATTGAGTTTTGGACTTGTATTTTCTTAATGTGATCTTATAGTATATCATGTCATGAAAATTAAAAGAAAACCCCAATCCAATGCCATCAATAAATCATATTTCTAAAACTTTAAAACTTTAAAAATAAAATAATAAAAAAATAAATAAGAACGAAATATTGTCAGTCACTGAAATATAATGATTATATGTATATATATACCGGTACAGTACATGCATATAATTATACCCAACCCGTGGTCTGGAAATCACCACTCGAGTGTTTGTGGCGAGCATGCAATAATCCACTGTAAATATGTAATGAAATAGAAACCCGCAGGCAAACATGAAACTAATTCCCAGTACTTGTCTGTAAACTAGCATGGGAGAAGGGAAGTGTGCCTGGGTAAAGGCGAGAGAGGATTGTGTGGTACTCATCGGGGGATATGTATTCTAAGTGTAGTTAGGAAGATGTGCAGTAGGGCAGTGATCGAGAGAATGAGAGCGAGAACGGAGAAATGGGTAGGTGAGCAGAAGAGCGGGTTTAAGAAGGGAAGAGGATGTGTAGACCAGATATTTGCGTGACATTTTTTATTGAGAAATATCTGAAGAAGTGACAAAAGTTGTGTGCTGACTTGAAGAGAGCGTATGACAGAGTTGATAGAGAAGGCCTGTGGACAGTATTGAAAATATACAGAGTAGCAGACCTGTTGCTCAAACGGTGATGAGCATGTACAAGGGAGCAAAGGCGGCAGTGCGTGTGGAGAATGAGCACAGCAAGTTCTTTGATCTGAATGTTGGGTTAAAGCAAAGGTGTGTGATGTCTCCATGTTTGTTCAATATATATGGATGGAATCATGAAACCAATACAAGGAAAAACAGTATATTTAAGTGTACCGCTGATAAGGGAAGAGTAAGGTTGTCTTTGAAAGGGGTGCAGTTTCAGCGTGTGAGGTTAGGTTATAGAGAATGTTGGCTCATTTAATTATTTGGGCAGTGTGTTAAGTACAGATGGGAGTATGGAGGAAGAAGTGCGAAGGAGGGTGCGAGGGTTCTAGGAACAAGGAATAGGGTAGTCAGCTTGGAAGTAAAGAACTCATTGTACGTAAGTGTGGTAATCCCGATATTGACTTACTGAGTGAAGCATGGATGTTGTTGGAGAGACAAATCAAGAGTGAGAGGGATGGAAATTATTTGCTTGAGAAGTGCGTATGGAGTTACATGGAGGGATAGACAGACAAATGAGGAAGTACGAGAGTGGTGTGGTGTGGATGTGTTTGAAAGTGTGAAAAGGAACACCTTGAGATGGTTCGGCCATGTAGAACGTATGGGAAGTGAGAGAATGACTATGAGAGTGTACGAGAGTGAGGTGGAAGGACAAAGAGGGAGAGGCCGACCAAGAGTGAGGTGGAAGGATAGCGCTGAGAGGTATATCCGTGAATGCGGTATTGGATGGAGGGAGGGGCGTCGACGGGGGACAGAGGTGCATAGCGGCGATTTATTCGTGGTCACCCCTTCGGGGATATGTTGTATGGCAATAGATAGACTTTTGTTTTCGCTGGAGGTACCTAGTTTCACATGGAAAATAGTTTCACTCTCTTTTACCTATTCGTGGCCTAGTGGTTAGAGGACTGTGCAATTCACGCTGTATGGTGATAGACTGACAGACGTTTAGGCTCGAGTCCCCATGAAGGCTCTTGTGAAATATAAAGGCCCCCTACCCACAAATATATATATAGTATATATATATATGAGAGAGAGAGAGAGAGAGAGAGAGAGAGAGAGAGAGAGAGAGAGAGAGAGAGAGAGAGAGAGAGAAAATCTTCAACTAAGTAAAAATTAGGAACAATGTATTGCCATTATTGCAGAAGCTCCATTAGCCTTTATTAACTTTTATGTTTCTGTAATATGAACCTAGTTCATAATCAAATTCTTTCCTTCGGAAACAACTTTGTGTCCTTTTATCACATAACAACTCTTGCTGAGAACTCCATCCACTTTTTCATGTCAGAACTATAAGAATGGCCAGTGTGAGGGCTGGTCCTGTCCAGAGTGAGGTTTGACATCTTCTACCCAAAATTAGTCTTTGTAGTCTTTTCCTGTAGCCTACTACTTTTCCTACTTCAGGGGCGGGATGCTAGGCATCCTCCTTCCCTTATAAAATTAACTTACTAGACGAGACAGAGAGAGGGGCGAAGGAACGTGAAAGTGGCCCGGACCCTAAGAAATGGAACTTTAGATGTTGCTTCTGTTCGGGTTTTCGATTATTTCCAGAAATTTTCCAAAGTTTAAAACACTTGCATGAAGTAGATAAATATGTCCAGAACACAATGTTTTATATATTTTTTCAAAATTGTTGTAAGTTTTGTATTATCCGATATATAGACCTTATAATATAGCCTACTCGGATAGCACGTGACGTGATAATTATAGATGACATCACGGACTATCAAAGTAGTAAGTGTAAGGTCGATATATCGAAAAATAAGAAAATTACACCAATTTATCTCCTTTATGCAAGTGTTTACAACTGATAAAATTTCGGAAAATATTTGAAAACCCGCCGAAATTAATAAGTGAATTAACTATTACTGTGTGTAATATGTATTAGACTCATCATTATACATTTAAGTTTATTTGTATTACAACTTTAGAAATAGAAGTAGCTTCCATCTATATTTCATTTAATCAGGCAATATAAAGGGCAACGGTTGTAAAGATACTTTTTTTTTTTTTTTTTTTTTTTTTTTTTTAAAGAGACAATGAACGGAGGAAGGAAAAACACAGATAAAACAAAAAGGTCCATGTGCCTAAAGGCATCCTCCATTCATAAAATGTTTGTAACAACTGGATTTAAACATTTGTAGATTGTAAGTTTGTGGAAAGCAATTCGAGGGAAGTGAATTCCAAAGAGTAGTAGCTCTGGGGATAAATGAATTCTGATAAGCAGAAGTTCTGCATTGTGGAGGAGAAAGTGTAAATTCATGGGCGCTTACTGCTTGTAAATATATAATATCTATTACGCAGCTCACGCAGACTACTGCTTAGCTATACAAATACATCGAGAGGCAGCGTTGCCAATGTCTGGCCGGTGGATAACCGAATTCTGCGTCACCCTTTAAATTTAGTTTAGTTTATGTATCTATTCCTCACACCATGTGCCATCTTCCTCTTTCTCTTTTTCCTACAGGAGTCCTAAGAAACTCTAACATCAAGAGGAAATTGACCCAAAGTCGAGATATTAACTTTTCTCGTCCTTGGCTTTTGATGCTCCTTTTAGCAACTAACGTTCCTGAAAATTGTCTCTTCATTTTAGATGGTATGTCGCTGGTAGCGACATTTTTTAAAAGTAAAGTTGTCTTTCCACGTAACTTAATTCATGATCAAGTGCTCTTTTTGTATGAGATAAGAATAAATGTTATATATATATATATATATATATATATATATATATATATATATATATAATTATATACAGGGGAATAATATAATATGTTCAAAAATGTACGGATGTATTCACCAAACAAAACATTTACGGATGTATTCACCAAACAAATATAGATCTTGTTACTGTATGACTTCTGGGGTGAGTTTTCATTATTTCGGAGTTATGACAAATGTAAAAGTTTATTGAATATAATGTCCATGGTGTGGACAATTATTTGTCCATACCTAGTCTACACATGATCTTAATTTACAGATATACAGTTTATGTTCTATCTATCTATCTATCTATTGCCTGACGCCGTGATCCCCGAAGGGGTGGCCACGAACGAACCGCCCCCATGCACCTCTGTCCCCAGTCAGTCGACGCCCCTCCCCCCAACCAGCACCGCCTTCGTTCATGTAGTTCCTCACTCCATCCTTCCACCTCATATTCGGTCTACCTCTCCCCCTCTGTCCCTCCACCTCGCTCTCGTACACCCTCTTAGTCATTCTCTCGCTTTCCATACGTTCCATATGGCCGAACCATCTCAAGTTGTTCCTTTTCACACTTTCCAGCACATCTACCTCCACACCACACCTCCTTCTTACTTCCTCATTAGTCTGTCTATCCCTCCATGTAACTCCGCACGCACTCCTTAAGTAATTCATTTCCACTGCTCTCACTCTTGGTCTGAGTCTCTCAACCAACGTCCATGCTTCGCTTCCGTAAGTCAGTGTCGGGATTACCACACTGTCATGCAAGGACTTCTTCACTTCCATACTGACCACCCTATTTCTTGTTACTGCTTTTAGCGTTCCTACAACCCTCTTCCCCTGTTGTACCCTCTCCCGCACCTCTTCAGTTTATGTTAACTAGGTAATTTTAGGATGATCGCATTACTAATGAAATGTCTAGGCAACGTTCCAACATTATTGCACTGATGCTCTGCCGTGGAGAAGAAAGCCGTTGTATATTCTGCTGGTTAATTAATCAGTTTAATTAAGTTTCATCCAACATCTCGATACAGCGACATAATTCAACGGTGCTCACTATACCTTGGCGAAACTGAATACATCACAGAACAATATTATCGATGCAGAATGAAATAGTATTTTCCTTCACAATTCGTCAATCAAATTTACCGATAACATATAAATGAGTAATAGCCTATATACAAAATAATCATGACTCCCCCAAGAATATCATAGGGTATTATGGTCATATGCTGTGTGTCCAACGAATACGTCCCTAAGCGTATGAAACACTTAAGGGGGGCCACCGCTTTTGTTTTTTATCTTTCTCTCTTTCCCTGGCTTGTATCCATTCGGCCCCATTCAGCCAACTGATTTAAGACGTTTGTACCCATCCAGGTGTCAATTTCTTCCTGGCGAGCGATAGCGAGCTAGCATTGTATGTTTTCCGGCGACATTTTTCTATCGAAAAATGTACAAATTTAGTTTGCTGTCAAAACAAAAATATATATATGCTGGCTCGATACCGCTCATCAGGAAAATATTGACACCTGGGTGAGGTAAAACGTCTTAAAACAGTAGGCTGAATGGGGCCGAATGGATAAAAGCCAAAGAGAGAGGGAGAGAAAGAGAAAAAAAAGCGAGGTGGGCTCCCTTAAAGAATCACCCGATATATAATATGAGTGTGTAATTAAGAAAGAATACATTATCTAAGGCTCTATATTATGACAACTAGAATACATTATCTAAGGCTCTATATTATGACAACTAGAATACATTATCTAAGGCTCTATATTATGACAACTAGAATACATTATCTAAGGCTCTATATTATGACAACTAGAATACATTATCTAAGGCTCTATATTATGACAACTAGAATACATTATCTAAGGCTCTATATTATGACAACTAGAATACATTATCTAAGGCTCTATATTATGACAACTAGAATACATTATCTAAGGCTCTATATTATGACAACTAGAATACATTATCTAAGGCTCTATATTATGACAACTAGAAACAAATACAGTATAGTAAGATTTTGGAGGCAGGGGCCTAGGAATCCTACTCCCCTCGTAATATTTTCCTACTCATCTAGGCAGAGAAAGGGGCGAGGGAACGTGAGAGTGGCCCCAGATACTGAGAATTAGAACCCTTGAATGTGGTTTCTGTTCGGGCTCTGTCTCGTGTCTGCCACCCTCAGCAATGGGGTATGTGCCTGATTATAAAACATACACACATACAATATTAATATTAGCTTAAAGGCAATCTTAAGCCCTAAGCAATATTGTTTGTGAACTTGTGTAAACATTCTGTTGAGATCTTGTATGGGTACCGGTAAACTGTAGTTTTCCGATGTCCTTGTGCCATGGCAATAATGAAAAAAAAAAAAAAACATCAAGTAAAACACCTGCAATCAAAATTTCAAAATAATCCAGTACGATCACAACAGACATTATGAAATATAATGTGCTTGTTAGTATTGTATATATACAGTAGGTATGCAACTAATGTATGAATTTTGTTTTTGTTTTTCTTGCATTATTACAAATATACGTTTATTATTTAATGGCATGTAATTTTTTTTTTCTGAATCAATTAATCCATTTACATTAGCTTTGTTATAGGCCTACAGCCATGTCAACATTTATGTGTGAATGTTGCTAGGAAGTACCGCCGTGAGTATTGTGAAATATTATCACAAACTAATAAATAATTTGTCGGGTTCATTATAGGGAAGGCCTGGGTAGGGTAGGAGTGAAGCAAGATTTAAACAAATGACATCCTAATAATATCATTTTGCGCGTAGCTGACTGTTTGGTTGTAACCCATTATCAAAGTTTCAAGGTGAAGGACGGTTTCTCGTATCGACACCACTAGGATAAGGAGTTAAAATATATAGATGGCTGTGTGCCTTACAGCATTTATTAATGAAACAGGACACACAATATATCTTTGCTAAAATTATTAACTGTTCTGAATAATTGGCATTAGTAATGTTAAACTACCACATTGGCGTATGCAGTTTAAGACGATGAAGGCCATTCAATACTTGTATATGTGTCACAAATCAGCCACTGTAGTCCCGTGATACCAAAACAATACCATTATATTTTCAATCCAAATGTCCCATGGCTTACAGAAAGCATATGGTATCCACAGTAAGGTAAATATACAAGAGGAATGAGATTTAGTCCAAAACTTTGAACGAAGTAGTTTGTAAAACTCGTGGAAATCCATTACACTGGGCGTTAATCTGAGAGTTACGCAAACACCTTCCGTCGGGAATAACAACTGGTTGGAATACACTGGACCATAATAACCAGGCAAGACTAATGGAATGCTTAATAATGAAGACATTGCTTACCATGAAGTATTTTTGATAAATATCCTGCGATATTAGAATGATGTATTTTCACCAGGTACTGACACAGAATTATTAGCTTTATACCTTCTCACATAAAGGATTGATATTAATTATGTTTTGTTTTAAGTACATTATGTTCATTAGTAATTATGTCTAGAAAATCTATTGCCATAAAAAATAGTAGTATCTAAATCTGGAAAAATACCGCATAAGTACTGTGTACTAAACACAGCGAATGATCTTGAATTAGGAGGCATTTATTCATTTATTACTTAAATAATATATTAAAAGAAACGCATATTCTGCTCTACAGCATACTTTGGTTGCATCTGCAAACTCATAATCCCAAGTCTCTCTCTCTCTCTCACAGTGCATGTTCTGCCCAGGTCTGCTTTAATCATGTGCTAGTAACAGCATCAAGTAAATGGGGTCGTTTACATTCTTGATAAGATCGTAATATATGCTGCAGGACTAAATAGCCAACACAACATTCTCTCTACCAGGTTCACTCTCTACATTACGTTTATCTACATACCTGGGCAGTAAAAACATTCACAATTTCACGTTAAACTGTGTAAATAAGATCTGTTCAGAGGTTAGGCAGCTTGGCAATGGTGAGATCAGTTGCGATGGTTTCACATACTACTGGCCTGGCTGTGGCAATGGTGTTCGCCAAAGGGTGATGGCTGTTGCGATCTCTTCCGCCCTGGTTTGCACAGTTGTGGGGGTTACACCTGTTGACGAGCGTATGCTGCTGCTGAGGATGAAGCACTCTATGGGCTTCATTTATCTTGTTGCAGTGTATGCTTCGACCGAGATGAGTACTTTATAAGAGAAAAAACAAATGTTCTCCACCAAGCTCGAATCTACTGTTGTCAAGTGCCACTCGCGGGCCACACTTGTTGTCCTTGGGAAATTCAATGCAGTTAGTTACACACATAGACCTGGCTATGAGGTATGCATCGGTCCTCATGGCTCTGGTATCAGGAATGTCAACAGTTCTCTCTTCCTGATTTTTGCAAGGTCCAGAAATTTGAGGATTGTGGGGTTCTGGTTTCAGAGACCAGATCCACATTACTGGACTTGGTACTTCAATGCTGGTGGTGTGGCCAAGGAGATTGCTCACATACTCGTAAGCACTCGTTGGAAGATCCTCCAGAGCTGCAGGGCTTTTAGGAGTACAAAGGAGTACAAAGGAAATCAAGAAACAACAGGTCTTGTGACCCCTCTAGGCTGCTTGTCCTCCAAAACACTGAGGATCAAGTGTCCAAACAGTGGATTAGAGTGGATAAGGGAAAATTGGAAAGGGAACTACTGCCCTGGAACTAATGTCCGTGGCAGGATTAGGATGTTAGTAGGGGACAGTTGGGTTAGTAACATAACACAGTTATAAGTGATCTTTCGTATATCTAGGAACAGGAGAGTAACATCTTAGTGATATATATAGTATACGCAATTATCCTTGATGAATCTGTGGAGGGAAAAACATATAGTTATTAATTTACAAACGCAGTCAGTCACGGGTTTGAGGCAAGATATTTGTCTACGCGAAGTTTAAAAGAATCAACGGTGCTGCAGTCTATAACGTCTCGGGGAAGCCCATTTCTCAAGTTGACAACTCGATTGAAGAAGATATTCTTTAATCTGTGTAAGTTAAAAGATTTACCAATAATTTTGCAACCGTTTCCCCCCTTGTAATTAGATTGGTCGATAGTAAAGTACTTATTACAGTTCATATTGTCAATGCTTTTGGTGATTTTCAACACTTAAATTAAGTCGTCTCTTAATCTGCACTGTGTTAAGGAAATCGATTTAGTTCTCTAAGACGCTCCTCGTATGGTTTGTTCTTTAGGCTAGGTATTATTTTGGTAACTTTGCATTGAACTCGTTCTAGCTTGACTATATATTTTTGGTAGTAAGGGCACCAGGATTGAATGCAGTATTCCAGAAGAGAGCGGACTAAGGAATTGTAAAGAGTTGGGATTACTTCTTTTGATTTATGTTCAAATTACCTGCCTATAAAGCCAATTATTTTGTTTGCCTTCTTAACAACTTCTGTACACCGTTGACTGGGTTTTAGGTTACTCGATATTGTTACTCCCAAATCAGTTTCTCTGTCTACACTCTTAAGCTGGGTGCCATTCATCGAATAGTTTGCTTTCTCATTTCGGTTTCCGATATATAGTACTTTACATGTATTTGCAATGAAACTCATTTGTCAAATTTGGGCCCAACATGACAACTTATCTACCTGTAGATGTTCTCTGCCCCATCGGAGCTAGTTGAGAGATCAGAAGATAGGCGTGCTATGGCCTCATCGTTTTAGTTTTGAATTTAATTGTATGTTGGGTCGCCACCCATTCGATGAAAAAAATACTTACAGTCGTCTGCAGTTAAAAGTAGCATATATTTGTTTAGATGATACTGATTATCTAATATAATATTCTGAATCAGTCTCTTAAATGACATATCCTCAACAAGTGTTATCCTCAATCAATGTTCACTGTTCCAGCCAGGATTATTGTACTGTACTGTACTGTGATTAGGTATTTAATATATATCTACTGTACCTACCTCGCTATCTATGTCTCACACACACTTAAACATCACAAACGTTTGTATATGCAAATTTATACGAGCAAATGCTAAACTATATTCAGTTCCAGAGAGAGAGTGACAATAGAGGGAGAGAGGGAGGGAGTTAATTAAATTGTAGAGTTAATTACTTTTCACGGACCACTCCCTGACTGAAAAATTCCACTAACATTTATCATTGTATGTTAAAAAGCATACATACACATTTACAGCTTGCTTCTTACGTGCTTTAATAATACAGACACAAAATAATATCACGATACTCAACCATTCGTTAAAATTCAATTAAGCTACCCATATTAATATTTTCAGATGCCTACAGCATATTGATGGTTCCTACATTTTTAACAACAAAATACGACGAACCTGATTTATACTGCATGGTCTGGTTGGGAAGTTGCCAGAATCATAACTACTTTTGGTGTGGTTGATTTGAAGGATGGCTCAAAGCCGTGCTGAAGTATTAGTAAATATGATTATATATTGGAGTATTTTTGTCCTTAGAATGATTATAATCTACTCAATCATACTGCGGAATGTGGCACTAGAAGATATAGTACACAATTCGCGGTATGCTCGAGGTGAATAGTTTACCCATTCCGAGAGAATCTAATGAATATGAATAAGGGGCAATTAGAAGTGGTTAGGTTAGTTACCATACCAATTGTTTAATTTACATCTCTCTCTCTCTCTCTCTCTCTCTCTCTCTCTCTCTCTCTCTCTCTCTCTCTCTCTCTCTCTCTCTCTCTCTCTCTCTCTCTCTCTCTCTCTCTCTCTCTCTCTCTCTCTCTCTCCTTTCTCGCTCTCTCCTCTCTCTCTCATCGCTCTCTCTCTCTCTCTCTCTCTCTCTCTCTCTCTCTCTCTCTCTCTCTCTCTCTCTCTCTCTCTCGCTGTGTGTGTGGCTTAGGAAGAGGTAAGAAGGAGGTATATAAGTAAAGTTAAGAGGCTTCTATAATGCTCTCTACCTGTAACAATACTGTCGCCCAATTGTCAACTTTATTATTATATTACAAATTGAGGTCATCAAAGTCTTAATTAAACGTTATTCTGTCATGTTATTTTAGCTATTTAACAACTTTGCTTACCTTAAATATAAGTTTTTATTTTGCTATCGTAGCATCAAGTAACTATTGTATGCATTTGTTTACTACATACGTGTTTGCCTTACGCAGTTTTATAGAAAGTTATTTGGATAGTTATTTTGCTTCATCCAATCGTGTAGGTAACTTTCTCGAGTATGAGATAAGTATTATTGTCTACCTAATATTTTATGTGAATAAAATCTTTCTAAGTCGGCTTAGAGTTAATAAGTTTTACTTAACAGTGCTGCTAATTTGGAACAAAATCTGAAATTAGTTAAGATTAGTATTTCTTTTGGAGAAGACTCTTGGAAGATCTAAAACCTTCTGGCGTGTCCACACTTAGTAGTTTAACAACTCCCCCACTCTTATCATTGAGCAACAGATATCTTAAAATATAACTCCTTTATGTGTTTGTTTTTCTTCTCGTTATGGGAATAGAATAGATAATGAACTCTCACATTTTCTTCCATGTATTTGTTCAAAATTATACTGATTTACGTATTATTATATGTACCATTATGAAATATTCTTAACATATCCTTGTATTTAATAGAAAATGCTTTTAGGTATATTTATTCTGTGTCACTATATAATAATTAATCAATACGTGCATGGAATACTTAATTATCTAAGGAGAGAGAGAGAGAGAGAGAGAGAGAGAGAGAGAGAGAGAGAGAGAGAGAGAGAGAGAGAGAGAGAGAGAGAGAGAACACGAAATCGAGGAGGTGTGTGGGCCATGAGAGGTAGACTGTTAATTGGTATATCGTTACTGATGTTGCAAGGATAATTTGTTACTGAGAGTAAATGTTAACAGGAATCTGCCTGGTACGGGTTCATTCACGGATTTTTTTCATACACCACCCATATCCCACCCAGGCAATATGGATAATGTGTTGTGTGTAGTGTATACAGCGAGGGTTCAATGTTATTGTGCGATTGAAATGGCTATGGTTGTGAGTTTTGTTTGTGACCAACGTAATCAGCTCAACCTTGCTATTGGTGGGCATATTTACTACAGTTAGCGAATTATATACTGTACAGTGCATTCTCCAATATTTTATTTTGAACAACAATTGACTTCAGAAAATATATTTGGGAACCTTGATGCATATATAAATAGATATAACAAACTTCGTTACAGTGAATACATATTTCGTCTTTATAAATTGTGTAATATAGAACCAACTGCTTAAATTATTTATGCCCGTATCATAATCCATATCGCGATCATGTTGACGTCATCAATGTATCAATCCTAAGCCCGACCACAATAATAGATGCAATATCCTGGGAAAACGACAGGTTCATCATTGCAATTAGTATGGATATTTCAGCCCCTTATAATCAAATGGATTCCTGGCTAAATTCAACGCATTTGTAAATCATTTAGCCACTGTAGTATTTAGTATTAACGATATGTGCGGCCATCGACATATTCATGTTCATTCAATCAAGAAATGGGTATCTGAAACATTTCCCTGGCTTTGCTTCAGCTACAGATTTGTATACGTTATATGATTAGTTCAGTATTTAGATTGCTATTTTGACTGGTGTAGTGTTAAGATTTTTTTCTTTTCTACGAGTAATACTTAGTACTGTACTTTTTTGCACTTATTAATAGTAAGCTGAATAAAACTACCTATTGCCTGACGCCGTGATCCCCGAAGGGAATACTTTTGATTTTGTTATTGTATATTTCCGCTTACAAAATAATATTACAATTCAATATCCTATGCATTAGGTATTTTATATATTGTTTTTATCTGTACAGTATTATATTTCCACAATATGTTTTTTTATTCAATTTCAGTAAGTTTCAAGAGGGGTGTTAGGAAATCTATCATAAAAGTTGTATATTCTATCTATCTATGCAGGCCCAATCCCCACTTTTCCCTTTTGTATATTTTATTTTTTAGATTGATAGATCTTCACACCATTTGTCGTATCCTACTTTTGTCGCTCGGTATCTTAAGAATCCTATTTCATGTATATCATTCATGTAGGTGGTGCAGTTTTTCGGTTGGTTTCCCCTCCCATCTGCCAGGATTGTTAAGGGAGCCCACCTCGCTTTTTTCTCTTGCTCTCCCTCTCTCTTTGGCTTGTATCCATTCGGCCCCATTCAGCCTACTGTTTTAACCCTTGTCGGACGGGGACATTTGTAACTTTTACTACCTGGCAGGCAGGCAGATTTACCCTAAACGAGCATCATTCCATGCTCTTTGTCATGCATAAACAAAAGCCAGAGCGTAATACAATTATGTATCCGTGAAAGGGCGATATTAGAGCTTTCCAATGACACCTGAATCATCCTTGTACGACAACGGGTTCGTTTGCAACATCGGTTCGCTTGCAACGATGTTGCAACGCGAGTACAAAAAGCCTAAAATACGGTAATTTCCCGGGATTTTACCCTGTCTAGCGAGGCGAGGGAGATGTAGGTAGGTGTTATACACGTCAGAAACCTCGCTAGGCTCGGGCCAAGCGGTCAGAGCCCACCTGCGGTCCTCCCACCCCGTGGACCCTCTCTCAGAGCCGATAATGTGTTCAAAATCCCTTGTGACTTAAGTCGGGACCCGCTAGTTAGGCCATGGTTCTCTCACCCGACTTAAGTCGAGAGCCGCGGCTTAGGTGTTAAGACGTTTACCCCCATCCAGGTGTCAATATTTTCCTGGCGAGCGGTAGCGAGCCAGCATATATACATTTTTGTTTTGACAGCAAGCTAAATTTTTACAAATTTCGATAGAAAAATATCTCTGGCGAAGCCGGATTTCTCCATACAATGCTAGCTCACTATCGCTCGCCAGGAACAAATCGATACCTGGATGGGGATAAACGTCTTAAAACAGTTGGCTGAATGGGGCCGAATGGACACAAGTCAGGGAAAGAGAGAAAAGGAGAGAAAGATAAAAAAAAAAGCCGGTGACCCCCATTAAATACACATGATATTGCTCTCCATCTCTTGTCAAACAATATTGTAATTTCAGGCATTGTTCCCCAAATCAATGCTTAGAACCGTTTCAATATTGTAGCCACCAGTGCATATCTTCAATATCGTACACAACACAGTTTAATTTGGTTCTCTCACTCGTTTAACTTTGGGGGAGACACTTGTTACAGGCAGCTTTACCTTTTGTCTCCTTCATACACATAGGAATGTAAATATAACTACACATACACACACTCACTCTCTGCTATGCACCTATACATACACACATTCAATCTACAGTATGATATACACCTACACACACTCACTATTTGCTACACACACACACACACACACACATACACCCACTCACTCTCTGATAATTATACACTTATATACACAAACACTCACGCTCTGCTATACACCTATATATACATACACTCAATCTCAGCTATACACCTAAACTATACACACCATCACTCTCTGTTTTACACATACACTTATTCTCTCACTTATCTTATGTTCACCCATTGATATCATACACACACAGTGAAATGACTGGTGAACCACTACGGAAGAAGATTAAAAGAAGGAAATTGAAAATCTGAAAGTGAGTTTGCGTTTTTTAACTTTGTGTGTGTGTGTGTGTGTGTGTG
Source organism: Paralithodes platypus (assembly GCA_032716605.1). NCBI lineage: Eukaryota > Metazoa > Arthropoda > Malacostraca > Decapoda > Lithodidae > Paralithodes > Paralithodes platypus. Next base: position 39,371,879 of record CM064518.1, read on the forward strand.
TGTGTGTGTGTGTGTGTGTGTGTGTGTGTGTGTGTGTGTGTAGTATACAAAAGTGTATACCAATGTGAGTGAGTGTATGGGCATTTGAGTTAGACCATCTGTGTGTGTATTCCAGTGAGTTGTGTTTGTATGTATGTGTGTGTGTGTGTCTTGTGTGTTTCCATTTACCTTTAATTAGGACACAAAATACTCGTAATGAAAGATAAAATTGTTAAATAGTTGACTCGATTTCAGCTACTTTTTGACTCGAATAATGTACTCCCAATACATTCGTCGGTAAATTGTTTGTGACACCGGCTTTATTATCTAACGTTCCGGACTATATATAACCCGTCTTCAGAGTCTGTCCGAAGATGGATTGAGCCAGCGTCACACAAACTATTTTTCTGGCAATATTTTGGAGCCACTCTCGTCTGGTAACTTCAGAATTACATTTTTAGTTGTCTTAAGCCACCAAACATGCTGTAATTTTAGTCTAGTTTCTGATATCAATGTAAAAAAAAAATGTAATATTGCGAGAAATAACTTGCTCCTAGAAAATTGTTCATGTGATATTCCCTTTTATATATAAATGCGCTCATGTGACGCCGTCTATATATAGACGGCGTCACATGAGCGCATTTTTTTGGCAATTTTTGATGAGCACGTTTTTCTTTTGCGGCTTTCTTAATGGCATTGGAAGCTAGATCAATGTTATACAACGTGGGGCGCACGCACACACACAGTCATTACAATACTATGCCACCCCTACGGGCTACATAATTAAAAATAATGTCAGACAGGTTGGGAGAGAGATATCCTGACCAGGATGAGTGGGTTACGCCTTTCATCTTCCGTTCCTACAATCACCTGTCCTCCCTCCCTGCTTACTTTAAAATGTCAGCATTGCTTTTCTAAACCTTCGTTATCTGTCAATGACCTACTGTAGACTTCTGCGTAATCTTGAAGTAACACTATTAATTAATTAATTACGTAGCCTGAGAGAGAGATATCCTGACCAGGATGAGTGGGTTCGAATCCTGGTCAGGATATCTCTTTCCATGGCTACGCATTTAATTAATTAATAGTGTTATTTCAAGATAATGCGAAAGTCAAGGCCATTGACAAATAACGAGGGTATACAAAGGTAAAGCTGACATTCTAAAGTAAAGAGGGAGGGAAAACAGGTGAATGAAGGAATGAAAGATGAAAGGCGTAAAACAACGAACACACTGGAAACCAATTATACTGTATTGACACTATTATAGCATGTTATACGTTGGTACAGAGTAGCTCTATTACACAAAATAAAGTTATGAACAATTAATTTTCATTTACTTGCATCGAAGCACCACATTTCTCACAAAAACTTAATAACACTGTGCTCTACTATTTTTATAGTAAGCTCTTGGTTTGTGAAAAGTCTTGAATCAACAAGATAAGTGATTAATTGGTGTGATTGCACCTGTCGCACAGCTCCATGGCACGAAAGTTAGCTCACTTTTCCCGCCTTTATATAAATGACGAAAATCAGTGCCTTGAGTACCATCGAATCCTCTGTGAGTTGAATACCTTATGTCCAACTCTCTTATGAGGCGCTCCGACGAAATATAAATACAATACAAAAAATAAATAAAATAAAGACCACAAACACACACATTGTTACATACACACACACACACACACAAATAAACGAGAAATGAATTAGGTGGCTTCATTCGCTCTGACGCTGGTTTCTTCTGAATGTAAACAAACACAGTGCGCTCCGACAACAATCGCCGCCAATATTGGGGGTGAACAACACATCACATCACCACAATTGCCCTAGAACACCTAACACAAAACACATATATATAAATAAAAAATACAAACACAACAAACCCAAACATCTCCGCTATCTATTGTTAAATTAATAAAACGCAAATCGTCGTAGTTGTTACGTATCAAATGTTTTAAAATGGCGCTTGTCTCCTTTGTAAATACCCTATTTTTGTTTTAGCTTGCATCACTCTAGCTACGATTTGGATATTAGATAACTCAACTAACTACTCTAACCAAACCTATGATGGGTTAGATTAAGGTAGTTAGGCTTTATAACTAAACTTTCGTAGCCTCTATCGACCTTGTCATGACTTTCAAATATTTACACAAACATAATTTATTGTTGTGTTATTCAAGTGGTGATTCAAATATTCATGAGCAAACTAACAAAATCGGCGTCTTTAATATACACATAGACCATAAAATGAATTGCAGTTGCTAGACAAGAAATGCAAATCAGTTACCCATCAAAATTAAATATTACATGTTACACATCAAAGAAAATTGTAGGTTTAAGGGTAACTAAATCATCTCTCTCTTTCCTTTCTCTCTCTATTCAAGTGGTGATTAAAATATTCATGGGCAAACTAACAAATTCGGTGCCTTTAATCTACACAAAGACCATTAAATGAAAGGCAGTTACTTGATAAGAAAATACGAATCAGTTACCCATCAAAATTAAAGGTAGATATGTTACACATCAAAGAAATTTGTAGGTTTAAGGGTAACTAAATCATCTCCTCTCTCTCTCTCTCTCTCTCTCTCTCTCTCTCTCTCTCTCTCTCTCTCTCTCTCTCTCTCTCTCTCTCTCTCTCTCTCTCTCTCTCTCTCTCTCTCTCTCTCTCTCTCTCTCTCTCTCTCTCTCTCTCTCTCTCTCTCTCTCTCTCTCTATATATATATATATATATATATATATATATATATATATATATATATATATATATATATATACAGTATTACATCCTAGGTAACTTTACTCTCAGGGACTCGTAGATTCAGTAGGTTCTTCTTGGTCGTGACGATGTGCGCGGACTTTAGAGGAAAGGATTTAGATAAGAGCATAACACACCACATGGTAAATGCTAATAACATAAGAAAACACCTATTCTCTGCATATTTATATTTTATTTGTTAGGCAGAGGATATTTGGCCGAAATTCTGGTAAATAGTTCGTAAAACCTAACTTACCAAACATATTCGTCCCTAAATTGAGGTAGTTTATGCTTGGTACTGGTAAGTGAGATTCTGGAGGATCCTGTCGATCAGGGATCTTAGGACAAGTATCCGCTACCTTAATCTGATTAATAACAAAGCGTAACTAATCAAACCTAACCTATCCAATCTGTACTACTTATTCTCACCAAATTTGGTCAGATTAGGTTTATTGGGCTCATTCGTAGTTCCATAGTTAAAAAATGGTGAAGACAGACGAAAATGGAAACATTGATAGATAGCCATTTTTCCCGATTTTCATGTTATGCTTTTTATATTTGAGACTCCGTGCATATTAACCAAATTCAAGATACGTTACGAGTCAATATGTCTGGACACATGAAAGTCGAAGTAGTTTAAGTCGTGGGAAGGGGTAAAGATAGGCTGAGGGAGAGAGTTCCAAGGTTTACTTGTTGAGTGGAAGAAATACTGGGATTATTGGTTCACTCATGAGCTAGAAAGTTTGACAGAAAATTGCATTGTGTTGAAAGTTGGGTATCACTTGCTTATCGTAAGGGAGGAGGTTTAGACTGATAAATATCTAAAGAATACAGATTACTGTAATAATAGCGAGATGCAACATTGCGACGTGTAAAGAAAGATTATAGATAATTAGTAAATGGAGGAGTGTTGATGAGAAGAATTAATGTTTTAGACTCTATCCTTTCAAGAAGTGCGGTATGAGTACAAACAAATACTGACCAATAAACACAATTATTGAATAAGTAATAAACTTAAGAAGGGGATATTTATTCAAAACATTAAGACGGCTGTTAAATACAATATATAAAATGTAACTAAACTAAGATTCTCCTGCCAAATAATGTTCTATACTAACCTAAATATGGTTAGCTTTGGTTTAGAAATAGTGACCGAAGACGAAATTAGAATGAAGTTGTTAACCCCTTCGGCATGGTGACATCACTTTTGTCGTCGTCTGGTTACCATTAAACGATTTTATATAACTTAAAATCTACCTCTAGGACTCAAAGAGGTAAATCCGATCTCAATAAATAGTCTGAATAACATAGGTCATCCTTAAACTGCATATGATAGTTTAATGTTTGCCAGAATCAAAGGTAAAAATAAGTCATCGTGCTGAATGGGTTAAGAAGGTTTTCTCTCCCAGTCCCAGATAACATAGGAGTCTGTTTGGAAGGCTTTATTCCCAAACTCACAAAACCACATCTTTGATATCCGTAAATTTTAATATATTATGACTCCCATGGTTATTAGACCCTACATCATCCTAACTTAATCTAGAAATATATACTGTATGCCTATTATTTTCATATTTTCTAAGGAAATACTTTTTGTTCTCTCTGGGCTTAATACTAAGAAGGCCTATGGACCAAATGGTGTTCCTCCTGCTGTACCTTAAAACTGTTCTGTGCTGACTCCCTGATTAAGCAAACGTTTCTGTTTCTATCTGTCTTTCCTCTATTATGTTTCTCTTCTTGCTGGAGGGTTTGTTCTCATTCTCATTCTCCCGAAGAATGGTGACTGCTGTCAACCCTCCAAATATCATCCAATTGCTCTCCTATGTAGCATCTCTAAAGTGTTTAAATCTATTTTTCATTAAACATTTCTTAAGCATTTGTCTTCCAATAATTTACTTTCAGACCGCCAGTATGGTTTCCTTAAGGGCCACTCAATTGGTGATCTCCTTTCTTATTTTGCTATCTCTAGGCCATCCTCCGTTCAGGACTTCAGCGAAACCTTTCCTATTGGGCTAGACGTACCTAAAACCTATGGTAGAGTCTGTCACAGAACCTTTGTTTCTAAACTACCCTCCTTTGGTTTTTATCCCTCTATCTTTATATCAAATTATGTCTAATACTGCTGACCTTTCTTGGAAACACCATACAATTACCACTCCTGGAAAAACAGGTTCACAGAAGTTAGGTGTGCTTAATTGTCTCTGTGGGTTCTTTACCACTGCATAGCTTCTTGCTCTGTACAGTGCCCTTGTATCGAGTACTGTTTGCATGTGTAAGGAGGTTCCACCCAAACCGCAATTCTCAAAACGGAAGAGTCTATAGCATTTCTTCTTAACTCTCTCGCTCACCGGGCATAAGTTAATTAAGTTAATTGCAGTTTTGTGATTGTTTTTCTCATTTAAAAAAATTATCTCCCTGCCAATCCCCGTTGGCATGCCACCAAAAATGTTCAGTATCGATCGAGTTTCACCCACAATTATTGCCTTAAGGGGAGGTTTTTAGTGTGTTTCCTAGACTTCCATAAAGCTTGAAATTACACCCCCTTGACCCCCTTTCAAGATAAATTTGTACATTTTTCGGTAGAAAAATTTCCTGGCCGAAGGCCGGTTCCTCTTAAATTACAGGCTCGCTACCGCTCGCCAGGAAAAAATCGACACCTAAATCGGACGAAAGGTCTTAAAAGTGACCTAAATGGGATGAAAGTTCTTAAAATCGCCAAACTAATGGGGCGAACGTCTTAAAATATCAAAAGCAATGGGGCTAAACATGAGGGAGAAAAGGGTAAAGAAAAAATCCCTCAAGTGGAAATCTCCCCTTAACCGTACTTGAGTATACATTAGAAGATGGAGGGAAGGCAATATTACAATATTACTGAAAGAATAACCATGAAACCTCTAATGATTAATGTGAAAATTTAATATTTGGAATATTTCCCAAATATAATATTGATTGTCTGTACTCAAACTCAAGATTTTTCAGAAACTCACTAAATATCTATTTGTGTTTCTAATATGATATTAGAAGTATTTTTTCCTGTTCTTTTTTATGGTATATTCAGAAATATTATATCAACAATATTGGATTTTATATAAATGTTCTAAAATTTTCGTTTTTCGTTTTGCAGAATACGGCCGTTGGACCGAAAATATTCACTCTCGGTCGGTTTTATGCCATAATAATTTGTTTGTATATACTTTATTATGTATGTATGCATTTATGTATATACTTAGACACATACCCAGTGAATACCTGCTACATTACAGGGAGTATAGGTGGTACCCGTTTCTCAACACATCTCACTGCATTGTCCAATTTTCTAAATTTCTAAGAGCAAATCAATTTCCACAGCCTTTCTTCCACTCAACAAGTAAACTTTTGAACTCTCTCCCTCAATCTATATTTACCCTATCCCACAACTTAACTGCTTCAAGCTTCGTGTGTCCAGACATTTTGACTGTAACGTACCTTGACTTTGGTTAATATCCACGGGAACGTCAAATGTAATGAGCAGGAGATGATAATCGAAAAGGCATAGCAAGTTAAACGGGATAAAGGCTAATATATCATTGTTTCCCTATTCGTCTGTTGTCACCATAGTTAACGTATGGAATTACGAATGAGCCTAGTAAACCTAATCTGATCATATTTTGTTAAAATAATTAGTTACGATTGGACAGGTTAGGTTCAATTACTTACACTTCACTTACACATATACTGCAGTGATGTGCATTCTATGTGGTGGTTTTGTGTTCTTTTATTTTAAAACTTATATTTTGCTAAATCGTTTTTTCCCCATAGTGATTTTGATCAGTTCTTTTGCCTATATATTGTGTCATCCCTTTTTTGGTATGATTATTTTGCAAGTTTTGCATTATTATTAATTAAATTAGAGTAGCGGATATTTTTCCGAAAGTCCCTGAACGATGGGATCCTTCAGAATCTAACTTACCTTGCATAAACGACCTCAATGTAAGGTAAAATATGTTAGGCTTTCTGAAATATTTATCAGAATTTCGGCCGAATATCCTCTGCCCAACAAATTAAATCCTAATAAGCGGAGAGTATGTGTTTGTTATGGCATTATTATTTACCGTGCAGTATGTTATTTTATCCTAATCCTTTATTCCCAAGTCCCCGCACATCGTGACGACCAAGAACAACGTCCTAAATCTGAGGGCCTTTGACAACAAAAAATCCTAAGACATTTTATATAATATAATTTAGTTACCCTTAAACCTACAATTTTCTTTGATGTACAACACTTTAAACTTTTTTTGATGGGTAACTTGTCTTGTCTGGCAATTTCATTTTATGGTATATGGTCTTTGAGAAGATTAGGCCTAGAGACGCCGATTTTGCTAGTTTTCCATTAATATTTTAATCACCAATTGAATAGGACACAAATATGGAATGGTTTCCTTTTAAATATTTGTCGAAAGACATTTCCGAAATTTGCGACACAAACGATCGATACATTTCAACTGTTTCTTTTCAACTAGCGGTAAATTGCAAAGTTCCCATCAAGATTTATCAGTTATTTTAAAGATTGTGTACCGAAATGTGGGGCTAATTATATAAACTTGGTCTTAATACGATGCAGAGACATAGTAGTTTCATATTTTTCCATTAAGTACTGAAAAATCAGCTGCTAGGGAGATTCAATTTATCATCAGCTGAAAAGAAACCGAGTATAGTTACATAGACAATAGTTTCCTATATTATTTAGAAAACATCGGTAAAATTAGACGCGAACGTAACCGCTAGCGTAAGATGAACAAAGCAACGATATGCCGAACTCACGATTTGCAGCCAAACGCGCCCGCCCATTTAAAAAAAAAAAATTTAAAAACGTTATTTCATCGTTTCCACTACAATAACAAAAAAAAATGCTTTACCTTTTTGTTAGATGTATCAAACCCTCCAGAATATCTCTTAATAAGTCCGTGGTGATACCTGTGAAGTTTGTGACATATCAGAAAATGTGCATCGATCTTATTTATTAAGTTCTCATAATATTGATCACATTATGCAACCTCAGACAGCCATTTTCCGAATTGTTAATTTTAGATACTATAGGCATTCTTGTTGCTGATTTTGTGATTCCTGTAGATTCGATATGACATTATTTATCTAATGGGCAATCTTGGATTTGCTCATTTTATAATAGATATATTATTAATTTTGTAAATTAGGCAGACTCGGGCATGTCTATTTAATCAAATTTACAAACTTTGAGTTGCTAATTTTATAAACTTGGCAGATTGTTTTCGAAATTACCATTTTTTATCTAACAAGCATTCTCCGATTGATGATTTAATAAGCTAGGTTGTCTATTTATTGTTGCAAATAGGCAGACTTGTACATGCTTATTTTATCAAATAGGCTTGTTTCAATTTGATAATTTTTAAAAGTAGTCAATCATGCTACAGCTGATTTTGCAAACATGGCAGATGTACATTTTATTAAAATGGCATTGACATTGATACTCGGCCCGATGGCCTTTAAGCCCTATTCTGCAATACAGAACATCAGAGGTCTAATAGACTATGGTCACATTACAATGTGGAGATTAGTTCCGGTCAGCATGATCGAGCTGATTTCACATACGGTATATATATCTTAAAATTTATCTCGTGTAGATCTTTATTGGTGTGGTCTCCATTTGTGCGTATATTTTTATCTCCGAAGTCATCTGATCAGGTTTTACCTCCTATATCACTTGGACAAGTGATAGCCATCAGCTTGCAATCTAAATTTCGGAAGGTTGACATTTGTATTCCTAGATTAATGGGAGTTTATACCAATATTCTTCTAGACTGCCGGTTGCATCTCCAACTCAACAATATTTGACAGCAGATTCAAACAGACAAACCGATTTGTGCCTGTTAGAGTGATATATTACTCACTCATCATTGTTCAATTTATATGGATCTTGAGTTACTCTACATGATCCTGAGATAAATTGGTGAGATTATTCCTGCCCCTCGTGTGTCTATTCCAGCTAAGATTACCATGAATAACCAAACACTTGACATGGTCACCCTGTAGTCGCCATAGGTGAAGATTTTTATTATCAATATATAGTAAGAGATTTAGTGGTTATCTTTAATTCAGCTAGTGTTACAGTTGATGAAGTTGTCACTCATGACTCACTTATTAAAGCATATGTTGTTGTTGTTGTTGTTGTTGTTCCCTAAGCTGCCTGGCCGAACAGCCCCGAGTCCCTGAGGAAGGCCATGGCCACGATTGTTGTCGTAAGTGGTTGTGTGAAATGCAGTCTTCTATGATGTGTTTAATGGTATGGGGTGCTGTGTTACATCCCGGGCAGGCGTCGACAACAGAGTCATCCAGTCTCTTCTGATAGCTCAGGAGAGCTGGATGGTGTCCGCATCTCAGCCTGGCCAGGTGGACTCTGTCCTCGCGAGGCAGGGAGGATTCGGAAGGATGGATTTCGGGAGGTCGTGCATGCAGCTGCGTGTTGTCTGTGAGTGGATGGATCGGCGAGAGATATGAGTATGGATGTGCTTCTGGAAGTTGGTTCGGGGTGGGCAGGGAGGGAGAGAGGACAATAATTGTGTGTGATACCGTGTGCTGGGTGTTGTTTTGATATTTCTTGGTGTCTGTGGGTGTGTTGCCATGTAGTTTAGTGAGTGGTCTTGGTTCGTGGAGGCTGCTGCCAGGAATTGAGTGCCTCTCATGTCCAGATGGTCTTTGACTTTGAGGATTTTGGTTTCTTGATGTAGGTGATCTGTGGGTGCAGTAGCTGTGCAGCTTGTAATGATCTTCAGGTCTTTGTTTTGAATAGTCTGTAAGGTCTTATGATGTGTTTCAGCTAGGTTAGAAGCCCAGGCTGGGCTTGCGTATTCCATCACTGATCTTATGTATTGTTTATATACTGTGGTGGTAGTTTCTTTGTTGTGTCCGAATTTTGTGTGAGCAAGTGACCTGAGGGCGTTAAGTCTGGGTGTCAGTTTCTTTTTAATGTTTGTGGTGTGCTGTTTGAATGTCATATGAGTATCATATGTTACTCCTAGGATTTTGGGTGTGTGTGTATGTGTTAGGGGTGTGTTGATTATGGTGAGTTGAGGGATGTATTCGTGTTCTCCTGTCCAGCTTGTGAGCAGGGTTGCGGTGGATTTGGCTGGGGCTAGATTAAGTCTGTTTGTAGTGCACCAGCCATGTAGTGTGTTGAGATAGGGTTGAAGGAGATCTGTTGCTCTTTTTGGGTCATGGTGTGTGCATGTGAGTGTTATGTCATCTGCATAGGAGGCTAAGTTTATATGGGGCGTATTGGGTGTAGTTATATCGTGCATGTACAGATTGAAGAGTGCGGGCGATTGGACGGATCCTTGTGGGACTCCGTTTGGAAAGTTTCTGATTTTAGATGACTGACCGGCAAAAGATACGTGTGCACATCTGCCTGCTAGGAAGTTGGCCAGCCACCTTTTTGTGTTGTTGTGCATGTTTGTGTTGTAGATTTTGTTTGTTAGGTTGTGGCGGGGGATGGCATCGAAGGCTTTACTAATGTCGAGTGTGGCTAATAGTGATCTGTGTGGTGGTCTAGCTGAGTTGATGCCGTCAAAAGCTCTTTGTGTAAGGTCTGTGAGAAGAGTGTTTGTGGAGTGCAGTGGCCTAAAGCCATGTTGTGTTGGAGCTAGGAGTAGGTCGGGTGCAATTAGTTGTAATACTAGGCGTTCCATGACTTTGGAGGGGGAGCAAAGGAGTGTGATGGGGCGGTGCGAGGAGGGTAGCGTGTGGTCTTTGTTGGGTTTGGGGAATGTGATGCTGAGCACATGTTAACTGACACGCCTGTACACTGCATATGGATATGGTCTAGGAAAAGATGACAACACACTCTAAGAAGTAATTGGTATGAAAAGAGAATTTACAGTATCAAGGTAATAAACATATCTTATACCATTGTAAAGTTAAATTACTACCAATAATGCAATGTTCTTAAATACCTTGTTCATACCTATTTTATGCCCTACATATTTGGAGTGCGCTAATGATGGATGGGATGCAATTGGTTTTGTCGAAGACTTTGTGATAAACTTGGAATTATGAAAGACGTGATGGTAACCATAAATGACTCGTTTTGTTTGATTTATATATTAGGCAGTATGAATATTGACCACCTCCAGACTCAAATCTCGTCACCAGTGCTTAATCATCAGACCTCTATGCACCGCCTTAATCATCACCCCCAATTCACCGAACCTCCTCATCATCTACAGGTTCTAATCAAGTCAAACTCTGACGTAGGTGTTATTGATTTGCCGAGGTTAATCTTCTTCAATCTATTAACCAGAATCTCTAATCATTACCAGTAGTTAAGCATAACTACCACAATCACCACCACCAGCTGCCCTCTACTCAACACCTAATCACCAGTACCACTTCATCATCTTCACCACATCGTCATCATTTCCGCCACAGACCATCACCACAACTTAATCCTCAACCCCAGCTCAGTTACCATCACCACTAATATATCATCTCCTCACCACCAACTCATCATATTCATGTCCCAGTCAAATGAGACTGTGGCGTAGGTGTACTAGATTAGCTGAGGTTAATCAGCTACATATTAGTACCTCTCTAATCATTATTACTAGCCCACCATCACAACGAAAAACCCCATCACTTCTCCTCTACACACCACCTAACCATCACCACCTCATGTTATGACTTAAACTGCTTCAAGTTCCGTGTGTCCAGATATTTCAACTCTAACGTACCTTGAATTTGGCTCTGTCCCTCTTTCAATTTTGGGGGAGACACTAGTTACAGGCAGGAGGCAGATGTGTCTCCTTCATTCACATTGAACAAAAACCAATAACAAATAATAATTATAATAATAATAATAATAATAATAATAATAGAAAAAATAGAAACAAATATTATCTCCACCATAGACCATCACATCCTCGCCACAATTTACTCATCACCACCGGTTCTGTTATCATCACCACTAAATCCCCACCTCATCACCCCTAGCTCCTCATCATCTCCAGGTCCTAATCAAGTGAGCCTGTGGCGTAGGTGTTCCGGATTAGCTGAAGTTAATCTGCCCCAATCTATTAATCAGGATCCCTTTAATCATTACTACTCCACTTTCATTATGCCCCAACTACCAGGCAGGCAAATGTTGAGAGAGAGAGAGAGAGAGAGAGAGAGAGAGAGAGAGAGAGAGAGAGAGAGAGAGAGAGAGAGAGAGAGAGAGAGAGAGAGAGAGAGAGATTCGATAGTAGAGACACATAATAAACATAGGAGGTTAACTCGCTAGATAATAAGTTGGATACATATGTAGTCCTTTAGATGCTTATTGAGTTAGATAAACTAGTAAGTTGGATATATGGAAGAATAGTAAGAAAGAGAAAACTGTAAGACATTAAGACTGTTAAATATACAGACAGATAAACTCAGTATATAGATGTATAGTGCAGTAAACAAATGTCATTACTGATGGGTGAGTAGTAAATTGACGATCAGAATTTAGACATTGCAGTTAAGTTTGATTGATTTAGTGAGGTAAGAAAGTTGTATTAAATGTTTATTGTGAACAAGTTTTAGTTGCATACTGAATCGAAATGGTTATGCATATGGGTAAGATATTTGATATCAATGATATGCATTGGGCAATAGGGCAACTTGAGTTTTCAGTATTTGTTTTATATTATATAATATATGATATATGTTTGATATTTTTATTTAAAGAAAACCCTAAAGCTGAATGCCCTATGAAAACGTCAATGGGTATCATCACTTTTATTGCACAACTCTTTCTTGACAACCACGGAGTTACGAGAGGTTAGAGTGACACTGAACAGTCCGGCGTGCCAACATCTCGGACCGAAGTTCCTACAACTTCCTCAAATATTTTATCTTTGAGTTCTTGCTACCTTTCAGTGGGACAATTGCAATATTCGTGTGAAAAATATTGCGCACGAACGTGGGCAAATATGTCAATACCCGCAGACAATTATTGGAAAACGTACGAGAATTTTGGCGCGCCGAAATGAGATGTAAACAAATGGACTTGGAAAATTCGGACGATTCATCTGTCAGGTTTTTTTTCGGCTTTTGTTTATTTATTTAATTTCTCGCGTCTGCACTTTTCAGATTATCGAGTTCTGCGCATTATCTAGTTCTCTTTCTTTTCTCTCACGTATTTTCTCTCTTTCTTTAGCGACATTGGAGAAAAACGGAACGACAGGGCCCGCGCCAGTATAAAATGGATGAAGTCAATAAAAGGAACCGAGGGAGCACATCGGGTAGAGATGGAAAATATACTCAGGGTCGGGGCGCGGGCATCGTAAAAAGCAAGGAAGAAAAATAGTGCCTTCCATATGCAGTATCCGAGAGAGAGAGAGAGAGAGAGAGAGAGAGAGAGAGAGAGAGAGAGAGAGAGATGAGATAGAAGAGATAGAAAGAGCCTTTATATACACTAAATACACATAACTAACCATCTAAACGTGGTAGAGATAGTATAACCTCAAAATAAAGCATATATATATATATATATATATATATATATATATATATATATATATATATATATAGAGAGAGAGAGAGAGAGAGAGAGAGAGAGAGAGAGAGAGAGAGAGAGAGAGAGAGCTAAATCTAGAGCAAGTAGGAAGAAAACAAATGAACGTGGGAGGGTGCGTACTAAAGATTTTTGCGCAGCACAGAGGAACATGGAAATTGGCTGAATTTATGCTAACTAGGAAAGACATGAGAAATACAGGATTATGGGCTGGCACTTATATTTTTAGTAAGGACGAAGTAACGCAGGTAATTAAATAACTAGCGACTTAAGAACAACAATGGTGGATCGAACATTCTTAAAAAGTACTAATGATAATTAACACTTCTATGTCTTCCATGATTTACGTTAAAACGTGTAATTAATTCCATGACTATTGTTGGTCGTTACTGGTATCTGTCAGGATATATATATATATATATATATATATAGGCCAGTGGGTTATGATTAATGTTGTTTTGTATGTATTTGGGAGCTTTTTCACTAGGCATATTTCAGCTTATTAGTGATAGAATGTATTACATTAGATCCATTTTATTTCCAATAGTATAATACTTATTTTGTATATTTTTAGGATCAGTCTGTATAACCTGAAGATGGCACCTTGTTGATGCCGAAAATTCGAGTAATAAACATGGCGTATGGCGCACCTCTATCTCTATTCTTCCTCTGGTTATGGAAACTGCGGTGCCCTCGGCCCCCTACTGATGTCTTATATATATATATATATATATATATATATATATATATATATATACTCAGGCCCAATCCCCACTTTTCCTAAACAAAAATGTAGGGCGGGTGGGGGGGGGGGGGGGCTGACTCAAGACAGAGCAAGGATAGGTACAACACAAAACACAACAGAAAACAATGAACACAAACAAAACAAAAATACAAATTCACACACATCTAGGTCATCCAGGAGAAGACCCAGAGACCAGGGTCACCAAGGTCCCTCCAGCACTCCCCCGACCAACCCGGAGAGGTTACGTTCTCGGCATGTTTCGAGTTGATAATCTTCGTCAGTGGGTACCTGGAATATTTAGTAGACGTTTATTGGAAATCATGGTAAAAATCTGCCCCTCTTCAATGGTACCGATTCGTGACATTTCGGGTTGTGGCCCATAGACTACTATGAAATACCGGGCTTTCCAACATAATCTATTGTTATATATCCACCTCTTTTGTCTGTCTGTCTGTATCTGTGTATCTGAATGTACTTATCTATATGAATATCTATTTATGTGTCTACCAATCTATTATTCTATCATGTCTCTTGTTATGTGTCTATCTATCGCCCGAGGAAAAATGCAACGGTGAAAATGCTAGCGGGAGTGAGTGAGTGAGTCAGTGATTTAGAGAGGGAAGAAATGTGGGAGTGAGTGAGTGTTGGAGGGGGTGAATGAGTGAGTGAAGTTGGCAGGGAAAGGGGGGAGGCGAGAGAGGGAGGAAAGTAGGGAATGAGTGAGGTAAAGTTGAGAGGGAGTGAGGGAGGATCGTTGGAAGGGAGGGAGGGAGTTGGAGAGGGAGGGAGGGAGAACGGTACGGTGGCCGGGCAATGAGATGCGACTCTTTAAAATCGGTTAATTGTTATTTAAATCTCTCAAAAAATATTAATGGATGGACGGAATGAGAGGCGGGGAGGAGGTGGTAGGGCCAGAGGGGACTAGAGGAAGGGAGGAGGAGGAGGAGGAATTTCAGGAGGTGGAGGAGGATGTGAAAAATGAATAGTATGTAGGGGAAAATGAAGGAGAGGGAACCAAGACAGATGAAAAATGAATGACAAATGCAGAAGCATTAAGGAAGAAATGTAAACAACACAATATTGAGAGTATGAATGATAGAATGAATGGAAGAAAGGATACGTAATGGTTGATACACAACACAGAGAGATAACAAGTGTATATAATTAAACCAGGGGAACCGGTATAGGACAAATGAAAGAATACTAATCATACCAGTACAACCATTTTAAAAAGCATACTACTATAACCATTATTATATAGACTAAAACTATTAGGCCCTGCCCCATTTCCCGTTCTCAGGCAAACCATTTTAGGATTACAGAGGAACGCCCATTATTCACGGTACAATACTATATGCTAGTGAAAAAGATTTAGTATCGTGAACACAAGACTAGCAAACTGAACCCACCTAATGAAAGCACTTTTTATTGTAAAGATTCAACAGTGTCAGCGCATTTTGAGCCCTCTTCAGGTAGGCTGAAAATGAGATGATACTGTCATGTCTATGCAAAAGAAAAACATTTCAATGTGTGGGTTTAGTTTTCCATGACTGTATTGTATTTTAGTAATGTAATCAAACAACCTTCTCTCTCTGTCTCTCTCTCTCTCTCTCTTTTATAATTTCCTTCAGCTGTATGCCTCTTTGGTTAATTTGCATCAACTGCTCTCCCATATGACCCTCTGTCAAGTTACCGCAATTTATCTTGTTTGTCACAGAGATGGATCTTGACGAAGATGTTTGGATTTTCAGTCAGAGAACTGTAGAACATACAGAAAGAACAACCTTCTACACCTCACCCACGCGTCACGTCACAATAGACAATAGCTTCTTCTCTAAAAAGTACCTCCACAAGTTTGGAAGATATGCGTACTGCTCTAAAGCCCAAATGGAGTGAATGATCTATTTCAACTTGTAATACACTCAGTTCATGAACTTAGATCTCCTTCTCAATGCTTCTGACAGCAAAGAAGGCCCCCTACCCTCACACCAAGAAATCATGCATACATACGTCCAAATATGCTTGGCCAATTGGTGATCAAAATCAAATTGATTAATGCAGGATTACAATGACTCTTTTCGCCATAACTACGGTGTTGTATTTCTTATCAGGTTCCTCAGTTTATCATGTCCTATACAAACAAAGCTAATGTTTTCATATTATTGCATTATTTTGGTTGAATGGTTCACAACATGAGCACTGTTTGGGAAGCCTCTCTACTGGCCAGCAATAGCTCAAGGCAATGGTATCTGTTAATTTTATATTATTTAGACTGAATCCCTTTTGTCTTTATTGGTATTTTGGTTAACCAGCTAGATCCACCTTTCTCTTGTGACATTTCAGTTTCCATTTTAATATCTTGTAGCAGTTTCTAGCTCGTTATTCTCTTTTCGATCTTTCAATCTGCTGCTGTTCTTCATAATCAATCTTTAAGACAATATTGTGTTGTATAATTAGTTTTGTGAGAAACTGTTCAGGCAGACGTTCTATACCTGTAATTGGTCTCCGCAGGAATGTCCAGTGATGTTGATGGCATTTGTGAAGGCTTCCCTATCATATTTTTAATTAATTTTCTTAAAAGTCTCAATCATATTTACCTTAGTTCTCCTATACTGTATGTCATTAAAGGAAGATCTAATTTCACCAGTCTTTCCTGATATGATGGACCTTTCAAGGAGGGCACCATTTTCGTAGCTCTCCTCTGCACATTTTCCACTCCATCAATATCCCTGATTTTGTGTGGATGCCAAAACTGATTTGCATATTCTAATAGTTGCCATATCATGGTGGTGTATAATATCCTTTCAATGTTTCCTCATCCAAATTTACAAACAATCTTATTAACTCAACCATTCTATTTGCAGTGTTTATTTTCTCTGCCAAATCTCTTCTCAAGTGGAACACCAAGTCCACCACCATTCCTAGATCCTTCTAGCAGTGTACATAGCATTTCATAATTGAAGTCTTCAGTCTGTGATTTACCTATTATCATCCTAATGCACTTATCAGGATAAAAAGCCAGCTGCCATTATCCACACCACTTTTTCATCTCAGTTATATCCTCCCTGTTTCACCAATCTTCAATATCTGCTATTATTCTAAATAGTTTCGTATTATCCACATATACAGTAGATATATGTATGGGAGGGGAAGGGCGAGTAGGGAGGGGAAGGGAGAGTAGGGAGGGAAAGGAAGAGTAGAGAGGGGAAGGGCGAGTAGGGAGGGGAAGGAAGAGTAGGGGTAAGGGCAGGTAGGGAGGGTAAGGGAGAGTAGGTGGGAAGGGCGAGTAAGGAGGGGAAGGGAGAGTAGGGAGGGGAAGGGCGAATAGGGAGGGATAGGGAGGGGAAGGGCGAATAGGGAGGGGAAGGGCGAGTAGGGAGGAGAAGGGCGAGTAGGGAGGGGAAGAGTGAGTAGGGAGAGGAAGGGAGAGTATGGAGGGTAAGGGCGAGTAGGGAAGGGAAGGGAGAGTAGGGAGGGAAAGGGCGAGTTGGGAGGGGAACGGAGAGTAGGGAGGGGAAGGGCGAGTAGGGAGGGGAAGGCAGAGTAGGGAGGGGAAGGCAGAGTAGGGAGGGGAAGGGTGAGTATGGGGGGGGGGGGGGAAATTAGGGAGGAGAAAGCAGAGCAGGGAGGGGAAGAGAGAGACAGGATGGGTTAGGGAGAGTAGAGATGGGAAGGCAGAGTATGGGATGGGTTAGGGAGTGCAAGGAGGGGAAGGCAGAGTATGGGATGGGTTAGGGAGAGTAGAGAGGGGAAGGCAAAGTGTGGGATGGGTTAGGGAGGGGATGGCAGACTATGGGATAGGTTAGGGAAAGTAGGGAGGCGAAGGCAGGGTTAGGGAGGGGAAGGCAGGGTATGGAATGGGTTAGGGAGGGGAAGGCAGGGTATGGGATGGGTTAGGGAGGGGAAGGCAGGGTATGGGAGGGGTTAGGGAAGGGAAGGCAGGGTATTGAATGGGTTAGGGAGGGTAGGGAGGGGAAGGCAGGGTATGGGATGGGTTAGGGAGGGGATGGCAGACTATGGGATAGGTTAGGGAAAGTAGGGAGGCGAAGGCAGGGTTAGGGAGGGGAAGGCAGGGTATGGAATGGGTTAGGGAGGGGAAGGCAGGGTAGGGGATGGGTTAGGGAGGGGAAGGCAGGGTATGGGAGGGGTTAGGGAAGGGAAGGCAGGGTATTGAATGGGTTAGGGAGGGTAGGGAGGGGAAGGCAGGGTATGGGATGGGTTAGGGAAGGGAAGGCAGGGTATTGAATGGGTTAGGGAGGGTAGGGAGGGGAAGGCAGGGTATGGGATGGGTTAGGGAAGGGAAGGCAGGGTATTGAATGGGTTAGGGAGGGTAGGGAGGGGAAGGCAGGGTATGGGATGGGTTAGGGAAGGGAAGGCAGGGTATTGAATGGGTTAGGGAGGGTAGGGATGGGAAGGCAGAGTAAGGGAGGGGTGAGGGAGAGTAGGGAGGGGAAGGCAGAGTATGGGATGGGTTAGGGATAGTAGGGAGGGGAAGGGCGAGTAGGGAGGGGAAGGGGAAGGGAAGATAAGGAAGAAGGGCGAGTAGGGAGGGGAAGGGCGATTAGGGGGGGAAGGGGGAGTAAGGAGGGAAAGGCTGAATGTGGGATGGGTTAGGGAGAGTAGGGAGGGGAAGGCAGGGTATGGGATGGGTTAAGGAATATAGGGAGGGGTAGGCAGGGTATGGGATGGGTTAAGGAGAGTAGGGAGGGGAAGACATGGTATGGGAAGGGTTAGGGAGAGTAGGGAGGGGAAGGCAGGGTATGGGAAGGGTTAGGGAGAGTAGGGAGGGGAAGGCAGGGTATGGGATGGGTTAAGGAGAGTAGGGAGGGGAAGGCAGGGTATGGGAGGGGTTAAAGAGAGTAGGGAAGGGAAGGCATGGTATGGGATGGGTTAAGGAGAGTAGGGAGGGGAAGGCAGGGTATGGGATGGGTTAAGGAGAGTAGGGAGGGGAAGGCAGGGTATGGGATGGGTTAGGGAGAGTAGGGAGGGGAAGGCAGGGTATGGGATGGGTTAGGGAGAGTAGGGAGGGGAAGGCATGGTATGGGATGGGTTAGGGAGAGTAGGGAGGGGAAGGCAGGGTATGGGATGGGTTAAGGAGAGTAGGGAAGGGAAGGCAGGGTATGGGATGGGTTAAGGAGAGTAGGGAGGGGAAGGCAGGGTATGGGATGGGTTAAGGAGAGTAGGGAGGGGAAGGCAGGGTATGGGATGGGTTAAGGAGAGTAGGGAGGGGAAGGCAGGGTATGGGATGGGTTAAGGAGAGTAGGGAGGGGAAGGCAGGGTATGGGATGGGTTAAGGAGAGTAGGGAGGGGAAGGCATGGTATAGGATGGGTTAGGGAGAGTAGGGAGGGGAAGGCAGTGTAGGGGATGGGTTAAGGAGAGTAGGGAGGGGAAGGAAGGGTATGGGATGGTTTAAGGAGAGTAGGGAGGGGAAGGAAGGGTATGGGATGGGTTAGGGAGAGTAGGGAGGGGAAGGCAGGGTAAGGGATGGGTTAAGGAGAGTAGGGAGGGGAAGGCAGGGGATCGGATGGGTTAGCCTGGTAGGGATTCAGAACGGAAAGTAAACTAATGGACTACAATATGAGTGTATCGCTATACCATCCATAACACTTTGGTGTTTTCTATAATAGTGCATTCATATAAAACCTACTCTAATTTTTGTATGTGTTGTGTGTAATTATGTGTTTGTGAGTGTTGGTGCGATGTGAGTGCGTGTGTGGGTTAGGGTAGGGGTGTATGTGTTTGTGTGTGAGTTCGTGTTGTGAACTTACATTTGTAAATGTGTGTTAGGGTGTATGTGTTTGCGATTGTGTGTGTTGCGTGTGTGTTTGTGATTGTGTGTTTGGTGTGCATTGAGCTGCGTGGTGTGTGTGTGTTGTGAACGTGTCCATGAGTGTGTGGGGGTGTGTTTGTGTCAAATTATATGTGTGTGGGCTCATGTTGTGAACGTGTATATGCGTTTGTGTGTGTGTGTGTGTGTGTGTGCGTGGTCTACATGTGTGTGCGTATGTGTCCGTATGGAGGTATGAGATATATGAGCCACTCTAGTTTATATTGTAATTGATCACGTAAAATATGAAACTGGGGTTGTAACTTAGTAGAGAAAACATGTGTGAAATTCGCTTACATGACGAAGATAGGATATAAATGAATATACACATGCAGAGAGAGAGAGAGAGTTAAGGAAGGGGTAGGATCCAGTTGTGCAGGAAGGTTATAGACCAACTGCAAGTCGACCCGTCAGTCAGTGCGCCTCCAGCCTTAGAAGGGAGAGGTTACGCGTCCTCCCTCCCTGTCTCCCGGTACACGTGGCTTCTGGCAGATAAACAAACTCATATGATCGAAAACTTCTCTTCTATTCCCAGTTTCGCCATCAATGTCCATCTCCCAAAATGCTACCAAAAGATATTATTATACACTTTTCCAACTTGCTTATATATGAGAATAGCATATTTTGAAACTTAGGTTTTTTCATCAAGAAGTTCGAAACCTTTCTCAAGACAGTGTGTTACTTACTACATACGAACATTTTGAAGTATGAAAATTCCACTGATGAACTAGAAAAAAATAAATTGTTGTCATGTTAAGACTTAAGATTCGTAGTGTTTTAACAGATTTGTGGGAGAATCGACATTTGTTTTGAAACTGGGGAAAGTAAAGGAAAATCCCAAAAGTTTTACTAACAAGAAACTGGATTTTGCATATATATCAAGTTTTGCGTTACTGGTAATTATTTCTTCGCCGGAATGACATTTTTTCTATAGATAGTGTGCTTGAAAATATAGACAGTAGAGAGTACATGAAGATTAGTATTCCCTTGCTGAAGGTCTTCCTGCTGAATCAACCATGCTATGGAGCTTGAATGTTCTGGAGCTGGAAATTGATTATAATGAAAATATACCGTATAAATAACTATTTGAAGATGGAATTATACTCCGATTAAGAGCAGTATGATTGGAATTCTTCCCAGAGGAGAGTCCATGTAAAGGCTGTATTCAATTGCTCGGGTTTTTCATTACCTATAAATGGTACTAAATCAACTAAATTGTGAATGCTACGCAGCAGGAAGTTGAAAGAGAAAACAGTTCGTAGATAACCGAAACCATCAATCTGCGTGGACGATCCAGAATCCTTTAAAGTTACTTCTATGCCTGACATTTCTCCATACAGATGTACTACGTCACGGAGATCTTACATACATTCGCCGCATAACAGCATATCTGGAATTCCGTTTGCTCGGAACTTTAGGTTTAAAACTTCCAAGGCAAGACTCTATAATACTCCAATATTATACTCAAACTAGAATCACATTATGCATAATTAGTTAATTAGGATTTCACAAAGCTCAAGTCTCTCATTTGGAATCACATATCCAAACACTTGTTCGATCAAAATTCCATGATTAATATTGTTTATGTCCCAAAATGTTTTCCAGTGAAGTCTATATAACTGCTCATAATCTGTGTGCATTCGGTGATTCCATCCACCCTTTAGTAGTAAAGGAATAAACAAAAACAAACACAACATTGTGTATGGACTTTGAATTGCTTACATACATAATTCTAAAATTATAATAATATTTTTGAGACCAAGACAATTTTGCTGAGCATTTCCTCTTCACATTTACCTAATTCAAATATTGCTACCAGTGATTACAAGCAAGCGAAGAATCCCAATCATGGCAAATAGTTGTTACCAGAAAATTGAATAATATACTGTATGTCAAAATAGAAACACTCAAATTGTATTTGTTAGCATATGAACTGCAGCAGGTACATGAATACTTAACAGTTCTTGTAAATTAGAAGCTCACTTGATAACTCGGCTTCCAAATACATTATAGCAACACTTGATTATAGCCATAGAAAAGCAAAGCAGATGTTTCTAACTCCATATGATAATCATAGAACGTGTTGAAAAATAAGGTTACACGGTACAAAACAGATGCTGTGACCATAAAGCCTTTCCAGGTTAACGACGCTAACAACTGAACTCAGCTTATCAAAATATCCAAGAATAACAACGAATCAAAACCACACAAACCTCCAAACCAATCAAAATAATTCGAACCTCAATGGCAGCAAAACCAAATACATACCACAAACGCTAATACTGTCTAAATACGGCGATAAAAACAAAGTTAAAATCACATGAACTTCCAATATGAACGAAAATATTCAGAGAAATCTTACCAAAATCAAAGTCTCAAAATGAAAATTTCCTTCGATACCTCAAATATTCTAAGGATCTTTAATATATTTGAGGTGATTCAAAATTACTCTATACACCTCACTTGAATTATAAATCAGATAAAAATCCAGAAGGCATCTTTTGCTGAAAGGTTCCTCCGAAACCAAAGAACCCAAATATCTATTTCTAACTTTAGTGTCAGTTATATCTTCGAGAGCTTTTTCCTAAGCTGTGTAAAACCAGTTTGTATTAGATAAAGTTGCTATCAAAGTGAAAAAAGTTCGGAACTAATAAATATTGCGTGCTAGATCACAAAACTATATTCAAAAGACCGATAAATGATCCTTAGAAAATCTCTGTTCAAGACCTCACAGCATCAGAAGACCGAATGCGACAAAGGAAATCCACATCACCCTTTTGGAAAAATGCATTTGAATCCATTTCTGTAGAGGGCCACAATAATAAGCTCTTGAGTAAGAACAAAATTATCTGAAGTTTTGAACGAAGGACCATAACCAAAGATTGTTACTACAGAGACCTTTGCGACCATCTGAAACCTGTCCTTCCATGGACCACTTCAGTGACTATTCCTAAGAGGGCCACATCTGAGGCTAATAAATTGCTGGACACATACTATAGGTATCCTTTTCCGAGGACCATTTTCGAAGACCATATTGGTGACCTTTTGTATTCTTCTGAGGACTGCATTAAACTTCTATCATTCTCCGGGGGATCACATCTGGAAAACCACCGCAGAGACCTAATCTGCACAGGACCCACTTGAGGGACGACACTTGAGACCTTTCCCTCCCTGAATTGCGAAAATGGGTGAGGGTGTGTGTAGAGAACTGGGTGTGGGGCAGCACTACCTGTTCACCTCCCCACCCCCCTCCCTCCTCCTGGTGGCTCTACTGGTGATGCTACCGGGTCCAACAGGTGAGGCTCAGGATTCTCTCTCTCTCTCTGTCTCTCTCTCTCTCTCTCTCTCTCTCTCTCTCTCTCTCTCTCTCTCTCTCTCTCTCTCTCTCTCTCTCTCTCTCTCTCTCTCTCTCTCTCTCTCTCTCTCTCTCTCTCTCTCTCTCCTCTCCTCTCCTCTCCTCTTCTCTCTCTCTCTGTTTTGTATTTGTTCTACTTTGTTCTAATCGATAACATATTTTTTGAAGACCATACTCTCTTTCCAGTGTCATTGGTGGCTTATTGCGCAAAACCATACCTTTGAATGTCTATGTTTTCATACGGTATGCATTCCAATTATGAACTGAGTATATCGTAAATGTATCGACTGTAAACCTTCCAATCCCTCTACCTATTCGTGCTGATTTGTGTTTTCAATCGTCCGTGACCCCTTCGTATATATTCCGTCTCCTGGATTTAGATATCTATCTTCAACACCCTCTTGATATATATTATCTTCCTCTCTCTCTCTCCCCCTCCCCCTCCCTCTCTCTCTCTCTCTCTTGCTCTCTCAACGCACACTTATTTCACACAAACTCTGCTTAAATTATAATATACGTTTCCTCAAATTACAACAATTACCACACTAACGTAATTCCCTCCTCCCCCCCTCTCTCTCTCTCTCTCTCTCTCTCTCTCTCTCTCTCTCTCTCTCTCTCTCTCTCTCTCTCTCTCTCTCTCTCTCTCTCTCTCTCTCTCTCTCTCTCTCTTTTAATCTCCTTCTTCAAACGCCTTCATAAGTAACTACTACACTACTACATCATCATATTGAGACCATGAACATTCCTTACAGGAGAACAACGATTTGGGACACTTACGTATGTGTATGTATATACTCAGGCACATACCACATAGCTAGGGGTGGCCTACTCGAAACAGAGCCTGATCAGATACAAACAACACAAATAATACATTCACACACATATAGGTCAGCCAGGAGAAGACCAAGGACTACGAGGGTTCCCCAGATCTCCCGGAGAGGTTACGGTCACAGCAAGCAGACACACAGTGGAACTACACCACAATGCCCATATACTTCCAGGCAGGCCCTTCCTATATATACCAGCTCCCCGGGCTGGGCGCCTGACGGACTATTATCTAATCCAACTGGCGCCCGACCCCCACTCCCTACGACTGCGTTATCATTCATCTATTCACAAGCATTCGCCACTCATTCCTATTCATCACCACTTCTCCTACCTGTTCTTCAGTCATCTCTCTATCTTCCAACGCTTTTTTCACACCATCTTTTCACATCCTCCGAGGTCTTCCACAATCTGTTTCCGTTGTTTCTTACTCATATATTCTCTTTGTAAGCCTTTCATCACCCATTCGTTCAACATGTCCATACCAGCATGGAACCCTTCTTTCCACTCTGGCCGATAAGGGTTCCTGTTGTCCCACTCTCCTACGTACTTCTTCATTCCTCAATCTGTTTCTACACGTCACTCCACTCATACTCCTCAAGCAGCTCATCACCATCACTCCACTCATACTCCTCAAGCAACTCATCACCATCACATTCACCTTTTTTCTTGTACATCCAGACCTCATGTCTCAGCCCCATATACCACACTGCTGCAATCGCTGCCTCTATTCCGTCTCTTACATTCAGCATAGATTAAAAATACTCAACATATATTTTCCTCACTTGCACACCTTCCACTACTAACTCTCCATGTGCATCTTTCACCGACTCTTCCCTCATTTGCTCAATTTCCCTTACTCTATTTACCTCCTTCCTCAAAATGTTCAGTCAATTTTTGACCCAACCTCTTACTTGCACTGTTTTCGCTTCTCTAATCTTCAGTTTCGCCTTCCTCCTTTTCTCCTTGTACCTCTCCCATACCTCAACAGTTACATCCTGTAAAACCCTCTCAAACCCCTGTCACGTGGCTAAAGGAAATGCTTCAATATAATTAATTTCGGAGCCGCTCAATAAATGCTATACCGGTTATCACAGCAGGCGACTGTACATTTGGCCAAATGAATTTGTATCCACTGAGTTATTTTATATATGGAAGGAAAGAGAGTGTGATTAAGATATTACAAATATTTTACGAAACTATTAACTAATCATATGAATTAACTATTGATAAACAAACTGTACTTGTAATCCAGTGAACCATTATCCCGAGGGCAACTATACGTATACCAATTTCCATATACACTAAGATTAGATTATATACTGTAGATAGACTGAAATTACCCCCTTTCCCGGCATCTCACACCTCCACCTCCGAAGCTCATTACTTAGTAGGTAATGATGCTGCTACCATACATAGCCTTGGCTCCTAACCTGATTACCTGGGCTTAATTAACGGTTGCAGGGTGAGAGGATGGGGTGGAGGTTGGCTGTAGGATCAGGTAAGGTACAGTACACCCGGTAACATTTCCAACTGGCCCATTGCTTCTTTATCTATGTTATTTAGGTTGTTGTAAGTAATGCAATAATAAGCAAGATATACAGACTTATTTTATTGAATTGATTTGTTTATGTATATTACTCTGCGTTTCTAATGTCTGTATTCATAATAGATAAACTAGCATATTATAACAATACCCCTGGACCAATTGGAAACGTTTGCCGGGTGTATTTTCACTCATTAAAGTTTACTAATATCTTAGGATTTTTATTAGGCATATAATCCAGTGAAAATTATATATATGTTCAGGTTTATAGGTCCTAAATAAGTTATATAATGCAGACACATAACAGGTTTTCATTGTCCTATTAAGTATCGAGGAATCGGTTTCAAAGGCATTCAAATTGCCGTTAGCTGCAAAATAATATAGGCTTAATTTACTGCATAAAGTAAGAACGCACATGTTATTTATTTAACCCTGTACTAAACTGTAATATTATCCCCTTTCAATACATTATATCGCATGTTGTCATTGCATTCTCCTTAATATTTGATAGTTATATTATGTATAGAAATTGTCTATCTTTCTATACCTTTATACGGGAATATTTTTATGGTAACTTCAATTACCCTTTCCAAACCTTATTTCTACAGTGTAAAAATACCCAGAATAAAATGAATGAAGTAGTCTTTGTAGATTAAAAGGTCAGTCTCTCTTGCCTTTCAACATAATTGATTCTACACATTATTTATTTCCGTTTCTTTGAAAGAATTACAAGCTCTTGCATAGTCTATGACTACGAATGGGTAAAAATTTGTAGGCATTGTTTGGCCATAGGTTAACATTCAATAGTTTAACTATCTAATTAATGGTGTATGTGTGTGTGTGTGTGTGTGTGTGTGTGTGTGTGTGTGTGTGTGTGTGTGTGTGTGTGTGTGTGTGTGTGTGTGTGTTTGAGATCACAATGTTTTGCTTCAATAGTTTGATATTTTAAAATGTATTGTCCCATTACTTTGGCGATTATAGCACGATTTCCTCCCATTCAAACGTATATTTGGTTTCTGCCGAGCGATAGCACATTATAAAAAATGGCTTTGGCAATTCAACATCTACACATTTAGCATTTCCAGTTCTATGACGCCTGGCTTTGGTATAGTTTCTCTCATTAGCTGTTGTGTTTCTTTTATTTTTTTCACTACCAAATGTATGTTGATGGGAGTCTGGGGGCGACTTCTTAACTTCCTCAAAAATACAACAAAGCAATCCTCCTCATTTAAAATACAAGTTAAAGACTTGTTTCTACCAAACTTGTTTTTTTCTACC
This sequence comes from Paralithodes platypus, assembly GCA_032716605.1. NCBI lineage: Eukaryota > Metazoa > Arthropoda > Malacostraca > Decapoda > Lithodidae > Paralithodes > Paralithodes platypus. The sequence goes on from CM064518.1 coordinate 39,398,737, forward strand.
AAAAAATGTACACATTTATCTTGAAGGGGGGTCTACGGGATGTGTCTTACAGCATGATGGAGGTCTAGGGAAAAATATATATAAAACAAATAAAACAATAAATAACAATACATATAAAAAAACAATACAATAAAACAATACATACGCCCATCTTCCCTTAAAATCAGTCGTAGTATGAGAAACTATAATTAGATAGATAGTAATTTGAACGCGCACCCTTTACTTACAATTTCATTACACACCATGTCATCCAAAGCACGATTTTTGTTTAATACAGTGCACTCATAATGACTAAATATATAAATGAAAATCTGTAAAATAATATATATATATATATATATATATATATATATATATATATATATATATATATATATATATATATATATATATATACTGTATATATACTGTATATATATATACAGTATAATTATAAACTAAAATAAAAGATTCAAAATATGTAACAAATATGTAAACAAGGCGTACTTTGACCCCATGAATGTGCACTCTCTGTATTCCAATATGTCAAGCTGTAATATTTAGTGGGCAAGCGTGGGAGACTGGTAGGGCTCTCTCACATATATTATTACCGAGCCCAAGTCAAAGCCGGTCGCCATCTGCCCACGGCTTCGAACATTTCCGTCACACCCGATTTTCTGTCCGTTGGGCGTTTTTTTTTTTTTTTTTTTTTGTCTATGGTTCATTTATAATTGATGTTTAATCTAGTGTATCGAAATTGTTAAAACTGTGATGACATTTCGGTGCTTCGACTGTCTGACTGGTAGGTTAAAGGTAAATAGATTATATAGGAGTATCTAAAATATGTACTTATTTACTTGGAAATTAGTTCCATTGTACGAAAAACTTACAAATATAAACATTATCAGAGAGAGAGAGAGAGAGAGAGAGAGAGAGAGAGAGTGTTTGTGTGTGAGTGAGTGATAACATTAGATACACACATCATCACCACCCCCATGCAGCACTACAGCCCGTCATACAAGGTGGCGTGAACCAGACATAGTGCCACCATGAGGGTGATTTAGTAGGGGTGCCATAGCCATTGTCGGAGGGACCCATTACATTGTAGAGAGAGAGAGAGAAAGTGAGTTTGTGTATGCATAGGGGTTCAATAGCCATTGTCGGAGGGACCCATTACATTGTAGAGAGAGAGAGAGTGTGTGTTTGTGAGTGAGTGAGTGATAAAGTTAGCCCCACACATCACCACCCTTATGCAGCACTACAGCCCCCATTCCATTGTAGTAAGAGAGAGAGAGAGAGAGAGAGAGAGTGAGTAAGTGTGAGTGTTTTTGCGTATGAGTGAATGCTCAAGTTATCCCCACACATCACCACTCCCCTGCAGCACTACAGCCCGTCATACAGGCACCCTAAACCAGACATGACTAGTGTTATTTATTGGGAGTGCCATTACCGGAGGGAACCATAGCATTGTAGTTAGGAGCCTACTATTTTGGGCTGCTCTTAAGGGGAGATGAGCCGGATTTTTGTTTTGTTCCCCCTTCTTTCTCATTAATTAGCCCCATTCGTGTTTTCAGATTATAAGACGTTCGGCTCATTTGTTTGGCTATTTTATGACCTTTCACCCCATTTATTTGTGTGTGTGTGTGTGTGTGTGTGTATGGAGATGGACTAAAAAGGTGAAATATGAAATTTATAATTCGAAAGAAAAATTTTCAATGAGATGCAAGGTAAGACCAAGAGAATAAATACTTGAAAGATAAATTTAGGCTCCCCCCACCCCCTCTAAAAACGAATTATGGCACCCCCTTAGTATGCATGCCAAGTATGGGCTCTCCATCTTGAAAACTGAGGGAGTAGTTCGTGAACAAACAGAACAAAATTTTCACAGAAAGTGCCCTATATACTGTATAGTAGATGATATAAATGATAAGTGAAGAACCTTTAATAGCGTATAAATTATACAGTATATATATATATATATATATATATATATATATATATATATATATATATATATATATATATATATATATCTATATATATATATATAGATATATAGATATATATATATATATATATATATATATATATATATATATATATATATATATATATATATATATAGTGATTTAACATATACAGTACATGTGAAATGATAGTTTCAATATAATTCTTTCTTCTCGCTTTTCCTCCTCCCCTATCGGATCTACTGTCTCTCTCACCCTTGGTCAATCTGTACATCACTTTCACCCTCTCTCGCTCTCGCTCTCTCTCTCTGTTTTTTACACTCTAGATAATACAGTGTAAGTCTTTCCTTTACTGATTTTGTCCATTGACTCCAAAACCAACTCTTCCTAATTAACTTCTTGGCACTGAATGTTTCCGTATATTACTTCTGCCTGTCTGTATGTATATACTGTATGTGTGCCTGTTTGCCTATATATCTGCCTCTCCCTCTCTCTGTCCATCCATATTTCTGCCTCAGCATCCATCACGACCTCTCACCCACCCTCCCTAGTACCCAGGACGTAAACAAAACCCTGGGCCGAGATGGACGGGCCGGGCCGAACTTTACGACTGGACGTATGGGTGAGGGGGGGAAGAGCTGAGCCGAGATGCCGCACCATCACCGCCACCCCTCGCCGATGTGTCAGAAAGAAGTGTAAAAATATATAGAGAGCGAGTTGGCGTTGTTGCTGCTGCTGTTTGTTCCTGTATGTTGCCTGGCCACTCGTCAGTCACTAGCTCTCTCTCTCTCTCTCTTACTCCCCTCTCCCTCTCCCTGCCTCTTTGTTTTTATTTCGATTCGTTATTCCATTTTTGCAGTCTTCACATTCGGCTCTTCTGTTCACTCGACGATGCTTTGCCACATGACGCCATGTCTCTCTAGTTTTGTTTTTTGTTTATTTTCTCATTTCTTTCTTTGTTTCCTCTTGTGTAATTCTTTCCACTGGATAACTTGGTGTCACACAGTTTTGTTCTGTTAATCTTGTTTATCTACCGAATGAAAAATAGGATTGAATTACTCTATCATGTGTTTAATGTATCACCATTCTTGCCTTAATAATTTAAAGTGTTTCCACCTGTATCCTAATTACTAACCTCGTAATGATACCCTTTGATGCACTACCAAATACGCAATCTCGATTTTTATCTATTTTGAGCAGAATCTGATATACTGTGCATACTATTATTTCATATGTAAACCCTTAATTAATGTGAGCGGAATACTGAATGTTTACACTACTTTTCTAACATCTACCATCCTAACCTTCTTACAACCAGTTCTTTACTATTTCCAACTCTCGCTCCAGACATAGGCTTTATAATTATGGCTTGTGAATTCGATCGTTGGACTCAACGAAATCTCGAGAGCTTACACTAGATGACAGTTGCAGGTGGATTGCAGACCAATGACTTCCTAATCTGCCGGCATTTTGGTATTTGGCCATGTCTATCTCATTCACTCGCACGTCACTCAATGAACTTCTAAACATTGCATGTTTTGAGTGTTAGGAAACACACTTAGTTTTGAATACATTAGCATTGTATGAGTATATACAATGTTACAATTGTTCAATTACAATGTTCAATTGTGTTCTTTTATTTAATAATTTTCATTTTAGTAAGCGTTGTTTCCACATAGCGATTTTGATAATTTAAATTGACTTTATATTGTCCTTGTCCCAATTTTGGTTTGTTTAGTTTGCAAGTTTTACATTTTAATTAATATATTTGAAACCGCAATAGGTTTTATGAGGGCGTGTTAGTGGGTTTTGTGATGAAGTACTGCCATTATGTACAACACAATATCTGCTGTATAATGTACAAATAACGCCCCAAAACTCCTTTTATATGTTGTTGACTAAAGATTTTTTTTTTCTGTTATGCTTCACAAGTTCAAATCACAGAAAACCTGCCAGCCATATCGACCACAGAAAACTCAGCGTTAGAGAACGGGAAGCCACTGTCAAATAATTGGGAAGACTAGTTATATAAGACCTACTCACACCTGCCCCATTCACACCTGGCTCGCCAGGGGCCTACCATGACCAGAATGACACAAGTCACATCTCCCTTGGGCCCAGGTGACCCTCTTCCTATCAGCACTGCCATTATCAGTGCCTTCCAAATGCAAGACCTTCTCAGTTCAACCAACATTAAGCAGCTCAAGGCAACAGTTATTCCTTATTATTTTGCAAGCCCTAGAACCCCCATAACAAAAATCTTAAACTAGTGGGGCCTCCACAGGTGTTACATCAGTACATCACATCTCTAGATGAAACGTGCCGGTAGAGGAGGTGCGGCATATTTGCAGTCTAACATAAGAGACCCAGCATTTTAGGAGCTCAGACTATGAACCACAACATCACAGAAGACTAACATATGAAATGCAGCATCGTAGCCAACTGATGAAAAAGGCGCAGCATTGCAGCGGGATGCTGCAAGAGGTATAGCACTCTGTCGGGCTGATATATATAATGTAGGAGACCCTAACATCTTCTCTGCCCAATCACCGAGAGCCACCATCACCATCTATCAGCCACAGAGGACTATACCAACACCAAGCCGCCGCTTGGAGAGAAGAGAGGACTACCTGACAATCGAGTTCCCTAGTGCTCGATCATTCACGCTACCTTGTTCCATTTCAAAAGACTCGACCTCGTCGACATCACAGACCTCCGACATAACTTTGCCGCTGTCTAAATTATTTTTAGGACCTGCGGCAGACCTGCAAGTTCACATAAATCTTCTAAAGTCTAGTGTTTGTTATACTTAGGTTATAATATACTAGTAAAATTCAGGAGGAACAAAATAACGAGTGTAGTCACGAACATCTTTATTGATATGGTACCAACGTTTCGACTTTCTTCTGAAGTAATCATCAGGGCATCTATCGAGTAGACAAATACAATAATTAGGAGTTTTTGCTTCAAAAATACAATAGTCGCAATAATTATATTAAGGTTAACTTTATTCGTTTTAATTAATTGAGTTAATTCTTTAAATACATATTGAAGAATATAAGGGATACATACTCCTAACATTGAGCATAAACAACATACAGAAAAGTATTGCAATGAGGCAGCTGACAGCATATTGTTAATCGGTGATGGCTTAAATTACAGTGTCTCATTGTATTTAAGGGGGCCCACCTCGTTTTGTTTCTCTCTTTTTCCCCCTCTCTCTTTGGCTTTTATCCATTCGGTCCCATTCAGCCAACTGTTTTAAGACGTTTATCCCCATCCAGGTGTCAATATTTTCCTGGCGAGTGGTAGCGAGCCAGCATATATATATTATCGTTTTGACAGCAAGCTAAATTTGTACATTTTTCGATAGAAAACTGTCTCCTGTGAAGCCGGATTTCTCCATACAATGCTGGCTCGCTATCGCTCGCCAGGAAGACATCGACACCTGGATAGCGATAGACGTCTTAAAACAGTTGGCTGAATGGGACCGAATGGATACAACCCAGAGAGAGGGAGAAAAGGAGAGAAAAAAGCAGGTGACCCCCCTTAAGAACCCACAACCAGCAATGTTTTCAATTTCTGTGCCCACCATAGTAGGATCAATCTGTGTCTCTTGCTAAATCTTGGCTTCAAACTTTCTGATGGCCGAGCTTGAGAAACCCTCGGTCCATTATATCTCTCCAACTGTGGATATATATCTTCTCTTGCGGTGTATGATCTATTTAACGTATGTGGAATAAAGGGTGTAACTAAAGGGCATATAGATATTTTGATCACCATAACTTTTATCTGCTAATTGATCTATTTTCTCCCTCACTTACTCTCATTTCTCTCTCTCTCTCTCTCTCTCTCTCTCTCTCTCTCTCTCTCTCTCTCTCTCTCTCTCTCTCTCTCTCTCTCTCTCTCTCGGCAGCTGTCTTTTAAATCTAGCAACTTCCTCTTGGCAGTCTGTCTCGATCTCTGGAAACAAAGACTTGGTAAAAAAAGAAAAGCCTTCCCTTGTTTTTCACTGGCCGGAACAGTTGGGTATATATCCTATCTTTGTCATATGAAGGCGCCATGCTGCTTGCCTGGTGCTATACGCTCTAGGACAGAAATCACAGCACAAATTTGTTGAAGCTATCCTGGAGTGAATCAAATCTTATCAGTAATTTCTTACCCAATATATTCGTTTTGGAGGTTTGACTTTGCTGCGTGTCGCCTAAAAGTAGGTCAGAATTAATGTCTAAGTGTACAGTTGCGGTCAGATATTCTGTATATTGCTACGCAACTATAATCGGTTTGATTTCATCTGACGATAAAGTACTTTGTCATCATCTTGAATAATCAGGTTTGATGAAGATTTTGTAGCTAAACATGTTATTAATTACGAAAATCTAGCAATAATTCATGCAGAGATACAGTAATTTAATATTTTTCCATTAAGGATAGAGAAAACAGCTGTTATATCTCATAAATACATACATATACAATACATACATACATACTGTACATACATAATTTCAAAGACCAAGAGTTCCACACGAGGTACAGTGTTAGTCTCATGTCCTCTTTTAGATTCAAGGCATATAGGCTGATCCCACTTCTTTCTAGGTTTGCTCCTGGGTGCAGCTCCCTCCACGTTTACGGATTTAACTGCCTTTTAACTATTCACTAGATATCATATCTTTCAGTTTGGCCCCACACATCCATCTCACCATTCCCATATTATTACATTCCGTTTTGTTGATATCATCTGCTCTGACTGATCCTGTTTCTGAAGCCTAGGTCATTGCGCTTCTAATGCACGATGTGTACACCTTTCCATTAGAGGGGAGTGGGCATCGTTTCATGGTTAGAATTGGCAGCAGTTCTCTGAAGTTTCCCCATCCATAAATAACTTTCGCAATAGTGGCAGCTTCGGCTGCTCCACCAACATAAATTTTGGTTTGTGACCCATAAAAACGGGTATAATTCATTCTATGATGCTTTGTAATGGACGAAATTAAATATAGATTATAGAGGTTATTGCCGTAAAAGAACAGTGCATATTCTCCTTATAAACATTTCCGTTAGGGGGCACTTTATTAAGTTGTGCGGGGTGTAGCCCAGAAGGGTATTGTAGTCTTTCATGTCTATGTGTCTATGGCCCATATGGCAGCATTCACAGAGTAAAAACGGCGCTCATTAGCGCACACATCTCCGGCATTTGACAAATGTCCTCTAAATTCGTCCACACTGTTCTGAGTTGTCAAACTGGACCAAGTAGTGTCGAATCTGATAAGCCATTTTTGTCTGCGACTAGCCTGCAACTAATTTCGTCCTTGGCTGATATGGGCAGAGCCGAGTAATGGCTGAATTCGTTTTTGGCTTATGACAATTCTATTCTCATTTAGTATAAACTGCTTAATCGAATTTGATGGGCCGTGTTAGCCTGTGACCATTTTTGTCCATGGTCATCTTAGTCCAAGTCTATACTCGTCCACTGACATAATTTTTACGCAACCGTGTTGGTCCACGGCTGATTTGTTCCGTGGTGTGCATGGGCACAAGTGAGCGGTTGCATTGTTATGGTCTCTTTTATCCTAGTGACTGGTTTGGTTCATAACTGTTTTGTTCCACGATCAATATGTGACGACTTGTCTAATATGATGGGTTGCTTTTCTTCACTCCGTTTTTGTTCCGAGTCATTAATCGTTTATATCATGCTACCAATTAAAGGCACTGAAGAAGGGTCCTCTTAATCCATCCATTTGATTTTGAGATATTTTACTTCCAAGCACAATCATACAAACAAACAAACACACAATGATAATCACAAAATCTGTACAAACATCGTTTTGTGGAGATAAAGGTATATGTCCCCTTTGGATTTGCTTGTATTCTTAGTCGCTCTAACACAAAGAACTAAAGCCTTGCTGCATTGTTCTGGCATCACACAAAAGGGGCGAGGGGTGTTGTATTGACCTGTCCAACCTGGTTCTCTTTCTTAGAGGCTCTTTCAAAGGCAAGCAACAGTACAGGGAATTTGAGGAGTTCTACTTTCTATGAACATTTCAACTATCCTTTTTAGTATGTTTAAGCTTGAGATGTAGCTGCTGAATATGTATATTGCATAATCATCGCACCTTTCGAAAACAGGGATTCGTTAAATAGCATTTCACAATTGCAGAACTTTAATTGTATGCACTCTCTGTTGAGAACAGACTGTTTTATACATTAGCAAAATAAATAAACTAAATAAAATATCTTAGCTTTTTATTTATTAAAGCAAAATAAAAAGTGAAATTACATATGCTTCATTCTTTCAGTGACATTATATGACACTAGGCTGTACTGTGTATACAATTATATGATTTTTGAAGTAATGTGATTTCAATTGGGTAAGGAACTAGCATTGAGATAGGTCACTTATTATTTATTGTTGGTAATTATAGATACACCTTCTGGTAATTCGACGGCAGAACTTCATGTCCTGAAGAGTGACGAGGATATGGCTTCAATGAAGCGTCTTAGCCGGTGTGGCAAAGTTTGAGTATTTAGCAGCCATATAGATCTCTTCATCTTCATTGTCTGAAGACTGGAATTTTTCCTGGCGAGCGACAGCTAGTCTGTAATTATAAGAGGAAGCCGGAAAATTTGTCTAACAAAAGATTTACATATTTATTTTGAAGGGGGGTCTAGGGGGTGTTTTTTTTAAAGCTTGATGTAGGTCTAGCGAGGAAACTTAAACAACATAAATGAATTACTGTAGACCAAAGAATAACCACTACCCCCTTAACAGTTTATAAAGGAAAGAATTGAAGAGGTGACTGCGTGATGGGTAACCTCCTTAATAAGACGGATACTTAGGCTTTATGTATTTTACAACCTGGCGATGATATTCAACTTAGGGAAAACCTCAACAAATGAAAGCTAGGAAACCAAAGAGAGAGAGAGAGAGAGAGAGAGAGAGAGAGAAATGTGAAATACAAATAGAATAAAAGAATAATTAACTGTAGGGAATACCAGAGAATGAAGAGAGCGGTAAGGGCTAAAGTACCACAGAATAATGAATAAAGCAAAGGGAAATAAAAGTGTGGTGAATAAAGAGAGGTGGAGAGTGAGAGAGACGGATTAATGGAGAGAGAAAGATTTGGGAGACAATGGGAAAATTAATGCTAGGGAGGTCACTGTAAATAGGAGAGAGAGAGAGAGAGAGAGAGAGAGAGAGAGAGAGAGAGAGAGAGAGAGAGAGAGAGATAGGGATAGCAGATAACTAGATATAGATAATTATATATAGTGCATAAAATATAAAACAGATATACAGTATGTGAAAATACACCTTTGGCGTTCAGCAGCAGATTAACAAAAAAAGACCTTTGCAACTGGTCTTCATAATTAATGGAAAATTATGAATTCACTATGTATATATTTCACTATGTATATATTTCATATTTACTCAAAGTTCTCATAATAATTAACAACACATTTTGCTATAAATCTTGGAAATAGCTAAGCAAACAAGATGTGGTATGGCAATATACCGTTTGCTGGAAAACATTTGTGTTTACTTTTTAACCCCTTCTGTACCGTCGACGTATTTTATAATATATTATAGCTACTATTAGACGAGCATAGTCAGTTAAAAAAGGGCCGCCACAATTAAAAGGCTTCAACCTATCTCACTTAACCCTTTTTGCTACCATAGATCCTACTTGAACTGCACAAAATCGTCTAATTATAGCTAGAATAAAAATAATAAGACGTCACCGGTACAGCAGGGGTTAAGAAGTGTTTGAGTCACATAAAGTGTTATCAATCTCTTTGGCGGACTGTTGGATATGACTATATTTTTCCTCTGTGACGGAAGGAAACTAATTTCTGTCTGTACACTGTAAACTGTGTGTGTGTATATAACAGGCCACATACATTGCAAGAACACTGGTACATGCATGAACATTTTGAATATAACACATTTTTATAATTTACACTAATTTACACATTCATATTAGCACCCATTTTAGATACTGTACGATCTTCAGTAAGTTCAAAAGCCTTACATGAGTGTTCGAAATGTAACGCAGAGCGAAATGTATAACGTGCATACCAATTTCGTTACACATGTTTTACAGTGTTATAGCTAATATTATTAAAATATGAAAGAGTAACGTAGATTTTATAGCCGAGTTTAAGATAGGTTGTAGTCTATATGACTGGCCACACAGATCTAGAATGAGTTAATCATGAGAAGAGGGAAAAACATTGAAGAAGAGAGTTCCATAGCTGCCTGGCTGAGTATCGTAATGATTATAATGGCTTTAATAATTGTACTAATGATGTAAATGTTGTAATGACACATGATGACGATTATTTAGTTTGTAATATTGTAATGAATATGATTTTACGTATAATTATATATGGGGATGTTAACGATTACATTTAAGTATATTACAGTTTATCATTGTGGCAAACAAAATTGTAAGAATATATGTGGCGTTTTTTATGACAAATGAAGACAGCCATCCAAACAGGCAACTAGACAGACAGACAGACAGAGAGCCAGATACAGGTTGACAGATTGGATATAACTGAAGGGATGTGCGAGAAAGGGAGAGTTGAAAAGACAATTCGGAAAACACATCTGAAGTAAAGAGAATGGATCACCTAACAAGAATGATGAAGATCGAGGTGAACCCTTTCACTGTGAGAAACCTAATCTACAGTAAGCTTAAGGGGGGTGACCTGCTTTTGTGCTCTCATTTTCTCTCTTTCTCTGGCTTGTATCAAATTCGGTCCCATTCAACCTACTGTTGAAAGACGTTTATCCTCATCCAGGTGTCGATTTCTTCCTGGCGAGCGATAGCGAGCAAGCATTGTATGGAGAAATCCGGCTTTGCCGGAGAAATTTGTCTATAGAAAAATCTACAAATTTAGCCTGCTGTCAAAACCATGTTCACAAATATGCTGGTTCGCTACCGCTCACCAGTAAAAAATCGTGTTAAAACAGTAGGCTGAATGGGGCCGAATGGATACAACTCAGAGAGAGACAACAAAAAATACAAGCTCATCCAACGTGTTGGTGCATAATGTGGTGGCTTTGTACAATTATCAATGACACATATGTTTTGCTTGTTTATGTTTCTTTCCGAGAAATGTACTATTAGTTCAACCCTTAAGTTAAGATAGATGTGTCCCTAGTCATATGTTAAGCTAATGAACACTACCCATACCTCACCTTGAAGCTAAATTATTGCACTTTTCGGGTAGTAACATTTGTCCGGCCCAAGGCTGGTTTCCCCTAATTTCAGAATTGCTATCGCTTGCCCGGAAACAAAAATAAACAATGCTAAAAAGCAAAGAAACTTATTATAATCACCAAACTAATGGGAATACATATATACTGTATAATCGCCAAAACACATGAACGAAACAAGTATATATGGCCAAAATAGATCATTCTCTATTTAATGTATATATGTATAAAATGACGCTTTTTATAATTTGTAATGGCTATTTTTATATGGCTTGTGTTTCATTTTGATACGGTTCGGATGAGTTAAAGGGATTATTTCGGTTTATTATCCGCGTGTGCATGTTATGTGGGAATGGTTCACTTTTTGGGCGATTTTTGCTTGTATTCATTATTTTTCTAGTTTCCTCCCTAGACCTCCATCAAATTAAAAAAAAAAAAAACACACATTCAATAGACCCCCCTTCCAGATTAATTTGTACATGTTTCGGTAGAAGAATGTCCCGGCCTTAGGCAGGTTCTTCCAACATTACAGGCTCATTATCGTTCGCCAGGGAAAAAATCGGCACCTAATTAGCACGAAAGGTCTAAATATTGACAACGAAATGGGGCAAAAGGTGCTAAACTCGCCAAACTAATGGGCCGAACGTCTTAGAATCTGAAAACTAAAGGGGCTAAATATGAGGGAGAAAGTGGTCCAGAAAACCAACCCATCCCCCCTTAAATTACTTTCTCAAGCTGAGAAATACTGTCTAATTAAATGTAAGCCAGAATCAAATTTGAATCACGCCCTCGCATACTGATAGGGTAATCAATTAAACCCTAGTTAATCAAGTATATATATATATATATATATATATATATATATATATATATATATATATACTGTATATAGAGGTGAAATATAATAACACTGGATGTTTTATTTAAGGGAATGTTTAAACTAGAGTAAGCTAAAAAAAAAATCCTTTGAAAGCAGGGGTAAGACAGACGTGTGTGTGTGTGTGTGTGTGTGTGTGTGTGTGTGTGTGTGTGTGTGTGTGTGTGTGTGTGAGAGAGAGAGAGGGAGGTGAAACATTTCGATTATTGACACGAATTGTGTATCTGTTATGCATCCAATTAACTCTTTATCTATCTATCTATCTATCTTATTTATCTATCTATCTATATAAATTCTGTTCCCTACATATTCAGTTCCAGTCTATTACCATGTTGAAGGCCTTTTAGTATGTTAGCTCACCTCCCCATAAAAGTATTAAATGTTAGGGGTAATGGTTTTCTCTTGATGACATTTATGGTCCCTTCTCTTTATTTGTTTTATCTCCACTCCTACACACTATTCACTCTCACACACTTTCACACACTTTCACTCTCTCTCTCTCTCTCTCTCTCTCTCTCTCTCTCTCTCTCTCTCTCTCTCTCTCTCTCTCTCTCTCTTTATATATCTATCTATCGATCAACGTAGGAGGGAACTTTGGAAGTATGAAGGTTAATTGCGGTAGATAAAGCACCTGCGATTAATGGAGGCCCTTCCAATGTAGGGTACATTCGTGTAATATTTGCCAAAATTAGTGAAAAACAAGCAAGATTACTGAAGAGTTGAGCATTGCTAAAAATGGACGATTAATTTCGGTATACAATATATAATGATGTTCATGTATCCTGCCAATCAATAAGTTGATTTAACAAGCTAAACATTGCCACTCGTCATAAAAAATTATAAATGAAGTGGTGTGGTGAGAGAGTGTGTGAGAGAGAAAAGGACGTGGGTGGTGGACGGGGGGGGGGGGGGGGGGGCTATGTCATTGACGAAGGATGAAAGGTGGCCGCAGCCATTTAATCAACACCATTTTGTTCTACATTTCTATTTGACAATTTAGAAGCCACTTATCTAATTGATTATACTCTCCATCCTTCAATCTCTCTCTCTCTCTCTTAGAAGAACAAGCTATGAGGACCGGTTGAGAATTCTAAGTATATTTTCATTGAGAAAGCGTAAACTTCGAGGTCAATTCTTTGAACTCTTTAAATTACTTAATGGGTTGTTGCAAAATGTTAAATCTCATAATGAATACAACTGGCAAGCATTGCTGGAAGCTATAATTGAAGAGGTTCAGAACTAGTATGTATTGACACATTTGTACCCTTATATTAGATCTGTTTTACCTGGAACTTACTCCCCTCAGAAGATGTATATATTTCTTCAGTAGAACAGTTCAAGAACAGAGTAGATAATATTGTTTAATATTTTGCAATGTGTGTAGTGTGGAAAGACCGTATCACCACTATTTTTGTTAAACAGCTTCCCAGAAGTTAGGTGTGCTCAACCGTATCCGTGGGCTCTTTTCCCCGCACAACTTCTTGCTACCGCACTTCTGGAAAGGGTAGAGTTTAAAGCTTCGTCTCAATAACTCGCCTCCTCATATTAATTCCCTACAATCTCTGAATACACGCCACAATGTTGCACTCTCTTACTCTTCTACCGATATTACATTAATCAGTGTTCTTCAGGACCCTCTCAGTAGTGTACACTCTCTCTCTTACGGAGAGTGGGTAGCATCCGCCTTTCAACACATTCTCACCCCTATTCTGTCCAACTCTCTTATCTTAGAGTCTTTCTTCGACTCAACATGTAGGCTCTGGAACTGTCTCCCTCAATCTGTCTTACCCTCAATCTGTCTTACCCTCATCCTGTGACTTAGGCTGCATCAAGCTCCGTGTGTCTAGACATTTTCACTTTATCATACCTTACATTTTGCTCTCTGTCACTCTTTCTACTTTGTAAGGGGCACTTGTTACAGGCAGCGGTCCCTGTTGTCTCCTTCATACACATAAACAATATAATATATAAAATAACTATACATCTCTATAACTCTTTTCACTTAGAGAATCTCCCTGGAATGTACCTCAAGGTCTTCGAAATACTGACGATTCCTTGTATTTCTCTCTCTCTCTCCCCCCCTCCCTCTCTCTCTCTCTCTCTCTCTCTCTCTCTCTCTCTCTCTCTCTCTCTCTCTCTCTCTCTCTCTCTCTCTCTCTCTCTCTCTCTCTCTCTCTCTCTCTCTCTCTCTCTCTCTCTCTCTCTCTCTTTCTTTCTTTCCCATTAAAGATAGGCCAGGTATATCCCCAAGGGATCCCAAGGAAGCCTACCCTTACATAATATATAGATATATATATATTTAAGCCCATACACTCTCTCTTTGGTGGAAGCTCCTTACCTGTGTGTTTGTGTCGTTATATATAATTATAACACCAACAGTAATTGGGTCCTTTGATTAAGGGGAGGTATTTAGTTTGTTCCCTAGACCTCCATCAAGCTTAAAATTATATCCCCTTGAGTCCCTTTCAAGATAAATGTGTACATTTTCGGTAGAAAAATTTCCCGGCCGAAGGCCGGTTCCTCTTAAATTACAGGCTCGCTATCGCTCGCCAGGATAAAATCGACACCTGAATGGCACGAAAGGTCTTAATATGGGGTGAAAGTTCTTAAAATCGCTAAACTAATGGGGCGAACGTTTTATAATATCAAAAGCAATGGGGCTAAACATGAGGGAGAAAGGGGTCAAGAAAAAAGTCCCTCAAGTGGAGATCTCCCCTTAACCAAAGTACGTAGAGCTGTTGCAATTTAATTCATGATAGTATTACAATATATAATTGTTTTAGTGATAAACTATATATTGGTTGTAATTTCATATAGAGTTTCTCAAGCGATGCCACCCAACGAATATCCAAATAGAATAGGTGAAGTAGGTTGTGTAACTTGTGTGTGTTGAACAGCCACACAACCCGCCTGGCTACTTTATTTCTTTTAAGGGGGGTGACCTGCTTTTTTCTCTTTCTTGGTTGTATCCATTCGGCCTCATTCAGCCTACTGTTTTAAGATATTTATCCCCATCCAGGTGTCGATTTTTTCTTGGCGAGCGATAGCGAGCCAGCATTTTATGGAAAAATCTGGCTTCGCCGGAGACATTTTTCTATAAAAAAAAATTACAAATTTAGCCAGCTGTCTAACTCATTATCCAAAATATGGTGGCTCGCTATCGCTCGCCAGGTATACACCGACACCTGTATGGGGACAAACGTCTTAAAACAGTAGGCTGAATGGGGCCGAATGGAAACAACCCAGAGAGAGAAAATAAAGCAGGTGATCCCCCTTAAAGAATATTACGTGAAAACGTCCTTTTCATATTAAAAACAAAACAAAAATACACTATTTTGTGTAGGTACCCTGGCCACTTCGGGGGCGCTAACACTGATGATTACAGTAAAAGTATATTGTATGAACATAATTGTATGCGCATTCATGTTTATATTTATTTGTATGTATATTTATGCATTTAATGTATTTTATAATCCTTAGTTGTTGTGTACCCTTATGAATAGCAAATATATTATTATTAAACAAACACAAAAAACAGAACCAAGTAGATATATTATTCCAAAAAGTTTCATGAAGTCATTTCTTGAAGATAATGAGCATCGTATTTCCTTCCAAAGACCAGGCCAGCAAGAGGCCTTTAATTCGCCTCTTAAAGAAATCACATCAGTGTTGTCATTTCACGGGCCAGCACAGACGCCGCATCACACGCTGGGGAAAACGAGAAAAGACAAGAAATAATAGGACACGCTGAGGGTATAAAATGAGGAATGAGGTTAGAGATAAAGACTAAAGTGGATAAATAACGAAATATTTTATCTTCAAGTCGCGAAAGCCACATTATTTCCCGGTCGCATTACCGGGATCTTGTGTATTTGTCTACCGAACACACTACTCATATTAATACATACATGCATACATACATACATACATACATGTATACATACATACATACATACATACGTGGCTGATCCATTATGACAAGTGCATGAATTAGGTGGAAGGGAGACACAGGAAAAGGCTTGAATTCTGCATTACCGCACTCTAAATCATACATACATACATACATACATACCAGTGTGGGCTATTATATCCACACGGGATGCGGTTTAAGCCTCATGTCAAAATTGCGGCGATCTGGGCTACCTCACTTTTAATTTTTGTTTTGTTTTATTTAATATCACATCGTACGAAATGATCCCACATCTTCCTAGGTCTACCCCTATGTACTCTACTTTCACAGATTTGCTTCTCTACACCCAATTCTTATCACGTTTCCTCTCCACATGCTCAACCATCCATACCTGTTTATACACATCTCTTCGCTGTTACGCCTGATACCTAACCGCCTACTCAGCACCTTATTTGATATCCGATTTTCCGCTGACACATCCATCCCACAAATTTTCAATTCGTTATGATCCATTCTTTTGATATATATCCATTTTGAATGACCACTTTTTAAGCGTAAGTAATAGTGCTTCTGTTACACAAATCATCCACTTTACCTTTCAAGTGAAGTGGATTGACGGCATTTGTCTGAACAAGAAATCTAAGACATAATAAAATATGGAATAATCAAATAAAGATTAATGAGGAGTCACAGTGAGATGTTATACAGAGAGAGTGAGAGAGAGATGAGATGAGTGAGTGAGAGATGTGACACTCTGCCGGGGATGTTTTTGTTGTTGTTGTAGTTCCCCAGACTGTTGGGCCGAGCATTCCCCAGTCCGGCTGACCGAAGCCGCGCCAGATGCTCAGGCCCCTGAAAAAGCCAGGGTGAGATGAAATCTGTCTCTGAGAGGGCAGCGGGGGAGGGGATCATAAGCCCACGGGCTTGCACCCCTGGGCGAATGCCCTCACCTTCCGTAGTTCACCTTGCAGTGCCACACAATTTGGCGATCTCGCCAGCATCTAGAAGGAAAAGTAGTATAGGATACGAGACCAACAAACATGGCTAAGGTAGGGTAGAGGATGTCAAAACTTACTCTGAATTGGACGAGCCCTCATCCAGCCCTGCCGGGAATGTATTTATGTGTGTTGTTGCGATTCTCCCGATCCCAGGATGGTTCTTGGAGATGACGAAGATAATCATTTATTCGTCAAGAATTGTATCTAGGTCACAAGCATTTTCTTCATCCCTACCCCTCATCACTAACACTTTAATTAGTTTGTCAGCGTAAAGATATTTATTTGGTAATTGAGATGATATTTTAAGCACCACATTAACTTTTATTCTGTTTGTTACATCATAATAACATTGTCCTACATATTGTTAACTTCTGCCTGTGTATTTAAAGTGGTGAACATTGTTTCTTTGTCTGTGTATGACCATCAAACGTCCGTGTGATGCAGGTTTTAGACAAGCCCTGCCTTCTTGTAGATAACCTACATTTAGGAATTTAGAGTTCTTGGTTTTCTCTTAAGCCTGGTAAAGTTTTCGTTGTTTTCATTTGCAAATACACGCACTAAATGTCATTCAGTCTAGCTCTAACGCAAAAGAACTCTGACATGTTGTCGATGAATATCCGTAAAAGGCATTTGACTGAAAGGGTTGCGATAATTAGTGTGAACAGAGATCCTTAATAGGCTAATGCAAGTTAAATATAATCAAGTCAACTTAGTATTTAATGAATTAGCAATGTTCTCATAGGTGTCCACTAGTTGCGGTCATTGTGTCCCAATTATTTAATTAATGGCTTAAAATGAGGCCCAGGTTCCCATTAAAGATACAAGTCTAAAGCTTACATTGGCCCATTGAGGCATCCAATTATCAACAGCGAGACACTGTGGTGATTTTGCATATATATATATATATATATATATATATATATATATATATATATATATATATATATATATATATATATATATATATATATATATATATATATATATATATATATATATATATATATATATATATATATATACTATATATACTGTAGATATAGATATATAGATATATATATATATATATATAATATTTATATATATATATAATATTTATTTATACTGTGTTTCGTACATGCAAGGTAATCTTATTTATCTTGACTATGTATGGCACGATATTTGAGAATAATTTCAGGTACCCTTCGCATTATACGAGCCGTAAATCACCAAGATATTCTGTCTTAAGTTATGTTTCTCCACCTCCTCTTATGCCCTTCCTTAATTTCCTCCATATATCTCCTCTCTATCTATTATCTCCTCTTCCATCTCTCTCTCTCTCTGTCGCTCCTTCTCCTCACCCTCTCCATCCTTCTTACGCCTTTCTTCTTCTCCCTCTCACCATTTCCTTCATCCAATCACTTACCCTGTGCCTCTCTCTTCATTTCCTTTATCTCTCTCTGTCTTGCACACACACAGACACACACACACACACACACACACACACACACACACACACACACACACACACACATACAATCATAACGTTGTTACCAATGAATTTTAAAGAAATGCTCTTTTCAAATGTTATCATGCGAGACTAATTATTAATGAATAAGACTTGGGCATCAGCAACTTTTAGCTTTGTAAATTGCCTTGGTCACTATACCAATTTATATAAATCATGACTCTTTAATTTTATTGGTAGAAATGTATCTGTTAAGAGAGGTCACCGTCTTTTTTTATATTTCTCTCCTTTTCTCTCTTTCCCTGGATTGTATCCATTCGGCCCCATTCATCCAACTGTTTTAAGATGCTTAATACCCCCATCCAGGGGTCGATTTCTTCCAGGCGAGCGACAGCGATCCAGCATTGTATGGAGAAATCCGGCTTCGCCGGAGATATTTTTCTATCGAAAAATACACAAATTTAGCTTGCTGTCAAAACAAAAAATTTATATGCCGGCTCGCTACCACTCGACAGGAAAATATTGACACCTGGACGGGGATAATCGTCTGAATGGGGCTGAATGGATACAAGCAAAAGAGAGAGGGAGAGAAAGAAAAACAAAGCGAGGTGGGGCCCCTTAATTGCCACTACTTATTTATTTAGCCAGTTTTGACTGAGGTAACTACCTTCCAGGGGGTGGAGTGAGGGAGAGGGGATTGGGGAGGTGGGTGCGGCTCCTTGAGGATTATGACGCGTTTGACAGTTTATTCTGGCTATCAGTAGACAATTGTATTTATATTGGAGAGATAATGTGGGAGTCAGAATGTTCATTGAGATAGTATTTGCCCTTTTGATGTCAACAGATCCTAACGTAAGTTGTATAAAGGCATCTAATGATAGCCAGAATGGACTGTCAACATGCGTCATAATCCTCAAGGGGTTAATATTTACTGACGCATTGAGGAACGTAACATGAGCGGGGAACTGTATGTATATTATTCTTAGTCACTCATTATATTGTACTTAATACTAAATTAAGTAAATTAATTACCCCTTTACATAAGGGGGATGTCCTTTTCATTTTATTCAAGCTAGATTTCAACGATTTGTATGCAGTTTAGGACAAATATGTGGTACTTAAAGGGCGAAATGAAATATCTTGTAGCCTTTTAATGATAGAGGTTATTCCTAACCTAAATAAAATTGCCTAATAGTAGCTAGAATTTTATGAAAAAACGTCATCCGTAGTGAATGGGTTAAGGTATGAATATTGATGTTAGTAGGCCATTATTTTTTTTTTTTTTTTTTTTTGCCCCCTAGACCTCCATCAACCTTTAATAAAAACACCCCTAGACCCCGTTCGAGATATATTTTTCGGTAGAAAAAAATCCCCGCCGAAGTTTGGTTCCTCCTAGAATACAGGCTCGCTTTCGCTCACCCGGAAAATATCGATCGACACCTAAATGTCTCGAAAGGTCTTAACATTCACATAAATGTGGCAAACGTCTTAGTCTCCAAGCTAATGGGGATAAACATGAGGGAGAAGGGGGTTCTGAAGAAAACCCTTATGTGAAAATCTCCCTTAAGGTTTACTTCTCAATTGTGGCCTTCTGTTAGCCTTTCACATCCCCCCTACCCCCACCTCTCTCCGTCTCTCTCTCTCTCTCTTTACCCTACCCCTCCCCTCCCTCTCCCTCCCTCCACGGATTCCCTTCTCTTTAATTTCCAATATACCTCAACCTTACTTTTCCTTTTCCATCCCTCGACCTTTCCAGTCTCTAGTCTATCCTTTGTTTTCTCTCAGCCTATTACTGTTCTTACCTCACCAATTCCCCTTGCTATCCACCCATTTCTCCTCCATTCCTTCCACTTGTGTTAGTTTCTCTCTATCCGCCCCTCACACTTTTGGAATATTCATTGATGTTCTCTCCATCTTCTCTCTCTCTCTCTCTCTCTCTCTCTCTCTCTCTCTCTCTCTCTCTCTCTCTCTCTCTCTCTCTCTCTCTCTCTCTCTCTCTCTCTCTCTCTCTTTCTAGTCCTACTCTTTTACCTCCATGTGTACTTTTCAAAGTTGATTCATCACAAGCAAGTTAACTTTGCTTAAGGGGAGATTTCCACTTGAGGGATTTTTTCTGGACCCCTTTCTCCTTCATGTTTAGCCCCATTGCTTTTGAGATTTTAAGACGTTCGACCCAGTAGTTTGGCGATTTTAAGAACTTTCGACCCATTTATGTCAATGTTAAGACCTTTCGTACCATAGAGGTGTCAATGTTTTCCTGGCGAGCGATAGCGAGCCTGTAATTTAAGAGGAACCGGCCTTCGGCCTGGACATTTTTCTACCAAAAAATGTATAAATTTATCTTGAAAGGGGTCAACGGGGTGTAATTTTAAGCTTGATGGAGGTCTAGGGTACAAACTGAATACCTCCCCTTAAGCCTCTGTATCATTTATAAGACAAAATAAGACCTGTAAAGCTAAATTTTAACTATACGTTCTTCTAAATAATAACTAAACATGGGGACAAGGTTTCAGGATTGGTTTTGAATGGTTTTGTTTGCCAGCACAATCTCCACATCTAAGTTGATCCTTCCATCTATCTCTATTTTCTCCTTCTCTACGCCTTTCTCTATTTTCCTACCGCTTCTGTTCCCCCTTTGTTCTTCTATTATTTACCTTCTTTCCATCCCTGCCTTCATCCCCACTCTTTTCTTCGTTCACACTTGTCTTCCATGTCTCTTTAGTTCCCTCTCTACTCTTCCCTCTCCCTTGTAATCATTACTCATTCCTTTCCGCATTCATTTTCTCCCTTAGTCTACATTTGCCCATGCCTAACTATTTTATCCTCCACCTTAACTCTCCTCTTTTTCTCCTCCCTCCTGTACGTTTCCATTCATTACCAACTCCTCCCAAGTAGTATGCTCTTTCTCCCACTCTTTTTTGTTATTTATCTTATCTCTACTCTTGCCCCTGTCTTCCCACTCCTTCCTCCTCATACCTACGCTTGTTCCCGTCCCTCTACTTAGGTCTCTCTTCATCTCACTCTAATATATTCCGTCATCTGGCCATTCCTTTATTATTTTACTTTCCCTATCTTTGTTTTCCTTATCCTTCTCGTCCCTATACTCTTATCATTCCTCTCCCCCTAATGTGTTCCTCCTTCTATTCCCCCCACTCAGCCTACCCTTTCTCCCATGTTATTACTCTTTCCTCCCAGCCCTACTCTTCTCTTCCCCCACCCCTCTTCCTCCGCCACCCCCTACTCCTCCACCACCCCCCTACTCCTCCCCACCCCCCTTACTCCTCCCACTCAGTCTTCCCACTCTCTCCCGCTCCTCTACTAATGATATTGCACCCAAATATCTCGGATTAATTAGGCGATTTTCTGGAGAGAGTAGGAGGAGCGTGGAAGTGAAGGAAGGAAGGAGTTACATATAGTTACACTGACTACACAAACACTATTATTTCTGCAAGGCAGCCCAGATATAATCGTAATGTTAGTTGGTATTAGTAGGAATATGAACGCGATAGTAAGATGACTCTCTCCCCACCCACTAACCTTCCATAACCGGCATGAAACTAAGATATGTTTTTCTTTTTTCAACTGACGGTACATAGCAAATTTACCATTAATATTTTGTATTTATTTGTTAAGGTTTTATAGTGATATATGGTGCAAATTATACAAATTTGGTCTTAATATGATGTAGGGACTTAGTAGTTTCACATTTGTCCATTAAGTATCGATAAATTAGCTGCTA
>CM064518.1:39425870-39428763 GCA_032716605.1 Paralithodes platypus
TATACCAAGCCCTCCTCACAATTGCCTTCCCTTTCCTCCCCACACCCCCGTTCCTCCCCAACATACCTTCTCACACTCCCCCTTCCTCCTTCTCTGTTTTCACCCCTCTGTAAAACTTCCCCCCCCCCTACTTTTCTTCTCTCTCTCTTTCCACCTTTGTCCTCCCTCTCCCTCTATCCTGCTTCTCCTTTCTTACCTCACAAACCATCTTCCTCCCAAAAAGGGACTGGAGTTCTCGAAAAGGGGTTCCAGTTCTGATGCTATTCTTTACTTACAGTGTGCTGGCGTAACCCCTTCTGTACCGCCGACGCCTATTTTTATTTTATTTCAGCTACATTTAGACAACCTTAGGTAGGATACATTGTAGCTAAAAGGATAAATTGAGATAGTCTGTAGCCATTTAATGTGTAGACGTCCTTCCTATGTTGAATATAATCGTGTAATAGTTGCCAGAATATAATAAAAAAGACGTCTCCGGTACTGAATGGTAAATAATCCGGAAGGGTTGATATCCTCCGAAGTCCTATTTTACCTAACTAACTAATCCTCCCAACCTCCATCCTCCTCACACTTCACCACTCCCCATATTACCCCTTTTCCCCATTACCCGTTTTTCCCCATTGGTTTTCTACCTCCTCATTATTCTCCTCTCTTTACTCGTTTATCACATTTCTCCCAGCCTTTTTTATCCTTCCCTTCCTGCATTGTCCTTCCTCCCCACCTTCCCTCTCCCATATCCCCAACCCCGCTCATTTCTTCCCTTTCACCCCAACCCGCCCCACCTTTATCTACCCCTCTTCCCTTCCTCTCCTTCTCCACCTTCCCTCTCTACTCTCCTCTCCCTTCCCCCTTCCCTCTCAACCCCACCTTAACTCCTCTTTCCGCCACACATCCCTCTCTCTCATTCATACTTGATATGCTGTACTTTTCGCTCCTCTATCTCTGCATTCTTTCATATGTCTGTCTGGCTCTCTGTATTCACATCTCTCTCTCTCTCTCTCTCTCTCTCTCTCTCGTCTCATCTCTCTCATCTCTCTCTCTCTCTCTCTCTCTCTCTCTCTCTCTCTCTCTCTCTCTCTCTCTTCAATTCGACCCTTCCTACCCATCTCACCTCACATTACCTCCCATTCCATCCCACAACAATTCATCTGTGCTACATCCCTCACTATCTTTAACCCATTGAGGATTACGACGCATTTTGACAGTTCATTGTAGCTATCATTAGACGATTGTATGCAACTTACGAATGATCTATGGTTACCAAAAGCGTAAAAACTATTTCAATTAACCCTCTGACTACCATGTGCCCTTCCTAATATTATAAGAGCAATAGTTTAATAATAGCCAGAACCAACTTTCAAAATGTGTCATAATCCACAAGGGGTTGATCTCCCATACTCTTTCCCCACCTTTCACTATCTTTCCCCCTCTTTCCCTTCCTCCCCACCTCCTCCCCACCTCCTCCCCACCATTCTCTCCCACCCTCTCCTCACCCCCTTTTCCCCAGCCTTTGCATCTTGTTGCATTAATGGCTGAACCTGCATGGTCCATTGCAGAGATTTAATTCTGCAATCCTCCTGGCCCAGGGATTGAGGGAAAAAGTGGCGAATATATACATGGCGAGAGAGAGAGAGAGAGAGAGAGAGAGAGAGAGAGAGAGAGAGAGAGAGAGAGAGAGAGAGAGCGAGAGAAAGAGCGAGAGAAAGAGCGAGAGAAACGGTGGGTATAGATAAAGCTTGAAATTGGGTGAATATTTTGGGATAATGAGAGAGAGAGAGAGAGAGAGAGAGAGTGGGAGAGTGAGTGTGTGCAAGAGATATTGGGTGAAAGAATTTGACTAGACAAACGTGGATATAGTAATTATAAACAACACTAGCAGGGGTACCCAGCGTTGCCCGGGTTTAAATTCTACCATAATCACCATCACTACTACCACCACTACTACTACCACAATCATCACAATACTACTACTACCATAATCACCGGCCTCGACCTCCCTGTGCCTCATTAAACGGCGACCTCGATTTCGTCCGCTAAATGACCTTCCAATTTTGGATCTGACCTCATACTTATCCCCATTTTGGGGGGCTGCGACAACTTTCGTTCCATACACCTTTTCGAATCGGAGGCCTCCTTCTGCCCCAAACGGCAATTTTTTTTCAATTTATTTTCAATTTCGCCCTCGAAAACGACCTCCGATCGTGGCCTCGCCCCCTCTATGACCTGACCCAGGTCAATTGACAACCCACATGCAAAGTTTCAGCTCCCCAGGTCCAAAACTGCGGCCGCCTATTAAGAACACAGACATACAAACAGACACACGAACTGATTTAATAATATATAACATTTCATGGTAGGTCAGGATAGAATATTGAAATAAAATCATAATAATGAAGAGGATTTATTTTGGGTAGGAATATTCTGGTGTGAATATTCGAGTGAGATTACTTGGGTGGGTGATTTCAGGCGGTATATTTCGGGTGCTATGGATTGAGGTGGTATAGGTTCGGGAGATATGAATCGGGTTGGGATGATTTGGGTGGATTATTTTGGTCAGTATGAATTGGTTGGATCCTTCTGGTGTGATGGTTCGTATAGGATAATTCTGGTGGTACTATTTGCGCAGTATGATTCGCATAATATGGTTCGGGTGGTATGTTTCGGGGGGAATGTTTCGGGTGGAATGATTCGGGTGGTATGATTCCGGTGGCATGATTCAAATGTCAAGATTCGTGTGGTACAATTCGGGTGGTATGAATCAGGTGGTTTGTTTGGGCATGTTGAAATGTGTTCCAATTAATGTTCTCCACATATGTACTAGTTTTTGTTTATAATGTATGTGTACTATTATGCATGCACCACATTTTACAGTTGAGAGGAGGCCAATCTCTCT
>CM064518.1:39428863-39578806 GCA_032716605.1 Paralithodes platypus
GGAATTAGTTTTTGGGTCTGCCCTTTTTTATTTACATATATCTCCACTCATTTTCTCTCTCTTTCTCATCTCTCTCCTCCTCTCTCTCACTCTCTCTCTCTCTCTCTCTCTCTTATTAAATGGAATGCACTTTAGTTCTTCTCCCTCTGCCGCGTTTGCCTCCCCTCGATTTTTTTTTTCTTCCATTTTCTCTTCTTCATCACCACTACTACTACTTTTTTTGTTCTTCTTCTTACTTCTTCTTCTCCTCCGTTCTCCTTCTTCTTATATTCTCCATTTTGTCCTTATCTTTCTAACATTATGTTTTTGGCTTCTTCTTGAATTCTCTTTACTTTTCTTCTTTTTAACATCGGTTCGTTTCTAATTTTCGTTTACTTTCAGTTTATTTTCTCATCTACACTTATTGTCCTTTATGTTCTTTGCCCTCATGTCATTTTATTAACTCATGTTTTATCACCAGTTCGTGTATTTTGTTATTACCTGTCCTCAGTTGTTTACCCTTGCATTTTTCCATCCGACACTCTTTTTTGTCATTCGTATTTCTACCTTAGTGTTTACACTTTATTCATTCTTGCGTTATATTTTCTTTAACCTGTGTCTGTTTCTTCTGTACTCTAGTTTCTTTACATTTGCCGTCTCACTTCCGCCATCTCGTCTCTCTCTCTCTATCTCTATTCTCTCTCTCTCTCTCTCTCTCTTTATCTTATATATCTCTATATATATATATATATATATATATATATATATATATATATTATAATATTGTTTTGTTCTTTGTTTTCTATTCTATATTTAAACTATAATCATTATCTACGTGTAATTGAGTGTTATTAGTGAATATGTAGTATATTGCTGACTATATCCTTTTCTGAAACCGAAAGAAGTAACAACATGCTGTACTAAATGTATGCATGTATGTATTTATGTTTGCGTAATGCGTGTACTCCTAGGTATATGTGTGCCATGATTTAGATGGATGTGCCGTATGTATGTATTAAAGAGTATGAATGTGTACCACGCATAAACTTGCTTCCTTGTGAATGTAATAGTAACCCACATCAAAGAAAAATACGGGTGCTTCAAACTTTCATCCGTACTCTGAAGACATCATTAAGGATGGGAATATTTTCCTAGTACAGTACAAAGAAAAACCCTGAGATCCTAGTTTATCACCTCTATTGGTATTGCTTTAGCTTCATGGTACCACTACGGGCCACAACAGAGCATGATTTATGAAAAAATAGCCTGCAGAAATGTATAGTTTGTAGTACAAATACGTTGTCATAAACCTGATGCAACGAATCTTAATTGGAGGAAACGTATGTATTAAGTGTATGTAGTTAAAGGGTAAAATTTAACATATCATATAATGTGTCAAAATGGTTCACTACGTTTTCACCACTTATCGTTGCAGGCGATTGTACATAATATTACAGTGCACTTTTCTTGGTATGGCGTTTATGTGTGTCTGAGTATTTTCTTTTTGTGAATTCAAACTCTTACTATTTATTATATCATATTCATATAACCATAATGCTTGTTCCACCTTTATGTGTATTCATCCCACAAGTTTGATAGACTTGGACGATCTCGTGTCCAACATTAATTTCGCGTCACGTGTTCTCTTCTTTTACTGAGTATAATTTGGGATCCTACGCCTATTGTCAATTTTCTTTTCAAATTGTTAGCTAGTTAGTCTCAATGATAATGTTCTACAATTTCAGTTCCCTCCTATCGTGACATTTATCTTACTGATTTAATGTTGTGTTCTATCTTTCCCCGTGCCTATATGTGTTCGAATGCTTCTCCTGGTGGGTATTATGCTAATAATTTATCTTTTACCTTTTTGTTCCTCTTCTTCAAACTTTCGATAACTCCCTCTTCTCACTCCCCCTTCTTCCTTCCCTCCCTCACCACATTCCCCTTCCCCCCTCCCTCCCTTTACACACTCCCCTACCTCCCTCCCTTCACACAATCCCCTTCCCTTCATCCCTCTTCAAACTCCCACTCCCTCTCCCTCCTCACACTCTCCCTACCTCCCTTCTCAGACTCCCCCTCCTTTCTTCCCACCCATCGAGTGTCCTATAATATACTGTATGTGATGTGTGGTGGAGGATAGGTGTGGGATATGTGGATTATGGAGAGGTGTTCTAAGTTAAATATAATATAGATGTGGTGTGGGCGTTGTAGAGTGTGCCTGAACGGGGGTTTTATAGAGGTTCTTACTATAAGGAAACACCATCTCTATGACTATCTCTTTCGAACTGTCCTCTTTAAGTTAACTAACCCCAAGCTAGTGCCGATAACAAGGCCAGTCGTGCTCATTCATTCAGGATAATTTAAAAAGAAAATATACCAAGCCCTCCTCACAATTGCCTTCCCTTTCCTCCCCACACCCCCGTTCCTCCCCAACATAACTTCTCACACTCCCCTTCCTCCTTCTCTGTTTTCACCCCACTGAAAAACGTTCCCCCCCCCTACATTTTCTTCTCTCTCTCTTTCCACCTTTGTCCTCCCTCTCCCTCTATCCTGCTTCTCCTTTCTTACCTCACAAACCATCTTCCTCCCAAAAAGGGACTGGAGTTCTCGAAAAGGGGTTCCAGTTCTGATGCTATTCTTTACTTACAGTGTGCTGGCGTAACCCCTTCTGTACCGCCGACGCCTATTTTTATTTTATTTCAGCTACATTTAGACAACCTTAGGTAGGATACATTGTAGCTAAAAGGATAAATTGAGATAGTCTGTAGCCATTTAATGTGTAGACGTCATACCTATGTTGAATATAATCGTGTAATAGTTGCCAGAATATAATAAAAAAGACGTCTCCGGTACTGAATGGTAAATAATCCGGAAGGGTTGATATCCTCCGAAGTCCTATTTTACCTAACTAACTAATCCTCCCAACCTCCATCCTCCTCACACTTCACCACTCCCCATATTACCCCTTTTCCCCATTACCCGTTTTTCCCCATTGGTTTTCTACCTCCTCATTATTCTCCTCTCTTTACTCGTTTATCACATTTCTCCCAGCCTTTTTTATCCTTCCCTTCCTGCATTGTCCTTCCTCCCCACCTTCCCTCTCCCATATCCCCAACCCCGCTCATTTCTTCCCTTTCACCCCAACCCGCCCCACCTTTATCTACCCCTCTTCCCTTCCTCTCCTTCTCCACCTTCCCTCTCTACTCTCCTCTCCCTTCCCCCTTCCCTCTCAACCCCACCTTAACTCCTCTTTCCGCCACACATCCCTCTCTCTCATTCATACTTGATATGCTGTACTTTTCGCTCCTCTATCTCTGCATTCTTTCATATGTCTGTCTGGCTCTCTGTATTCACATCTCTCTCTCTCTCTCTCTCTCTCTCTCTCTCTCTCTCTCTCTCTCTCTCTCTCTCTCTCTCTCTCTCTCTCTCTCTCTCTCTCTTCAATTCGACCCTTCCTACCCAATTCTCACCTCACATTACCTCCCATTCCATCCCACAACAATTCATCTGTGCTACATCCCTCACTATCTTTAACCCATTGAGGATTACGACGCATTTTGACAGTTCATTGTAGCTATCATTAGACGATTGTATGCAACTTACGAATGATCTATGGTTACCAAAAGCGTAAAAACTATTTCAATTAACCCTCTGACTACCATGTGCCCTTCCTAATATTATAAGAGCAATAGTTTAATAATAGCCAGAACCAACTTTCAAAATGTGTCATAATCCACAAGGGGTTGATCTCCCATACTCTTTCCCCACCTTTCACTATCTTTCCCCTCTTTCCCTTCCTCCCACCTCCTCCCGCCACCTCCTCCCCACCATTCTCTCCCACCCTCTCCTCACCCCCCTTTCCCCAGCCTTTGCATCTTGTTGCATTAATGGCTGAACCTGCATGGTCCATTGCAGAGATTTAATTCTGCAATCCTCCTGGCCCAGGGATTGAGGGAAAAAGTGGCGAATATATACATGGCGAGAGAGAGAGAGAGAGAGAGAGAGAGAGAGAGAGAGAGAGAGAGAGAGAGAGAGAGAGAGAGAGAGCGAGAGAAAGAGCGAGAGAAAGAGCGAGAGAAACGGTGGGTATAGATAAAGCTTGAAATTGGGTGAATATTTTGGGATAATGAGAGAGAGAGAGAGAGAGAGAGAGAGAGAGTGGGAGAGTGAGTGTGTGCAAGAGATATTGGGTGAAAGAATTTGACTAGACAAACGTGGATATAGTAATTATAAACAACACTAGCAGGGGTACCCAGCGTTGCCCGGGTTTAAATTCTACCATAATCACCATCACTACTACCACCACTACTACTACCACAATCATCACAATACTACTACTACCATAATCACCGGCCTCGACCTCCCTGTGCCTCATTAAACGGCGACCTCGATTTCGTCCGCTAAATGACCTCCAATTTTGGATCTGACCTCATACGTATCCCCATTTTGGGGGGCTGCGAACAACTTTCGTTCCATACACCTTTTCGATCGGAGGCCTCCTTCTGCCCCAAACGGCAATTTTTTTCAATTTATTTTCAATTTCGGCCTCGAAACGACCTCCGATCGTGGCCTCGCCCCCTCTATGACCTGACCCAGGTCAATTGACACCCACATGCAAAGTTTCAGCTCCCCAGGTCCAAAACTGCGGCCGCCTATTAAGAACACAGACATACAAACAGACACACGAACTGATTTAATAATATAGATACATTTCATGGTAGGTCAGGATAGAATATTGAAATAAAATCATAATAATGAAGAGGATTTATTTTGGGTAGGAATATTCTGGTGTGAATATTCGAGTGAGATTACTTGGGTGGGTGATTCAGGCGGTATATTTCGGGTGCTATGATTGAGGTGGTATAGTTCGGGAGATATGAATCGGGTGGGATGATTTGGGTGGTATTATTTGGTCAGTATGAATTGGTTGGATGCTTCTGGTGTGATGGTTCGTATAGGATAATTCTGGTGGTACTATTTGCGCAGTATGATTCGCATAATATGGTTCGGGTGGTATGTTTCGGGGGGAATGTTTCGGGTGGAATGATTCGGGTGGTATGATTCCGGTGGCATGATTCAAATGTCAAGATTCGTGTGGTACAATTCGGGTGGTATGAATCAGGTGGTTTGTTTGGGCATGTTGAAATGTGTTCCAATTAATGTTCTCCACATATGTACTAGTTTTGTTATAATGTATGTGTACTATTATGCATGCACACATTTTACAGTTGAGAGGAGGCCAATCTCTCTCTTGCTAAAACACGAATCTGTTGAAAAATATCACTAATTATAGGATACTGGATACTGTACTCTCTACCTACCTCAGATTTTTTTTCTCTCTCTCTCTCTCTCTCTCTCTCGCTCTCGCTCTCTCTCTCTCTCTCTCTCTCTCTCTCTCTCTCTCTCTCTCTCTCTCTCTCTCTCTACTAAGCGTTGTAGTTATAGACACATTTGCACTTTCCTTATTGGCCGTTACTCGTTGGAGTACTTATGTACCCTGATCGCTTATTGTACAAATTACCTCTCTCTCTCTCTCTCTCTCTCTCTCTCTCTCTCTCTCTCTCTCTCTCTCTCTCTCTCTCTCTCTCATTAGCATAGACACTGATACCAACTCATCGAAGCTTTCAAAATACTAACTGGGTTTGACAGTTTGTATTATAACAAATGTGTATCCAAAATATGTATGTATAACGCGACCATGCCCGGATGTAAGAGCAGAACAGCTTTACTGATCATATTAATATATTTGTGATTTGTTTTTTCCACATAAGAGAGTTTTTCTTAGAAGCTGTAATTACTGTAGCTTTTCTGTATAGTAGTTTCAGAACAGAGTAGATTGTATTTTGTACACTTTGCAGTTAGTATTCTGTAATTTGTCTTCATCTAAAGCATCTACTTGGAATATACAGCAAGGTCTTGGAGATACTTAATATTCCTTGTAAATCTTTCCACCACTCTCACACTCCAGCAATCAGCATCAGTAAACACATAATCCGGGCCCCTGGCTACCCTATTACAAGCCTCGGGGATTGCTATTTTCATCCTCTCTCGCTCACTCTCTCTTTCATAAATCTATATTCCTCCATACAATACCTTCAGGCATCTGTTTCTTTCTGTTTTACTCACTTACACACTAAAAAGACACATACACAAACACAAACCCTCTCTCTCTCTCTCTCTTCTTTGCTATCCTTTCCTTCCACTGTACCTTACTCTCGGGTTAGCTATCTCTACTAGAATTAAGTCCTGACCACCTCGCTGGGATCGTAATGTCTGTGTGGTCAGTGCATCTATGTAAATCTATGTATGTAAATATCTCTCTCTCTCTCTCTCTCTCTCTCTCTCTCTCTCTCTCTCTCTCTCTCTCTCTGTGGACCCCTAATAATCCGAGTCCCCTGCAGATTTGTAGATATTTTGACACCTCCTCTTGTCTCAGCCGGCCCCCACGTCTAATGGGAATGGGATGGTAAGTCTTATGAAAGTACTCCTGCTTATAGCTATTATTATCTTACTTTAAATTCGTATGTGAGCCTGCCGTTTTAACAAATGTTCATAAATGGGGCCAGCCCTCATAAATTGACACTCGGGAAAAAAATACATATATATAATATATATATATATATATATAGACTGTATATAGTATACATACCGGGCAAATGGGACTCGTTAACCTTGATCGGCAACCCATCTAGGCGAGACAGCCGTATAATAATCTGGGTCGATGGGACTCGTCAGCCTGTTTAGGCGAGTAAACTTTATACAAATCCGTATTGCTTATCTAAGGGTGAATCATGTTAGTGGATGGACTAGCTGCACACCACTGCAAGCAAATTGTGCAAAAAAGATACATAGCAGGCCACGGAGTTGAACGGACCCTATATTGAGTGGTCAATCCTGTAAGTCTCAGTAAACTGGCAAAGGTTGTCCATCTCACAGGGAATATGTCCACTTGGGGGTAGCTTGTGTATTACCAG
Organism: Paralithodes platypus; assembly: GCA_032716605.1. NCBI lineage: Eukaryota > Metazoa > Arthropoda > Malacostraca > Decapoda > Lithodidae > Paralithodes > Paralithodes platypus. The sequence continues at coordinate 39,435,817 of CM064518.1, forward strand.
CCTTATGAATAGGAGTAAGGCGTCCGGAAATATATAGATAGATAGATATACATAATCCCTTTCACTTTCTATTACTCGCTCGATAACACACTTCCACTGAATCGCTGTTAACCCCTGGGTTGAATAGTAATGGGGAAAGCATATTAATTATATTCTTGGTTAAGTAGGGTCAAGCCCCCTATGATTGTTCTGTGAACTAATAATATCTAGCATACTGCCCTGCGCTAGCTATCATTTGCCGGAGAAAAACCGTCCATCCTCCTAACTCACATGGCCCTCGCGTGTAATGGGATGGTAATTCAGTTTTAGTACATGTCTTTATAATTAATACTTAAGGGGCCCACCTCGCTTTTTTTCTCTGTCTCTACCTCTCTCTTTGGCTTGCATCCATTCTGCCCCATTCATCCTACTGTTTTAAGACGTTTAACCCCATCCAGGTGTCAATATTTTCCTGGCGAGCGGTAACGAGCCAGCATATATATATTTTTATTGTGATAGCAAGCTAAATTTGTACATTTTTCGATAGAAAAATTTCTCCGGCGAAGCCGGATTTCTCCATACAATGCTGGATCGCTATTGCTCGCCAGGAAGAAATCGACACCTGGATGGGGATAAACGTCTTAAAACAGTTGGCTGAATGGGGCTGAATGAATACAAGCCAGGGAAAGAGAGAAAAGGAGAGAAAGATACAAAACAAAAAAAGCCGGTGACCTCCCTTACCCTGCGTGGTCACTGTATATATATATGTGTAACTCAAGATTAATGTATTTATTTGCGTGTTACCAGATGCAAAAAACTTGATATCTCTTACAAATAAAATCCATGTAATAGCTGGACAGTTTGCTAGAGAGAGAGAGAGAGAGAGAGTGAGAGTGAGAGTGAGTGAGAGAGAGAGAGAGAGAGAGAGAGAGAGAAGGTGGAAGAGTGGAGAGGGAGGAAGAGAGGAGGGGGAGGGTAGTAGAAGGGAGGAGATGGATGAAGAGAGGATTTACGTAGTTAAAACAGGACTTCAGAGCATATCAACCATTTTGGATTATTAAGCCGGCACACTGTAAATCGAGAATAGCGTTAGGACTGGAGCTCCTTTTCGAGAACTCCTGCAGTCCCTTGAAGAGAGGGAGAGAGGAGATGGATGAAGAGGAAGGAGATGAAAGATGAGAGGAAAGGGAAGGAGGGAGAGATCAGTACAAAGAAAAACAAGCAACAACAGAGCTAATGAGCCTTACGAAGCTGCTTCTACCTAAACTATTATGTAGGAGAGAAAACATGGTTTACAAAGAACAGAATGTTTCTTTTCCATGCAGAATCGAAAAACTGGTATGATGATCGACAGAACAAAAATACATTATAACTATCATACTATATTTATTCTAAGAAGTGAGGTAATGTGGGCATGTCCTGTTATTCATCTGTGAAGGTTTCAACAGCGCTGCAATCTATAATATTGCTAGGCAGGCCATTCCATAAGTTTATTACTCGGTTGAAATTTTTTTTTTGTTTAGCTTCATGGGAGTGAAAGATCTTATACATTGTTCTTTGTCTTAGGTGCCATAAGCTCAGCTGTTGATGAGACAATTTTTATTTGACAGTATTTGAGATGCAGAACTGGAATTTGAAAGACAAATAAGTATTAGTCATAGAAAGAATTATGTCTCTCTCGCTCTCGCTCTCTCTTTATATATATGTTGTATATATATATATATATACCTAGCACCTAGCAACTATTTCGAAATCTCTATGTTTAGATATCACTAGCATGCACTTGTAGGCGAAAAATTATTATTATTATATATATATATATATATATATGGCAGAGAGAGAAAGAGAGATTATGTTGGAAAGGGTTACTGCATATCAATCCTTGAAAAACTGGGAGATAAACATCACTTATTTTGTGTTCTATATTTTATTGTGTATGTTTTCTTCCTATTAATTTTGTTATTGTTTCTTTTGTTTCTTGGGCATATATCTTATTGTTCTGTGCAGCTAGCAACATAATAATGAAAATACAAAGAAGACATATATACTGTACCTTTCGGTATCAGTTCTCATTGTAATGGACAAAATAATATATAATTATCTGTTGTAACCATTGCATATATTTGTAAATTTGTTTATGACAATAAATGTTTTGAATTGAAATTGAATTGAATTGAATTATTTTCTGCCGTGTTTGTACAGATAATATGCCTAAATTTTGCGGCCATAAAGCTGAGGGTGTAGGTTAAATACATAATGTTTATTTGGGTCGATAATAGCTAAGATATCATATTTTTATTTTGTGGTTGTATATATTCTTAACCTATAGTATATTATATTACTTCAAAATCCCTTACACCATACAATATTTAGCCTTAATATCTCATAAATTAATTAATATAATAATTCGAATACAGTATTAGACAAGGTACTAACCATGCATGAGAACAGTCGGGTATTAGCTTTATTTTCAACTTAACACACACGGCAGGTACAGCATACTTGTCTCACTTTGACTAGTTTTACATATTTTATAATGAGAGAGAGAGAGAGAGAGAGAGAGAGAGAGAGCGCAATAAAATATAATTGACGATGAAAATGGGAGGAGGGCGAGGGAGGAGTTAGAAAAACGATGCAAGAGCAAGGGAATTAAAATTAACAGTGTGATGGCAAAATATATAATCATAAATAGAAAACAAATACCAAGACGTAAGGATGGAATGTATATCAAATTAAAGGGAGGATGGCGCTGCGAAAAAATAATGACTTAATAAATAGCGCTTGGTATACTTGCTAAAGAAACATATGGAAGTCGAGTAAAAAGGTGAAAAGAAGTGGAGGAGAAATGGTAGCGCAATAAACACCACTAACACCAGGAAAAAAGGACACTAACTGTTGTACATGGACAGGAGGAGCAATATTTTCTATCATTATCCACTTAAAAAGGTAGGCGGAGAAGTATTATATTGTTGCTCTTTCTCTTGGAGCCGAGTTGGTAAATATACTCTTTGGCGCGAACTTCTTGGTGGGCTTTTTCTGTTTACCTCCGATGCTCTTTTGTTTCTCAGCGCTTTTTTTCTGTTTACCTCCGATGCTCCTTTGTTTCTTGGCGGGCTGAGAGTCGGAACCCTAATATATGACTCACTTTCCCACTCTCTCTCCATTTTGCGGGTGTCATTTGTGGCTGCTTTTATTTATATCTCAATTAGCTTTGTTAGCATTGTATCTGGCTATATATTAATTAGTTTTCTTACACCTGAGATGATTATATTTTATTGCACTTGGTTCCTTGCGCTTTCCCATCTTTTCGTTTTTCTTATTAGAATCCACATGGTTTTGTATTTGTATATTTTTGTGGTGTAAATCCGCTGCTGTATTTCTTTGTTTATTGATGATAACCTCTCTCATAATTTAGAATACAGATTGACCCTTCTTATTATAAAATACTGAGTATCATTGTCTAACAAATATCTAACTCTTTCACTGTGGGTGACGTATGACTACATCCTATATAAATACCACCCATACTGCGAGCAATGTACCCATATATTTTGGTATCACCGGCTGAAGTGGTAGCACCGGGCCCTCTCAGTTTGCTGGCAGATACTTTCATAAGCTTCTTAGCTCACCCCTGATAATAATATCAATCTGCTCCAAGCATTGGTTGTGAGAAGATCTGTGTACAAGCCAGATGTGTTTTAGAAGCTGAAATCCAATGAAAACAGGGCCAATTCTACATGCAATTTTAACAACTACATGCCAGGTACGAATATGTGGTTAATTTCATGTTACAGGCCATAACCCTTACTGTCTTCTAAATACAAAAATTAAAAACAAATATTTGTTTATTGTACTGAGTTATTGCTAGTGTAATTATGCGATAAAGGGTGACAGAGTAGTTTATATTGCTAGGTGAATTGCCCGCGAGCAGATCAAAAGCAAGGAAACACTTGATCAAAATTTTCGAAGGCAGGAAGGTGATGATGAATAATTGCAGACTTTCGTGGGAAGAATTCGACCCAATCTTTTCATTGGAACTTATTTTAATTCGTTCAGCTACGGATATGGCACTAGGAGGTGCAATGTATGTTTTGATAAAATAGGTGGAACGTCCCCGCCTGGGTGACAGCCATCTATAAGGAGCGCACAGTCAAAGAGTTATATATGAACAGTGTTTAGTGTTTATAGATATTAAAAAAACATTGTTTTATATTTTCAAATAGATTAAAGTTCTATGGCATAGACCAGATTTCTTGACATAGTTTCATATTATTCACATATTACATTTGGACATAATATATTATATTTTAATCACACTGAAATATGTGTTAGTGGGTTTATAATGGACAAGATAGTGGTCAAATTTTTAATTAAGTCACTTGTATGAATGTGAACTGCTAGATATCTATCAACACAATGCAAACATTTACGAGTATGCAATCTAGATTCTAGATTATTGCATGAACATTAAAACAGGGCGGGCGGGGGGCGTGGGTGTGTGTGTATGTGTATTTATTGTATTTATTTTTCTTTAGCTTCAAATTGAGCGTTATCTCTGCGGCCAAACAAAAATATATTTCCTCTAAAATTACAAGTACAATTATAACCCTAAAGCAGGTATCACACGAGCGCTTTTTCCCTCAACATTTATCCTTAACACTGGTCTGGCAGCTTATGAGGTAAACATTTAGATTATTTCGGTCACCTAAATTCATCCACCATCAGTCTAGTTTCCGATACCAGGGCAAAATACTCCAGAAGTGTTGCCAGAAAAATGTTGATCATCGAATGTTGACTATAAAAGCTCTCGTGTGATACCGGCTTAAGTAACAAAGACGATCAGAATAACCACTTAAGGTTGCACCAGATAGTCTTAAAATCCCCAAAAGGTGGGTATTAATGGTTACTGTATGTACATGTTCCTCAATCAGGAGGAGAGATGAATACCAGTTTTCTCTCTCTAAAAAAATAAAATAAAAATGGAACACAATTAAATAAGCCATGGTATGGACAGATAATTAATCTGATTAGTGTGTTTCAATTTGTTATGCTTGAAAGTGTATATATTTTTTATCTCTCTCTCTCTCTCTCTCTCTCTCTCTCTCTCTCTCTCTCTCTCTCTCTCTCTCTCTCTCTCTCTCTCTCCTACTTTGTTTACGGCCGGGAATCATTATATTTTAGCTCTGACCGTAACTTTTTCGGGCGTAGATATTGCAACACGTCCCGGGCGCTGCAAAGAGGCTTACACTGCAATCCTTGATGGGGGGACGATTGAAAAACTGACCCCGGGTGCACTTAGAACCGGGAGAGATAAATATGCATGGCAGTGGATAACATATTGGTCTTGCGAATTATACTGTATATGTGTACCTACATGCATAACATTATAAATGGGAGTCGATATATTGACCTTGCCAAATATATACGTGCATGAACAAATATATATTGATACATAAGGGTGTGGATAATATATTAGTCCAGCAAAATATATCTCTGCATGAATAAATGTACACGGGAATGGATATGATATTGGTCTAGCGAAATATAATGCATACGTACATAGATGAATATGCAGGGGAGTGGATTGTTAACCTGCTGAGATATTATACGAGCATGTATAAATGTATGGACCTACCTACTAGTATAAATACATATAGTCGCTTGCCAAAATTTCCTTCATATAACTAATTATATGATTGGGACAAGTTGTATACTGATGATTGATCGCGAGCTTAATTGTTGTTCCTGATAAATCATCTTCTGGAGAACAAGAAAATGGTGAAATAATCTTTGACAGTTTCATTGCCCTAACAAACTAGTTAGAGGGAATTTATGAGTTTGTTCATGGTCAGGGTGCTAACCAGGACGAATTTATTTTAAACCTTTTATATATATTTTTTTTTTTTTTTTTTTTTTTTTTTTTTTTTCTATATTCCAACTACTCCCTCTCGGGCATAGGCTGAGAGCCTGTACATTCCACCACTCAACACGGTGAAGCCCGTGAGGTCTTGTTCCAGTCTGGAGAGTGAGACATGCGAAGCATCCATCATGGCTCAAAGCAGCTCCATCTCTGAAGCGGCTGGTTGCTTCGTTCAAGTGCTTCACCGTCTCACCCTCCAGACTCAGACCCTCACTCTCAGAACGCCACCTATTGAGCAGTGAACTCACTAGGCATTGTCCCCCTGTAACATATTTTGAATATGGGAATATTCATACAGTGTTATTTAATCAGGGAACAATGAGGGTATTTTTTTGGCATTTTCGGTGGGCTTTGTGGTAATGCACATATAACATCTTTTCCACATTTATTTAGCTAATACCCAGATTACTTGATACAAATTACGAACAATACCTAGCAAGCAAAGGGATCAACTCGATTTAAAGACAATACGTTGACTCCAACAAATCCTTTTTCAACTTATTTTTAAATTCTTAAGTTTACTCAACAATATATCGATGTAAGAATGCGCTATGGTATACTGAAACAGTTAAAGCCTGAATGAATATGAGAAGGAATGTAGTACATTTACTATAATATTGTATTGTTCTGGCCAATTCATAATTTTCATAGACAACACTAACTGCGCAGCATAACTTTATCTTCGTATTTTTAATAATAATTACTAAACATATGGAACTCTAAATTAAGACTGGGTTTGAATAGTGGCTCGTGTGTTACATGTAGGGTGTCTCAAAATAGATGTGACAATCTTCAGAGTCTAATTTGCATTAATAGCAGAGGCAGTTTTTAGTCCAATAATTCCTGTACTCCCCTATAAGGTTAATGGACTCGCCTGCCAATACCACTTGCCTCACGTGAGAGGAGGCCGGTGAGTCTATTAATATTACAGGGGAGTACAGTTAATCACATTAAACATAACTTAGTTAATAGTGAGAATGGGACGTTCTATTAAAATATTGTTTCTACCTTAAGATTACCTAATTATAAAGAAAACAATAATTTTCAGTTTAAGCCTATTACTATGAAAAGCCTTTCTGAGTTTAACCAAATCCTCTAGGGTTGGCTTGATGACACTAATTAAAGGTAAAACTGAACTGAAGGAATTCCTAAATGTTCAATTGCCTACAGTGGAAGGTGGTACACATTGTATGGAACCTCTAACACACTGATAACATATTTTGAAACATTTCCTTAAGCCACATACTAGCTATAGTTGTGCAACGATTGTACTTTAAACCTTATAACCATGATAGGTCTTTCCTATACAATTGTTCTGTTTATATCCAGAATTGAGTACATAGAATGAAATCAGTACGGCAACCCTACTATGTGCTAACCGTCATAAGCATGGCTAAGAAATGCCTTGACAAGATAATAAATATAATGATAATAGTAATAGATATTCGGCTACTACTACTACTAATAATAATAACAACAACGGTAATAACACACACACACAAACACAATATGAACGATGTGTACTATACTCGTGCATTGGTTATTCCAAGACGTAAAATGGTGAATTTGGGGTTAATTGCAGGTATAGACACTAAACTATTTTAATTGTAACGGAGGAGAATTATTATCAATTATTTTTTCTTTGGCATATATGTGTAACATAGTTGACACAAACATACAGTTAAGAGTCCAATAAATACTCTAAAAATCGTTTGTTATTGCTATTTTTATAACTGATACAGCATACGGAAAAGTAGCTTAGCGTTAGTTAGGATTTCGGAGGGTGTACAGTGCCCCCCAAAAGTATCGTGAATTAGATGGAGGATGCAAGTCATGGGTTTGGAGGCAAAATTATGATGCACTGGGGATAATTCTAAAACGTTGCGTCCAGCGTTTCAAAGTGTAGTGAAGGAAAAACTGTCAATACGCCGGAATATCCCGATACTATATACAGTATATGCTTTTACATACTGTAGAGCACACCTGTTTCTGACCTGTAATGTTGAAGCGCCACCTCTTCAAAATAATATGGCAGTGGATATATTTGTTATCAATTATTTCTGAAATGAATTTATTAGCTGGCTACACAATAAAAGAACATATTTTACATTTTACATGTGCCATTAAGCTAAAGCTTTCGATGTTTTACGTTGCTATATTAATCTCTATTTACAAGATTTCAGGCTGCTATTGCATCATTCGTTATTCTCTAGCGGAATAGTATTTATATATGTAAAAGTTGTTTGTTATTGTTGATGTTTCTATCCTAAACTTTATGCTTTAGGAGTGTTGGCAGCAATACAGAATGTAGTATCTTGATAAAGCAGCTACTGCACACAAAAACTGAACTTACTAACGTATTCAGTCAAGTAAGATATTTTATACTACTACTACTACTACTACTACTACTACTACTACTACTATTACTACTACTACTAATAATAATAATACAACTAATAATAATAATTAATATTTTTATTAAAATATTAACAATAATAATAATAACTATAATATTAATAATAGTAACCAAAATAATAACAACAACACTAACAAAGATCAAAGCAACGATACTACTAAACACTAATAGGTATAATAATAAATATAGTAGGGTGGTACGGAGCCCACTTAGCAGATTAAGGAAGGGGAGGAGGAGGAGGGAGCCGGTAAAAGATGGGTGAGGAATGACCAATAAAGACAGGAGGGGACGCGGAGAGAGAGAGAGAGTACAAAGGAGTACAAAGGAAATCAAGCAACAACAGGTCTAGTGACCCTTCTAGGCTGCTTGTCCTCCAAAACACTGAGGATCAAGTGTCCAAACAGTGGTTTAGAGTGGGTAAGGGAACATTGGAAAGGGAACTACTGCCCTAGAACTAATGTCCGTGGCAGGATTAGGAAGTTAGTAGGAGACAGATGGGTTAGTAACTGAGGGGGGGATAAAATAAAGTTATTAATTTACAAACGCAGTCAGTCGCGGGTTTGATGCGAGATATTTGTCTAAGCGGAGTTTAAATGAATCAACGGTGCTGCAGTCTATAACGTCTCGGGGAAGCCCATTCCACAAGTTGACAACTCGATTGAAAAAGAAATTCTTAGATTCGTGTGAGTTAAAAGATTTACCAAAAATTTTGCAACCGTTTCCCCGTGTGTAATTAGATTGGTCGATAGTGAAGTACTTACTACAGTTCATATTGTCGATGCCTTTGATGATTTTGAACACTTGAATTAAGTCACCTCTTAATCTGCGCTGGGTTAAAGGAAATAGATTTAATTCTCTAAGACGCTCTTCGTATGGTTTGTTCTTTAGGCTAGGTATCATTTTGGTAACTCTACATTGAACTCGTTCTAGCTTGTTTATATATTTTTGGTAATAAGGACACCAGGAGAGAGAGAGAGTGTGTGAGAGAGAGAGAGTGAGTGTGTGAGAGGGAGAGAGAGTGATAGTATATGAGAATGAGTGTGTGAGAGGGAGTGATACACACACACACACACACACACTATATAATAATATATATAGTATATACGTGTGTGTGTGTGTGTGAGCAAGCGTGAGAGATACTGGAGGTACAAGGATATATAAATAAGAAACACTGACATGATAAAAATACACATAAGACCACAACAGTAAAACCGAGCTGATTAAGATGAATAGGTTCGTAATGCGTGTGTGTGCTTGCGTGTAGCTCTCGCATTTATAAATAGGTGCATGTCTGAAAAGCGCGAAAATTATGCATTATATACGGTATTTTGCAGCTTAGCCCAAAGTAGTCGCTTCTTTTACATGTGCGTTCTTCTTTGTATTCATTATTAGGGGCACGGGGCTAGGAATCCTCCTCCCCTTGTAAAATTGTCCTACTCAACGAGACAGAGCAAGGTGGTAGGGAACGCGAAAGTGGTCCCGGACCCTAAGAATTAGAACTTTATATGTTGTTACTGTTTGGGCTCAGTCTCGAGTCGGTCACCCCCAGTTATGTGGAATATGCCTGAGTATATACATACATACATACATTAGCTTCATTAATTTGTCTTTTCTTCTTTGCATTCCTTACCTGCTCTATTTTCTTGGTCCTGTTTTCTTTGTATTCGTTACTTGCTCTATTTTCTTGGTCTGTCATTTTTTTTTTTTTTTATTTGATTTGTTTGCTGTGTACTTTCTTCTTTGCATTCGTTATTTTTGTTTGTTTCTTTGTCCTTCTCTTCTTTTGGTTCGATAGTTGCTCTTTTGTTTTCCTTTGTTTTGGCTTGTTTTTCTTTTGCTTTCCTGTTTGTTGTTTTGGCCATTCCATTTCATCCACATTGCTCTTATTTCTCCTGTTTTAATTTCGTATTATCTTTTTCTTTTTAATTTGCTTAGTCAGTATCACTTAATCTTTCTGCTCATTTAGCTTTCCTTTATAACATCTCGTTTACATTTTCATTTTAAAGTAGCTACCTATCTGCACTTATTATAGTTATGACTATATACTCTTTCTCTGTTCTATATCGACATTTTTCTTCTGTTGGGTCACTATTAAACTTCTTTCGTCTGTTGTCGCTGATACTTTTTAATTTTTTGCTCCCAATAGTTTCAATTAAGGATGACTTAAGGGTACTTCATACAGTCAAGAATGCGAGCTAGAACCACTAGGAATAGCTGAAAATCCGGATTCCTGGGCCTATTCGCGGTGAAAATCTATACTCCAAGTGACTCTAGCGATATCCTAGTGATTCCTGGTACACTCCCAGTGACTCCAAACCAGTCCCGGCCGATTGGCCCTGTCCGACAAAATGTTCACCATGTTTAAGGTTCTCGCCGCGAATCGGACCACTCCCAGTGATTCCCAGTGATGCCCAGTGATATCCCAGTGACTCCCAGTGAGTCCTGGTTATTCTGATATGAACTGGAACTGAAACCAAAAGCTGTCCAGGAATCAGATACGAAACACTGAGCATCACCAGGACTCACTAGGAGTCACTAGGGAATCACTGGGGATCACTGGGAATCAACTGGGAGTCACTGGGAATGGTCCGATTCGTGGCTAGAACTTTAAACACGGTGAAAATTTTGTCGGAGAGGGCGAATCGGCCGCGAGTGGTTTGGAGTCACTGGGAGTCTAACAGGAATCACTAGGATATCGCTAGAGTCACTGGGATATCACTAGAGTCACTAGGAGTCATCGAATTTTCACCGCGAATAGGGCCAGGAATCCGAATTTTCAGCTACTCCTAGTGATTCTAGCTCGCATTCCTGACTGTGTGAAGTACCCTTTAATAAATATATTATTCATATAAACCTGTAATACTTCTCACGTGAAAGTATAATATACATTATACAGGTAGTTAACTTTTCATGGTCAAACATTATAAATAGGCCTAGTATTAACCTGTGTAAGTAAAATTTCCCACAAGACATTGTATTCACCCAGTGATTGTGTGTAGAGAAGGAAATTACGGTAGTTCAGGTAATTAAATAATGTGAACAATGTATGGTCAATGTTACAATACCCTACTTGTAGTCTACAAGTTCTGCAACTCCCCTTACCTAACATAACGAGAGTGGTGGATACGTGTTTGTACAGTATGTGTTTTGAAATGTCAAGTTCGCTTGGTGGTGGAGAGTGGAATTTGGATTACTACTTCGAGGGGCATTGTAGTCGCCGGGGTAAACTTTGAGCCAGCGTAATCATGACTTGGTTGTTTAGGGGCCGTTGTAGTCGCCGGTTAATAATCTAGAAGTTCTGCAACTCCCCTGACCTAACCTAAGCAAACTAACACAACCTATAAGTGTTACCTATTTTAGGTAATCGTATGAAATATTACAGAACTCGGTAACGAATGAAAACAAGAAGGTGGGATGAATTAACTATCCACTATATAGACAATAGTTTAAATATATTTGTTTCTAAAAGTATAGTAAGCATTGATATTATGAACTTACGGTACATAATAATACAGACTTATCGTATTATATTAATGTCTGTAATGATGTATGAATACAGTCATAATACTTAATGACGATATTAGAGGACTGTAGTTATAGTGTCTGTGGGTCGGTGGTGAGTGTGCATGTGGCTTAGCACAGCTGGGGGGCCCCTTATATAGGGGCTCTTCACGATGGGAGCCATGCCTGGCATACTCGCATCTCATTCCAAACAAATCCCAGTGATGCTCGGTGATTCCCAGTGACTCCTATCTAATTCCCAGTGATACCTATATTACTCCTATCGACTCGTATATTACAGTAAAAATCAAATTTTCAGTCACTCGCACTTCATTCCTGGTTTTATCCAGGTGATTCCCAGTGATTCCCAGTGACTCCCAGTGATTCGCAGGTACACTCCCAGTGGTTCCTACGGTGTTGTGAGTCCACGGGGAATTGCAGACATTCGTGGTGTATTCCCAGGAATCACCAGGAATCATTACTCCTAGTGAGTCTAGCTCGCATTCCTGACTGTGTGATGTACCCTTTACATCTGTGTACAATAATGACTTTACATGTCTCATCTTCCTCAACCTCTCTCTTCTTCCTCAATCTCTCTCTTCTCCTTCATACTCTCTCTTCTTCCTTAATCTTTCTCTTCTTCCTCAACCTCCTTTCTCTTCTTCCTCAACCTCCTTTCTCTTCTTCCTCAACCTCCTTTCTCTTCTTCCTTAATCTTTCTCTTCTTCCTCAACCTCCTTTCTCTTCTTCCTCAACCTCCTTTCTCTTCTTCCTCATTTGTTTTCCCTCTATCGATCTCTGCTTCCTCAATTTCTCTCTTTTCCTTCAACCTCTCTCCTTCGTCAATCTCTCTTTTCTGTCGCAACCTCTCACTTCTCCCTCTTTTTCTCTCCCCTTCTCTTCCTCTCCCCTTCTAACTAATAATTCATTCAAAGACCGTTCTCTCTCTCTATCACCCTCCTGGTTTCAACTACTTCTACATTTACAATTAATATCGCTACAGAACTAACACCATTTTGTATTTGTGTATTATGGTGACGGTCATAACTTTCTTTCTGGTAATACCTATTATGTAATTAAATTCAGTATACTATATATATACAGTATATATATATATGCCTGCTCTTACATATTCAAATGATTTAACTCTCTATTTCTTGTCTATTTAGTATACTGTATTTGTATTGTTTTCACTATTCCATCTTTTCTCCTTTTGATATTTACCTTAATTTTAATATACCAGTTGTTTCTTTATATTAAACATTATCTATCCCCAGGTTCTTGGAATAACTCAATAGTTTCGTATCCTTAAATATATTTTCATTTTATAGCATCGTATTGTGTGTATTTTTCTTGTAAGCCCGTACATTATGTGTATGTGTGTGTGTGTGTGTGTGTGTGTGTGTGTGTGTGTGTGTGTGTGTGTGTGTGTGTTTGACAGTCTCTTTTGTCTGTATGGCAGTCTATTATTTCTCTCTCTCTCTCTCTCTCTCTCTCTCTCTCTCTCTCTCTCTCTCTCTCTCTCTCTCTCTCTCTCTCACACACCCTTCATCACCGCTTATTTCCTCCCCCTCACCCCCCAATCTTCCCCGCTCTTCTTCCTTTTATTCATTTCCCGTTCTCTCTCTCTCTCACCTTTTTCTCTCCTCTCGGCCACTGCCTACATTTCCATATTCACCCCTTCCCTTCCATCACTTTTATTTCCTCTGTTCCTCCTCCCTCCTTCCCTCCTATCATTTTCTTGCGTCCCCTTTCCCTCACTCGTTCTGGCTTTTTGCCCGTTTCCACGTTTTATGTATTTTATTATCTCCGTCTGGGATTTTTGAAGAGATTGTTTTCATTGGCGTATGTCTGATTCTTTGTGTACATTATTTCTAAAAATCTATATTTTATTAATTTCACAACACCATACACCTCCAATGAAATTAATGAAAGCATATAGGTGATCCACCGGGATTCGAACCTGGGTTATCACACACATATTTTTAAACACTCTAACCATTACACCACCACGACGGTTAAAACATAAACCATAATACTGAAATATTAAAATTATTATGTGTTACTATTATGTGAGTCGGTATAATTTTTGCATAAATTTGAATTTACATTGAATGTATTGACCATTGATACAAGGTCTGGCAATAATCCCGTGGCTTATAATGACTCCCTCATAAATTGTGTTAATGGGTTGCATGACTATGTTGACTTCCCAGTAGTTAGGAGCGTATCATTAATATCAATTATGCCAAACTTTGGTGGGTTCATTTTGTTTTTGTTTTTTGGCTCGTCATCGTATCTTTAAAGAAGATGACATAGGGTGCCGTGACGACGTCTGTTGGAAGTTTACTTCATCTGCCTACGGTGCGTGAAAAACAATTTTAACCATTGCATATCCTTGCAGATCTTTTTATTATAGTAGGCTACCTGATGCCCGTCGCACTCGGGGGGGGGGGGGGGGAGTGAGAGAAGTCCTTCTCTTGAGAGGTTATCCTGCATAATATACTGTATGTATATCAGCTCTTTTACAATGGAATTCCAGACCTGGAATAGCCTATCCTGATATAGGAGAATCGGGAGACCCTTCTGAAATTGATCGAGGGATGTGGTATCCATTTTGGATATCCCGTTGGTTATTGGTTGGTATCCCTTTGAGAGATATTCTAATATGTTATTGTATATAATGTAATGCCCACATGACATGGCTAGATACACTAACAAGAACGGTTGTGTATTGCTTAAAAACAAACGTTTGGCCTAACAACATATATCTACGCTAGTGTAACTTTTTTACATATATAGTTACCGCTTTCATGTTTATATATATATATTTATATATTTGTGTTCAATTATATCCTTACCCGTTTCAAATAATGTTTAAGTGTATTATATGTATATTCAGTAACTTACTTCTATATGTCTATACCTTTAGCTGATATGTCTGTCAATTGTACTATAATATTTTGCTTAGAAGAGGCAATGTGTTTAATATCAAGCGAGCCTTAATCACAAAAATCCTATAAAATCATAACCAAGTAATAATTCACAGTATGTAAAACTCAATATTATGAACAGACTGTGAATTGCAACTATGGTCACATAATATTGCAACTATGGTCACATAATATTGCAACTATGGTCACATAATATTGCAACTATGGTCACATAATATTGCAACTATGGTGACATAATATTGCAACTATGGTCACATAATATTGCAACTATGGTCACATAATATTTATCCTGGTGGCTTTATGATTTATGTGAAGATGAACATATACTAATGTTACTAACTACTATGCATGTGTATCAGATTTATCAATAATGTATTGTTATCGTTGTTGCAGCTGGCCTGGGAGTGAGCTGGGACTGGCAGAGATGGTGGACCTATGACGGTATATCAGGTACGTCCCAACACAGTCTGTAGTCGTGGTTTTATAAGCTGGCGGTAGATTGCCTTATCTGAATCTTCATTACTCGGCTATAATGATAATTTTGTGCCGATAATGTCTTTGATTATGACAATTTTGCAATCGTTTCACATTTGTTCATTTAAGTATCGAGATTATCAGGTATATGGGACTATTATCAGGTACCTATGGGACTATTTGTTTCGTCAGGCGATAAAAATAAAATACAATAAATAAATTAAACATTTATTAATACAACCATACATAAATAAATTGTACATACATCGGTCGTGGGTGCAACACTAAAGATCGACTCAAGGTGATGTCACACGGCCGGTTGGTTTGGAGATGTTTCTAGCCTGTAAAGGATTTTGACAATTACTTTCCATCACATTTTCGGAGATGTTGCCTTTAATTACCTGATCATTTATATTCGTTATCAAGTCCTGGTAAAGTCAAAATCAATAGTTCGCCGAAAACCTACTTGAAATTGTTCGTGACATCTAGAGAGGGGGTGCATTAAATCAACGTTTCTACGACGCAAAGCAGAAGGCATTGTTCCTACATGTTTGAAGATGCAATTGTAATAGTATATTCTCCCCCTCCCCACTCTCTTTCGCTCTCGCTCTCTCTCACTCTCGCTCTCTCTCTACCTCTCTCTCTCTCTACCTCTCTCTCTCTCTCTCTCTCGCTCTCGCTCTCTCTCTCTCTCTCTCTCTCTCGCTCTCTCTCTCTCTCTCTCTCGCTCTCTCTCTCTCTCTCTCTCTCTCTCTCTCTCTCTCTCTCTCTCTCTCTCTCTCTCTCTCTCTCTCTCTCTCTGTGTCTGTGATTGAGTGTGTATCCCTCTGGCTATGTATTCTTCTATCTAGCTATCCATCTAAAGTAGCTCAATAGACTCAAATACCACGTTAAGGTCAGCACAATGCCCTCCTCCTTCATGCCTGCCTGAAAGATGAATTCCTGGTATTTGATTTATGTTTGATAATTTTTTCCCTCTCTTCCCTCCTTCTGAAGCACCCTTTTAAACTTAAATCCTTCTCTTTAACAATTGCCTTGCGGATTACACTTGGGGGAATAAGGATTACTGGAGATAACAGTGTATGGTCAATTGTTAGGATACTATAGCTATTTTATTTCCATCTGGTGGTAAATTGGCATATCCTTATATTGATTATTCGCGGATTATCGTGTTCATTATGTAGATTTGGCATTAATGTGACGCAGTGGCATATAAGGTTCATATTCTCTCAATAAGAATCGAGAAATCCGTTGCTTATGGATTCAGTTTACCATCATCTGAAATATAACTGACTAGTATAACTCATCAAACTAATCTAGTATGATTATTCTTTGCTCTTCATTCTTTACCATACAGTAAATATCTCATCAGTGGCTCTTTAACTGTAGCCTATTAGCTGCCTCGGTATTGATTCATTAACGTTTACTTTAATGCCAACTTCATCATCGATGTGATTGGAGAGTGGGGAGAGAGTTTTCTGCTTTACTATCCCGTTCTTCTATTCGATAGTGCGTACTAAATTAAAAGTTATATCTAGACAACCTTGCAGAGACCCCAAGTTCTGTGTAGTCCTTGTATCGATGTCATTATATATACCTCTCCACAGACACATAGCTGGTGCCCTAAGAAACCAATACTCGCACATTTACCAAACTACACAGACACACAGACGTACTACACAGACAAACATAAGGACCGATCGACAGACATTAATTCTCACCACAACAAGCACACACACACGCCCACACACACTTACAGATACATTATGTAGGCCACATAAACACACAGGCTCACGTAAATACATACATACATAGATACACGCAAAAACAGACACACAGCCACATACACACACAGGCACACGTAAGTACATAAATACATATATACACGCAAAAGCAGACACACAGACACATACACGCAGTCCACACTTACACACACACATAAGCACCAGACATAGCTATTCACACGTCACACAATAGACACTGACACACACATTGACCCATACTGTACACTGACACACATCTCAGTGATCTATATTACGCAGGACGCACTATTTAAAGCCTGGCATACAGTCGCTATAAATACGCTCTCACACAAAGGCACACACATTTCAACAGTGTAACAAATTCTCTCTTTTGTGTAGTATTATCAATCAATATCCATCCATCCATCTATCTATCTATCTATCTATCTATCTATCTATCCATCCATCCATCCATCCATCCATCCATCCATCCATCCATCCATCCATCCATCCATCCATCCATCCATCCATCCATCCATCCATCCATCCATCCATCCATCCATCCATCCATCTATCCATCTATCTATCTATCTGTCTGTCTGTCTGTCTAGAGAGAGGGGGGGGGGGAATATACTATTACAATTGTATCTTTAACATGTATGAATTAATTAGACATTTATTATCCAGGTTTGTATACATAACAAATTACTTCTGCTTAATTAACTCAATCATGAACATTTCCAATATGCTAAATACGTAGGCAGTAAAGCGACATTCACACAAGGCATATTTTTTCAACAATGGATTCGGTATTTCTGGTTGAACAGCCTTTATATGTTTGACTAAAGGAATACAGCCACCTAAGAAAATATATCTGTAATTAACATGATACAACTATGACACAATAAAGGTGAAATTTATTGCATTATAAACTTCATAATATTTTGTTATTGACTCTAATTCAAAGGTAACTATATACAAATCCGTCATCGAACATTTTCTTGTTAATTTTGTTTTTATAATAACGTTTTCGGGTGACAAGTGGATGAACAAATACGTAAAATGTAGTCTAAAGTAGTTTGTGCTATGAAAAAGCGTCCATTAATATGAATTTGTATTGTACTGTAATTTGGTTAACATTAAACTATGTTAGTAATCTTATAAAAGGACTATAGGAATTATAAGTGCAAACTAATGGCAATTAACCCTCTGGCTCCCACAGGTCCTTTTTAAGTTAAGCAAAAGGCGTCTACTGATAGCCAGTATAAAAGGATGAAATCCGTCATGGTAAACTGAAAGGGGTATATGTTACAAAAAATATAATATCGAATGTTAATAATTATATACCTATCAAATATGGCAAAATACCTGCGAAGTACAGTATAATACTATATATATTTGACCCCTTAACTCAAAGGTTCTTCCACTGGTAGCTTAATACGATCACTGATCTTCGATAGAATAAACATATGATCAGTGTTTGGGTAGGAGTAATTAAAACAAAATCAGCCCTTTTAACGCCGTTCTAGAGCTGAACAAAATATATTGCTAGCGGATGTAATACTAAACATAATAATACTGTATACCTGTATATATATATGGTAAACAAGAAAGCATTGCGTATGCAAAGTCCGAATTGTTGGGGTATTCAAATAACACGCATGGTTGCGTATGCACGTTTACAGCGAGAAATGTGATCTGGAATCGTCCTCTAGGTGATATTTATATGCTTTTCATTTTTACTTCAGCAAGTACGACGATAACTAAATAAATTATTTAAAAATACAAAACAATAACTCTTAGCGTTCAGCAACCCACTTCTGGGCCGAAAAATAGGACATTTCTGAAATCAATCAATCAAACTACTACAACACACACAAACCAAGGAATACTATATATTACGTCATATTATCCAGAGTTCTACATGGGTATGGGCTTTCAAAATAAATGTCAGTGTCAAGCAACATTTATTTAATTTTTCTTAAAAACTCAGCTACAGATTTCCCTACTTTTTAGTGGTGAATATTTAGAAGAGTATAATATGAGAATAGCTAAACTATTGTGGTGCTTAAACAGGTTTATCTGTATTCACGATAGAAGAATTTAACTACATATAATCTTGCAAGGCCAAATCAAGCTGGTCATTAATAACATAATTCACGAAACGATCAGATTTCTCGTAGCAATGTATTGCAAAGGAGTACAAAGGAAACAACCCGCTGCTAAATTTACCATGCCATACCGATTTACTAATTTACTGATTAATCAAGTATTCTACGATGGAGGCACCTTATTATTATGTTAGCTACCATTACACGATAAAGGACATATACTGTACATGATTAAGTGGCAAGTATTACTTTTAATTTGTATTCTGATTATATAATTACATGAATAGGTTTTTTTTTCAAACTATAGTGCAGTGAACCCCTTCAGTATTATTGCATCTTTTTCCATGGTATTGTGGCTATTAATTAACGACAATTTTGAGTTTATATCGGGCTTGAGATATTGACATATATCACAAGGCCTTCATAAGCACACTAACATCGTTAAATGATAGCGAGAATACAATGAACAGGGGTGATGGTACTGGGAACTAGAATAGCATCTAAAAGGTTTTAAATGATCCACGAAATAAATTAAACCGAACAAAAGAATAGCGTTGATAATTAATGAAGGAGGAAGAGAGTAAATAGCTGCGACAATTACTGAATTGCCTTTTATTCCAACAGTTAAATTTTATGTGTCTTTCTACTTGCCTCTTCACCCCTTGCAATCAACAAACACAAAATAATGGCTTTTTCCCCTTCACTGCTACTCTACACCCACTGCCCTCACACTGCACTGCTGTATACTACACTACACAGCACTGCAGTACACTCTCTCTGTATTACACTATACTACTCTACACTACATTGTCACTCTTACACTGTAGTATACACTTTACTAGACTGCACATATATACACTACTCTATGCTTCGCTACACTAAGCTACATTACAGTATGCTACACTGTACTACACTTCACAGCTGTATACTCTCCTACACTACATTAAACTACCCTACTCTACAATATGGTACACTACACTACACTACATATTGATAAACTACACAGCACTCCATTACAGTATGCTACACTACACATCTTTACACTATCGTATGCTACACAATACTACTATATTCTTTACTAAACTGCACTGCACTACATTATAATATGCTACAGTACACAACACTACACTGCACTGCACTACAATACACTCCACCACAATACAATACAATGATCTGATATGCACTTCACTAGTATAGCATCGTATAATATAATGCATTAAGCCATACCGCACTGCACTACTCTACAGTATGTTATCCTACAATACAGTAGCCTATAAGACTATTCAATACAATTCAGAGCACAACAACATGTTCTACATCAATGTACTACTTTGTTGCACATTAATGTACGTTCAAGTTTCTTATAATATATTCGGCATAAAGTGTTTACAATTTTGACCCTTAGTCTCTTGTACAGTAATTCAGGGAGGGTTGGAGCAAATGTGCCACGAATGTCAATATCTAATTTGCATTTTCAGTCTTCCCAAATGTTATATCTATCAACTTGCGTGTTCAAGTTCTATTTGAGTTCAAGAAATTGCGGTACGTAAATCCTGAACTGTTTATTATGAACAGTGCATAATTCACAGTTAACTACACCTTAAATGTCTCAATATATATAGCAACACTCCACTACATTCTCTAATTGTTTTGTTATGTCAGTTAATTCAGATAAATTCACCAGCGATAGGAACAATGTATCACAGTTTACTACGCTAGACAGGACATCATAATTTTCAACCAACTCCAGGTTCCTATCTACTGCTAGGTGAACAGAAGGATTGAGTGTTAGACCCTTGCCCATCTGGTTCATCTTGGCCGGGAATCGAACCAATGTCCTCTCGGGTGTGAGCTAAAGGAACTATCAATGCACCAAAATGCTACTCTTCTACTATATTCACCTGCAGTGAAAGGCGGTTCAAATAATACTCCATAATTCTCAGACGCTGGTGAAATATTTTGAAATAAACCATTTAATCACATATCAAAGTCAGTATTTCCTCTTAATCAATGTTATCTGTCTCACGTGTATCACATAGTAAGGTACCAGCTACATAGTCAGGCGATTTTACATTGCATTGGAATTCGATATGCATCACTGTATGCCACATTAAAAAGCAATAAACTGCATACTGAACTTTTATATCAAGCTATATTACACTCTAAACTCTAATGCACTCTAAACTACCAATGTTCAACAACACACGCCTCACATTAAAACATATCCACTCTTCATCACAACTCCAGCCACAACTTGTGCTACGTCTCACAAATGCACCACACCAACCACTGCACATACCACATCCCTAAAGTTAAGCTAGCCGCACCTCAGATTCACTTAATCACGCTACACCTACACCACACCACCTCCCAACATTATACTCACATTCCTATAACAACCTGAATCACAAACTGAACATGTACTCTTCAAAACACTTTACACTTACATAATATACATACACCTATACACTTTTACTACACACACACACACACACACACACACACACACACACACACACACACACACACACACACACACACACACATTAAACTTCCTGATTTCGCTCTTACACTATTATATACGGTTTGTGCGCATGACACATTCCTAGATAATTATGCAATGTGTGAAAGTAGTAGAGTAATAACAAAACTGGGAAAGCACTGTGCTGTGTAGCAAGGTGTATCTTAATTCAATTCAAGCAACAAAACCATTTGTAGACAACATTGAAATTTTATATGTCCAATTGAAAAATACGAAAATACTGTACGTGTATATCCATTGGATTAATGTATCAATCAACTGCACATTAATCGAACATTGTTATAGAAGTCTCTGATCAAATATCTGAATTTAGCCAAATCCACGATGTACATTCTATGGATTCCAAGTTGCCAGTACTTCAATGAGGTGAAGTCCTGACATCAAGCAAAGGATCGGACCTGGACACTAATCTAATAGAAAGTTCATTATGCTAATTCGTTTTCAGCAATGCAGATCCATGATCTGATTTGTGCAAAAAACATGACTTAGTTAATCAAGTAAAGGGAGAAGAAGGTTAGTTTGTTATAGGTTATTCATCATATGAGCATGTTTAATATTAAACTAGGGAATACAAGTTCCATCGAAAACCATGAAAAAGTACGGAATTAAACCAAAAAAAGGCAAAGCTTTGTAAACTTAGAATAATATCTAAGAAAGCTGTCTGGAAAAACAAAAACAGAACACTGCCGCTGTATTAATGAAATATAGAATACTTTCAAAAGAGTATTAGCAATGCTGCACCGACATCACCTCTACCAACACCCTACACCACTTTTACACACACCCTACAACACCTCTACACACACCCTATACCACTTCTACACGCACCCTACACCACTTCTACAAACACCCGACAACACTTCTACAAACACCCTACACCACTTCTACACACCCTACACCACTTCTAAACACACCCTACACCACTTCTACACACCCTACACCACTTCTACACACACCCTACACCACTTCTACAAACACCTCTACTAACACCCTACAACACCTCTACACACACCCTACACCACTTCTACAAACACCCTACATCACTTCTACAAACACTCTACGTCACCACTTCTACAAGCACCCTACAGCACCTCTACACACACCCTACACCACTTCTACAAACACCCTACATTACTTCTACAAAGACCCTAAACCACCTCTACACACACCCTATCCTCTACACACACCCTACACCACTTCTACAAACACCTACATTACTTCTACAAAGACCCCTAAACCACCTCTAACACACAACCTACAACACTTCTACAACTCACCCTAGACACCTCTGCATCACACCCGACTGACACTTCTACAAACACCCTACACAACTTCTACAAACACCTTACACCACTTCCACAAACACCCTACAATACTTCTACAAACACCCTACACCATTTCTACACACACCGGACACCACCTCTACACACACCCTACACCACTTCTACAAACACCCTACAACACTTCTACACACACCCTACAACACCTCTGCACACACCCTACAACACTTCTACAAACACCCTACACAACTTCTACAAACACCTTACACCACTTCCACAAACACCCTACAATACTTCTACAAACACCCTACACACACAACACCCTCTACACACACCCTACACCACTTCTACAAACACCCTACACCCCCTCTACACACACCCTACACCACCTGTACAAACACCCTACACAACTTCTACAAACACCCTACACCCCCTCTACAAACAACCTACACCACCTCTACACACACCCTACACCACTTCTACAAACACCCTACACCACTTCTACAAAGACCCTACAACACCTCTACACACACCCTACACCACTTCTACAAACACTCTACACCAATTCTACAAACACCCTACGTCACCACTTCTACAAACACCCTACACCACTTCTACAAACACCCTACGTCGCCACTTCTACAAACACCGTACACCACTTCTACAAACACCCTACAACACCTCAATACACACCTTACACCACTTCTACAAACACCCTACACCACTTCTACAAACACCCTACACCACCTCTACACACACCCTCGGCTGCTCACTTCCCCTCTCTGTCGTGTTGTAAATTCCCCAAATACTAACAGGCCATTCTGCTATTTGTTTATTTATTCGGAGTGTGGACCTCTCTTTTCCTCTCGCTCACCCCTTCTTCTCCTTCGCTATGAGTGTGTGTGTGCTTATGTATGTGTGTGTGTGTGTGTGTGTGTGTTTGTGTGTGTGTGTGTTTGAGTGTGCCTGAGTCTGTGTGTGTGTGTTTCCTTTCCTCCTTCACCCTTCTCCTTCGATGTGTTGCTGTACTCTTCCCTTGTGTTCAGTTTTACCTTCGTAGTTAAGTTCTCCGCTTAATTATTACCTTGCGCGTCCCCGTAAACATTAAGTGCAAGGTATATTTTCTCAGTACTGTCCGGCTGTGTGTGTGTGTGGTTTTATGCGAGTGAGAGAGACAAAAGGCAGAACTGCCTGTGGCGAGTGTCTCTCCCAGGGCTGAAAGAGTGACGGCCAAAATCAAGGGACGTTCGAGCCAAAATGCCTGGACGCACGGAGTTTGAAGCAGTTTAAGTAATAGGAAGGGGGAAAGACTGATTCTGGGAGAGAGCGTGTGTGTTTTCATAATATATATCGAAAACGACTGACTAGATTCCGACGAGATTTTGCCAGCACCTTCATTTGTTACCTAAATACACCTCATTCACTTTATGTTGACGACGATCCTGTCCCCTCATTTCTCCCTCGTCTGACGCTTCCGAATATGACCAAGAAAGGTGCATGTTCGATATTCACGATGTTCAAAGTGATAATTCTTAGTCACTTAACACATTTTGGATATGATTGAATTAGCCTAATTGGCGGTGAGGGCCTTTAGCCCTATATATTAATATGATAATATCTATAATAATATTGCTTGGCATAACACAATACTTTGTGGTTACATTCCTTGTATCATTATGCATACCTGATTAATTTCTGCAATCGATACTATATGTACTGGTATGTCTTTCTTCATAAATTGATTTGGAAGACATTTGGTCCGACTCTTCATTTCGTTCCTGAAATTATCCCATTAACTTTCATTCTTATTAAACAAGTTACCTGCCGCCTCTAACTGTCCTCTTCCTAAGCCATGGAAAGTGTTCTATCTATTCCCAGACCTCATAATCCTTGAACAAACCACTTCCAGGCCGCCCTGCTCCCGACAACTCTCGTCCCTCTTCCAAGGTCATCCCACTCTTCCCCCATGCATCTATCCACTCCATCCCTCCACCTCATTCTTGGTCTACCCCTCCCTCTAACCTAACCCCTTCCGCCTCACTCTTATACACCCACTTTGCTATCCACACGCTCTTCATTTGCTCAATGTTGCTATGCCACCTCAATACAATCTCTAGAGGTGGTAATAATTTGACATTCAATATTCTATGGTAGGTCCATCATCTGATGTTCTATGCTGTTGGTAATATATTGGTTAGAGAATGTATCTTTGCTGGAAAGCGTATCTGGTCATTGACCAGTTACACTGTCCAGCATCACGTCAAGATTGTTGACAATATAGCCCGATGTACCAGTAAGGACGTACGGCCCTGTAGTTGGTAGCAGTCTGCTGCTTCCCGCAGTCTCAAATGGTCCCTGGAAATTTGGCACTATAGCCAAGGACTCCTACATAACTGCACTGTTGCAATTGGGGATTCTTCTTTCGGTTTCCACGACCAATCCTAGTGGATTTTGAGCAGATTTTCTGCTGGAGTATATTCCTTACATGGTTAACTATGTTAACTTTTGTCTTAACAATTGACGATGTAGAAGTTGCATTTGTGGGTTGGATTATTTAAGGTCTGTCAGGGAGTTGATGATTCAATTTATTGAACGATATATATACTGTATACTGTATACGTATTCAATATATACTCCTTTCAATTTAGAAATACATGAATTATTATAGTAGTTGATTGTATCATTCCTATCGGGGGTTAGGGACCATGGTCCCCACACATAAATAGAGCATTATCCTCAACATTTATTTGATACTTGATACATAAATTTAATAGGTTATTATGCATGCATAGTTAACTTTTGGAATCAATACTGCATATATGTATTTGTTAGACTCTTTGCTATGTATCTCGAACACATATAAATAGATGTTAACTCTATTGGAGCCTGAGGTGATACCCCAACCTACCTTAGTTAGTGTACACCATTACTGAACTCCAGGAGCTATAATCGCATGAAAACTCAGCATAAGACCAACAACAGCATGCATGCTGGAAATAGGTGATAAGTATCCTTGTCAGATGGTCTTTTATCTTCATCTTACACTCGAAAACACATACTAGCGAGCTCCTCTCCCACTCCCCCCCCCCCCCCCCCAACACACACACTTATCCATATCCAATTTTACACACCCTTACATCAACACTATTTCGTGGAGTGTTGGGGACTGTACTGGAATAAGTAAAAAGGAATATTATAGTCTTCCGTATACATATTTTTGTATTTCGTCCCTTTGTTGCATTGTTATTTATTACTCTTTGTTCTTCTCTCTCACTCAATCTCTCTCTCTCTCTCTCTCTCTTTGCCTTTGATGTAGCAGATCTCAAACAAAACTTATGAACTAATTCAAATTCAAATTCAAATATTTATTTAGCCAATATACAATATACAATACAATACAATACAATATTCAAATATTTATTTAGCCAATATACAATATACAATACAATACAATATACAATAAGTTTAGAATGTTAATACATGGAAGTCAACTGGCTAAGCCTTATGAGAGAAAACTCTCTTTAAGAATCTAGGTATAATCTCTTTAAAAAAGGATTTGATTGATAATTTTTACGTAGAGATAAAAAATATCTGGTTTCTAGGTTATTGTGACTCGACTCTTACGGTGATATGGTGGCTCTCCCGTTTTATTCTTGCTAATGATAAACAATTGTATACAAATTACGAAGGACCTCTAGTAATCAAGAGGGTGAACTTGCTCAAAAATAATCCCTCTACTCGTCCATTTATCTCTTAAGCTCAATAATGTGATCTAATACTAGCGTTATCAAATAAGAAGTGTATCATAGTATAATTAAAAAGGTTAAAATTTTCATATGAAGTACACTATACAATCATGTACCCCACCACTCATGAAAGATACGTAGCGATTAGAATCAGTCCAAGGTAGTGCCATGCACATTAACCTTTCAGTATATCATGACTTGTTTCTTTATTTAATCCTGGCTATCAATGCACGGTTATAACGATGGACTAGAGGAAGTCAAAGGGTTAGTTGAGGAAGCATTAACCTCTATTATTCCCACGGGTTCTTCCTACTCTGAACAAAATGGTATAATGATAACTAAAATAAAAAGTGAAAATGCGTCATTATACTATAAGGGGAAAGGTACGGAAATAAGTTGAATCAACTATTTTCTTTGGTATTAGTAGGCCGTCCAGCCAACTAATCGACGAATGTAAATAACTTAATCAATAATGTGGATTATAAAATAAGATACTTTGACATAATATGAATACGTGTGTGGAATGTGTACATATATATTATTTGTTATGAACAAACTTTCATCAAGAGTGTTACATATTTTCTTGAGAAATAATCTTAAGTAAGTATTTTGTGTTTACTTTATAATGGGTACGCCGGACTGTATACTCTCATTTCTAATTTAGAGCATCTTTTTGGAATGACCCACTGAGTCGTTAATATACCGTATTAACTAATCCTTATACACACACACATATACACAGTTGTCACACACACACACACACACACACACACACACACACACACCATCCCTCCCTCTTTCATCCCTTTCTTTCTTCATCATCACTTCCGTTGTGTTGGTAAGTGTCCACCCACCTCTCTTCTGGGCCCACCATCCCTTTACTTAAGGGGGGTCACCGTTTTTTGTTTTATCTTTATCTCCTTTTCTTTCTTTCCCTGGCTTGTATCCATTTGGCCCCATTCAGCCAACTGTTTTAAGACGTTTATCCCGATCCAGGCATCGATTTCTTCCTGGTGAGCGATAGCGAGCCAGCATTGTATGGAGAAATCCGGCTTCGCCGGAGACATTTTTCTTTCGGAAAATGTACAAATTTAGCTTGCTGTCAAAGCAAAATTATATATATGCTGGCTCGCTACCGCTTGCCAGGACAATATTAACACCTGGATGGGGGTAAACGTCTTAAAACAGTAGGCTGAATGGGGCCGAATGGATACAAGCCAAAGAGAGAGGGAGAGAAAGAGAAAAAAAAGCAAGGTGGGCTCCCTTAAGAAGTTTCAAAGCTATCCCAAAGTGAATAGAATAGTCTAATTAATGATTGACCTAATGTTTACATCTCTGAGGCTCGTTGTGCTGTTGGAGGGCTCACATTAGGCCAAAGATGTGTGTTAGAGTGTACACGCCTACATAAATCGCGGCCTTAAAGTTTCAAAACTTTCCCAAACTGTTTCGAATCTTCTTGTTTATTCCTTACATATGTTATGCATTTACTGGGTTTATTTATTCTGCGAGGATTTTAAAAAGGAACATGATTAGTGTCCTCGAGTGTGCACTCTAATCCCCGTATTATAAAACAACATGTAAAGTGGTGCCCTAAACTTTCATAAACAAAATACGCAGAAACAAATATTATTTTGTCTGAGACTGAATGCTATTTAACTCTTTATCACAAATTAGCACTCATTTGTATTATCCTCGTTCGATATAGGGTTACAACTTACGGAAGCACTTAAGTGTATTTCTAAAATATGGGGGTCAGGCACAAATCCTGGCCCAAGATGAATCCTCGAACAACATAATCGAAACTTCGGAAATGTAAATATGAGGTAAATAATTATGACTCGAATCCGTTCGGGATATATTCGAAACCTTAAGGATGCAATTTGTGCCCAAGGTGTACAGCCACGGACAAATATTAATATGATTCTCTATTGGTTTAATACACAAACACAACTGAGCCACACTGATAATACTTTGAACGTAAAGGCCTTGCAAGTATCAAGTCATTAAATAAGGGCGAATTAAAGAACCTCAGCTACTTTCGTCCTATATGGCGACAGATGAGTTTTTTTAGATGTTGGCTTCGAGGTGTTGATTGCTTCATTTAGTCACACTAGATGGGTGATTTCGAAGTCGACCCTACCGAAATCTTGAATGCCTGAACAACTATTTTCATAGTGAAGGCGTGCTGGGCGACAGGAGTGTTTACAGTTATTCGAGCATTCAAACTAACAGTAGCCTTGGACTTTACTACACTCCGAGCAAAGGTGAGAAGGATTTTATGTTTTGACCGCACAGTTACCAAGACATGACCTGGGGAAGCGTGCTTTGAATGGGAGATGGGATTTAATGCTTTTACAGCTATATTTTTATAGTTCTAAAATAAAATATAAGAAATTTTCCTATTGCAATGACATTCTTAGAAATGGGCAAGACCATTCATACATATTAATATTATGCATTAACCAAATACGATAATCCAATTCCAATAGTCTAACCAGCAGTTGTGCTGAGTTCACGCCTTATCAATTATACAATACATATGATTTAATGCCGACCAGATGCAATTTTTCCTAACCTAATTGGTAATAGATTCACTTAATCTCTATATGTTTGTTATTAGTTGCGAACTATGATAAACAATAAACATAACTGTGCATGGAGTCTATCAAATGAGAAAAGGTGTTGCCACTGTTCAATTGTCACACAATCAATTATGCGGATGATTTGATCCGATACGAAAAATAATATAATTTAGCGTAGCAGAGGGAGGAGGAGGGAACGCAAATATTCCGGATCAAGTTAGCGAAGATCTAATTTGCCGAAATAAAGGTATTCCGTAAATATGTCCTATTTGCTCAACTGAGTGTCGCCAGAGTTAACATTGTACATGGTATACATCCTTCTGGAAAACGTTTACAGTTGTTAACGGTCACTCAAAAATGCTCGGACCAGCATTGTTCACACAGTAGCCTTACTTTAGTTTCCCCACGACATTATTTTCCGCTTGGGTCAGCTACATATGAGGCACATGTACCGTTAGGTATCACAAAGCTGGGACCCAAATTTCCAGGCGTGGCGTTATAGATGGGACACTCGTATGTTTCTTCTAATTACCGCCCGTTTACCAAAAAAATATCGTTCTCCTATGTTTTTTGCACTTGTGTGGAGAGCAAATGTTCTAAATTAACCGGGGCACGACGAGTGGGTATATAGGCAGTAGTTACAAGGAATAGTCAATGTCCCAAAAGACCATACGGACCACTCTTAAGGGGGCGTAGTCACATCTACACAACTACAAAAGTTGGAGTACTGCCACATATCCTACACATAGAAATATGTCATGGCCTTCCTGCTCGAAATATGTTTGTCCTGTGTAGTGCAGTCCATTTTTGTTCCATTTTGTCATATATTTCTCCTTGTAGCACCCATTCCAAATATTAGTGATGCGAGATGCTAGTGCTACTGGGCGGTATATATATTATCTATATTTATTTGTTTATAATATATTGTTCATACATAATTGTTTCCCCTTTGGTTTGTGTAAAGGGCAGACTCTCCTGATTGGTGGATGCATTTTGATGAGTTAAATACTAGGAGATCTGTTCGATTACTCACACACAAACACACACACACACAAACACACACACACACACACACACACACACACACACACTCACACTCACACTCACACCTTTTTCACATAGTTTTAACAATGGTACAGGGGTAGTAGGTCAACTAGTGTGCTATCATTACCGTGAATTCATTAAGGCGACCAAATATTTGCGGCCACTGGTACAAATTACGCTGTTAGGGGAGGATTTGGCCTGGAATTTACCCTGCATGTCCGTACTGTAGAGTGGGTCTCTCTCTCTCTCTCTCTCTCTCTCTCTCTCTCTCTCTCTCTCTCTCTCTCTTTTTTTTTCTCTCTCTCTCTCTCTTTCTTTGCTATCTTTTCCTTCCACTGTCCCTTACTCTCAGGTTAGCTATCTCTACTAAAATTAAGTCCTGACCACCTTACTGGGATCGTAAGGTCTGTGTGGTCAGTGTGTATATGTAAATCTATGTAAATATATATCTCTCTCTCTCATGTGTGTATCTGCGTGCAAGTGAATTTTATAGGTAGAACGCTAGAGAGGGTTAGTTACATAGAAGTAGGTCGATAGAAATATTGACAAATGTTAGGTAGAGAAACAAATTATAAAGTAACTTAGTGTACCGGTATTTGTTATTTACGCTAAAACGTAGGCTATGTTTGTGTGTGTGTGTGTTTTTTTTTTTTTTTTTGGGGGGGGGGGGAGTCTCTATGTGGGTGTCTGTGTGTGTGTGTGTCTGTGATGAAATAGATAGTGGTTTTATAAACACTTCCCAATATTTGCTTGCAACTTTTAATTCGGAAATGTACGTTTGCTCGTGTTTGGCATATATAGAGGAACGCTGATGTAAATAAGACTGAATATTGGTTCATTTTACGCGTAGGCGAGTTTTACGTATATGTATATGGAACTATTTGTGTATGTTCCTGAGTGTGTGAGTGTGTGCATGTGTTTGTATAATTACATACATATATAGTTTTGTGTGATACTTTTAGACATGTGTTTTGACAGTATGTGTAAGTGTACAGTATATGGAGATGGTTTCGTATATATTCATTGGTGCATGTATGTGCATGTGTGTGTGTATACCTACAGTAAGTAGGATACATATGCATGTTTTTGTGTGATACGTATAGGCATGTGTTTTGTGTGATACGTATAGGCATGTGTTTTGTGTGATACGTATAGGCATGTGTTTTGTGTGATACGTATAGGCATGTGTTTTGTTAGTATGTGTAGGTGTTTATGGGGATGTTGTTTATGTTTGCGTGTGTGTTTGTATATACAAGTGCATATTAGTGTGTGTGCGTAATGTGTTTCGGTAGTCTGTGTAAGTCACATGGGAAGCTTTTGTATGTTCATGTCTGTGTATGTATGAATTTGTATAATTACAGTTTGTACATTTATATGTTTTTGTAATCCTTTCATGTATGTATTTTGTATGAACAGCATAATATGTAAGTGCTATATACATGTGTGCATGTTTTTGCGTGTGTTTTTTATATTTCGGTTTAGTATCATTGTTTGACGTCATGTACAATCGCGCTAATAAGTGATGTTTCGGCACCAAGTATGTTTTGATCAATAATTGGTATCAACAATATCTAAGCTTCATTTCTTCATATCGAGTGAAATATACAAACATGTTCCTACACTTACCCACCCTATTCAACATCTGACAGACATTAATACAGTACAGAACAAGCCAAACGTAATGACAGCTGCGACATGACTTATTAGCGCGACCGTACAGTTGTGGATATGAATACTTAAACACCACCTTACGAACTATACGCATCTAAGGACATTGATTTGAGAACACCAGTACTCACCTTAATGTGGTTCAATCAAGTGTTCAAAGTACATTTTGACAGTGTATCCTAAATGTGTCTCCCAAATTTTCCAGAAATTTCAGTTTACGAATATATTTGTTTGTATGTTATTTTTGGTGTGTGAGTGTACATATGACTCCTATGATTTAGCGTTTGAGCAAATAAATATTTGTTAGAGGATAGTGCATGCAGTCACACATAGCGCATGGGTAATAGATAGAATGTTTTAATACAGGTCTGATATTGCTAATTTGTATCACACACACACACCCACACACCCACACACGTTTACAAATCGCTTCTGCTACACATACTGTACAATCGTTATCCTGAATACTTGCACACCTTCTAATGATGCAAATAGTTCGGTGAGCATTAACTAGTGAATTGCAGTCATTTACTCTTTATGGCTCAGGTAATGTATTAAAATAGTTCGGCCGTGTGTCATAATTTGACCACCATAAATTGTTCAGACATTCCTGACCATGACTGTACATATAATACACGTGGTCAAAATTAAACGTAAGCACACAGGCAGGTGACATTCAAACAAGCACACACACAAACAAACGAATAATTAGCATACAAATACTCTTCACTCACATTCACATACGATAACCACACAAATATACACACACTGAACACCACACACAGATACAAGCGACGCAACTACATAACCCACACACACACACACACACACAATATATATATCTATCTATACATATATATATTATATAGATATATATATATATATCAACTTGTGCACACACACACACACACACATACACACAATATATATCTATCTATACATATATATATTATATATATATATATATATATATATATAAACTTGTGCACACACACACCCACACACACACAATTTTCACGTAGCACAGATGCAAACATGACATTCGCCAAATAAATAAAGTATTCATCTAACTCCCCGGCTAAAAATAGAGACCTCGTGAGGAAACCCTTTCTCTCCCTAACTTACCTTTTTAGCATGCAGAGCTGGTTGATACGAACACCTGGGCTCTGCATGATGCGGTGGAGAGAGAGAGAGAGAGAGCGAGAGAGCGAGAGAGAGAGAGAGAGAGAGAGAGAACGAGAACGAAGTGTGATTATCTCAATGCCCTTGCGATTCATTACATAAATGTACCGTAAATAAATGATCGATGTACTGCATATTACAGTCATTCAGGTTAATATTTGCATAATACTATCACCTCTCTTCCTAACCCTTTCAGTATACCAGTACATTCCTCTTCCTTATATCCTGGCTACCCTTAGTCGATATCATAAAGGTTAGAGTGAAATTGTTTGAGTTTAAAGATTAATTACGTAAGACATTCAATGCCCCTTTGATTCTTGGAGGGCCTTACTAATCTGAAAGCACTATCTCAATTAACCCCACATCTCAAGCAATTCTCTCCTAAGTTGGATTAAGCAGATTAATGAAAGTCAGTCCGTAATATTAAAAAGAAAAATCACCTCGTACCTAAAGGGCTTATTATTAGTAGTATTTCTTATATCTTTTGTTTTCAAAAACTTATTGGCAACTTTGCGACTTAATTAAGAGTAATGTGAGAGCAGAAAGAGAAATGTGACATTTAGGTTTTGATAAACAACCTGGTATCTTCAGTATTATTATATCATCACTTAATTTTATAATGTTTCATTTATTTGTATTAACGCAAATGTAGAGTATTCATACACTTAAATATATTTGGAATATCAGAAAGAAAAGGTTTTACTAAAGAAAACATTATATTATTATACCAGATTAAAGATCTCCTGACTATAATTCATTATATATAATATTGTGTTATTGGACACATTTCTTGATATGCATTAATACATAATATATGTTAATGAAGATATCCCCCATTTATGAAATGCAATAACTTGGGGTATATATGCTTGATTGCACATTCTGAAATTCATTATCATTGAATGTAATACATGCATGTAGATACCGTAGTCCTCCTTTCCCTTCTAAACATTCTTCTCTCATCTTTGTTTTTCGTACCTCCTTTCTTCCCCTATATCCTATTCCACATCCTGTATTACTCCATGTTCCCCACATTTACTATTGCTTTCCGTCATTCCCCTCAGTGTTATCCTCCTCCCTTGCACCCTAAGTATTCTTATATAGTTTCTTATTTATCCCGCTTTCCACTTTCTCTGCGTAGCCTTCCCTTCCATTTCCAGTAAAGTAATTGAGTGGTGTAATGTGGAAATTGATAAAAACCGCCTAGATAAATACTTCGCTCTTAACTGTCGATTACAAGCGTTTACAAAATAATAGCCTTTCCGCTTTCTGCGTTCCCCTTTCTTTTCACATAGGCTAGGTAGATTAGATAATAGCTTCGTACGGACCAATAGATATGTTGCTAGTGTTCTCTATACTACTACTTCAACTCCACCCTTCCCTACTTCCTTCACCTCCCGTTGTCTCTCTATTCCCCACTTATCTGTCTAATCCTCCAATTGCATTGCTTTTTCTCTCCCTACCCTGGACCCTCTGTGACGCCTACCACCCCTTTCCCACTAACCCCTCTCTCTCCTACTTCATCACCACCACGGTCACCACACACTCAACAACCCTCAGTCACTCACACACGCACACTCACTTACACACACCCCCCTCTCTCCCTCCCACACACATACCCACAAATCCCCTCCTCCACCCCTAACACACCATTACCTCCCTGTGCCTCCTCCAGTGCGTGCAAGGAGGAGGGAAAAGTGAGGTGCGAAATGAAGGCAGCGAATTTTCTTTTTTATGGTCAGCGAAAACAAGATTGTAATATTAGGAATATTTTCTAACTGAAATACTTTTCTCAATATTTGCAGCAAATATGCTTTAATTATACATGTCAGATGAGCTAATTGTCTTTACTAGCATCCTTATTATCTCTTTTGTGTTAAGCAAAAATAATAACAATGTTGACAGTATATGATATTTAAATAACTTGTATTATTTTCTCATAATATCAAATATCAATAAGTATATATGTTATTTGTAATGAACATTCCATTTTCTACTCGCCGAACACAAATCAACCCAGTTCACCTATCACTCCACACAACGCCTACCACACCCTATTACATGCGTATTTCATTCACCCTACTCAACCACAACTCCTATCCTATAAAACGTCGACTTCAGTCCCCCTAACCCACCCCAACCATACCCACTCCACACAGCACCCCGCCACACACCCCAACAACTTCACCAATCAAATCAATTCCATTACCTTCACAGCCCATCCTACCTTATCCTAATTCACTTCACGCTATACCCACCATCCTCTCCCCACACCCTCTTTCAACACTCCACTCCGCCCATCTCCAATCAACCCAATTCCAACCTCACCATCACCGCACCTGTGCCTAACCAAACCACTTCACGCGGCCCCCCTCAGTCCAGTCTCACCCCTCCAGCACTCCATCATCACTCAGCGACACCCTATCCTCTTCACCTTCTATCCACACTCACCCCAGCCTACCCCTTCCAATTCCACCCTCTATACCCTCCCCCATCTCACTATTATTCCACCATCTCTCTCTCCACACCACTCCACCAGCAATCTTATCATGCCCACCTAACCAACATCCCACTCCATCAACTCTCTCCATCTCATCTAACCAACCCCCACTCCAGCAGTATTCCACCATTCCACTCCCCACCTTCTTCCACCTTTTCTATACACTACCATTCCATCATCTCACCCTATGCCTTTTACCCACCCCCACCACACCACCACTAACTCCCCACCCCTTCTACCCTCCACCACTCTATCCCATTTCACCCAACCACCTATCTGTCAAACCCTCGTTTACCCACCTCGTTCATGTATTCCACCCACCTTCACACACCCATCACCCTCCACCACCTTCGTCTGAGCTAGCCCTGGCATATTAGGCAGCCAGATAATTTCAGATTTCAGAACTGACTGGTTTCAATTTTGTCATTATTATTTGTTTGTACTAGTCCTGTTTTTCCTCCACCCTGTCTGCTGAAATTTTTCATTTCATATTATTCTTCCTGATTTACATATGTATATATGTATATGAATGTAAGCATGAATGCATGCAATAATTATACAAATGTTCAAGCGGGTATCTTATTAAGACCCATTTCTCTCTAGCCCTCATTCCGAGTTTCAATAGCACTCGACCAAAGTTTAGTACCAGACTCTACTACCCATTTTCTTGCTCAGGAAATATGGTACCGGCTAACAGTGTATGCACAAAATATTCATGCCTGAGCTTGGGGTTGAGCTCGGAACTCCTGGGTGGGAGGCTGAAACGTTCTGAATTACATTGCCGAGCCGTTTAGAGGATACATGGAGGTATGTATGTATGAATGTACAAGCGTGAGCATATACTGTGTAAGGTTACAGCAATTCGAATATTTGAACCTTTATCCCTTTCAGTACCGGTGCCTTTACTTTTAACTTACTCGATGTTATTCAGTTTAAAAAGGGCCTCCAGCAATTAACAAGCTTCGAACTGTCTCACTTAACCTCTTGGAGTTGTCCTCTGTGTTTGTGAGGTAAGGAAAGGTCAGCAAATTAGGTGAAGTGGTGAAAAAGGAGTTCCAGCAATCCTTGTAAGCCACTTATATTTTATTTTTGTTTTCTATGTGGATGAGGGAGACAAAAGGCAAAACTGCCTGTGACGAGTGCCTCCTCCAGAGTTGAAAAAGTGACAGGGCCAAAATCAAGGAATGTTTGAGCCAAAATGTGTGGACACACGGAGTTTGAAGTAATTCAAGTCATAGGATGAGGGAAAGACGGATTCAGGGAGAGACTTCCAGAGGTCACCTGTTGAATAAAAGAAACATTGGTAGTATCGTTTCACAGAGTAGGGGTGGGATTGTGTTGTAAGATGGGTACTACGAACTTTACTTAGAGTAGGTGGTATACACTGAGAGAGCTCTGAGGAACACTGATTGTTGTAATAGCGATAGAAGAGTGAGAGAGCTGCAACATCGCGGTGAAGAGAGAGAGATTGCAGAGAATCGGCGAGTGGACAGGAGTTAGTGAGACGAAAGGCTTTCTTTTCTACTTTTTCAAGAAGTGCTGTGTGAGAGGATCCTCCCCACACATGCGAACAATACTCAATACAATGATGCACTGTGCCCCTGTACACAGCAAGAAGCTGTACAGAGGCATGGATTCAGCAAGGCAGCACAGTTTTTTTAGTACAACAGGAGGAACACCATCCGGTCTGTAAGCCTTCTTAGTATTGAACCCGGAGAGAGTAGAAATGACATCTTTAGAAGAGATTAGGATGTTAGACATAACTAGGAGAGAGGGGGGTGGAGAAGGAGGAATAGCACCCGAATCATCAAAGGTGGAGTTTCTAATGAAAGTTTGATCGAAGAGTTCAGCTTTTTCAGAGGAAGAAGTGATAGTTGTGCCATCAGATTGGAAAAGGGAAGGGAAAGAGGAGGAAGACAAATTGTTGGAGAGGTTTTTGGCTAGATGCCAGAAATCTTGGGAAGAGCCATAGCACTCCCCGGGAGTAGAGATCCTATAGGATCTCTATCCGGGAGTACTGCCTCGGTTGGTGTCTGCAACATCCTCCTCCTATATATGATATATGTTTTCTATTCCCCCCCACCCCCTCTCTCTCTCTATCTCACTCTCACTCTCTCACTCTCACTCTCTCTCTCTCTCTCTCTCTCTCTCTCTCTCTCTCTCTCTCTCTCTCTCTCTCTCTCTCTCTCTCTCTCTCTCTCACAGAGCACAAACTATCGGTGGTAATTGGAGGTAATGCATGGACATAGAGTTGTGTTATATGATATGATGGACGTCATACACTGTGTTATGTTATATTCAGGTTTACAGGCAATGCATATGTATTAATGACACTTCTGCATCTATTTATCTATTTACATTTATCACTTTATATAATTATTCACAATATGTAAATCAATTTACAGTATATCCAACCATATGCATTGCCTGTACAACATACATATATATATCTATAATACAATTTACACTAATATATGCATTTGCATACACAGTACTTATAGAATACAGTATATCCATACATCATATTTAATACGATGAAATTACCTATGTATTATGTCAACCCGTCTGCGTGCAAATGTTTGCAGTTATATGAATACAGTATATATATATATATATAGAGAGAGAGAGAGAGAGATACCGGTATTTATACAGTACATACAAGTTTAATGACTGCTTCGTCCAGAGGTATTGACAGCTCCCCAAATATTCACAGTTCTCCAGTCTTCACTTAGTTTTGATCATCCGTTCTCTCCACGCCTACAAACCAACTTAACCTATTCATATGCATCACCTCACTGATAATTCTAATGCTCAGACGCATTCTTAGTTCCTCACTCAATATCCATATAACCATTTTCTTTTCATTCCTTTCCATTTTTGTATTATCTTTCACTTTGACCGACCACGAGGCTAATTTGTCATTACACTCCTAACACACAAGGCATTCTTATAAAATGAATAGTTCTTATAACTATTCATTTTATAAGAAAGTATGATCATACTGACTAATTTTTTAAGCAAATAACAGTACTGAAGCTTAATTAAGGATATTCATTTATAATTTACCTTGCTATTCATGTACAAATCACTTCACAACCTAAATCCATTTTCTAGACATTTCAATACTTAAATACTATTATATAACCTGCGGTCAAAACATCAACCTAGTACTACCACTGGCTACTACATAATGTATGAAATACATGTTATGTATTCAGGAGTAAAAATACGGAACACCTTGTCAGATACGTTTTGAGAATGCCGTTAGTCTGACAACATTTAGAAAACAAGTGAAAATACACTTGCTGTCAAAAACTACATGTACCGGTAACTAAAATATTATATATTGAAACTTATATGTATTGTATTATAGGGATATGCATTATTACAAATGACTCATATATTGTATTTCTTTTTAAGTCTGCATTGAAGTTCATGCTTACCTGACCAGTCTATCATTTGTTTGTGTTTGTCTTTATGATGTATATATTTACTGAAATGGCAAGAGACAATTTTGTCTTTTATCTTTATCTTTACTATCTGCGATAGGAAGTAGGTCATCTGCATGTAACAACTCCCACGGGAGTCCTGTTCTAAAGTCCCTAGACAGTGCCTCCTGAACCAAGGCAAACAGCAATGGACTCAGGAGTGAGCCTTGTTGAACACCAACTTTCACGGGGATTTCTTTGGTCAAGCCCCCATTTACTCTAGCTGCTGCCCGTGACCTCTCATACATTTTCATTATCACACGCACCAACCATTTCTTTGCTTCAGGTTTTCTCATGGCCCACTGTATAACCTCTCTGGAAACCCTGTAAAATGCCCTCTCCAGGTCTACAAATACTAGGTATAACACGCTGTTCTTTTCTTAAGAACCTCTCCTGCAGGTGCCTAAGACTGAAGATATCATCTTTAGCATGGTCAAGTATATTCAGGCCCCTATAGTTTCCCCTATCTAAGAAACCACTCTTGCCTTTGTATATATGTCTATCACACTTTTCTGCCACGCATCAGGAATTGTATCCTACTTTATGATAGCATTATAGGTAGTGCCAACGAACTTGACAATTATCTCGATACCTGACCTCTTCATAACTCAAAAGGACCTTGAGCAAACTGGCTGTAAATTTACACACCTATTTCCTGGTGGACTCTTCCCAAATGATAGAAATGTCAGCCCGATTGTTTTCATTCATTTTGAGTTATAAGAAGTTAAGGGGTCTAGATTATTGCCAAGTTCGTTGGCGCTACCTATAATCAGCTCCATGACCAGTCTTGCACCTATTTTCTAGCTGCCTTTAGCTTCTATGCGACTATGCTGAAGCTTCCAGCGGCTCTCCCAGTCATCATTTTATCTATAGCAATGTTCACGGCATCAAATCCTATATCTGGGGGGGGGGGGGGGGCTGTATTTCAAGTGCAGTGCTGAGCAGTTCTCTGTTCTTTTCAAACTCTACATTTAGCCTTCTTTCATAATACACCATCTATTCCTCTCTGATTTCGATTTATGTATAAACAGTCACACCAATATCATTATTTATACAATGTTCGCCAACAACGTCCATACTACAAGCCTTCACACTCCTAGCTAGTTAAACATATTATTGTTATTATTTATGCTACACGCTTGTTCTATTACACTATCCTGTATGCATTTCTTTGCCCTGTAGAAACATTACTTTCTCTCATTGAAAGCAGCTTCAACATCGATATACCACCACAAAGAAATCTAATGTACGAGGGTGGACCTAATGTTTTGTCACAAACTATGTCTGAGGCAACAATTAAGCTACGTTCTATAAAGTGTGTGTAAGTATATATATATATATATATATATTTATATATATATATATATATATATATATATATATATATATATATATGTATATGTATATACATATACAGTATATATATATATATATATATATATATATATATATATATATATATATATATATATAATACGTTTGGTATATTTAAATTATGCAATATATATTTTCGTGCAATTACTTATTCATTTAAGTTTCTCATAAGTTTAATTGCAGCACATTTATTAATTCCTGTGTTCTGAATTTCCACTTCTTTGTTTGTCATAAATTTGCGTTTGAGCTGCATTATATTTTCTATTCGTAATGTATTTGTAATTTATAGTCAATCGATCTTTGTGTAGGTCTATTTACTTCATAATAATTATAATTATGATTTTATATTTCCTCTTATTTATTTTCAGTGCATTACGATTCGCAATATTTACTTCAGTTATGTAATTGCACTGAAAACATATGTAAGTTTAGTTCTTACTCTAGCGTTCTTAATTTCCTCTACTTATACTGATCTTTTGTTTGATATATCATTTATTGCATCATTTTCTTGTGTATTTCCCCTGCTTTGTTTTCTTATCGTCTATGTCCTGTATTGTTTCTCTGTTTTTTAATCATTATTTTTCTTCTTCTTCTGTTCGACTTTTCCACTTGTCTTTATTCTCGCTATTTCCTTCCTTTTCTGTCTGATCTTTTGTGCCTCCTTTTGTGTCGTGTTTGTGTGTGTGTGTGTATGTATATGAGAGAGAGAGAGAGAGAGAGAGAGAGAGAGAGAGAGAGAGAGAGAGAGAGATTTGCATACATTTACATAGATACACTGGCCACACAGATCTTACGATTCCTGCGAGGTTGCCTGGACTTAATCCTAGTACAGATACCAACCCTAAGAGAAAGTGGAAGGAAAGGATAGGAAAGATGAAGGCTATCTCCCCACCCTCCGGCAATTTGAGAGAGAGAGAGAGAGAGAGAGAGAGAGAGAGAGAGAGAGAGAGAGAGAGAGAGAGGCTTAAGCCAATGCTGCCAATACGAAGTGAAATTAATACTAGTATTTAATAACAATGCTAACAATGATAATAATAATAATAACTATTATTATCATAAATATCAAACAGGTACACCATACTAATAATGATGATGGAATCAACAAAATCATCCTCACATTAACTATAACAAAACTGCTACTACTACTAATAATAATAATATTAATTATTGTAATGAGACAACGAATAGAAATAGCAAAATATCATATGTAGGAAAAGTCGTGTATTAAGCAAGGAAGAGCAAAACAAAAAAAAAAAAAAAAATTACGCACCCACCCACACACACACCTACATCCCCCTCCTGTCTACACACCCACCCACACACCTACATCCCCCTCCACCCGGCCCCCTCCTGTCTACACACCCACCCACACAATTCCCTAACCCAGCACCATAAAAAACACGTCACGCCTATTCCACAGCCCACATACAAACAGCTAGGTATACAGATCACGCCCACACCTCACCCTGTAATGCATGTATACCCTAACGATTAAAGTGGGTATCCATGGAGCTTATTATTCCAGTAAACTAATGCATCAATCTTCGCTGCGGGTAATGTATGTATGATGGAGGGCGGGGAGGTATTTATTT
This sequence comes from Paralithodes platypus, assembly GCA_032716605.1. NCBI lineage: Eukaryota > Metazoa > Arthropoda > Malacostraca > Decapoda > Lithodidae > Paralithodes > Paralithodes platypus. The sequence goes on from CM064518.1 coordinate 39,477,912, forward strand.
ATTTATTTATTGTTTTTTTTATTATTTTTTTGACTAGTAAAATCTGTCATGAAAACGGGTTTGAGACTCATATTTGTTGAGAGCGTGTGGGTGTGCTGATGTGTGTGTGTGTGTGTGTGTGTGTGTGTGTGTGTGTGTGTGTTCGTTTATAAGTGTGAATTTGCTAGTGGATTTGTGCGTAGTTTTGCTTTTCTGTCTGTATTTATGACTGTGCTTTAGGATTTGTGTGTGTATGCGTGTGTTCTAGGATATGTATGTGTGTGTGTGTGTGCGTGTGTGTCAGAGAGAGAGTTACATTGATACACATTACACAGATTGCACAGACCTTGCGCCTCTAATCGACAGTCCGGAATTAGATTTTTTTTACAGGGAAATCATAGAAAAGAACGAAGTTGAGAAATAGTGTATGCTACTGATACTAAACGTAACTGATATTTCTTTACCTAAAATACTCCAACCTCCTCGAAATGGATGTCTAGCCTCTTTTTGAATGTGTTAATTGTATTATATTGTACCACTTCCTCCAGCAAATTATTCCACTCGTTGGCCAAACTGTAGGTGGAGAGAGAGAGAGAGAGAGAGAGAGAGAGAGAGAGAGAGAGAGAGAGAGAGAGAGAGAGAGAGAGAGAGAGAGAGAGAGAGAGAGAGAGAGAGCCTGCCTGCCTGCCTGTCAGTTAGCATTGATTGATATATTATTAATAATCTTCGGGCAGTAATGTATAAATGTCCTGAACAAAATATAAGTTATTCATGAGGGCCCAATTGGGATAATGTTTGAACTGTCGGTTATATTACTATACATTTTGACTTATAATCGAAGCCCCTTAATTGATTTAATGTTATAATTATTATTATATTATTATTATTATTACTATTATTATTATTATTATTATTAATATTATTATTATTATTATTATTGTTATAATTAATATTATTATTATTTATTATCATTATTTATTTTATTATTAATATAATTTTTAATATTTATATTAATATCAGAATTAGGCCTAGTTTGTTTTATTTATTATATTTTTCTCAGCACTTAATCGTCTTTCTTATTTCATTCTGGGAAGGGTCAGTCCGGTAATAGGTGTGGAAATTGGCAGCCCATTTATTCTAGTACTTTGTGAGATACAGAGGTCAGGGGTCACTAGTTCTGGGCTACTACTTGGAACAGGGTAGAGTATTCACGGCAATGTGAATTTTCTTCCTACGAATACAGTATATACTATCAGTCGAAAAGAATATAATCAGAGAATGCCCCAAATATATACATGCGAGACCGAAGGAACAATAGGTGTGTCCTAAATTATTTAGTATGTTAGGTTATGTAATATACACAACCAAGACGAATGAATTATTTTATTGAGATTGAAATGGTAGTTATATATATGGCTGCAATATTATTTGATATTAAGTGTTCTTTTATTATTAGTGAGGAAATGAGCTAAATTAGTAATCTTCTTTGTGCATTGTTGGTTTTCTCTTGGATTATTTTGTTGTTTGTTTGTCTCACCTTGTATCGTTCATAATTTCCTTCTCTTTATGATCTGCTTATTACCGTCGTCTGTTACCTTTGTAGTCTGTGGTGTTTTAATTACTGTTATTGTGTTCTTCGTCTTGAACATCCGTATATCTTTTTTCTCTTTATTAGTATCTTTACCTTCAACTTCCTAGAAAAATACATATATTAAAAAGATTTGTAATTTGGACTAGTCACTAGCCTATCTGACGTCTTGGGAGGCTTCGTTTCATGATTACTAATTTATAGTTTTCTTGATTTGACCATTTGCGAGCTATTTATTTTTAGTTTGCTCCCTAGACTAAAAATAACGCCTCCCCAGACCTCCTTCAAGCAAAGTATTACCCCCCCCCCCAATAAAACTCCTACCAGCTACAATTCTACATTTTTGGCGAATGCCTGTGTTTCGTAAACTGCAGACTCTCCTACAATATACCGATACTTGAATGAGGCGAGATGTGTTATAACCGACAAACAATTAGGGTCAAACGTGCTAATAAATGTAGCGAACAGGGATGGGGACGATTAAATAGGGTTAAGGAATGGCTGAGAGGGGGTTATGGATCTGTGGTAATAATAATCTCACTGACTGATGGTCTATTCCTGGTACACCCGTATTGAGGGATGAGCCTTTACAGGAATGGATCCATTTCACCTAGGTAAAACATTATTGGGAAGCAGCTCGTCTTTCTTCATGTTATTTTGTGTATCCTTAGTCAGTTATAAAAGGCTTAGGAAATACCTCTAGTAATTAAATTTGTAAAATATATCTCGGTAATCCCTTTCATTCCCACAGCTCATGAAATTCATCTAATAATAGCCAGAATATAATGAGATAATACGCCATGGTAAAGGGATAATCATGAACGGCCACCTACACATCCTAAAATAGCCTTTCATGTATATAATATATATTCTTCTAGTTTCCTCCCTAGACCTCCATCACACTTTAAAAAACAACCCCTAGACCCCCTTTCAAGATAATTTTGTAATTTTTTCGGTAGAAAGATATCCCAGCCGAAGGCCGATTTCTCCTAAAACTACAGGCTCGCTTTCGCTCGCCAGTTATAGTATTTAGAAGGGTTTTTAGTACTATTAATATGCTTAGTGATATATACGGGAGTTATGATTAGTATTATTTGTATCATTTAGCAGGGTTTATTAGAACGTTATTATTATTATTATATAGAAGAGATTATATATTTGTAATATCAGCATTAGTTAGAAGGCTTTATTTGTATTATTAGTATTAGTTAGAAGAGTTTATTAGAGTTATTAATATTGTGTAAAGGGATTGATTAGTAATATTTATAAATCGTAATAGTGATTATATAAATGTAATGATAATGATGGTAATCAAACGATTATTAATGAGAACTGCTTATACGATTGAAAAACAATTCAAGGTAAATAATAGGTAACTCAAATACAGTTGGGTATATTGATATAATTTAGCATTTAGCCTCATGTTAGATGGGCTTATTACCAATATGTTTTTAAAGGTTTGATTATTATGAACAACTCTCTGTATTACAATTAGTATACTTTTTTAATTAGTGATATTTTTACAGTTAGGCCTAACTAGATTTCAACATACAGTACATAAATAATAATAAGGTTGATGAATTTACATATTTAAATGTCGGTACCGAATATAATGGTTATTGCCGTACACAGTCACACAACACACCATAAAGTTCACAGCTCAATAGGTGGCGTTCTGAGAGTGAAGGTCTGAGTCTGGACGGTGAGACAGTGAAGCACTTGAACGATGCAACCAGCCGCTTCAGAGATGGAGCTGCTTCGAGCCATGAATGGATGCTTCACATGTCTCACTCCCCAGACTGGAACAAGACTTCACGGGCTTCACCGCGTTGAGCGGTGGAATGTACAGGCTCTCAGCCTATGCCCGAAAGGGAGTAGTTGGAATATAGAAAAAAAAAACAAAAAAAAAAAACATAAATAACATGGTAATGACAATTATATAGCTTTGTAACTTAGTAGCTTCCTTCTGGTAGCCACTATAATAACTTTGTACTTGTTATAATGGTAGCGGTTATCGCTTGCCACCACCCAATTATATGTAATAACCTAATGGGCAGTCAGAATTTACACACAAATCAATCAGCCTGGTATTTATTAATAAGGTATTTGTAGAATCAGCACCAACAGAGCAGGACAAAATAGCAACATGTGTTAATAATGCTATCTTGAAATACCCAGGAACAAATTGTATATCACAGCATTCAGTAATTATTCAATAGAAGTAATCGGCAGTATTAATCAATAGGTGTATATGGTGGAGTGGTGAATGATTCTATTAAAGTCTCAATATGTGGACTCTGAATTCTGGTTAATAAAGTGCCCTAAGGAGCGGGACACCTCTGGTTGTGTGAGAGGTGTGTGGGAAAGTCCATGAATGTTCTCCAGTATCGTGGAAACACCGCGACCTATGCCCGTGTCTACTTCCGTGACCATATTTAGTCCGAATGTGAATAATGCAGAACATGCAAATTCAAGGTGGTGGTGTAAAGGAAATATGATTCAGCATACATTATTCATTAGAATACCGATAGCTCAGCGTAGAACGTCCTGTTCACCACACTCAAATACCAGAGTACACTCGTATACCAATAGTCAAGTTACCAAACATAAAATAGGATATATCTATATAAAAAATAATGAGGAAACTAGTATAATCATAGAAATATATTGTATGACAGCTTTGGTTGAAAAAAATAAATAAATAAATATACATGCTAAAATCATATAGAAATTAAAGTAAAAATCCGTGTTGTTCGCCTCCCAAAATAATTTCCAACACTTTTCATCATAATATCGTCGCACTCAAAAAAACTCCAAACATAATCCTCTCCACTTTTCCCATAAACTCTTCTACCTAGTGCCCTCCCCCTCCCCCCCCCCCATTCCCCCCTAGACACACCCTCCACCCCCTCTTCCCGCTCCCCCAGTTTCCCACCCCCCCTAAAAAAGCGAGTTTCACCTCCACTGAATATTTACTTGACGAATTAAATAAACAAATAAAAAAGTTTGTGACGTGCCAGGGGTGAAGTTTAAATTCGGTAAAATGCGACCCAGAAACTTTAATTACTGGGCAATATACTTTTGTTGTGGAAGAGAGAGAGAGAGAGAGAGAGAGATTATATATATATATATATATATATATATATATATATATATATATATATATATATATATATTATATATACATATATATATATATATATATTTATACAGTATATATACGGTATATAATTATATAGTATATATATATATATATATATATATATATATATATATATATATATATATATATATATATATATATATATATATATACATTTCTCAAACCATTATTTACGAATTAACCATAGATATAACCTTTTACTAGAGAAATCACGGTATTTTAGTACTTATATAATAATTGTATATAATGTTGTGTAATGCAACAAACACTATTCTCAAGATTAATTCTAGTTGATATGAATTGTTTAAGCTATCTTATAATATGAACTATCCCTGCATTACTGTAGTGGTTTGTTTTATGGTGGTATCTTCTTCCGTCAATGTTTACTGGCAATTGTATTCTGGCATCTTCAAATTTTAAGATATATCAGAAATCAACCACCTACCATAATCTACCTTCAGTCTTGTTTCCGATTGCAATGTGGAAGAGCATCGAAAATTCCTGGAATAAGTGCTCGTGTGACACCAGTGTTACTGATCGAGTCCCTGTACTAAGTTGGGTACCGAGAAGGTCATCTAACAAGGCCAACTGTACAGTCTGTCTTCCTTCAATTTGACCAACATTGATTAACACTAGATAATCTGACGTTTTGGTGGGCTAGTGAGATTTGTATGCAAGGTAATTTTCGAACCATCTATTATAGCTTGCCCTATAGACCAATAAAACAACGGAACGCTTATTAATTGTCAAACAACAACAACCAGACCACCTCCTCGGGTCAGATAGGGTTAAGATCTGTAAATTGACCACTTGCGAGTTTCAGGCTATAAGGAAGTTGGAGCTGTAGACATCGATATTTAGCAGAATTACCAGATAAATTACGGTCGTAGTACGTTACAATATACACAAAAGCCAATTCAACATACTTTTCACCCATCAAAAACCTATATTATTATTGCATTTCTGTTTAATATCAATGTTTTTTTCTCCAACTTCCTTCTAGCTTCAAAATCGCAAGTGGTCAATTAGTCTGTTATAGGTAGGGTACACTCACCTGGGTAACTTACTGAGTCCGCAAGCTACCTAGGAAACCCCAATATGTACAGTACCTGCCGTTATTTGGTTCAGTTATTTGCATTCTTTTGTTAGCGCCTCAACGCGCTATTACTAAGAAGGAAAGTGAATCGTTTAATTGAGCTTGATAAATTGCTTGATTTTACATTATACTGTATATACGCATGCTTCACCTTTATATATCTCTATCTCTCTATTTCTTTATCTATCAATCAATATATATATCTCTCTCTCTCTATTTATCTATCTATCTATCTATCTATCTATCTATCTATCTATATGAGAGAGACGGGGGGGGGGGGGGGGGGAAGGAGAGAGAGTCAAAATATAGACTTTTGAGACATACAGGAGAAAAATAAACGTTTGAGAAAGAGTGAAGGTCATACAAAGGTGGTAGAAACAAATGCGAGATTCTTTTACTGAGCGACAGCACTTGGCCTCGAAAGAACAATGACCTAACCTCCCAGATGACCCCGACTTGGCAAACCTAGTGGCAGTATGGAATGGTTATAGCCTCTTCAGGATACCATGACGTGTTTCTTCATTATAGCCTATGCTGGCTAATAATAGACGATTTTATGTAGTGAAGAAATGTAAAGGGTTAAAACTTATCCTAATTAAACTTCTGACTTCCAAAATTCAATTCTCAGCTGAATGAAAACGTTTACTAAATTCTGAATACGTGAAAGAAACGCGTCCTCGTATCTTATAAGGCTTAAACATTCCCACCACTGGATTAACTTGACTCTTCTTTAGGTTTGTCAGGGTGGTATTTATTCTACATTATGTTGCATCATGTTATGTATTCTGATTAAATAGTAATTCTACAGTTGTTGTTTTTTCGAACGTTTCAGATGCTTGGTTTATGTTTGTGTGCGTACGTGTGTGTGTGTGTGTGTGTGTGTGAGGGAGGTTGTATGTATGTGTGATTCAGGAATTTATATACGCTGATTATACGTGTGACTGTTTTAGCACGCAACAGTCACTCGTGTATCTGTAATGCATTCGAAATAGAAATACTAGATTCTTATACTTTTCCATAACCCCTTCTATACCGGCGCCGTCCTTTTAACATTTCTTCCAGCTATTTTAGACGATTTTGTGCTGATTACGAAGGATCTGTGATAGTCAAAAGAGTTAAATGAGGTAGTTCGAAGTCTGTTAATTACTGGAGGCCCTTTTTAAACTGAATAAAACCGTTTAATAGTAGCCAGAATAAAGTTGAAAGGACGTCGACGGTACAGAAGGGGTTAAGGGGAGGTTTCCACTTGAGGGATTTTTTCTTTACCCCTTTCTTCCTTATGTTTAGCCCCATTGCTTTCGAAGTTTTAAGACGTTCGCCCCATTAGTTTGGCGATTGTAAGAAGTTTCACCCCATTTATGTCACTTTTAAGACCTTTCGTCCCATTTACGTGTCGATTTTTTTCCTGGCGAGCGATAGCGAGCCTGTAATTTAAGAGGAACCGGCCTTCGGCCGGGATATTTTTCTACCGAAAAATGTAAAAATTTATCTTGAAAGGGGGTCAAGGGGGTGTAATTTCAAGCTTGATGGAAGTCTAGGAAACACACTAAAATCCTCCCCTTAAGAGTAGCGCGCAGTAGGAGAATACCGAGAAGGCTTGTAAATATAACCAAGACTGCGGAGGTGCACTACGAGTTAAGTTTTAGTGTGGGGAATACTTTGAGGCTTTAAGGGGAGATGGGTCGTTTTTCTGGTCCCCCTTCTCCCACATTTCCTTTCCTTTGATTTCCTTTGTACATGCTTAGTCCCTTTAGTGTTCAGATTTAAAGACGTTAGGCCCATTAGTTTGGCGATGCTAAGACTTTTCGCTCCGTTTCTTTGTCAATATTTAGAGTTTTCGTGTTATTTAGGTGTCGACCTTTTTTCCTGGCGAGCGATAGTGAGCCTGTAATTTAGGAAGAACCGACGTACGGTCGGGAAAATTTTCTACCGAAAAATGTACAAATATATCTTGAAGGGGGATCTTGGGGTTGTTTATTTAACGTTTCATGGAGGTCTAGGGAGGAAACTAAAATAATAATAAATAAATTAAAAAGTCTAAGAAATATTACCCATCTCCCCTTAACACAATCTTCGCCGACGTTCTGGGTATTATTAGGGTATTATATATATATTATATTTAGTTGTTATTGACGGTTTACTTTCTTTTGACCATGTTCAGGCAATTTGTGTTTAGTTTCCCCCTAGGCTAAAACAAGCGCCTCCCCCAGAACCCTTTCAATTTACAAACTCTCCCGTAGCCCCCTCCAAGCTAAAGTTTTCAGTTAATCGATTCAAGGTATGAACATGTTTTACAATGTTGTGAAAAAAGCACAGGAACGATTTTGTTGTTTTCAATTGAGCACATAATTATTAGCCATTTGTATTTATTTATGAATTGTTTTTCTATGTGGATGAGAGAGACAAAAGGCAGAGCTGCCTGTGACACTTGCATCCCCCAGAGTTGAAAGAGTGACAGGGCCAAATTTAGGGAATTTTAGTAAGTTTAGGGATAACACTTTGTATGGTTCATTGTTTACACATAATTTATCTGTTACAAAGGAGCACATATGATCGCTCTGTGTATGCATGGTTTATTATTTTTGTTTTTAAGATTTATTTTTCTTATATCGAGAGTAAAGTTATACGGATGTAGTGAAGGCGGACCACGACATTTTATACTGACTGTACACACAAGCACATACCTACACTCACTCTCACTCTCTCTCTCTCTCTCTCTCTCTCTCTCTCTCTCTCTCTCTCTCTCTCTCTCTCTCTCTCTTAGAATAAATACAATGTATATCGCTACACGTATTAAAGTAAATTTACACCTGTGCGTTTTCCTGCAACTTGTATCAGCAACACTGACCTGGCCGCTTCCTAAATATCATTGGATAAAAGTTCCGTAAAAAGACCTATACCTTGATTCTAGTTATCGATTCCAGTGTGAAGTATATCCTCAAACTGTTAGCAGCAATCATCTATCGTCAACCTAGTTGTTGTTGTTGTTGTTGTTCCCCAAGCTGTCTGGCCGAACAGCCCCAAGGCCCCAAGCAAGGCCAAGGCCATAACCGAGCGCCCCCACAGAACCCTCCCTGCCGACCACAATAAAGCCTGGGTGACCGAAGCCACTCCATGGCGGGGAGCTGAGGAGGGTGCGGAAACGCCCGGGAAACCAAAGCCCCATCCAGGACCTGTGAAGAGAAAGTTGAGGGGCAATGGAAAAATGTGACGCTTTGGTTTCCAATCTTGGTAGATTGGGAGGTCAATCCACGGAAAAAGACGCCGTCACTTGAGATCTAGAAAACATATAAGTAAAAGGAACAGTCAGAGTAAGCTATGGGTAACCTAGTTAGCGTAACCACTGCAAAGTAAAATCTCAAAACATAAACTGGAAAAATCTAGCGGATCACAAATTGCCGTAAAAGAACCTCGTGTGATTCCCTCTTAAGGGGAGGTTTTTAGTTTGTTTCCTACTCCTCCAGCAATCTAAAAATGTCACCCCCTTGACCCCCTTTCAAGATAAATTTGTACATTTTTCGGTAGAAATTTTTTCCGGCCAAAGGCCGGTTCCTCTTAAATTACAGGCTCGCTATCGCTCGCCAGGATAAAATCGACACCTGAATGGCACGAAAGGTCTTAATATGGGGTGAAAGTTCTTAAAATTGCTAAACTAATGGGGCAAACGTTTTATAATATTAAAAGCAATGGGGCTAAACATGAGGGAGAAAGGGGTCCAGAAAAAAATCCCTCAAGTCGGTATCACCCCTTAACTGAGTGTATTCGCTATCATCTCGTACAACAATTTATCCTCAATAATCTCTCCCCCTCCCCCTCATTGAATTGTTTTTGCCTTCTCTCTCTTCTCTCTCGCTCTCTCTCTCCCTCACACCTTAATTTCATTTTCCTTCTTCCCTTCCCCCTAGAGACCCTGTAGAAACAAGGATTGGCCAACTTTGTTTTGTATGTGCTGTAAGTGTAGAGCAACTGAGTGATATTTAATTTTCGATCAGGTAGAATTTCGAACCAAAGCTCAAACCATATTATCCTGTACCAGTATTGCCAAATATTTTTCATGCGTATGAAATAATTAATCCATTCAGTACCGGTGACGTCCTTTTCATTATATCCTGGCAACTATTGGATGTTTATATTTAATCTAGGAAGGATCTCTAACCATTAAAAGGCTACAAACTATCTCAATTAATCCATTTAGCTACCACAGGCCCTTCCTAATCTGAAAAATATCGTTTATTAGTTGCAACAATATGATAAAAAGGACGCCATCGGTATTGACTGAGTTAAGGGGGCCCACCTTGTATTTTCATCGCTCGCCAGGAAGAAATGGACACCTATTTGAGGATAAACGTCTTAAAACAGTAGGCTGAATGGGACCGAATGGATACAAGCCAGAGAAAGAGAGAATAGGAAAGACAAAAAGCAGGTCACCCCCCCTTAAGTATGATAAGAGGCCAATGACCCCACTAGGCACCAATAGGGCTGAGGTTGGCCGATCTCTCCTTTCCCCAGGATCTCTATAACTTCCCCTAACCTTCGCCCTCCCCTCCTCCTATCTCTCCTCTCTTCTTATTCCACGTGCTTAAGGGGAGATGAGCTGTGTTTTTCCGTCACCCCTTCTTCCTTAAGTTTAGCCCCATTACTTTTGAGATTTTAAGACGTTTGCCCCATTAGTTTGTCGATTTTATGATCTTTCGCTCCATTTCTTTGTCAATATTAAGACCATTCGTGCTATTTAGGTGTCGATTTTTTTCCTGTTGAACGATACTGAGCTTGTAATTTTTTACGGTACCGAAAAAATTTCTAATGTGTCTAGAATGGGGATCAAATTGATGTTTTTTTTTAAAGTTTGATGGAGGTCTAGGGAGGAAAATAAAAAACATATATATATATATATATATATATATATATATATATATATATATATATATATAAAGGAAAAAAATCGACTAAAAAGTGAACCCTTATAATCGTCCTCTCCCTCGCACCATTTTCACAGTTTTAGTGCAAGTCAAGTCGTGTGTATATTTTGCTGACTTTCCTTGTTTTGTTTATTATGTGTGTGTTTGTATTATTATTATTTTTTGTTTGTTTATGTTTGATAAATTTGTTCTCGTTTTATTCTTCTTCCTGCCTTTCCTTGCATTTTTTTTGGCTGTTTTCTATTTTTGTTTCTCATTCTACATTTTTCTTTCTAATTTTCCTTGCTTTAATGTATAAGTATTTGTTTTTCATATGTTTGTTCATTTGTATTCTTCTTCCTGGTTATCCTTGCTATCCTTTGGCTGCAATGTTTATTTCTTTTACTGTTTGGTTCTTTTTCTCTAGACATGTTCAACTTTATTCCCATCCTCCTCCATGATCGGTGAACTGCTTATTATATAGACCTGACGAACTTCAGACGATTCTTCTTCTTCATATTAACCCCTTCTGTACCGGGGCCATCTTTTAACGTTATTCTGGCTACTGTTGGACGATTTGTATTAAGTTTTAAAAGGGCCTCCAGCAATTAACAGGCTTCACAGTATCTCATTTAACCCTTTTTAGTACCACAGATCCTTTTTAAGCTGGGCAAAATCGCTTAAAAATAGCTAGAGTAAAATTAATTTACCGTCGCCGGTACAAAAGGGGTTAATGACGTATGTGAGTAAAGTGACATCTCTATTGTGATTATTAAGTGTTAATTATTCCTAAAGGGGACATAAATAGTGAGAGTACCTAAGTTAACTCTAAGGGTCATGGAACTTTGATATTTGGTTCTCCATTGCCGTACAGTCGGGGTGATTTATATCACTACATTATTTACACCTTGGTTAGTTATTGATATTCTAATTATAAATATATTCATGTAATGATAACCAGAAGAAATAGACTTCGAACTCTGTAAATAAGATTATTGATCTTAAAGACATTATCGATAACAATAATACAAGATGACATAGTTTTCTTGTTTCCACTTTTGTTTCTATTTTTTTGTATGGAGGGGGGGGGGGGGGGAGTTTTGGGGATTAAATTAAAATACTGGCACTCAGATCTCCTCTGGTAAAAACATGTCTGCCAAAAACTGGTCTCACCTTAATTGCGTGCTCACTATTGCCCATCCAGAAAACAAATATGCATTTGAATTGAGCGTAGCGTCTTACAATCGTTAAACAAATTGGGTGAAACCTATTAGAGTCGTCAAACTAATAGGGCGAAACACGGATGGTCCAGAAAAAACGCCCATTGATTTGATAGAAATAAGCCACTACCGTCCAAATGTTGTTAAAAACATGATATCACCTGAGTATACCGTAAGAATTGCATGTGCATAATGGCGCACATGTCAGGAACAAAAATGGTACACATGTAAAGAATATTGATGTTAACACAATTTGGACACTTTCAATAATTTGTCATTCATTATAGAAAATGCTTAACATTTGAAAAAAGCCTAATATTCAAATATGTACACACGTTTTACAATGTAGTGTCAATATTAAAGGTATGGTATTATTGTATAGGACAGATATTTAATGAAATGGTTGTACAATGGTTGTCTGTAGGTCTTAATTGACAAATCTATATATTATGGTGACTGAACCATTGACTATTTCCAACAATATATCTCAATCAGTGACAAGTTAACCACTACTTTACAGTTAGGTTAGGTATTATGTCAAGATCTAAACTGGGAACTGGTTTAAATGTCTCTGGTTGAAATGTATTGGTTGAAATGGTGTCCTAGTTGAACAGTCCATGTGCCATAAATGATAACTCCTCCTTGTATTTCTCCCACAGGTCCACAATTCTGGGGTCTGATCAACCCCGAGTGGTCCCTGTGTACCAACGGTCGCCGCCAGTCCCCCATCAACTTGGACCCGGGCTGGCTGCTCTACGACCCCAACCTCAGACCACTACATGTTGACAAGAATACGGTATGTACTAGTTTGTCCTCGTATGGTTGTTTATGAGTGTTTTATGGGTGGTATGGCCCTCTTTGTTTGGTAAATGTGACCATTTTGAAAGTAGTTTGACTCCAAAGCCAGCCCTCTCCATGTTGAAAAGATTATACAACATGATATGATTAATCCAACACCTCTTGTATGCTTATTTGGAAAGTAGTATGACTCTCCTTGTCTGGTTGTGTTGAAACCCTTTTGAGGTAATAAGATATGTTGACACCTCTCCATGTTCAAATATCATCCCTACATCTACTGTATGGTTGCTTTGATAGTCTCCAAATGTAGACACCTAAATGTTGACAAGACAATGGTATGACAAGGTTAAGAAAGTTATGTCAGAGTTAAAGGGTTAGTTGAGATACGTTTATACCCTTAGAATAACTGTAGAGACCAGTTATACTGTTTTGTCTATGTTTATGAAGGAGACAAAAGGCAAAATGGCCTGTAGCAGCCGTCTCTCCCAAAGTTGAATGAGTGGTAGTTGCTATGGTAAAAAAAAATATATATATATATATTGTGGTGTATTGGAAAGAAGTGTGGTGGGATTTTTTAGTGTGGTGAAATGAATAGGAGGAGGTGTTTGTAAGAGCTATCTGAATTACTCTGTGTAAGTGAGACACAAACAGAAACAGTGAAGGAAACCAGACAGGAGTTTCAGGAACTCCATATCACATGCCTATGAGTACAATCATCTATCGATAGCATAAATAAAGTGAAACAATCATCTGAGTGAAGATAGTATGTACAGTATATGCATGCATATGCAGTGTATATATACTGTATATGTATGTAGGTGTGTGTGTGATTGTATGTATGTGTGTGGGTGTGTGGTTAGGGCAAATCTTCATTCTAGCATCCCTAATCCACGATCTGCCTAATGGATGCTATACAGCCGGCAAACATTCGTGTAATATCTGCAGTTAAGCTGTTTGACCCGAGATCATCATTAAATACCACATTAAACATATGTGTCAGCCGGAGTTTGCTCTTCCATTCATAATACATACGCGTTTATGTTTACCATTATGCTCGTTCACATTCATTCATTTGCATTACATAGTTTGTTTAAATTGGTTTAAGTTTGATGGAGGTCTAGGGAGGAAACTAAAGAAAATAATAAATATATGAAAAAATCTACCAAAAAGTGAACCATCTCCCATTAAGGGGGGATGGTTCACTTTTTAACTTTTTGCATGTATTCATTATTTTTCTAGTTTTCTCCCTAGACCTCCATCAAATTAAAAACAAAAAAACATCCATTAGATCCCACTGCTAGATTAATTTGTACATTTTTCGGTAGAAAAATGTCCCGGCCGAAAGCCGGTTCTTCCAACATTACAGGCTCACTATCGTTCGCCAGGGAAAAAAATCGACACCTAAATAGCACGAAAGGTCTGGTGATATCATGCTTTTCATATGTTATTTAGTTATTTCGCTATATTTTCCATTAGAGAGACGAAATGGGTAACAATAACGGAAAACGGAAATATTCCAAGCTTTTAGAGGAACTAAAGTATAGAGAACATTTAATTACTGAGAATGTTAATATTTGATTATCTCTCTCTCTCTCTCTCTCTCTCTCTCTCTCTCTCTCTCTCTCTCTCTCTCTCTCTCTCTCTCTCTTTTATTACATTACCTGTACTTCCCCTCTCCCTCTCCCTCCTTCCTCTCCCCAACTGCCCGTATTACCTACCCTAATTCAATACTCTCTTCTTCCTTCCTTCCTCTCTCATTCCTTCACCAGCATTTGTTTTCGGTTCTTTTATTTTAGGTGTGTTACATCCTTGTTTATTGCTTTACTTTCTATTATTTTTATCACACTGTTGCCTTTACTTCCTTCTTTGATTTATTATTCTCTCCTTCCTTCCTTCCTCTCTCATTTCTCCCCTAGCTTTCTTTCGGGTCTCTGTTATTCATCGCTTCCGTATATTCTGTGTTTACTTCACTGTTTATTGCATTCTTTCTTTCCAGTTCCTTTACTATCTATCCCCCTCCTCTCTCTCTCCCTCTCTCTCTCCCTCTCTCTCTCTCTCTCTCTCTCTCTCTCTCTCTCTCTCTCATATTGGTACTAGTCCTCTTTCGATTCTCTGTTTTTTTTTTTTTTTTTTTTTTTTTTTTTTTTATATATAAACTGATGTGTTTACTTCCTAAGGTTATTAATTGTCTTTCCAGTTCCCCTATTACGCTCTTTCTTGCATTACCTTCGTTAATCCAATAGCTGATGATTCCTTCCTTCCATTCTCATTTCTTCACTAGTCTTCTATCTGTTATTTAGTATTCGTTATTTAATTTGATTGTGTGTTTATTTTCTTGGATATTGCCTTTCCTTCCATTACCATTATTACCTCTTTATTACAATACTCGCTAATTTCTCCCCCCCCCTCTCTCTCTCTCTCTCTCTCTCTCTCTCCTCTTCCTTCACTAGTCCTCTGTCGGTTCCTTGTTACTCATTGTATATTATAAATCGGTGTTTACTTCCTTGTGTACTGGTTTACTTCCTTGTGTACTGGTTTACTTCCTTGTGTACTGGTTTACTTCCTTGTGTACTGGTTTACTTCCTTGTGTACTGGTTTTACTTCCTTGTGTACTGGTTTACTTCCTTGTGTACTGGTTTACTTCCTTGTGTACTGGTTTACTTCCTTGTGTACTGGTTTACTTCCTTGTGTACTGGTTTACTTCCTAGTTCCTTTATTACACTCTTCCTTCATTACCTTAGGGGGGGTAGTGGTTATATGTTGTTCCAATTATTTATATATATATATTATTTTATTTTCAATTTCCTCGCTAGACATCCATCAAACTTTAAAAAAAATACACCCCCTAGGCTCCCTTTCAAGATATATTTGTACATTGTTCGGTAGAGAAATATCCCGGCCGAAGGCCGGTTATTAAAAAATTACATGGTTGGCTATCGCTCGCCAGGAAACAATCGACACCTAAAATGCACGAAAGATCTTTATTTTAACAAAGAAAAAGAGGGAAAGGTATCAAAATCGCCCAAATAATAGAACGAACGTCTCAAAATCTCAAAACTAAATGCGTTAAACATAAGGAAGAACGGGGTCCACAAAAACAACTACTGTAACTCCCCCTTAAATCTAAATAACCGTTATTTCTCTCTCTCTCTCTCTCTCTGTCTGTCTGTCTGTCTCTCTCTCTCTCTCTCTCTCTCTCTCTCTCTCTCTCTCTCTCTCTCTCTCGCTGCGTCTTTGTCTGACTCCATAATGAAGAGGGAGATGAGAGATTCCCCAAAGGCCAAACATACACCTAGGACAGAGAGAGAGAGAGAGAAAGAAAGAGAGAGAGAGGGAGACAGGAAATCATGTGAATATCGATAAATTATTTCTTTTGTTACGGCTCCCCTGTTTTCGTTTTGTCCTTCAGTGTAGTGAATGCATGATATATTTTACGATACTGATGAAGTAGTTGCGAGTGTTGTAGCCAGTGTAATTAGCTCCATATCACATTGCGAGAGGGACGCTGATCTGCTGCACTTATGATGTCCGTCATTGCAGAGAGTGCAAATAAGTGTTCAAAGGAGTATACAGGCGAGGATAGAACTCCCGGCCCCAACGTTTCCGCACGCTGCCCTAGTTCCAAGCATGTGTGTGTGTGTGTGTATGTGTCTGTCGTATGCTCGGGTGTTGTTGTTGTTGTTGTTATTGTTCATCAGGCTGTCTGACCGAACAGCCCCAATGTCCCGAGCAAGACCAAGGCCATAACCAAGCGCCCCCACATAACTCTCCCAGATTTACCACTAAAAAAGACCAGGTGACCGAAGCTGCTAACAAGCGAGGGGTTGAGGAGGGCGCGGAAACGCCTAGGACACCAAAGCCCCACCCAGGGCCCTGTGCCCCTTAACAATAATTAAGGGAAAGTTGAGGGGCAAGGGGAAAATGTGACGCTTTGGCTCCCAGTCTGACAACCTCTAGGTTTGCAGTAGAGAGGTCAATCAATGGAAGAGATCTAGAAAATATATAAGCGAAAGGAACAGTAACAGAGTAAGCTATGGGTATGGCAGAGAATGCTCAACTCTCACTCTGACAGATCAGCCCATCACCACATGACTAGAACCCTATCCTCTCATCATCAGCTAGGAAAGGCCCTAGCATTTGGCGGGGGGGGGGGGGGGGGATATAGCTCCCCTATGTCAACCCCTTTCGGGATTGAGCACCCGCCTCGGGTGTTTAATTGTATGGTTATATGTATGGAAATGTGTGTGCCCCTGTGTGTGTGTGTGTGTGTGTGTGTGTGTGTGTGTGTGTGTGTGTGTCAACCCCACCCACCAGTCACCGCTTCAACAATTAACAGTCAGATATAAAAACCAGACTTGACAACTTTATACAACAACCCTCCACAGTTTTATCTCGAAATTCTGGATGATGGAGGAAGGGTGAAAGGAACATGAGAGAGAGAGAGAGAGAGAGAGAGAGAGAGGGGGGGGGGGGGGAGATAGCTAACAGCACTATGCTCGCCTTACATAACTTTAATTTCCATGTATGGAAAAATTATTCATATAAAAGATAGATAGGGAGAGATAAAGTGATAGCGAGAAAGATATATACAGCCATGACAATTCTAGTCAATTTAATGTATAGCCATGAACAATACGGTTATCACTTCAAGTTGCATATTAAATGAACCTAGGCATTACCTTTCACGTCTATTTTTCCACAGTACCCAATTTTCATTAATTTGTATGTACAGTATAGTCGAATAAACAAAACACACACACACACACTCAAAGAAACAAGCTATATATATATATTCCAATTGCAAGGCATAAAAACAAAAACGATTCTTACCAGCTCAAAACATAATATATTATCTTGCAAATACAAAAATATATTTTATCTTTAACATTACAACATACAGCTTCTGAGAAAATAATTTAGAGTCCCACTGACACCGATTAATTAAATTTCATGAAACAGCATTAAAACTATTTGCCATTGTCTCTGACTATGTCTAATTAAAGCATATATATATATATATATATATGTTCTTGTAGATAAGTGTGTGAGTGTGTTTTTATAAGTGGTATGTGGCTGTGTATGTCTAAGAATGGTGTGTGTGTGTGTGTGTGTGTGTGTGTGTGTGTGTGTGTGTGTGTGTGTGTGTGTGTGTTTGTGTGTGTTTGTGTGTGTGTGTGTGTGTGTGTGTTAATGTATGTGCGCATTGATATGTGAACTTTAATCTTGGAACCACATTATTCACAAGTCGACAAATAATGACTATATCATATGCCGAACGACTACTCCATAGCAGACCTGATCTATAACTGATAACTTGACAACAAAAGTGACTTATTATGTTTCTCTTATATCCATCCTCGAAGTGTAGGATTTCATAATGGCAAAATTTAAGTAATACACAATCATTGATAAATCGAGGACCTTTAGTCTAATAATACTCAAATGGGAGAACATTTTTGGGTTATGGTGAAATTATTATTTATATATATATTTATCCACATATTATGATTATTATTTCTGGTTTCTTCCATAGACCTGCATCATGCTTAAAAAATGCCCTCAATATATTATTTCCCCGACTGAAGGCCGGTTCCTCCTAATTTACACGCTCGCCACAAAAAACAATCAACACCCACTGTAAATGGCATGCAAATTCTTAAAATCGCCAAACTAACTGGGCGAAAGTCATAAAATCTCAAAAGTAATGAGGCTAAGCATGAGGGAAAGGGAATCCCCCCCCCCCCACTCTCCCTGGGTATTTTTAATCGCTGGTTCTTTCCATCATTAAATTATTAAGTCACGCAGTTAGTCAGCTATTCTGAATGAGTAAAGTTTTAACACTTCCCTTTAATTTTATTTGGTTTACATAGATATAGCGAGTAAATAGCCTACCTACTATTATAGCAGACATTGCCGGATTATGCATTTCTTTCTGTGTACGCGGCCTAAACTAAGCACTTGTGACTGTGCTTGGGGATAACATATTTGTGTACCCCCTTCTCTCTCTCTCTCTCTCTCTCTCTCTCTCTCTCTCTCTCTCTCTCTCTCTCTAAAACACATACTCACATGCTCGACACCTACACATTTCATTAACATTCTGATTTATCAAATGGCATGTAATATACATACAATTCGTTAAGTTAATAGAAAGTTGCCACAGCATGTAATCAAATTTTAGGTTTAAAATCATATATCATTTCTACAAATTGGTCATCGCATTACATTATTACGCTCAGTCCAACAGATTTTACTTTAATTTTATTCTGGCTGTGGTTAGACGAGTTTGATTAAGCTTAGGAAGGATCTGTGGGAGTTAAAAGGATTAGATAAATGTCAACTACGCACTTGATTCCTAATGACCTTCCCTTTGCTGAAAAATAGGTGGAATAAATGAATAAACATCAACTAGGAATTCTACCTTCTGCTTTAACCCAATCTAAACCGATGGTGCTCTTTTCAATTCAACTATTGTTCACCTTTAGTTTGGCGTTTTTTAGACACTTCATCCCATTATTTTGGTGACTGTAATACTTGTTTCTCCCCATTTCATGCAGGTGTATGACTTTCTGGTCGAGCGATAGGGAGCCTGTATTTTAAGGAGAAATCGCATGGCATCATTTAGCTTGACAGGGATTCTGTTATTATTATTATTTATTTGTGTTATTCATTCTTATTCATTTGTTTAATTTTTTTTAGCTAGAAGGGAGTTTTAGCATAAATAGCAAACTAAAATTAAATAGCTCGAAAATGGTAAACAATGAACAACCTCAATAATAATATTCACACACACACACACACACATACACACACACACACACACACACACACACACACACACACACACACACACACACACACACAAACTTACACCCCCATAAACGTCGTATTTCCCGAAAGTAGTTGGTGTTAAATATGAATATGAAAACAAAACCGAGCTATAACTGCTACGCTACTATTGGCTGACTATACCATATTTTCTGAGAATCTGTTTACATTGGTTTAGTGATAGGAAGGAAGAATGTGAGAAACCACAAGAATATTATGTATATATAAGAGAGAGAGAGACAGAGAGAGAGACAGAGAGAGAGAGAGAGTGTGTGAGAGAGTGTGAGAGAGAGAGAAAGAGAACTGTAGCGTGGGCAACTCAACCCGAGTTTAAAATGTTGGTCCTGGCACTAATTCCGGCTCGACTTGTGGCGCTGGGGACTACACATACACACTCACGCACACACAATCTCGTGTTGCTGACTTACGATTATACGTACATGGATTCACACACAGTTACACCCGGAAGCTACAAAATAAACTTACAGTTTATCTTTAGCTTGGGGACCCTGAGAGTTCTGCGGTTGGGAAGGATGATGTGCGGGAGTTGTGCGGGGAATTAATGGTTAATAGCATAGATGAGGATTTGAGTTAGGAGAAATATGTTGGGGCTTTAAAATTATGTAGCGCGGGAATGTTAACTAATAATAATAATCTTCTGGTTACTTATATAGCGCCCGTCTCTCCTCCTTCGAGGATTCGCAAGCGCTTGGCTTTCTTTAGTCTACCAGATACCATTACCCATCCCCCTTGCTCATGGGGAGATGGTAACCGCCGGCTGTATCCCAGAAAAACTTTTCAATCTGAGCTGGGATTGAACGCGAGACCTTCAAGGTGGGAATCAGCAACGCTATCAACTGAGCCAGCCGGACGGCTGGACATCATAAAATTATTTTTGTTTTCCACTTTTGGGTGCTAAGGTAAACATGAGTACCTAAATACGTCGGTGCTTAGTTTGTGGCTGCATCCTGTGGGTCCTATATGTGCAGGGTTTAATTATGTGTCGTTGGTTATGTCAGCTAAGATGTTTCTTGTTTATATATAGCATTAATGTTCTCAGTAATTTTCTGTGTTGTCAATGTGTCCAGTTTGATATCTTACTTAAACACAGGGACCGATAGAGTGAGTCTGTAATCACGTCTGATCCCTTCTAGCTACTTTGTTTTGTATAGATTCATATTAGTGTACGGTATTGTGAGTATACGGATCCCAGCCGGTGTCACAGTATGCAAGGTGTGGTCAAACAAGTGTCTTAAAAACTATAATCCCGAGGTTTGCGTTGCACCTGCTTAGATTTATGCACAGGAACCCCACGATGTTTCTCTCGTGTGTGCTCCACCCATAGTCCTCTCAGATGTGAACCACTAACTATAATCACCAATCATCCCTATATCATCCAAGTTTGAAGGGGATCTCGGCTGGCGTTTATTCAGTCTAGGTTACAAACTAGAAATACAATGCTCGAAAATGGCAAAAACAATCAAATCTCTCAATATTATTTGAACAAAATATCATAATAATCAACACGACGTCGAATGAGATAATGCTAACTCCTTGGAGATATTGACGCGTTTTAAAGGTTAATTCTGTTTGTCATTAGGCGAATGTATAAAACTTTGGAAGAACCTTTAGTAATCACACTGGTTAAATCCATCTTAATATTCCTTGAACTCCTACAGACCTTTTTTAATCTCATTTTAACTGTCTAATAGTAGCCATAATATAATTAAATAATGTTTCATGATATACTGAAAGGGTTAAGAGTGTTTCCTGCATCAACGTAATACTCAGTACAGTAGATATAGCTATGTAGTAAATGCAACACTCTTCCCACGTGTTTAAGATTACGGTGGATTGCCTACAAACACATATAATAGTCTGAGTTTTCTTAGCTGACGGTACATTATATCCCTAACCACCTGATATATCGATACTTATTGTACAACTATAAAACTAACATGTCTCTGCATCATATAAATGCAAAGTTTTCATAATTAACATCATATTTCGCTACAAAATCATCGTAATAACCAAGTAATCGAAATGAAGACAAGACAATATACCGTCAGCTGGAGAAATCAAAACAAAAAACAAATCCAAGCAATATTAGGACAGCACACAGTAGGACAATGCACTCGGGGCACTCAGACAATAGTAGGACAGCACACAGTAGGACAATGCACTCGGGGCACTCAGACAATAGTAGGACAGCACACAGTAGGACAATGCACTTGGGGCACACAGTAGGACAATAGTAGGACAGCACACAGTAGGACAATGCACTCGGGGCACTCAGACAATAGTAGGACAGCACACAGTAGGACAATGCACTCGGGGCACTCAGACAATAGTAGGACAGCACACAGTAGGACAATGCACTCGGGGCACTCAGACAATAGTAGGACAGCACACAGTAGGACAATGCACTCGGGGCACTCAGACAATTTATGCACACACACGACACCTTCATCTATACTCACGCTACCGTATGCACGCACACGCACGAACTTGTTTACAATACAAATAATAGCTCTTAACATTATTTAATGTTTAAGTTGATGAAATATTAATTGTAATATTATAACAAGGATCAAGTATACAAAGTTTTCTTTTATGGGTGCGTTTGTACATTTTTCACAGTATATCCCGTGTGTGTGACACACACACACACACACACACACACACACACACACACACACACACACACACACACACACATACACACAGCCACATGCAAGTTCTCAGGCACATGCACATACTAATTTTTTTCCGTAATGTTTTTCCGTAATGTTTATTCGAATACGTCTTGTAAGCTCTTGTGCTAGGAAAGGTGCACATTTCATGATCAGCTTTAGTAATCTGTTCAAAAGTAGAAAGGCGTACTTTTTTACGATCTACAGTATAGCCTACACGAGGAATATGTATGTCCAACTTGTATATTAACTCTGACTAAGTATTATTTTCTGACTAACTGTTCTTTTCTGACTAACTAGTCTTTTCACACTAACTATTATTTTCTATACTACCGAGTTGCAGTATATAGTGTTGTTTAGCGCCAAGAACTACTGGAAATGTTCTTAAATATTAGAAGGTATAATAACTAGGGCACCCAGTAAGTTGAATCTCTTTTATAGCATACAGTATAGTACGACGTTTTATACTTGAATTTAAGTCAAACAAACTAAGTACAATCTTAGCCGGTGTCAACGTGAATTGCGTTATATACATTATACAAATATCAGGTTATGCAAACGATGAACTGTATTAAAAATGGTAAAATATACATACACATGCGTTACCAAAATGATTTATAACATGAATTAAAACAGAAAAGGCAGATATTCGTACATACGATTCAGTAAACCAATTTTTAAAAAACATGCGCTTTAATTAATCGTATGCACAATATATATATATTAATGTTCACGAGCTTTGCTTGTTTGAGTGTTTGATGCATTGGCATATATATATATATATATATATATATACTGTATATATATATATATATAGATATATATATATATATACTATATATATATATATATATATATATATATATATATATATATATATATATATATATATTTATATATATATATATATATATATATATAATACTATATATATATATCTATATATATATATATATATATATATAATGCAATTTACAACATTAAAGTGCCTTAATAAAACGCAACACCCTGCAATATCTGCCCCACTGAACATGATAATAGTACAGTCGTGGCCATGAATACCTTAGCAATAGAGACCCTGCAACAAAAGAGAGGGGCCATCTTTTACTTTGGACGGTAATATGATGTCGGCATTATCAAACAAGAGGGGTAAACATAAGCACTATTTCAAGAGGACCGCTTTATTGACGACATTTCGCTTCGAGTTAAATTAGATCATTGAGGCCCTAAGCAGGGCATTTTGGCTCGAACGTCCCTTAATTTTGGCCCTGTCACTCCTTCAACTCTGGTGGAGGCACTCGCTACTTCGATGCGCTATCCCCATAAAATTGTTCGCGTGACCACAGCTTTAGCTTGCTTGGAAGTCAATCGAAAATATACCCTTTCAACATTATGACACTATTGTTTACTTAATTCTGGCTATAATTAGACAATTTATTCAACTTACGAAGGATCTGCGCGGGTCAGGGAGTTTATTGTGATGGTCTTTAGCCCATCTGATTCTTGAACATTCTTTGTAATCTGACTCTATACAATCGTCTAATGATAGCCAGAAAAAGTCAAGGGCCGTCTCGGAATGCAAAAAGGGTTACAATTTTCGTCTACGATGTCAAACAAGAACTAAAATGACGACTCTGTGTCGGAGTCTGGGCTGTTTTTCTGGGTTGTTTATTCCGCGATACCTACTGGAAAAATATGAAACTATTTTATCTCTGCCTAATATTCATACCAAGTTTTTTTTATCATAAACAACATATATATTACTACAATATTTTCGTAGTTACAGAATCATCAAGATGGGGACATAACAATTTACCGTCAGCTAAAAAAAAAAAACTAAACAAAACAGACTATTCTACACTGCTCAACTCATCCGGGTACGATATGTCAGTCATTGGAGGGCCGATTTGATTTTGTGACACTAAACTGTAGAAATACAAACTGCTGTACCGTATCTCTGCTGCACAGTAATCGTGTCTTTGTATACTGTGTTGCCATCACAGGGGCAGTGTGTCAGCAACTATTTCTCCGCTTCGTTTGATTGATGATTAGATAAGAGCAATTGCAGAGAATTCAAATAAATAAATAAATAAATACATATATAAGTAAATATATCTTTCCGGGGTCCATCCAAATCATATATAAAACCTCTTGATCTTGGATGGCGTTGTTATGTAATTATAGTTTTGTTTTTAATCTACTCCACATGCCTAATTTGTGCTTCATTTCAAGCCACTTATCAGATGACTCAAGCACACAATCCGAAGCTGACGATGCACTCCTTTAAGGGGAGATTTCCACTTGAGGGATTGTTTTCTGGATCCCTTTCTCCCTCATGGTTAGCCCCATTGCTTTTGATATTTTAAGACGTTCACCCCATTAGTTTGGCGATTTTAAGAACTTTCGCCCCATTTCTGTCAATTTTAAGACCTCGTGCCATTTAGGTGTCGATTTTTTCCTGGCGCGCGATAGCGAGCCTGTAATTTAAGAGGCACCGGCCTTCGGCCGGGAAATTTTTCTACCGAAAAATGTACAAATTTATCTTGAAAGGGGATCTAGGGGGTGTAAACGTAAGCTTGATGGAAATATAGGGAACAAACTAAAAACCTCCCCTTAACAAAATGATGTCATCGCTCACTCAGTACGCACACACACACACACTCTCTCTCTCCCTTTCAAGATGAGCTGAGTGCAGTCTATCAAACAAGCCGACGTGTCTTTGCATCATAACTCAGGAAGTACTCGCTTTTTATGGACCTCCTTCTCCCTATTGTTTAGCATATTAGTTTTGAGATTTTAGGACGTTCCTTCCATTAGTTTGTCGATTTTAATACCTTTTCGTCCAATTTCGTTGTCAAATTTCAAGACCTTTCGTGCCATTTAGGTGTCGATGTTTTCCTGGCGAGCGATAGCGAGCCTGTAATTTAAGAGGAACCGGCCTTCGGCCGGGAAGTTTTCTGTCGAAAAATTTACAAATTTATCTTGAAGGGGGGTCTAGGGGGTGTTTTTTTAAGCTTGATGGAGGGCTAGCGAGGAAACTAAAAAATAAAATAATAAATTAATTAATAGCCCAAAAAACCAGCCACTAGCCCCTAAGTCAGGAAGTACTCCAGTTTGCACTAATTTTTCCTTCTCACTAAATGGAATTCAGACACTTTTAAGAATAACTTTCCTGGTATCTCACGGGTACTCTTACAGGCGTGTACACATACGCACACAAACACACATAAATTCACATACATACCAGCCCATACACAAAAAGTGCACCTCTAAGCCCTCATGAGCCTATCGATCAATCTACCTAGCAAAATATATCTACTGTATAATGGAAAACAATGAAAAATCGGTAAAAAGTAGATAAGTAGTTATGGATAAGGTTACAGACACACATACACAGACAGCTACACACGTACACATGCAGGAGTACATGTATGCCTTTGCACACATCTATATTCATGTACACACGCTCCTATCAATACAAGCAATCTTGTCATGACTTAAGCACACACACACACACAATATATTATCTATATATATATATATATATATATATATATATATATATATATATATATATATATATATATATATATATATATATATATATATATATATATATATATATATATATACACAGAGTATCCCACTACACTACGACACACCATCATAATCACTGTTGTGATAAGCGTGCCCCTAAGGGATAAACACAGACATAAACATAGCATATACATTAGGCACACACACACACACACACACACACACACGGTGATTACAATACTACGCCACCCCTAAGGGGGCTACACGCTCGCATAAATATAAAACATACACAATCTATTTAAAACTCACATATATACTACATACAGTAGATACAAATACATATAACAGTCCTATACATAACACACATACTCAAAACAAAACTAACTGAGGCAAATAAACAATTCAGTGGACAGGATGGACAAGAGATAAAATACACAGCCACACACACACATATACACTGTCAACAACAGACAGCCACATACACGCACACAACAACACATATACACACACTCACAGACATACACTCACAACAACAATCAGCCACTTACATACACACACCGACATGCACACACAACAACACATATACACACACTCATAGAGATACACACACATCCAGGCATATACACAACCACGCACATGCACACACCAACATACACACACAACAACATACTGTATATACACACACACACTCATAGAGATACACACACATCCACACATATACGCAACCACACACATACACACACCAACATACACACACACCAACATACACACACACACACTCAGAGACTTACACACACATACACATACAGCCACACAGCCACACACGGCTACACAGACACACACCTGCCCCACCCAACTCACCTGCACTACAGTAACTTAAAGCTGACGTCATACCCTCCTCTCTCTCTCTCTCTCTCTCTCTCTCTCTCTCTCTCTCTCTCTCTCTCTCTCTCTCTCTCTCTCTCTCTCTCTCTCTCTCTCTCTCTCTCTCTCTCTCTCTCTCTCTCTCTCTCTCTCTCTCTCTCATTCTCGCTCTCTTAGTATTTATGTCTGTCTTTCACTCATTCAGTCACCCATTAAATAACATTTTTTTTGTCTCACTAATTATCTAACTACCTTGTTTCATTTTTGTTGTCCTGCCCCTCTCTCTCCCCCCCCCCTCTCTCTCTCTCTCTCTCTCTCTCTCTCTCTCTCTCTCTCTCTCTCTCTCTCTTTTTTCTCTCTCTCTCTCTCTCTCTCTCTCTCTCTCTCTTTGTATGTCTACCAGTTACTCAATCAATCACTTACTAACTTCTTTCATCTCCTGCTCTCCCGTATTCTTGCTTTACTTTCATCTTGATATATTTATGTTGTTATTTCCTTCATTCTTCTTCCCTGTCGTTCTTTCCCCATCATATCTACCCGTTTTATCTTCCCCACTTTTCCTCGTTTTCGTGTGAGTGTTTGTTTGTTTGTTTGTTTGTTTGTTCGTTCGTCTGCTCACCTATCACTATATTTTAATGACACAAACTTAACATGTTATTAAAAGGGGATGGTCTAAAAAGTTCCCCGACGGTTTATGGGTTAAGGATATCGTGTTAACCCCTTTTGTACCGGCGACGTTTTTCAAATTTAAATCTAGCTATATTTAGACAATTGTGTCCACCATAAGAAAGATCTGTAGCAGTAAAAAGGAGTAAGTGAGATAGTCCGAGGCTGTTAATTACTGAATAACATAGTCTAATAGTTGCCAGAATAAAGGTAAATGGATGTTACTGGCATGGTATAATTTACAAGCTGTCGAATCGGAGTAATGGATAATAGTTGCTGGTAAAAACACTGTGTTAAGGGGAGGTATTTAGTTTGTTCCCTAGACCTCCATCAAGCTTAAAATTACACCCCCTTGAGTCCTTTTCAAGATAAATTTGAAAAAAAAATCGGTAGAAAAATATCAGGCCAAAGGCCGGTTCCTCTTAAATTACAGGCTCGCTATCGCTCGCCAGGATAAAATCGACACCTGAATTGCACGAAAGGTCTTAATATGGGGTGAAAGTTCTTAAAATCGCGAAACTAATGGGGCAAACGTTTTATAATATCAAAAGCAATGGGGCTAAACATGAGGGAGAAAGGGGTCAAGAAAAAAATCCCTCAAGTGGAGATCTCCCCTTAAACCGCCTTTTGTACGTAAAGTAATACAGAAATAAAAATCAAATATAATGAAACGAAACTCCATACTAATACTCTACCAAATAATGCCCTCCATTTATGACAACAACATTTAATAAACAAAACAAATAAAAACAAATGGGTATAAACTGTTGTGGATTGAAAGTTGTCGGGAAAATGTTCTGTCGACGTGAAGTGTTTTGCAGGAGTGAATTATAGAGCTGTGATTCAGGGTATAAACTGTTGTGGATTGAAAGTTGTCGGGAAAATATTCTGTCGACGTGAAGTGTTTTGCAGGAGTGAATTATAGATCTGTGATTCGGGGTATAGCTAAATTATGAAAAGCAGAGTTTCTGCGAAGGAATGATTGTGATGTCAATGATTGTAATGATCTAGTACCACGGGGAAATATGTGAATGGTCGGCGCATTGACATCAAATTTATCTGAAAATTTACCACATATAGTATGTAGCTATATACAATATATGAAAGGAATGGAACTTGTCTTCGGATACGCAAGGAGGGAAATAAATGTGTAGATATTAGGGGATTCATGGTTCCACTTGCTGTGTTTTGAATTTCTTCTGTCTCAGTGCCACCTTGCCCCATCTACTCCACAAAGGTGAGAAAATACTCCAACTGAGAACACACCTGACTTAAGGGGAGGTATTTAGTTTGTTCCATAGACCTCCATCAAGCTTAAAATTACACCCCTTTAAGTCCCTATCAAGATATATTTGTACATTTTTCGGTAAAACAATGTCCCGGCCGAAGGCCGGTTCCTCTTAAATTACAGGCTCGCTATCGCTCGCCAGGATAAAATTGCCACCTGAATGGCACGAAAGGTCTTAATATGGGGTGAAAGTTCTTAAAATCGCTAAACTAATGGGGCAAACGTTTCATAATATCAAAAGCAATGGGGCTAAACATGAGGGAGAAAGGGGTCAAGAAAAAAATCCCTTGAGTGGAGATCTCCCCTTAACTATATTACAGATTTCTGCTTATCGGTGAACAAATCATGAGCTCGGTAAAGATGCCCATGGTAGTTTTTGTAATAAATATGATGCAAGATGTCCAGCTGAAGTTGGCACAAAAGGACACACCAAGGCGCTCAATGCTAAAATAGGAAGGGATGTTTATATAATCATAAATTACATCTGATTTGAGTGAATTTCGTCTAAAAAAATTATTGAATGTTTCTGTTTTATGTGCATTGAAAAAGTGCACTACCTCAATTCAGTAATTGTGGACGAGTAAATAAAAAAGGCTTATTGACGCCTACTAACTGACTTCGTGGAATCCTCACTATTTAAATATAAGCATTCAGAATATATGCTTCTTTTAGTTGAATTTGTTGCACGTTATTATCATGCAAATATCTAAAAAAAAAATGTTTGTGTGTGTGTGTCTCCACCTCGGGACTGTAGAATGGTCAGTAGCCTGTAACATACGCACACTCTCTCTCTCTTTCTCTCTCTGTCACACACACATTCTCCCCGTCCAAGTGTCGATTTTTTCCTGGCGAGCGGTAGCAAGCCAGCATATTTTGTATACATTTGTATGAATTTGTACATTTTTCGAAAGAAAAATGTCTCCGGCGAAGCCTGATTTTTCCATACAATGCTGGCTCGCTATCACTCGCCACGAAAAAATCGACACCTGGATGGGGATAAACGTCTTAAAACAGTAGGCTGAATGGGGCTGAATGGATACAAGAAAGAGAAAAAAGGAGAGAACAAAAGCAGGTGACCCCCCTTATAACAGTGTATAGGAACGTGGACTTAGTGGACACTTGTGACGCCCCGTTCGGAAGATATAAGGTATAACCTGGATATTTTTCACTAGCCCCTGTGTACCTAATATATATATATATATATATATATATTTTTTTTTTTTTTTTTTTTTTTTTATATAAAATTAGTTTAACCAGACCAATGAGTTCCACAAAAGAACTCTCATAGAGCGGACCCGAAGGATTAGATCAAGATGGACAACTAATCAAGTCAAGATAGATAGGATAGGGCAGGAGGTGAACAAATCTAGAAAGGCGCTGACACGCAGACATTTATCGCCATTTCAACTAACCTATCACTAGCTCCAAACGGGAATGATGTACAGAAAATAGCTTGGCCTATAGTAAAACCATTAACTTTACCCTTTACCTTTATTTGTGTTTTGTTTTTGTGTGTTCATTATTTTTCTGTTGTGTTGTGTTGTCCCTGTTCGGACTCGAGTTGGCCACCCCCAGAACAAAAAAATAATAAAACAAATAAGAAATGGGGAATGGGCCTGTGTAAATAGATAGATAGATAAAGATTAATTATATAATTATATTGTTTAATAATAGACAATATATTATGAAGTTGAATACATATAATATATATAACTTTGATATCAATATTTATTTAATGCAAAATGTAAGTAAATTCATGTAAATATGAATAAACGTGGAAGTCATAAATGTCAAGACAGGATTGGTGTAGAAAGTTGTTGTGTTAAGCTTATTTGAGCCGCATCTGATTGTACCAAGACAAGTTTGTGCAAGTTTGGCAGATTTGTGGCGTGTGTGTGTGTGCGTGTGTGTGTGTGTGAGAGAGAGAGTTAGATATAGTATGTGTACGATACCGTGCACACACGCTCTTATGTATGTGCCTAACTTTGTTTGTGAACATGCTAAGTTGGTTACTTAAATTATGAAGTATATTTGTCATAAGATATAATATAAACCTCCACAGATGCAATATTTGAAGTTAAAATGCAACTTATTTTATATGATAATTTTCTCACTCGCCCCTCCAGTACGATGCCACTTTTTTTCCACCAATGTATAATTCAAGGTGGACATAGTTTTCGCTCACCCAAAATGTCTGTCTGTTGTCGCCTTTCAAATTGCTACCGGCCAAATATGAGTTACGAATACGTGTAGAGTCAGACACGATGGGTGGAGAGAATTCCGAAATTATGAAAAGCGGCCTATCATTGCAAGTTATTCTGGGACAAAGTATGAATACCTTTCTTGTTCTTTGTGATGGAAAAATATAATTGCTACGATGAAATTGCATTGCAGGATGAAGGTTCCTTGAACCACTGATTTCGGAGATCAAACTGTCAATTGCCGTTTTTATATAATCAATTTTAAATGGATATACATACAAATAGGTATTGCTAAATAACTAGATGCTAATCAAATATACGTATAGATATATACATTTTATATATTCATTATTCTATATTGATATAAGTTATAACATGCAGAAATTGTTTAACATGGCGAATACAACTTGAAATAATCGCAATCATATCCGTAGCACCAAACCCCAACGGTTACCAGCCATAATAATTTCGTTGACCACCATCACCCTAAAACCTGCAAGAACAATGTAGTTACTGTCACAAAAGTCTGAATTAATTAGCAGCGAACGGAATACATCTCTCGTTCATTTATCGCGGGGCTCTGATAAACGATTCCACAGCTTTGAACGTTTAGAAGGGTTATTGGGTGTCTTGTTTTTAAGTATGTGTGTGTCTGTAGTATATTAAACAAACATAGATAAAGACACACATGTACACATCTACTCTCAGTGACACTTACACACACTCAAAGACACACAACTACACTAACACAGAAATACGCAAGAAATAAAGAAAAAAAAAAAAACAAAAAAAATATAAATTATTATATATATATATATATATATATATATATATATATATATATATATATATATATATATATATATATATATATATATATATATATATATTTGCTTGCGTATACTGTATACACACACACATGCACAAACACACACACATGGTCGCGTAGATTTATATGAGTGGAGTCCCAGAGTAAACACAGACCTGCAAACAAACTGGCTGACAGAGTGACAGACAGGCACACACACAAAGTGTACCAAGTATACATAAACACATTTTCAAATAGATTTTTCTCTATCAATATACCGTTAAAGGGTAATTGTTTATCAACACTCTAAGGGCAGGCTTTTAGTATGCTTCGTAGACCTCCTTTAATCTTAATAAAACAAATACCCCCAAGACACCCTCAGAGATAAATTTGGACATTTTTTGGCAGAACAATACCCCAGCCAAAGGGCCGGTCCCTCCTAAATTGCAAACTCGCTATCGCTCGTCAGAAAACTATCGACACCAAATGGTACGAACGGTTTTAGAATTAACAAAAATCGGGGTGAAAGGTCTTAAAAAACACAAAACTTATTGGGAAAACGTCTTAACATCTAACAAATAATGTGACTAAACACGAGGGAGAAGGAGGTCCAGTAAAACCAAAACCCTCCCCTTCACAAATAATTTTAAAGTGTGGCTAAGGGTCAAACTCACAGGTCAAACTCGGTTTGTATTAATTTCTCTACAACTGAATGATGGATTTTCGCCCATGTTGATTAGTGTAGAGCTGGTCCAAATTTACAAAGCTTAATTAACAAATCAATTATTCTACTCAAAGTTAAAGGTCATTCATTAATCTAGAAACTTGATCTTCTATTGAATACACTGTAAAATATATCTGTCTACATTGGAATGGAACAGGTTATACACGTGACCATAGTGCTGTACCTTCTAAAGGTATATTGGTAGTGGAAACCCCATTTACTATTCATATTTTGAAAGGAATATTTAATAATAAAGGCTAAATCAATAAAAGTATACCCAACTTGATTTTATATACGTTTTGCATACCTTTGATACATGCAGTGTGTTAAATGTTTTTATATTATCTTTTATCTACTTCCCTTTACATACAAAAGAAATAACAGAGGTAATAGAGGTAAACAAATCAACGTTAAAGGTACTATTGCGTTTATTTATTCGTAAACGTACAATTGACTACTCTATGTTCTTGTTCTGTATCTTACAAGCTACTCTGAGGTTTCATCATCACAACCCTCTAAATTATGTACTAATATTACTTGTCATCAATCTTATAAATTACTCTACATGATTTCAACCTCTTAAAATATTCAGAGATCTCCGGTTCTCTATCTTGCTGTAAGTTGCCCTGGGATTTTCCACCGGCAACACTTCCCTGTAATTCTGAATGGCCTGGAATCCCTCAACATCCTCGTGCCAAATGTTTCCTTAATCCTTTTTCAAGGTTTTAGTGACAATTCTTCTCAGTTTACGCCGGAGTCTTAAGCAGGTGTAAAGTTGTTGTTGTTATTTGTGTTGCTATTACTGTTGTTGTTGTTGTTGTTAATGTTCTCATTGGTATATCTGCACAACGAAACTTGCGGAGATCATGTGATCGTCACTGTCAGTTTGTTTGTGTATGTGTTTATTGCTGGATTTCTCAAAACTCAATGTCTGGAATCATATGCAACTTCATCAACTTTTCTGTGTGTCGGGTTGTTTATTTGTGTGTTTGTAAGATTTACTTTTCAAGACCTAATTAACTAAATCATATGAAACTTCGTCAGTACCTTAACTTGTTACCAGAATAGAAGTGATATATTTTTGGCTAACAACCGTTGACCCCACCACCCCCTTGAAATAAGCCATCCAAGAATTACCGTGAGAAGTTTTGGGTCGATGTTGAAGATACTTACCATTTGTTTTTGTTTTGTTTTTTAAATAGAAACATTTAAGGTAATGTGAGCGCTCGTGAATCCACTTGGAGAATTGGCGCTCGAACAAATAAAATACCAGCATATTATTATATTAGTATTACCTATAATAACTTGGTTGATCCCAATTGAAGACTTTGTGACTTAACTTTTAAAACTGGTTTTGACATTATCCGTAAAGTAGAGTGCATGAATGTAATTAAATGATACTTGGATAATGTATGAAGTGGATACCAATGCATTAGATTTGACTTATATGATTGCTGTCCCAACCGGGAGCTGAAACAAACCAAATTTTCCACTGACAAAAAATAGCCACGCTAATTGGATCACTATGACCACAAGGTCGAACGGACGAACCCAGCCACGGCCCAAAATGTCTGCGGACCTAAACGACTGCAGACAAATACGTTCACCGATCAAAATAACTACAGACCAACACGACCACATACCAAAGCGGCCCATCATATATGACTGCTCGGCAATTATCAGCCATGGAACAAAAAAGGCATGAACCAAATCGGCCGCGGACCAATTTGTTACCCAGTCAGTAGCAATTGATTTGATTAGACATCTCGGTCCTACCCATATTTACCACAGCTCCCGGGAGGGCGATACGGGTGGAGATAAATATAGATAGTAATTGAAATGTGGCAGGGGAGTGAGATGGACAGATAAAGACTTAAATGTAAATATCCAGATAGATATGTAAATGGAGATAATGATAAATATTAAAATATATATATAGAGATAAGATAACATACAGATACAGGTAAATATATATAGAGCTAGCAATGGTAGAGGGAGGATTACAGGTTTAAAATGTTTAAAGGTCTTAACTGAATTATGTCCACATGGGAGAATGCAGCGATATAACGCATTATACACCCGAAGGTTCTCATGCGGACAGTCAGCCAGATCAATGTTTGAGTCAGCCAGGCTATGGCTTGCCAGTAGAGCTGACGCAGCCCCCCCCCCCCCCCCTCCATACCCTAGCTCATGGGAAACAATAACAGCTGACAGTGCTAAAGATAGACATAGAAATAGGAATAGACTGATAAAAATATGATTAAAGATAAAACCTTGATAGGTAGAGACAGATGTATTGATGGAGATGAAATTAGATATAGATGTAAATAGAGGTAGAGATAGATATAGAAACCGATACAAAAATACAATTAAATCGATAAATATATATAAGGGTGAATAAAGAATTAGTGGTACCAATGATGGAAAGTCTGGAGATAATGAGACACAGATAGTGGAGTGGATGGAGACAGAGATAGAGGGAGAGAAACAAACAGACATAGAGGTAAATATTTATAGAGCGAAGTAGCAATGCTGTGAGGTGGAGGGATAATAATATATAGAGAAGGGACATGGATGGAGCCATACATAGAGGCAGAAATAGGAGCAAACATAGAGATACATACAGAGATAGAGATAGCAAATTATGTAAGGTGGAGAGATAATAAGACATTGAGCAGTGACGTTGATGGAGACAGATATAGAGACAGAGACAAAAACAAAAGTAGAGATTCATATAGAGATAGAGATAGCAATGATTTAAGGTGGAGGGATAATAAGACATAGAGCAGTGACGTAGATGGAGCCATACATAGAGGCAGAAATAGGAGCAAACATAGAGATACATACAGAGATAGAGGTAGCAATGATGTAAGGTGGAGAGATAATAAGACATAGAGCAGTGACGTAGATGGAGATATATATAGAGGCAGAAATAGGAGCAAACATAGAGATACATACAGAGATAGAGGTAGCAATGATGTAAGGTGGAGAGATAATAAGACATAGAGCAGTGACATGCATGGAGATTGAATGAGAACGGATGGTAATGGAAAGAATTAACTGGATTACCGTGTGTGCTTCAGTGCTGCGTGTGTGTGTGTGTGTATGTGTGTGTGTGTGTGTGTGTGTGTGTGTGTGTTATTCAGTGCTCATTGTGTAAGTGTGTGTAATTCAGTGCTCCATGAGTGTGTCTGTGTGTGTATGTTTGCTATATGTCTGTGTGTATGTGTGGGTGTATTATGAGCGTGTTTGTGTTCAATTGTAGGCGTCAATGTGCTTGTGTTTGTGTATCTGTGTGTATCTGTGCGCTTAGGTGTTGACGTGAATGCTTGTGTATGTGTCTCTGTAATGTGTATATGTGGGTGTGTTTTTGCACGCGTATTGTATGTGTTCGTGTGTGTGCGTCTAATATTGTCTCCTGCTAACCATTCAGGGTTCATACATTCGGATGCGACATGCTTGTAAATAAACATGTGTACGATTACCGATGCATTCTCTCTCTCTCTCTCTCTCTCTCTCTCTCTCTCTCTCTCTCTCTCTCTCTCTCTCTCTCTTATGATAACTTTAATAATTTGTATATATTTGTGCTCAATGCATACCTGAATAATGAATATATAAAATATGTTATGATATTACTCAAGCATCGGTGTAGAATACAAACCGTAAGTAGGTATAGAGTATAACAATCTTAAGCCCCCGTCCTCTGCATTAAATCAACCTCTTCACTGAAATTATTGTGTGCAGCTTAGTAAGGACCTGTACCCTCCAGATTGGTAAAATATGCTTTTATTACTCTGGTAACTCCCACAGATCCCTACTAAGCTTAATAAAATCGCCCAACAGTTGCCAGCATATACTACGAAGGCTTTTCTCTTGGAACAATTAATTCAGGGCAAAGTTGTAAGCTCGTTTTTATGTATTTGTTTATTTTCCATAAAATAATTTATTTATTTATTCATTTTTTTTTTTTTTTTTTTTTTTTTTTTTTGCCTATAGAACTCTATCAAACTTTAAAAACACACCGCCAATTAGGCCGTCCTTCGAGGTATATTTATAAAATTTTCGGCCGGTTCCTCCTAAATTACAAGCTTGCTATCGCTTGCTAGGAAAACATTGACACCTAAATGGCACGAAAGGTCTTAGTATTGGCAATTAAATGGAGCGATAGGCCTTAAAATCGCCAAACTAATGGGACGGACAATTTAAAATATCAAAACGAATGGGGGTAAGCATGGAGGAAAAGGGGTCTAGAAAAAACAAAAACCTTCCCTTAATTTTCGGCCAGATGCATCAAATTATACTAATCGAACAATGAAAACAGGTCCTTTAAGCATCAATTTTCAAACAAGATATTATAATAATCCACCAACGCCTAGATAGAAAGTGGAAAATTGGAAGCATTACAACAGATTTACCCGAGCTCTGTGTGTGTGTGTGTGTGTGTGTGTGTGTGTTTGTGTGTGTGTGTGTGTATGTGGTCTTTTACATTGGTATACAAAAAACTAGACTGGAAATAGATTAATTAAGTTGACATCATTATTTTTATTGTTTACCTCATAAATTCAATGTTGTGGATAAAATTTGAAGGAAAAAGCGTTCGTGTGATACCGACTCTAATCAAAGCTGGGAGTTGCAAGAAGGATATCCATTATCATCTTACGTAATAGCACTGTTGTGGTGTATCAAATTTTGATGATAAAAGAACGAAACCACGGATTGCCTATTCCGTAAACACAATTATACTTTACTCTAACAAAGTGCATAGAGTATTGTAAGACCAACAGCTCTGATCACCTAATACAGAAACACCTATTATACTGCACCGAGGTATATTATTGGAGAGTGGAAAAGTTGGACTCTGTTAAGGTGGGATGGGCGTATATATTTGCTCATTTCGTATTTGTTTTATTATTTTCAGTTTGGAATATAACTCTGTTTGCAATTAAGCATTTTTTCATTAAGTCTCTCTGGTTGCAACACAATTCTACATGCAATGCAACAATACTTGCACACAGTTTGTTTACAGGGAAACTATTTAAGCAAAACGTATCCGATTGAAAAGTCCTACTAGCAACAAATCTCTATTTACAATAATTCTCTGCTTCTCTGCATGCAAACACCCTGCCGCTCAGACTCTACCAGCAGCTAGCCACCCACCCGACTAATGGAAGTATTACAGGAGAACTTTTATCGTCAATTTTCAATGGTCAACATTTTTCTTGTAACATATCTGGGATCTTTAATATTGAGATCCGAAACTAGACGGGATGTAGATTAATTTCGGAGACATGCTTATTAAGAACGCGTACCTCATAAGCTGGCAGACCAACATTGAACATACAATTTGAGGAAAAAAGCGCTCCTGTGTTACCGCCCTGAGCACCCAGCATCCTCTTTAAATAACTACCCAAAGTTTAAATAAGGGGCGGAGCTTCCCACTTTCTTCTGTGTCGAGTCGGCCGGCTGGCATCATCCGTTTTCTTTAAGGTGTAAATTAGGAGGCGGACGGGAGAGACGAGGATGGGAGGAAATGGAGAGAGAGAGAGAGTTAGTGGATAAATTTTATACGAAATTGGGATGGCAGGCAAAAGAAAAGATATTCCGAAATTTTGAAAGAATATGGTTATAAATGTGAATGGTAAAAGGAGCGAAAACAAATAATTAAGTAAGGAGTTCCAACACGATATTTGAGAATGGAAGATGAGATCGGATACTGCAAAATTGAAAGATAAATATTGTTCATTTTAGATACTAATTTGAGAGACTGAGAAGGAGTAAATCTTCCTGGTATATATCATGGATGATAATGACTATGTACAGCTAATAAAGAGTCTCGAGAGGAAATGGAAGAAAAGAAGTAGAAAAGGGTGCAAGAATAGGGAAAGGACAAGGTAAAAGGAGATGAAAACATAGACATATAAAGGGCAATAGGAGCGATAGGAGAAGGATAATGCAGAGATGTGATAAACAGAGATCGTAATACCAATTCAAAGATGGATGTGGAGAAGAAGAATATGAATAAATAGAGGTGCAGTCAAAGAAGAAAAGGAGCATATGGTAAGAAGAAATATGTAAAAGGTAGATACTGTTTGAAGGAGAGGGAGGGAGGAAGAACTATAAATGCATGAATAAGAAGGAAGGTAGATACTGTTTGAAGGAGAGGGAGGGAGGAAGAACTATAAATGCATGAATAAGAAGGAAGGTAGATACTGTTTGAAGGAGAGGGAGGGAGGAAGAACTATAAATGCATGAATAAGAAGGAAGGAGAAGGATGAAAAACAATTAACACAACCCGAATCAAGAACAGAAATAAAAGAAAATCGAAAATAACCAAGCCCCCCCCCCCCCTTGTACTAACAATAAAAACAATAGGTAGAAGGAAGGGAAAGGACATAGAAGAATAAACACAGAAGCAGTAAACAATTAAGACAAACATAATAATTACCTAAATAGATAGAAGGAAGGACAAGGAAATAGATAGAAGGAAGGACAAGGAAATCGAACTATACACTAATCGACTATACACAAGAAGCAGGACAAAATGAACATCAAACAGAATACT
This sequence comes from Paralithodes platypus, assembly GCA_032716605.1. Classification (NCBI taxonomy): domain Eukaryota; kingdom Metazoa; phylum Arthropoda; class Malacostraca; order Decapoda; family Lithodidae; genus Paralithodes; species Paralithodes platypus. The sequence goes on from CM064518.1 coordinate 39,516,822, forward strand.
TCCCAAAATAGAAAGAATGAAGGAAAAATATATCGAAGAATAAACACAAGAAGCAGGACAAAATTAAGAGAAAACAGCATAATTACCGAGTCCACCACTACCACCACTACTACATCTCCCTGTTGTTAATATAAGAAAAATAAGAAGGAAGGAAAAGAAAATGGAAGAATAAACACGAGAAGCAGGAAAAAATGAAGAGAAAACAACATAATTACCGAGTCCACCACTACCACCACTACTACATCGTCCTGTTGTTAAGACTGTAACTGGCTAGCCGCTTCTCTTCATCAGGGTGACAGAAAACGGAGATTGCCTTGCACGGACTTATCTAGAATTACTTGAAGTTCGTGAGGTGCCGTCAAGTTTCGGGTTTGTGGCTGCTTTCGGGGGAGAGTTTTGAGTGTGTCTGAGCGTGTGCCTGTGTGCGTTGGTGTCTGTTTTGAGTGTGTCTGAGCGTGTGCCTGTGTGCGTTGGTGTCTGTTTTGAGTGTGTCTGAGCGTGTGCCTGTGTGCGTTGGTGTCTGTTTTGAGTGTGTCTGTGTGCGTTGGTGTCTGTTTTGAGTGTGTGTGTGTATTTTTGGTGCCTGATTAATTGTGTGTGTTAAGTATTTATAGAGGTTTAATGCTTGAAAGCGTTTGTGTGCGTATTGTGCTGAATTTTAGTGTTTTCAAGAATTTATGTTTGAGTTTAAATGTGGTGTATTGGAAAGTGAAGGTTTGTGAGTATTTCAGTATGTATTCGAGAGTTTCTGCTTAGCACTAGCTGATCTGACGTTTTGAGGGATATTAAGTTGTCATAAAGGAGTGTTTCTTTATTTGTCTTTAATTTACTTTTAGTTTTGCCCCAAAAGTCTCATCAAGCTTAGACAAAAATGCATCACTTCCGTTTGATCACCCTTTAAACAAAATGTGTGCTTTCTTAAGTAGACAAGTATTCCGGCCAAGGATGGCTTTCTCCCGAATTGCAGGCTTGTTATCGCGCGCAAGGACAATCTGATAACTAAATAATGCGAAACATCCTACAATCGCCCAACTAATAGGGAGAAATATCTTAATAACTCTAGCTAACAGGGCGAAACATGGAGGAAATCAAAGAGACTATCCTCGGGTAAATATGGTTAAGTGTAATTGTGCTTAGCTACAAGGAGGAATGTTAATACTGTTAGTAATTAAGTGTATCTCTGCCTGTGTTACAAACCATAGACTCTTGCTTCTATTTGTTAATGACTGTGTAGTTACTTTAAGTTAAGCAATAAATATGAGCTTAAAGAAAGTAAGAAAGGGTAATTCAAGTGTCCAAAATAGTTATTCTTTAAAGTAATGTTGGTAACGATTAACCCATAATATATAAGTAAAGAAAGGTATGTCGTGTAATCTAGAGATCCTATAGTTATAACAAATTAGTTACTATAGGATCTCTAGTGTAATCAAGGGTGAATAACACTCAATGCACCAGGCTGGAATATATTTACCAATGTCATAGCTATACTTGTTCAGTGTATAATATATATCCTGGTTAGTCGGTTAATGGGAGTAGTTTCTTGTGTTTCTATTATTCGTTATAATTTGCGAGATTGTTTTCGCCTGTATGCCGGGAATAGTATTGTGTGAATATTCTTGTGTACTGGGTGAGTTATTTACTCTTGCAGGGTTGTGAGTGTCTTTGCAAGTTTTAATTGTCTGGGCAAAAACAATGAAGTTTGGCAGAGAGTATGTGTTCATTGCCTTATATTAGCTTGTCTATCTGTTGTTTCGAGGGCAAAACAAATGAAGAGAGTATGAGCTCGTAGCCATACAATAGCTTGTCTGTCTGTCTTTGAGAGAGAGAGAGAATTCCTTGCAACACCAGTGATCACTGTAACTTTTTTGGAGCCAGACATGCGTATGTTAGCCACCATGTATTGCACTCCCTCGACACACACACACACACACACACACACACACACACACACACACACACGTGTCCGTAGCCTAGTAGGTAGAGCTCTCGTCTCACACACGAGGGGTCGGGGGTTCAATCCCCCGGCCGGGCGGAGACAAATTGGGCTTGTCTCCTTTCATGTGTTAGCCTCAGTTCACCTAGCTGTAAATAGGTACCTGGAATAAGTGGACGACGTTGTGACGTCCCATCTGGGGTTGGCAAAAATGGTACAAGGCGAGATGGGTATCATATGGTTCACCTAAGCTGATGGCTACCTAAGCCTTCGGGCGAGACGGTACCGTCTATAGTGAGAATGGTACCATACAGATCCACCCTAAGCCTTCGTTTCCGTTGTCGCCAATTGGCTAAATACAGACTACACACACATCCACAGCCATTCCAACAGTACATAAAACACGTAACATGCATTTCACGCAATACATTCCCAGTTAAGGAGGCGCGATAATAATGAGCTTAGCTCGCATTGCGTGGATTCCCCTTGACGAACAAGTAACTGAGTAACACACACACACACACACACACACACGCACGCACGCACGCACGCACGCACGCACGCACGCACGCACGCACGCACGCACGCACGCACACTATCTCTCTCTCAATTTTTGTCTTGACCCGTATGTTTTCCATCCATAACTATGCTATATATCTCTGTATATAACGTTACCCATCTATATATATTCCAATGTATTCCTCTCTCTAATCACAGCTCTAACAATTTATCTTTATCCTCACTTCCTCTACCTCTACATCTCTAAAACTATTCATCCCTCCATCTCTCTATCCTTCCAGCTCTCTATCCTTTCACCCCTCTGTCTCTCAATTCCTCCATCGCTCTATCTCTTCATCTTTCTATTCCTATATACAGTATGTATATCCTTCCAGCTGTCTATCTCACTGTCTCTCGGTCTCTCTACCTTTCTATCCCTCTGTTTCTTTATCCACTTGTCACTCTTCGTCCAAACACATCTCTATCTACTAAAGTATATTACACGTTTTCTATCCTTTTTTATAGCTTTATCTTTATCCTCTCACTCTCTCTATCTATCTATATCTCCATCCATCTAGCTCTAGTCTTCCATCTCTCTCTCTCCCCAGTTATCTATCCTTCTACCTCTCCATCTCCCTATCTCTTCATCTTTCGATTTCTCTATATGTCTATCTCCCATATCTCTATCTCTACATCTAGCTATCCAGCTATCTGTCTACCCCTTCATTTCTTCAAAACACTATCTCTCCATTTCTGTATCCACCTATATATCTATCCACCTATCTCTCTTCACCCAAACATGTATCTCTATCTACCTTATTGCAGTCTATCCATATATATATCTTCTTTTATCTATCCATGTGAAATCAAACCACTTCTCCAATTTCATCTCCTTTTGTCTCTCTATATCTTTATCCAACTACTTCTTTATCCATCGATCCCTACCTTTTTCTCTATCTATACTTTTATCCAACAATCTCTACCCATCTATCCCTTTATCCAAGTATCTTTCTATCCACATATCCCTTTATCCAACTACCTGTCTATCCATCTATCCTTTTAGCCAACTACCTTTGTATCAATCTATCCCATTAGCCAAATACCTCTCTATATATCTATCCCTTTATCCAACTACCTCTCCATCTATCTTTTTAGCCACCTATCCTCCTTATATATCTAGCCCTTTATCCAACTATCTCTTTATCCATATATCTAAGATAATATTCTTCCACTTATCCTTTTATCTAACTATATATCTATCTATCCATATTTATCTAGTCAATATTCTGCCCATCTATCCTTGTATCCAAATATTCCTCTCTATTCATATATTCCTCTATCCATCCTGAACTTCAATTTCCCCGTCATCCCGACCACGAAATAGGGAGGGAGCCACGCCCCTATACTGCCCCCTATAACAAGAACAGCATAACAAATATATAACTCTGTCGACATATAAGTGAACTCGCTAACAAACAAATTTAAAGATTGGATTTTTTTTGGGGAGGGAGGGAAAGGGGTGGGGGGGGGGGGGGAGGAATTTTATATGTAGCTCACTCTCACTCTCTCTCTCTCTCTCTGTTTGCTTGTAGGAGCTTGATTCATGTATTTACTGCATGCATGTACTGCATAAATGTAAGTATTTATGTATGTATGTAGGTAACTGTATATGTGATTGTGTGTGCGTCTCACACAATTCACGTGAGACACCAGTATATATTTTATTTTTATTCTACTGATACTATTGCTGTTTTTTCCTATACGTCCAAATAATTATAATTTTTAGTCCTGCCAGTCATCCTATCCTAGAGTGCAGTACAAAATAATAGTTCACCCCTAACCTTGTTCTTAAACTGTGAAAAGTTAAGTTATTTTAATTTTCCATTAATGGCACTCAATTGTTCCTAATAGGTCGTTATTATTGTCTATTTGTTTAAAGCTTGCGAATAATAAGATTGTTCCCATCTTAATTTCCCCCTATTACAACGTTATTTTTAGCCAAATAAGTTGCTAATTGTGATATTATGGCATTGATATGATGGAGTGACATTGTAATTTCTTAGTTTCCAAAATTGTTATCGAGAAATAAGGTGCTAAAGGTATTAACATTTCCGTGAAGTAAAATAAAAATCGAGAGGAGTAAGATATAATATTCCGTTCACCCCTCTACATTCCGTACACATTATATATTTTTTTGTTTTTGTTGGGTCAAACTATTGAGTCTTACTGTACCTCTCTCTCTCTCTCTCTCTCTCTCTCTCTATATATATATATATATATATATATATATATATATATATATTGGTCATTGTATGTCCAAACGAAATATTTGATTTTAAACATGATCAGTCTTTGCTACAGAGTTCATCATCAAATACTCCATTCGACGGGTTAATGCCAAACATATTTGCTATAATATAATTATATCTGTTATTGTCTAACTTTAGCTCATACTACTGTAGTTATATAAAATCCATGACACATGTTTTTAATTATACATACATATATTTTATTAGTGATGAGCAACTTCCATATATTATTTTGGCTAATAATTGTGATTTTGATTTAGCTCAGTGATAGCTTCTCAACAGTAGGTGAAACAAATTATATGTTCTATATATGTTGACCATTATATTACTAGGCTACTATACTGAGCTCAATTGTAGTTTTTCGTAGTGATAAAATTAATATTTTCCCTACATTTCCCTTCTCCTCTCATCACCTCAGAATAAATACCGACCTCCCTTCCATCTTCCATATTTCCGTCCGCCCTCTCTCCATCTAATCCCGAGGAGTTGATTTCCCCTCCTCCCACAAAGTAAACAAACGACCCGGGGCGACAATAAGCGCCAGGAACCCCGCAATAGACGCCAGGATCTGTTGAGGGAAGAGCATCGGATCCCACTCCCCATCACGCCCGAGCTAAAATTACACCGGAAAAAGGATTCAATCTAGGCTCTGGTGGCGGATGATTCTCATATTTTGTTTCTCTCTTTTTTTTTTTTTTTATGGTTGTTGGATGAAGAAAAAATGATTGAGAAATTGAGTTAGGGTAATGAATAGACCGAAAAATTACAATGATGAAGTGAAGAACATATTTAGTTATGTGCAGGGTTATTTAGGATGAGATACAGTAGGTATTCGTGGTTTTGTAATACGTTCAAAACTAGTAATGTAGTCTATCTATAACTGCAGCCAATAACTCCTTAAAACACTTGACAGGTTGAACAAGAGAGATTTGTTCACTATATTAACCCATTCAGTACCGGTGACATCCTTTTAATTATATGCTGGCAACTAGTATGCAGCTTACGAAGGACTTCTCTCCATTAAAAGGTTGAAGACTATCTCTATTAATCCTTTGGTTACCATATATCTTTCCTGATATTTATATAATCATATAAATGTAGGTGAAATCCATTAAAAATAGCGTCTCCGGTACTGAAAGGGTTAAAAAGCAAATCAACATACCGCTGGAGAATGACATATATCTAAAGATACGGAGGGAAACAAGACTGTTGGCCCCTTCACCATCATGACACCGTTTTACTTTTGATTCTGGCTAAAACTAGACGATTTTATGCAGTTATTAACGACGGTCATTCAAAAAATAGTTTTTTAACTGACCGTCGCATTCACGCAACAAATGTTCGTGTGGAAGTTTGGTGAAAATCGTTCCAGCGGTCCATATATACAGGGGGGGGGGGGGGAATACCAAACTCTGCTTACGCAGAGTTGATAACTCGTTTACATTCAACAAGCTTAAATTAAATCATGAATACCAGTACTCATTACTAAGTATCGATAATTTGACACAGCACTCGATATATGCTGTATATTTCATTCACTGGTCCTGCTAAAAGTTATGACGAGTTTTTCCCATTTTCATCATCATTAATTTGTACCAACCCACATTTGTTGAACATTTTTGACAGGCATATTGCAATTAGTAAATACTTTCGGATCCGCAAAAAACGTTTTGTAGATAATGTTGAAACTATTACTGATTTATTTCTGATACGATATAGTTGGCATGTTTCAAATTATTTGTTTTTAATTATAATAATACAGTATATTTAGTTACAATGTTTGCTTATTTGTTTGTAAGAGAGTATGTCTAAACAAAGTTAAAATAGGACAATGTACATACATTTACAAATGAAGTGTTGTTTATGAAACTGAATTTTTCTGTTTATAATTGTATGTACAAATATTACCAATTATAAATATTCTGAATTGTTAAGCTATTTATCTATCTAGTTCGTTATATCTGCCAAGCATTTCATCTATAAATCAGTGTAACTAGCCTTCTTTATGTCATCTACTTATCTTGCTGTCGATTGTCCTGTTCGTCCGTACATATCCCGATCATAACGTTTCTTTCCCTCTCCGTGACTTTATGTAGAAAAATAAAATGTGTCAGATTCAATTATGAGTGTAGTGTCATATGCTCTGATTAATTCGTAAAATAATAAACTCTTCATAACAAACTAATATATCAAGCAATTCATGTGTTATTTGCTCCCACACATTTAATAACTTATTAGGAAATAACTTATGTGTGCAATTGTATAGTTTCCAAAACTTGAACTTAGGGAAAATGGTACGGAAGCCTATAATTTTGTAATCAGCATAACAGGTTCCTCAGTAGGAAATGCTTATTACTTGTACTAGTCTTATCCACTTCTAACAACATTATTACAAAAGGATAAACTTTAATCTCACTTTCAATTTATATGTATATGTATATGTGAGTGCATTCAAGCGCTTCACGTATTCACAGTGTGTCTAAGATTAGCACTGTATGGATATATATATATATATATATATATATATGTTAAGTATACCTAACAAATACACGTGAGCTACTAAAAAACAAATTATACTCTCATCGGGGACAATCGACCTGACTGTCGGTGGTTTGAGCCCCACTGAGATTATATATATTGTACAGTTCCATGGAAAAGAAGTTGGTCCATTACTATATATACAACTTGAGAAGGAATGAAGACTGAATAAAGGATAACATGATCTCGAGCCCATGAAAAAAGGGGATGCTTAACGATATTTTATCAGCGTATCAACGTTATGTATTTAATTGTGTATCATGTTTCACTGCTGGCGATTGTACGTCTATTTCTGTACCTATTTATATACTGTACACATGAAAAACGCAAAACCTCTGGAGCAACACGTTTCCTACATATATGGCACTATGATTTGCCCACAATTCTAGAATGCCTAGCATTTCCTACAATATAATGCTTACAGCTCTGCCTGGAGTCTAGCTATTAGTTTTGTGTACATGTTTTCATCCGTGAAACGTGTTCACATTTATTACAGCAAGGTTTCGAGAGGAGGTAATTATTCTTTAGCATTTATTCGAGTATACAACATTTCTATCACCACTTTAATCAAGGTCTCTTTAGCACCTGTTTATCAATACTACATTTAAATCAAGCTCGTTACATAAGGTTTCGAATACAGCACATTACCTGTTTTCTGGTTTAACACATTTCGATCACCATTCTGGTACATTTCGATCACTAAACTGGTGAAGAGATTGACAAATATATTGTGTAGTATAATACATTGACAAACAATAATTCTATCATAAAAACAGGTTTTGAGCATTTTGAATGCAGAACGAAAAGTATTAAGTTTGCTATATTCTTGTGAAGCATTTTAATCAACATTGTGAGTAGTGATAACGATATAATTATGTAATTGACACATTGACAAACATACCGTATACTGTTATGCTTATCATATGTTGCATACAGTAAATTTCGTGCACATGGTGAGGGTATAACAATTATCATTTGATTATTTTATTGTACATGCGAGAAAATAGATTGATAAGTAAATTGCATGTTTTTAATGGTTCATAATGTACCAAGATTTCATAGAATTGTGTTTTGAACTGTATCATTCTAAATACCTTCATTAGGTATATTAGTGATGACAAATGCACAGAGACGAAAATAGAAAGGCTACAAAGAGACAGAACACACAGACATAACGAATATTCAGACAAAAAATATGTACATGGACAATTCATAACAACAATAATATATATATATCTATATTAATAACTGAACATTAACAGTAGATGCTAACAACAATAGTTATTGATGGCATGTACGACAGTGGAGTGTATTGCTTGACGAATTCGCTGACTTCTTAATATAATGTTAAATATTGAATCTCTTAATGTTACTTAGTCCTATTAACCGTTTATAGTATCGCTGTTTTGATTTAATCTGGCAAATATTAGACGATTTTACCCTGCTGCTGGAGGTATCTACAGCTCAGAGAAGTGAAAACTCTCTCAATGTAATATCTGACTCCCAAAATATCTTAAGAGCTGAATAACATTGCCTACTATTTGCCAGAATGTGAAATAAATACCCCCTAATACTGAAGGGACTAAACTTGATATTATGATCTCTTTCAGTATACCATGATGTATTCTTCAATTTAATTATGACTCCTATTAAACCGCTTCTGTACCGGCGACGTCTTTTAAATTTTAGTATAGCTATATATAGAACATTTTACAATATAAGACGGATCTGTGGTAATAATAGGGTTTAGTGAGATAGTTCGAAGCCTGTTAATATCTGGAGGCCCCATTTGAGCTGAATATAATCGTCTAATAGTAGCCAGAATAAGGTCAAAAGGACGGAACCGGTATTGACAGCTTATAAGAGACCTATGGTAGTACAAATGGTAAGGACTCATTACCTCTCTGACTTCCTATAAAATCAGTCAAAAAATGGAATTGGATATGGAAAATAGAGTCCTCCAAAACTGAAGTGGTTATTATAAATCTCTTAAAACTACCTAATATCTCTTAATGGCAACGACACTTCGATACAAATCTGCCTGTCAAATTGCTCGTCTGATACCGACTTAATCTATTCATATTTTGTTCACCAATCCCACCAATTAACTTACAAATAAACCTAGTTGATATAAACGAAACTTGTAGGCAGACACACAGATTGAAAAACAAAGACATCCAAAATTGGGCTAAGTAACAACATTAAAAATATTAAATGTATTATTTAATTTGACTGTTTTTGAGATATGTTTCAATAGAATACACAGTACAATATCGATATTAAGAATCAATAACGGGGTCTTTTAAGAGCAAGACTTTCTTATAAAACCCTTAAAGCTACTTGGATTTAGCTTACATCTCATTGTTAATTCTATTTACAATGTTAAATGCAATATACTGTATATATTATATTATATTGAAACATACTAAAATGAAAACGATAATGGATTAAACAAGAACGAGGAAAAATATCGGCAGATAGATCGAATTAAAAGATATCCAAGACTCAAAGAATTTATGTTTTATTAACTAATTTGCTTAGCTATCTAATTTTGTCTTGTTTTGTTTTCCAATATCCTTGTTCACTAATTTCCACTGAGCTGGGGCGTAATCTGCAGGTCTTGGCGATAATTAAATTTGATTTTTTTTTTTTTTAATTTGGGGAGTTATATGTTTTGCCCAATTTACTTTGTGACAGATAACATATTAACTAACACACAACTAGAAAAAAAAGCACAAACAACACGAAATATAACACACACACAACACACAGTAAAACACAAACAAAGCACAATACAACACAAAAACGCACAAAACAACACACATAATAAAACACACACACAACACACCACAAAACACAGAAACACACACAAAACACTAAAACGAACCACACAAAAACACACAAGCAACACACACATAAACCCACAGAAACAACACAAAAAATACACAACCAATAAAAACACATTATATCACTCAATAAAACTCACAAACATAAAATGAAACACAACCAACACACCAGCAACGCATTAAAATACACAAACGCATAATAAAACACAACCAACACACAATAAAACACAACCAACACACAATAAAACACAACCAACACACAATAAAACACAACCACACACAATAAAACACAACCAACACACAATAAAACACAACCAACACACAATAAACGCACAAACACACAATAAAACACAGAGGAGCCCGAATAATGAGACTCACATATTACTAAAATGTCCTGCCTCCAGAAAATGTTGTCTACCTTGCCACCATGACTCTGTGTGGGTGTGTATATGTGTTTGTGTTAGAGTGTGTGTTTGTGCGTGTGTGTATATGTTGTGTGTGTGTGTGTGTGTGTATGTAAGTGTGTATGCAAGAGAGAGAAAGGATAAACACACATGTATTTGTGTGTGTGGGTATAGGCCTATGTTTGCTTGTATGACTACAAAGGTGAACAAAGGAAAACATACAACACGAGATGTACTGATCCTAGCAATGCTACTTGTGAAAAGTGGCGTACGTATGTGCTAGACTGTATGTGTGTGTGTGTGTGTGTGTGTGTGTGTGTGTGTGTGTGTATTCGTGTTTTCCTTGTATGTATATGTACATATGTATGTGTATGTGGGGGTGAGTCCATGTCTGGGTAAACATTTGTGTGTCTGTGTGCGTCTCTGAATAATTTATGGTGGTCTTTTAAAGGTAGAACAAGCGATCTGGAGGACCTGCTTGGTTAGTTGATCATCATTGTTAGGAGTGTGATGATGATAATTATAAAGATACTTACTAAGCTGAATATAAGTAAGATGACGATGATGATGGTATTGATGATGATGATGATGATGATAATTATGAACAAGTATTCTGGGTGAAAATAATTATGATAGTGATATTGTCTTTCATGATGAGAACAATTGTGATGAATCTGATTCTGATAAAGATGTTGTATATGATGGTGATGATAGAGAAATTTGTGACATGATAAATGTGATGATAATAACACATTATTGTGGTTTATTAAGACCTTCGTGGTTGTTTTAATTGACCATTATTAGAGTGGTCAAAATTATTAAGTATAACAAATAACCGACTTTTGTAATTGTTGATATGAAGGGGCAATTTAGCCCTTTCTTGATTGCATGCTGTCTATCATTAGGTAAGTTTATTCAGCTTAGGAAATAACTGTGGGAGTGAAAGGGCTAGCCTAAATCATTTACCGCAATTAATCCCAGAACAATAACAACCAGAAAAATATAGTCTAATTTCATTATCCAGAAACTATGTAAATGACTCAATTGTATACTGGAAAGGTTAAGCTACGATGCTGCTGATAGTGGTGATGATAATGGTTGTGGTGATAGTGAACAGTATGGTGGTTAAGGGGGTGATAGTGATGATTTTGGTGACGGTGACTGAATAGAATGGTGAGTTAAGGTGGTGGCGATAGTGATGATTGTGGTGACGATGGTGGTTGTGGTAACAGTGAATATGGTATGATAGTTAAAGTGGTGATAGTGATGCTAATTGAGACGATGGTGGTTGTGGTGAAACTGAATATTAGGGAGGTTAAGGTGGTGGCAATAGTGATGATTATGGTGACGAAGATGATTATGATGACTTAACAGAATGGTGGTTATAAGGTGGTGGCAATAGTGATGATTGTGGTTGTGGGGACATTGAATAGTATAGTATCGGTGTTACGGTGGTGATAATGGTGGTTGTGGTGACAGCAAAAGACATGGTGACAGTGAAAGGTGGTGGCATTCCTGGTACTGATAATGTTGGGTGATGTAATAATAACGAATGGTCCACGTAGGATAATTATGGTAAATGTTATTGGTGAGTGAGCCAAATATACCCAAATATAATATAATTATTTATATATATATATATATATATATATATATATATATATATATATATATATATATATATATATATATATATATAATATATATATATATATATATATATATATATATATATATACTGTATATATATATATATATATATATATATTTTATATATATACAGTATTTATATATATATATATATATATATATATATATATATATATATATAAGGTAGGCTACTGTATGCGTTATAATGGTTTGCATTGGCCCAGGTAAAAGCAAAAGCAATGATATTTAGTAAGAAACGCAAACAGTTAAGGCTATATGAGGCAAAAGAGACTCAACCAATATTTCGATAAGAGCTGCCCACCACCTTTTTTGGATAACAATTCACGATAAAGCCGGTATCACACGAGCGCTTTTTCACTCAAGAATGGTCTGACAGCTTATGTGGTCAACATATACAATATTTCGGTTGCCTAAATTCATCTATAATCAGTGTGGTTTCTGATACCAGTGCAAAATATTTTAGAAATGTTGCCAGAAAAATGTGGATCATAGAATGTTGCCTATAAAAGCTCTCGTGTGATACCGGCTTAATATTTAAGTAAAATATTACTTTGTCTGATTTCAGGCCTATTGGCCAGTGCCACCGTAATATTTGAACAAATCTTACTATACTTAGATGTAGGCAATTACGACGCCCACCTCTTCCATCTCCTATGTGATAGTTTAGCTAATATGATTAAATAAGGCGATATCACACGAGAGCTTTCATCGTCAATTTTGGATCGTTAATAGTTTAGGCACTTAAGGACAACTTTTCTGGGACTCTTTGCATTGGCATCGAAACTAATTTGACGAAATATTAATTAATGTGAGATAATTAATAAAGATTAGTCATAACAATTAAAGTTGAGGAAAAACGCTCGTGTGAAACTGGCTACACAATTGCAGTTGATCTTGTAGCTCTAATTATGAAGTCATTAGTGGATACCTGACGACAAAAACTTAACTAGTAAAAGTAATATTTGTTCAATGAGAAGCTACATGCACAAGAGGGTTTTCTTTTATGTATTCACTTACCATATTACATCTAATTGTTACATCAAAAGTGAGTACTCAGATGTATTGCAATTATTCCAAGCGTAATAAGATTATTTTATGTGTAATTAGTTTCGTATATATTTTATATTTGCGTAAAATCTTCTGCACAATTTAGAAAATGTAGAAATGCGTGAAAGTTTTTAAATGCAATGGATATTACATTAACTATATGTTCCTAAACTATATAGTATTGGTATTTATAAATGTTCCCAATACTATTTATATCGGTCACGGTTTTATTAATAGCTTCTCTTTAATCTATCAATTTCTCTCTAATCTTCTCTCACCCTTTCTCTTTTTTTCATCATTTATTTTCGTGGCGGAATTATCTAAAATTGCATCGCGGGTTTGACACTCTTGATGGATGGAGGGTCAAGAGCAGGGCAGAGGAGGAGGAGGGGGAGGAGGAGAAAAAAGGAGAAGGTTAGATTAGAGGAGTATGAGGAGGAAATGGTGGAGGAGGAGGAGGGAAGGGAAGGGGAGGAAGAGTGATGGTGGTGGAAGAAGAAGAGGAGTAGGTGGTGAGAGGTGGAATAGGATGACATGATTATGATTGCAAGGTAGACACTGAAGTGGAAAATTAGAAGTAAGGGGAATATGGTGATGGCAGTGAGGATAGTTGTAGTGATGGTGGCCTAGTGGTGGTGATGGTAGTAGTGTTAGTGGCAGTGGTGGTAGTAGTGTTAGTGATAGTGGTGGTAGTATTGTTAGTGGTGGTAATAGTGTTAGTGTTAGTGGCAGTGGTGGTAGTAGTGGTAGTGATAATGGTGGTATTAGTGTTAGTGGTGGTAGTAGTGGTAGTGGCAGTGGTGGAGGAAAAAAGGTAAATTTGAGTGGCAGCAGTGGTTATATTAGGTGGTAGTGATTACGGTGATGGTGCTGATCTAATTTATAAACCACTTTGTGGCAAAATATGTACGGTATATATCAAGTTAGTCAGATAAAATAGATATACAGGAAGGTAAACATATCCAAATAATAATAAATACAATATGATATATATATATTTATCGTACTTGTAAGAAGATTAGTAGTGCTGCTTACATTACAACAATTAATAGCATACACATTAATATTTCAATCCTCTGGAAAGTGAAGTATCCAATTTATATTCAAATTATCATTCAGGTCACCAATAAGTATGTTTGTTTTTCATCCTCTTGGTTCCGAGAAATGCTTTCGAACGTGAATAACATCGCCTGGCTGTAGCTGCACTATATTTTTGAGTGGGTGGATTTCTTTCGAGTTACATAATATTGGTTCCCGGACATCTCAACCAGTAGACTATTTCAACCAGTAGCTCTCAACCAGTGCCAAATCAACCAAAACCAACAAAACCCGTGCCAAAATATAGTACTAACCTAAACTAACCTAACCGTATTGGTTGATTTGGTACTATGTGAGAGCTACTGATTAAAATGGTCTACTGGTTGAGTTGTTCGGTCACCCATAATATTACATGCTGTAAATTGCATTTATGTTAAACAGGATTTTGTTTACCAGATGGGTTTTATCTTTATTATGCAAGAGATTATTATATATATTTTTTTCTATGTGATTGAGGGAGGCAAAAGGCAGACTTGCCTATAGCGAGTGCCTCCCCCATAGTTGAAAGAGTGACAGGGCCAAAATCAAGGGACGATCGAGCCAAAATGCCTGGACACACGGAGTTTGAAGCAATTTAAGTCATAGGAAGAGGGAAAGACTGATTCTGGGAGAGAGTTCCAGAGCTCAGCTGTTGAGTAGAAGAAAGTTTGAGAGTAACGTTTCACTCTTGGGTTAGAGAGTTGCACAGAGTAGGGGTGGGATTGAGTTGCAAGACGGGTACCACGTGCCCTACGTAAAGGAGGTGGTATGCACTGGGAAAGCTCTGAGGAACAATGATTATTATAGTAGCGATAGAATAGCGAGAGAGATGCAACATTGCGGCGGAGAGAGAGAGATTGAAGAGAGTTGGTGAGTGGACGGGAGTTAATGATACGAAAGGCCTTCCTTTCAACTTTGTCTATGAGAGCGGTGTGAGAGGAACCTCCCCACATATGTGAACAATACTCAATACAAGGACACACTATGCCCCTGTACAGAGCAAGAAGCTGTGCTGGGGAAAAGAACCCCCTAAGACGGTTGAGCACACCCAGCTTCTGGGAGGCTGCCTTAGCAAGCCTGGTAATATGGCCCTTCCAAATGAGAGCAGAAGAAAAAGAGACACCAAGAATATTGAGAGCAGATGAAGGGTTGATTTTTGTATTGTTGAAGAATAAGGGATAGTCCGCTGGGAGATCCTGACGGGTAGATAGATGGAGAAATTGGGTTTTGGAAGCATTAAAGGTAACAAGGTTTTCTCTGCCCCAATTGGAGATAGTATTTAGATCAGAATTTAAGAGTTCTATGGCTTCATTACGTTTGTCGTTAAGGGATTGCTGGCTGGGGCGTTCTGAAAAACTAATTGAGTAGTGTAAGGTTGAGTCGTCTGCGTATGAATGGATGGGAATTAAGGTACAGTTAAGGAGATCATTTATAAAAATTAGAAAGAGAATAGGGGATAGGACAGAGCCCTGAGGAACACCAGAGTTTATAGGGTGAGGAAGTGAACAATGGCCGTCCACAAGCTCGGCTATGGAACGGCCGGAAAGGAAATTAGAGACAAAGGCACAGATGGAGGGATAGAAACCGAAGGAGGGTAGTTTAGAAATTAAGGATTTGTGCCAGACTCTATCGAAAGCTTTCGATATGTCTAGTGCAATAGAAAAAGTCTGGTATCCCCTAATCTTTGCATAGACAGCTTGCTGAATACTATTAGAAATGTTCACATATATTTGCTGAATTGTTGTAGAATAGATGTATTGTTTTATACAATGATTTGAATTGGGAGAGACCTAGCCAAAACTATTATATTATGTCTTACGGTTTGCATCCTCTCCAAGTAAATGTGTCAACACAAGTGATATCCTATATCAGAGACCAACCAACGTATAGAGGGGTGCGGGCCGCCGCCCGTGACGAGTTTCTGTCCAAGTTGCTTTCAAGTGCCTGCAAGAAACAAGTAATAAGAGACCGACCAAATTTGTAGGAAAAATGGTCATTCCATCAGTTGTTTGCCATTACTACGTTGCTTAGGGATGACAACCTTGAATGAAGTCCTGTTCTATGCTTGCAGAACAGTTCATTGTAACCTAAGGCATCCATCCTCGTTCCACATATCCGTTTGTATGGCAAGCTGGTGCCCATATCTATAATGTGATAATAATGTAGAGACTCAGTTACCAGTAGGAAAATTAGGATAGCATTCAGCCATGACTCCCTATCTGCAAATGCTACTGTGATATCCAAGGTTTTGTTGTTCTCAAGGCTGGAAGAGGGGATTGTCTCTATTACTTTGCCTAATTGTAATGTTAATGATGACGATTAGGGCAGGTTCTTCTTTTCCAGTAAGTCTGATGCAACAAATCTTGATGCGAATAGAGATCCCATGACAGTTTGTTGATCTTTGTTTAGTGCCTGAACGCTACTTAAACCTCCTATAACTGATGCAGTTTGTGTTGTCTATTTCAATGTATGATCGAGGAATGCAAACCTTAATTTTGGAATAAATTAATGCTATTAATGTGCGTTACAGCTCAGCAAGTTTACTAGTTAAGCAGCTGCTATTTTACCTGTGGGGAAGAGAATGTCTTTTTATAATGTTTGTGATGAATTGATTGATTATGTTATTAATAATTAATATTGATGATAACTACACATAAATGAAACAAGACTATAAATGAGAAGGAAGCGTACTAAAATGAGGGGAAATGAGAGGGGAGAGAGAGGGGATAAATTTGGAAAGAGGAAAGTAAGAGACGAAAAAAACGAGAAGGAAGAAAGAGAAGATATATTAATGAAGGAATATATAAATTCCACATTTTGAAGTTGGGCAAAAGAGATTGAAGGAAAAGTGAGAATGAACCTGAAGTGGTCGACATTGCATAACTGAGGCCAACGTAGGGCAACCGAGGCCGGATACTTTAGACAAAACAATAGTATATAAAAATAAGAGAGAGAGAGAGATTAAGACAGAAAAACATAAAGAAAGAGAGAGAGAGAGAGAGAGAGCACGAGAGAGAGAGAGAGAGATAGCCTGGCCCCAAATTGATGGTGGTGCTGAGGAATCTACACCGGGCCACACCATTTTTATTCCAGGGGAGGATTTGGGGGGGTGGTGGGTGCGAGTGGCTTCCTTCTTCTTCTTTTTTCCTCTTCCTCCTCACTTTTCTTGCTCTCTCTCTCTTCACTTCCACTCTCTCGACCAACTCTTCCTGCTCTCTCTCTCTCTCTCTCTCTCTCTCTCTCTCTCTCTCTCTCTCTCTCTCTCTCTCTCTCTCTCTCTCTCTCTCAAACGTATCTAGATATTGAGGCATTAGTTGAGACGTGAGAGAGCCAAATTATTCATCAGTTCACACCGAGTTATATATATTTTAGCCTGTTCCTCGTGTCGTGAAAAAGAACAGAGGTGAATCGCTTTGCTAATCACTAATCTTTGTCTGTGTTGTGTAGTATATTGATAGTTGTAATTCATTAAATTGTTTATTGATCTTAGAAAAGAATAGATATTTAAATTAGTAGGGAGATACATGCATTCAAATACTGCATTGATGTAATTCCGTACTAAATTGAGACTATTTTATTTACGTCGTCCATAGAAGTATGAAGTTAATGTCCTTCTCGCTCTAAAATGCATGCAAATTATCAACAAATTACAGGTTTGTTGCGGATTATGGATTTGGACTGTACCTTACTATTGCTGGAGAATACATGGAACAAAGAATATTGTTTATAGTATATATTTACTGGATGCAAGTGGTGGTAGTGAAATATTTTTTGCAATGATTAAAATAATGTGCTTTGATGCTTTACTGTATAGATAGTTGATTCTTGATGTTTATTATTGAGAAGATATTAGGTGTGTGAAGACCGTATAATAATAATGATTATTTATTAGTTGTTATGCTTTTTATTACATTTGTGATTAATGCTATAATAATGTTCGAAATATTTAGTATAGTTTAGTTATACTTTGGTTCATAATTATAATGTTATATTAATATATAAGTGTTATATACTGAAAACAAAGAATTGAAACATTATATATTGTTTGCCAAAATATTTTGCTTATAATATTGTTCCTTGAGAAAATTGTGGTATACTTGCGGGAACACTTTATCCCAACCAGGGCTGACAGCGGGCAGAATTTTATAGTGTCTTTTTCAACAATAAAACACTCACAGGCACGTAATTGCACGCACACACCCACATATACTGTACATACATAAACGTACGCAGACACATATTCACTCACACACACAGAATCCCCTGCACACACAAACTACTCACACATGCAGAGAGAGAGAGAGAGAGAGAGAGAGAGAGAGAGAGAGAGAGAGAGAGAGAGAGAGAGAGAGAGAGAGAGAGTAAGAGTAAGTAAACAATTCAAATGTTATCATAGAGGAAGAAGAATGGTAGAGGTCACTGTCTACTCATTAGGACACTGGATACTATGATAGCAATAATTTGCAGCTGCATTGAGTCTCTTTCATGTTCATATACCACATAATATAGTCTTCTAGATATTAAGAAATATTGTTATTCAGTTGTAGTTAGCAAAGAGTAATAATATTAATAATAACAATATAACTAATAATAATAATAATTATTATTATTATTATTATAATAATAAGAAGAATGCACTTTATTTCAGAGATAAGCATAAGTTATTTATTATATAGTTATACAAATTGACAATTAATCTCCAAAAGAACAATAACATGCAACATATGCAGTTCAAACACTACATTATAAAATAGGGATCATAGTTGTAAAAAGCATGCACATTATTAAGAAACATTGACTGCCATTAAATAATGGAGCAATTGTAGTGTTAATTTTCCGGTTAGTTCCTAAACATCACAGTCATCACTATAACACCAAAATGAGAATAATAATAACAACGAAGAAACTACACTTCAACGCAAACACAGACACTAATACTCAATAATTATAGTATTATTCTGGTAATTATTAATTGGAAGATGGATGCAAGCGTCTGTAGAAAATGTTAATTATATGGCCATACATTTTATATGAAGATATACAGTACATAGCAACACATTACAGTATGCTTAGTGATAACCTGTAGAAATATTATGTGACTAAAAAATGTGCATAATGCTGGGAAAAATTGAGCAGCCATGGTAATAATTAGCTGACACGAAAGTAAAATACATTTCATGAACATATATGAAATAAAGCAAAATATATTGAAAAGAGAAAATGTACCTAAATAGTGAAATATAGTACTGAGTAACAAAATACAATACTCATCAGCGCATAGTCAACACATCGAACACAATTATTATGTTCCTTCCAACAACCAACTATACTCCTAAAATCGATTAATGAAATTTACAAACACATGTGGCAGTCCGTGGATTCGAATCCAGGATGCTCACACCGAAAATCAACACCTTATGCATCGCACCACGTAGACAGTTAAAGAATGGTGGACACTGCCTACGATTTATTATGCAACTTCGAATCCTGCATATCAATCTAAGCATGTACACACATCCCAACTGCAACTCACGTAGGCTATGCATATGTGAATGGAAAGAGCAATTAATGGGGCCTTAACCACTAGGGAAGTCCTCTCGATAAATTACCCCTGAACCAATATCAATTATTATGTTCCTTCCAACAACCAACTATACTCCTAAAATCGATTAATGAAATTTACAAACACATGTGGCAGTCCGTGGATTCGAATCCAGGATGCTCACACCGAAAATCAAAACCTTATGCATCGCACCACGTAGACAGTTAAAGAATGGTGGACACTGCCTACGATTTATTATGCAACTTCGAATCCTGCATATCAATCTAAGCATGTACACACATCCCAACTGCAACTCACGTAGGCTATGCATATGTGAATGGAAAGAGCAATTAATGGGGCCTTAACCACTAGGGAAGTCCTCTCGATAAATTACCCCTGAACCAATATCAATTATTATGTTCCTTCCAACAACCAACTATACTCCTAAAATCGATTAATGAAATTTACAAACACATGTGGCAGTCCGTGGATTCGAATCCAGGATGCTCACACCGAAAATCAACACCTTATGCATCGCACCACGTAGACAGTTAAAGAATGGTGGACACTGCCTACGATTTATTATGCAACTTCGAATCCTGCATATCAATCTAAGCATGTACACACATCCCAACTGCAACTCACGTAGGCTATGCATATGTGAATGGAAAGAGCAATTAATGGGGCCTTAACCACTAGGGAAGTCCTCTCGATAAATTACCCCTGAACCAATATCAATTATTATGTTCCTTCCAACAACCAACTATACTCCTAAAATCGATTAATGAAATTTACAAACACATGTGGCAGTCCGTGGATTCGAATCCAGGATGCTCACACCGAAAATCAACACCTTATGCATCGCACCACGTAGACAGTTAAAGAATGGTGGACACTGCCTACGATTTATTATGCAACTTCGAATCCTGCATATCAATCTAAGCATGTACACACATCCCAACTGCAACTCACGTAGGCTATGCATATGTGAATGGAAAGAGCAATTAATGGGGCCTTAACCACTAGGGAAGTCCTCTCGATAAATTACCCCTGAACCAATATCAATTATTATGTTCCTTCCAACAACCAACTATACTCCTAAAATCGATTAATGAAATTTACAAACACATGTGGCAGTCCGTGGATTCGAATCCAGGATGCTCACACCGAAAATCAACACCTTATGCATCGCACCACGTAGACAGTTAAAGAATGGTGGACACTGCCTACGATTTATTATGCAACTTCGAATCCTGCATATCAATCTAAGCATGTACACACATCCCAACTGCAACTCACGTAGGCTATGCATATGTGAATGGAAAGAGCAATTAATGGGGCCTTAACCACTAGGGAAGTCCTCTCGATAAATTACCCCTGAACCAATATCAATTATTAT
Organism: Paralithodes platypus; assembly: GCA_032716605.1. NCBI lineage: Eukaryota > Metazoa > Arthropoda > Malacostraca > Decapoda > Lithodidae > Paralithodes > Paralithodes platypus. The sequence goes on from CM064518.1 coordinate 39,538,086, forward strand.
GTTCCTTCCAACAACCAACTATACTCCTAAAATCGATTAATGAAATTTACAAACACATGTGGCAGTCCGTGGATTCGAATCCAGGATGCTCACACCGAAAATCAACACCTTATGCATCGCACCACGTAGACAGTTAAAGAATGGTGGACACTGCCTACGATTTATTATGCAACTTCGAATCCTGCATATCAATCTAAGCATGTACACACATCCCAACTGCAACTCACGTAGGCTATGCATATGTGAATGGAAAGAGCAATTAATGGGGCCTTAACCACTAGGGAAGTCCTCTCGATAAATTACCCCTGAACCAATATCAATTATTATGTTCCTTCCAACAACCAACTATACTCCTAAAATCGATTAATGAAATTTACAAACACATGTGGCAGTCCGTGGATTCGAATCCAGATGCTCACACCGAAAATCAACACCTTATGCATCGCACCACGTAGACAGTTAAAGAATGGTGGACACTGCCTACGATTTATTATGCAACTTCGAATCCTGCATATCAATCTAAGCATGTACACACATCCCAACTGCAACTCACGTAGGCTATGCATATGTGAATGGAAAGAGCAATTAATGGGGCCTTAACCACTAGGGAAGTCCTCTCGATAAATTACCCCTGAACCAATATCAATTATTATGTTCCTTCCAACAACCAACTATACTCCTAAAATCGATTAATGAAATTTACAAACACATGTGGCAGTCCGTGGATTCGAATCCAGGATGCTCACACCGAAAATCAACACCTTATGCATCGCACCACGTAGACAGTTAAAGAATGGTGGACACTGCCTACGATTTATTATGCAACTTCGAATCCTGCATATCAATCTAAGCATGTACACACATCCCAACTGCAACTCACGTAGGCTATGCATATGTGAATGGAAAGAGCAATTAATGGGGCCTTAACCACTAGGGAAGTCCTCTCGATAAATTACCCCTGAACCAATATCAATTATTATGTTCCTTCCAACAACCAACTATACTCCTAAAATCGATTAATGAAATTTACAAACACATGTGGCAGTCCGTGGATTCGAATCCAGGATGCTCACACCGAAAATCAACACCTTATGCATCGCACCACGTAGACAGTTAAAGAATGGTGGACACTGCCTACGATTTATTATGCAACTTCGAATCCTGCATATCAATCTAAGCATGTACACACATCCCAACTGCAACTCACGTAGGCTATGCATATGTGAATGGAAAGAGCAATTAATGGGCCTTAACCACTAGGGAAGTCCTCTCGATAAATTACCCCTGAACCAATATCAATTATTATGTTCCTTCCAACAACCAACTATACTCCTAAAATCGATTAATGAAATTTACAAACACATGTGGCAGTCCGTGGATTCGAATCCAGGATGCTCACACCGAAAATCAACACCTTATGCATCGCACCACGTAGACAGTTAAAGAATGGTGGACACTGCCTACGATTTATTATGCAACTTCGAATCCTGCATATCAATCTAAGCATGTACACACATCCCAACTGCAACTCACGTAGGCTATGCATATCTGAATGGAAAGAGCAATTAATGGGCCTTAACCACTAGGGAAGTCCTCTCGATAAATTACCCCTGAACCAATATCAATTATTATGTTCCTTCCAACAACCAACTATACTCCTAAAATCGATTAATGAAATTTACAAACACATGTGGCAGTCCGTGGATTCGAATCCAGGATGCTCACACCGAAAATCAACACCTTATGCATCGCACCACGTAGACAGTTAAAGAATGGTGGACACTGCCTACGATTTATTATGCAACTTCGAATCCTGCATATCAATCTAAGCATGTACACACATCCCAACTGCAACTCACGTAGGCTATGCATATGTGAATGGAAAGAGCAATTAATTATTAGACAATAAAGCTCCAACTACTAACTAACAAACTATAACTTGTACGAGCTAGTAAATGGCGTTCATTAAGCTGATTATGACCAAGTTAACTTTTTAGTTTTAGCTATGATTTTCAGCCTAGGTCCCTGGTTGGAGTCTAATGCTCTTGTTCGCGCGTTTTTTATAAGCGTGGATTTTGCGTGGGTTGCGGGGGCTTGAGAGAGAGAGAATACATAATAATTATTTATGAAGGACTCATTAGATTGACAGACACGTATAGAGGGATCGAACAATATATAGTTCAATAAATAGATAGGCAGATATATAGATAGATAAAAGCATTCGACAAACTGGAGATAGATATAGGTAAATAGATAATAATAAAATGAAGCTTTATATTTATTCTTTGATGTTATATTAAACATACATATACTGTAGTGTCCATTTGTTTCTGTTAACCGAAAATAAATTATAAATCAAAATATTTTACCGGAAAGTGAGAGGCATGCCCAACAGTCCATTTATATAATAGAGTGGAAAAATATATCACATAGAAGTTTGCTTTCTATATACTTAACACAAATATATGAAACTACTCTGTCCCTGCATTATATTTAACAGCGTAGCTCACCATTATAACTTCCTGTTTTGTTTTTGTGTTTTCACTCTTGAAAGGAATGTTAATATATCAAATAATGCACAGGAGTGTTTAGTTATAATTGTGACTTTGTAATATCAAACAAATCCATGAAGGACATTTATATTTTGAAGGGGGGGGGGGGGTGATGACGTCAATATCACCTGGGACACTCCTATATACGCCCTTTGAAGTAGCCATTATATCAGCGCTACACACAAGTTTATACGCAGGTCGGCATAAAGAGCAAAAACCTTTAAAAACTTCTAAATGTTTCTTATATTAGCTCCAGATTAAACAAAATAATAATAATTAATAGCAACGCTAACGTGTAGATACGGTTCTATTCCACTATGTATGTCAATATCAATCCATACTACTCTATATTGTGTTATGTAGAAACACAAAATATAATGATAGCTTCCTCTTACGGCAAGGCTGTATCAATAGTGAAAACTACCCCATATCTGTTTATGGAAGTTACACATACAAAATTAACAAAGTTAGCGCATATATTTGGTCATATTACAAAATATGATGTATATTAAGATAAATCCGTATTATTCTATGTATATTTTAGGTGAACAAAACATAATATAATGACCGTTGTTACATTCTCGTTTTCACACTTATGTATCAAGCATACAGTATACAGATACCTTTTTTTCTATAACAGTCTTTACATCGAATTGAATCGATGTTTGACGACAAAGGTTGAAAGAAAGTGACTATCAGGTCTGACTCCAGGGTGGTAATATATTTACATAGGTACCGGTACTCTGAACGGCGGATTGTGACGTCAACCCCCCCCCACCACCCTCCCCTCAAAAATAAGAAGGCTTATATTCATTTATGCAAGGAACAAAGCCTCGTAATGTTGTAGTGAGTGGTATATTGTACATTGATAATGGTGATGCTGGGGTTATTTGATAAAGTGAGCTAGGCTGTTTGATGACCAGTTTTCATAATTAACAACATATACAGTATATATACTTAGTTACACAAATGTTCGTAATAGGTAAGTTATCAAGACGGGGACATAATTATTACCTTCTTTATTCCTTTAAATACCTTCCTAAGCTCCAAAATCGCGTCTGTTGTTAGCCTGAATCAAAGAACGCTATGGTATACTTAAGGGGAGATGTCCACTTGAGGGATTTTTTTCTTGACTCCTTTCTCCCTCATGTTTAGCCCCATTGTTTTTCTAATGTTAAGACGTTTGCCCCATTATTTTGACTATTTTAAGAACTTTCAACCAATTTCTGTCAATTTTAAGACCTTTCGTGCCATTTAGGTGTCGATTTTATCCTGGCGAGCGATAGCGAGCCTTTAATTTAAGAGGAAACGGCTTTCAGCCGGACCATTTTTCTACCGAAAAATGTATAAATTTATTTTGAAAGGGGCTCAACGGGGTGTAATCTTAAGCTTGAAGGATATCTAGGGACCAAACTAAAAACCTCCCCTTAAGAGAGCTTAAATATAGTCTAACCTTCATCTAACTTCCCAAAATAACAACACCATGATACTGCAAGGGCTGAATATCCGGGAAGAACCCTACTTCCCCCAGAGCTAACGAAGACGAAGGAATTGAACGTTGATTTATGCAGAAGTTACCATCCCTTTCTTTGTTTTTCTTGTTTTGAATATTGTATTCGTTCGTAGAGGTTTCACAATGATCAGGCCTTTATCTTTGATGTAATAATTATTGAGAACCATATAAATTATATAATAATTATTGAGAACCATATAAATTATATAATAATTATTGAGAACCATATAAATTATATAATAATTATTGAGAACCATATAAATTATATAATAATTATTGAGAACCATATAAATTATATAATCATAAACAGAGGTGAACTAACTCCTTCCCACATTGACGAAAATAAAAACAGGAATATAATTAACTTTTTCCTAATGGTTGGGAATATTTTTCATCGTCTTATATAATTATATACAGTATATCGCTGTATTTATAAATATAAATATATAGAATTACACGTATGATACTGCACTACCAATATTGTGTCTTGTTTTATGAAAATAGCTTAGAAAGAGCGGTATCAATTTTGTCTTCATCTTTGTCGCTAAGGTGAAGGAGCAAATTTGATAACTAATCAAGTTCTTTATTGGCTTTAGTTTAAGCGCAGTAGCTGTTCTTGGTATAATGTATTTATTTCCAAGTTAGAGTAACATACAGTCGAGGATTTATAATATTACTGTATTCATAGTTACAGTTGAGTATATGTAATGAATATATGACATTGAAACATAAGCTGTACTGTATATTGTGATATGTATTAGGTTATTTAAATCAGAACCTTTACCCCAAATTATTCTGTGACAAGCTTCTTTTCATCACTATCTTATAACATAGGAAGGCGCTGTCTTCCTCCGTTGACTATAAAACATGGAAGGGGGAGGTGGCCGGCATTAAATTGTATCGAGAATGCAATATTATTAGAAGCTTGTGGCTGGCGAGTGGGAGCAAAGCCCATTGTCTTTTACCGGCACTGTACATGTTCGCTTTACTCACTCCACAGGCTCATATTGGCGGGCGGTGAGGTGGAAACAGAATTGTGAACTGGGCGTGGGTGATAAAAATTAGTGAAAAAAAAAGTTGCAAGGCATTGTTTGTATCTAACAGACCATCCGGTTCATTCCGAGGATATACCAGCCTTTCCTACATGTTGTATTCATCTTTTTGCAAACTAAATTGTCAAGCCCATTTATTGTTTTAATGATTTCAATTAGTTGACCTCTCTGTCCTAGGGTTAGCAGCCACTGCACATATTACAGTGGATAAAGAATACTTCCTCCGTAATCCCTGTGCTTCGTAGGAGGCGACTAAAAGGGATGGGTAGACGGAACTAGTTAGCCTTGGCAGGTAACCTCGTCTAGGTGAAGTAAAACCTCGAACAATAAACCCCCTCATGGACTCCAACGACCATGGGGAAGAGCCAGCTGGTTTGGGTTAGGGCTTGCAACCCGACCCAGTAAGAGCCAAGCATAATTTAACAAAAGGGACTGGGGATCATACTATTCGATATGGTAATTATTTTGTAATAACTAGGCATACTTATGTGTATTCCTAAGGGTAAATATTTCAAGATTTAATATTTCCATCTGCACTTTTCTATATGACTATTTCACACGCATATAGCTGACAAACACAAACATATATACACCCACACATAAAGTAGTATCATGAACAAACACAAGGTATGCACACACACACACACACACACACACACACACACACACACACACACACGTATATGCACTGACACACTCACACAGGTGCACACACTGACACAAACAGATAAACTAATAGAGTGACGAAAACCTTATATGATCTTTCTAATAGTTGCTTCGCTCATTTTATGTGGATATTTTCAATCGCCTCCTATGACAAACAGGTACTGAAGGCATATCATTCGTTCTCCACCTTCGCCAGGGTTTATAGAGGAGTTACAAAAGAGAGGGGATTAGAGTAAGTGAGATAAAGTGAGAGAGGGGAAGTGAGATAGAGGAAGTGTGTGTGTGTGAGAGGGAGAAATATTAGGATCTTTACCGGAACAAATGCGAGGATGAGGGAGTGAGTGAGTGAGCTAGATCAACGTGCATAATGTAGTGAGAGAGAGAGAGAGAGAGAGAGAGAGAGAGAGAGAGAGAGAGAGCATGAGAGATTTAGAGAGAGAGAAAGAAATGTAGATAGGGAGAAAAATAAATTGAGAGTGAGATTGAGTGAGCAGAAAACTTTAGAATAACTACTGAGAGAGAGAGAGAGAGAGAGAGAGCGAGAGCGAGCGAGCGAGAGAGGCACGACATGAGTTATATATATAAATTGTGCATGTCTTCTCCCTTTATTTCTTACCTTGCCCAAGAGTTCTTTTTTAAATACATTAATTATTATTTCCCCTGTATCATCCCTTAACCTCCTCAGTTTTCGATGACCCTGTATATATCGTACTTTGTCAATAGTACACGATTTTATTCAGCTTTGGCAGGACCACTAGGGAGTGAATAGATTACATTATTATAGTCTGCCTTTTCCAGCCGACGATACGTGTTCATGTTGCCACCGTTTATCACTCGGGTATCATGAAGATTTTGTCGCGATTTTTGTTGTTAATTACAGAGACATTACATTTACATATATTTCCATTAATTATCGAATAATCAGCTGTTAAGGAGTCCTATTTATCATCAGCTGAATTAAAATAGCTATAGTTACCCATTAACTTTCATCGATCCTTAACTAGTTAATATCTGTTATGCCGGATTCTACATGCACACCTGCCCATTTACCTGCACAACGGCCCTATAACCACTGGCTTCGATCTCTGTGGTGCAAAGCAAAAACAGGCAAGACTGTTGCCGTTTTCTCTCACTACCCACCCACAGAGAAAACACAATCATCAACACCCCGCGGCCATTTTCTCCAAACATCCAGAGCTCCGCCCGTCACTGCACCCCTGTCCCCAAGGACTAATCCAGCCACCCTCCAGATCCTGGTACCTGACAGTTTGCCATGGCTTTAACCACTATCTGTCACCCCAGAACGAAAAAATATAAATCATCAAGGGAAGCTAGGCTATGAGCGCCAAATACCGTCTTGCCCGACCGTCCCAGAACACCGAGCTGCACCATAAATGGCTACAGATTCGGTTGTAGAATTTATTTGGTAGCTCACCTAAGCGGGAAAAAACAGATAGTAAGCCTACAGGTAAAGCACTTAGTACACCTAGTGTAATAATTGACAGTACACCTGTTTCTTTACACTCGTTTAGTATGGCTATCAAGGGACCAGTTAATATGCCTACTGGTCAAGTGATTAGTATGCCTAGCTCCAGACTCGACAGCTCACCTGCTTTTCTGCCGCCACCCACACACTCGTTTAGTACGCCTAACGAGGAACCAGTTAGTACACCTACTGGTAAAGCATTTAGTACGCTTTGAGCCGGAGTTGGGTAAAAAAGCTGCTTCCACTCGTGTTTTCACCAAAAGATAAACAGTTTAAAGCATCTGGTATTCCTCGTGCCAGAGTCGGCAGTACGTCCTGCTTCTCTACCATCAGCACACTGGTTTAGTACGGTGAACCAATTTGGTACGCCTACTGTTAACGTGCCTTGTATTATCGGGAGTGCCCACGTATGAGAGGCCTGCCATTCGAGGACAAAGAAGAAGGCGAAGGTGAAAAAGAAGCCAACACTCGAATACGACAAGACACCTGGTTACCCCCGTACACCTGTGATAATTCAGATACCCCTTTCTCCCTTGCCCCACCCCCCCTTTTTCCCTTGCCCGTGAAACCATATTACTGTAAATATTAAAAGAGAGTTTACTATAATTTTGCCATTTTCTATTTTTGGAACCATATTAACGTAAAACAATTCATCACAGTCCACACGCTATTGGGCCTTTGCCAAATTGTAGTTATACATATAGGTTACGTTGATGATACAGCCAACGCGACTAAGATACAATTATACTTCATTACTGTAGAAGCCTTCAAGCAAAACAATCTTCTTTTTAATCTTTGTTTTCATTTGGTTCTTATGAACAGTGGGAACCGTGCAAAAAAAAACATAAACTTGCTGGGGATGGGGATTGCTTAGTCAGGGTTTCGCCCTGATACTCCCTCCTTTAGTATCCTTCCTCTAAGGTCCTCCTCCGCCTCCTCCTGTATCCACCCTTACTCTTCCTCCTCCTCCCTAGGTCCACGTTTCGTATCCCCTGCGTCTCTTTGCTTCTTGGGATTCCTCCATCTCTCTTTCCTGCACACTTACACTGCCTTTCTCCTCTCTCTGTCTCTCTATCTCTCTCTCTCTCTCTCTCTCTCTCTCTCTCTCTCTCTCTCTCTCTCTCTCTCTCTCTCTCTCTCTCTCTCTTTAAACTTTATCTAGCCTATATTCTCCCACCTGTTTTCCTCTCACTCTCCTTCTCTCTCTATCTCCCCTTCCATGCACCACACCCATTTACCCTCCCTTCGTCTCTCCCGCTAGCACACCTTGGAGAGAGAGAGAGAGTGAGAGTGAGAGAGAGAGATTTTCTGGCTAACCAATATTTTCTCACTCTCACAAACAATTACAATAACTTGTTCGTTGTATTGAATCTTCTCTTCTCTTAACTGCTGTAGAGGAGACTAGAGTTTTGAAGCTAAAGTCATTCTTAGACTCCTCAAAAACAGTTGGTATGGACAACATCAGCCATCCGCAACAACAGTGTTAGCAGTGAGGAACTGACACCAAGATATACCCGGTTGTTTACACTCGTATAAAACAAAGAAATACTGACCAATACAGTGGAAGACAGACTGGGTGGTACCCGTCTACAAAAAACAATGAACACTTCTGCAAAACACTCTCATCAAAAATGATTGCAGATTTCCTCATCTGCATCAATTACCCTCTCCATAAAGCATCAACTACTATAAAAAAGACAGATTGGTTCCTGAAACGAAAGTCAGCCACAAATCTCCTCCTGCTCACAAGGAGTGAGTAATACAAGGGGGTAAACAAAATACACATGAGTAATACTTCACTAATAAGTTGGAACATTTGACTTAGGCATGGAAGACTGATTGCCAGGCTTCAATCATTGGAATAAATGGAACTGTAAAAACTATTTGAAAACACCTTTTCGAAGATATTAACCTGTCCGTGTTTATTCAGAGATGGTAATATGCTCAGTATGCTACCTGTGCCAGTGTACCAGAAAGATACCTGCTAAAGACCTCTACTGTGGAACATTTTCTTTGATTCTTCATTTAGCACCGTCAGCTGTAGCCTATGCTGATGAGCTGACCATTACCAAAAACCTACACATGAGAGGTGGACACCTTATACCTGCTGAATGACAAAGTTATCATCTACATGGTACATCTATAGTATATAAAATTTGTAAGGAAAAAGTCAATAAATATGGAACTTCTACATTAAAAGAATCGCTAACATACATACTGCTGACAGTGTCCTAACGTTATACAATTTCCAGATACGACTGTTTGGAATATGCCACACTCTCTTGAGCAGGAACAGCACCAGCACAAAGCGAGCCTGTAATTTAAGATGAACCGGCCTTTGGACGGGACAGTTTTCTATCGAAAAATGTACAAATATATACTTATATATATATATATATATATATATTTTTTTTTTTTTGTTATATATATATTTATTTTCATTATTATTTTTTTTAAAACTTCATGGAGATCTAGGAAGGAGACTAAACACTTATATCAGCAAATCAATATGCCCACATTATGACACATTACAACACAAACGTAATGGAGGAGTTGAATATATGGTGGCTCCAGGACTTATTGCATCTATCATACCTAACTCTTTTCACACTCTCTTTATTATGATTATATTTCATATATGTGGATTAGCTAAAGCTACAGTTTTGATATTCTTCAAACACAAAATGTATAATTATTTAGAAACCATGCTCATATATCTCCATTATTCAACATTATACAGTATAAGCCATTGTTTATAGTTCTTATTTAATACACAAATCAAAAGCTGGGCATTGTAAGAGAAAGAGAGAGAAAGAGAGTGAGAGTGAGTTGAAGGTAGAGATTGAACTTCTCTCCACCCTTTCCCTTCCTTCCTTCCTGCCTTTATTTCTCACTAGAGATTTGAGGGGACCCACATACACACACGCACGCACATAGATACACACGCACACACAAACACATACAAACACACACCAAAACACTAATACACAAACAAACGCACACAAACACACATGCGCACATACTCAGACATACAAAAGCACATATACAGACACACATACACACGCGCGTTTAATAAACATACTGGTATTAAGTATTCCATAACACCATTCTTTCTCGTATTATGACTATCATTAAACGAGTTTATTCAGCTTAGGAAGATTATATGACACTCAGAGGTTTAGTTAATGATTAATTAAATAACCACACAGTATGTTAGGTTAGGTTAGATTAACTAAGGATAGTTAGATGTTTTAATGTGATGTTCAATGTGTTTAATGTGAACAGTGAAATAAGAGGATAGTAGTGGACATAAATAAGAGGATAGTAGTGGACATAAATAAGAGGATAGTAGTGGACATAAATAAGAGGATAGTAGTGGACATAAATAAGAGGATAGTAGTAGTGGACATAAATAAGAGGATAGTAGTGGACATAAATAAGAGGATAGTAGTGGACATAAATAAGAGGATAGTAGTGGACATAAATAACCACACTTTAGGTTAGGTTAGGTTAGGTTAGGATATTATTTGTTCTAATGTGAAAGGCATTCACAAATACAGTGAAATAAGAAGATAGTCAGGAGAGCCACCTATGTAGGTAGGTCCTCTCTCTCTCTCTCTCTCTCTCTCTCTCTCTCTCTCTCTCTCTCTCTCTCTCTCTCCATTTTGCCATTTCTACCTCCTTTTTTTGTTCATTCAAAAAAAAAATCACTGAAATCTCATCTCCACCTTTTTTCTAAGCTCATGGCAATCAGCTTTTTATTTTTCTTCGTACACTCTGTCCTGGTTGCTTTCCTCCATTCCTTTGTCTTTATCTTCTTATCTCTTAATTCGTTTGTATTATTGTTCATGTTTGTTTCGCTTTACCTTGTCTTTCTTAGTATTTTCAGCGATTTTGTTATGGTGGTGTAATGGTTTAGGTGCTTATGTTCTGGGTGTGGTGTCCCGAGTTCGAATCCCGGGAGGACCATATGCTTTCATTAGTTTATTCAAGTACATTAGGGTTTGTAATTGATGATTAATGGTAAGAACGGGGTGTTACTTATATACTGGATTATATTAGACGATTTTACACAGCTACGGAAGGTTCTCTAGGATCGAAGGTGTAATATATATCTTGATTGACCCTCTGACTTCCACAATCCCTTCCCGAATTAAAGAAAACCGACTACTACAAGCCAGAGGAACATATGATAAGGCCTCCTTCTATACTGATTATTCCTTTCATTTGCCATCCTTTTATCTTCATTGCGTCTCCTATTTTTACCCACCTGTCGTTTTCTCTCCTTTCCTCTGTCCTGCTATATTTTCTTATGTGTTTCTCTTCTCTTTCTCCACTTATTATCGCTTCTCTTCCACCTCTACTTCATATATGCCTGTCTGTTTTTCCTTTTCCTTTGCGTTGTTATTCGTATATATTATTTAATTTAATTTGTCCATTGTTGTTCGTGGGTGTATAACCAAAATCAATTATTCACCGAAGACCTTGATGCAAATTTGCGAGAAATTTAAAGAGAGGCTCATTGGGTTGGGAAAGAGGTAACCTGACCAGGATTCGAACCCACTCACTCAAGGTATATTTGGAATAGTTGGGCACTATAACCACTTGGCCATGAGCGGATCATGGATAAGTGTTTATGGTACCCAACTCTTCTATACTATCCTACATGTTTGCCTACCTACCTACCAAGTACTTACACATTCCTTCCCCTAAATATCTTCTTGTCTAATATTTAACTATATAATTGCCTATCTACTTGTCAAGTACTTGCCTATCTACGTTTTTGTCTAGTGCTTTTCCTACATCTCAACCGATCTAAATGCCAAGTACTTGCCTATAGCGATCTTTTTCTTTAATACTTACCGTAAACATCTTTGCCTTACTATCTGTCAAATACTAGTCTTTCCCTTTCCTCTCTACATTCTTGGATACTACTTACCATTCTCTTAGCTTCCTTCTGCCTACTGTCCGTCTTCCCGTTTGCCTATATACCCATCCTCATTCCTAGTATATACTGTCCTGCCTTCTCTGGTGCAAGTGAGCATACAGGTACATCACTCCCACGATGCACTGCGGCTCACACACGCTAAATGGAGAGAGAGAGAGAGAGAGAGAGAGAGAGAGAGAGAGAGAGAGAGAGAGAGAGAGAGAGAGAGAGAGAGAGAGGGAGAGAGAGAATCCACATATCGATAGGTAGCTAGATAGATAGATAGATGGAGAGAGAGAGAGAGAGAGAGAGAGAGAGAGAGAGAGAGAGAGAGAGAGAGAGAGAGAGAAATCCACATATCGATAGGTAGATAGATGGAGAGAGAGAGAGAGAGAGGGAGAGAGTAGAAGGAAGACAAGATGAAGAGAGTCACATAACAAGGGCAAGAGAAAAGTATGAGGGACAAAGCTTGGTAAGTTTTTTCAGTTTATGCCAGAATTATGTACGTCATGTCGCTTCGTCTTGGAGAAAGAGAGAGAGCGAGAGAGAGAGAGAGAGAGAGAGAGAGAATCCACATATCGATAGGTAGATAGATACATAGATAGATACATAAATAGATGGAGAGAGAAAGAATGAAAGTGAGTGTGTGTGAGGAGAGAGAGAGAGAGAGAGAGAGAGAGAGAGAGAGAGAGAGAATCCACATATCGAAGGTAGATAGATAGATAGATAGATGGAGAGAGAGAAAGAGTGAAAGTGAGTGTGAGTGTGAGAGAGAGAAAAGGCTAGGAGGAAGGAAGGGAGGGAGGAGAGAAACTAGGTAGATGTACGGCCAATTACTATTTACAAAAGTTTGAGGTGGGTTGGGTTTCATGTCTCCAGAGAGAGAGAGAGAGAGAGAGAGAGAGAGAGAGAGAGAGAGAGAGAGAGAGAGAGTTAGGAGTTACAAAAGAAAGAGGTACATTCGGATATACTAGTCTCTAGCCCACTCATAGGAATTCGTGGACCCCCAATGTTATATTTATGCAAATATATCCATTTGGATGGATTTTTGGATAGAACTTGCCTTTCAATAAATAGTATATGTAGTTTCGTAGTTAATGCATAGAAAATTACATTCATAAATTCGTTTCCAGAGACATACTTACATACTTATAAATAGGTGAAGTCCACACAAATATTTATGAGTGGGGTAGAGACTATGGCATCCGATTGTACTTGAAACTAAACGGAACAGAGAGGAAGATTGCATAGAGCAAGACACTCATCGCAAAGTGTGCTAAATACTATTAGCTTTGTATTGATGCTGCTCTACTGAGGAACTATAAAGAACTATTAACCCATTCTGTACCGGCGACGTCTTTTTAAATATGTGTTGAGTAATATTTAGAAGATTTTATGAAGATTGGGAGGGATACAAAGTGGCTAAAAGGATTAATGGAGATAGTATGTAGCCATTTGCTTGGTTGACATCTTTCCTAAGCTGAATTAAAAGATCTAATAGTTGCCAGATAATAATTGAAAAGATGTCTCCGATACAGAAGGGGTTAACAATCTCAGGGTAAAGTTTGTTCTAGATAAAGCAGAATGTACAGTATAAATGACTTATAAGAAGTAGTCACACATTGTCCCATTAAATCTATTCAATCCTACTTTCCAGTACTGGTTAGTGAAATCATAGTGTTAGTGACGTCAGAGTGTTAGTGACGTCAGAGTGTTAGTGACGTCATATTATTAATTACGTCAGTGTTAGTGATGTCATAGTGTTAGTGACGTCAGAGTGTTAGTGACGTCATATTATTAATTACGTCAGAGTGTTAGTGATGCCATAGTGATAGTGGCGTCAGAGTTATAGAGACTTGCATCTATTAGTTCTTAGAGAACTTTGCGTGTCTCAAATAAAACAAATACTAATATATAATACATGAACACTTTTTGGTCTAAGATGTTTTCAGCACTATATTGTATACTCTTTGTATTGGATGTGGAGGTTATACTATTCTATGTTGTAGTTGTTGCTGTTGTTGTGGTTGTGGCTTTGGATCTCATGATTTAAACAATATTTTGGTGCATAATACGTCATCGTTATTTACACATTTTACGGTAGTTATTGTATATTTATGTTGCATTGTTTGTTATATTTTTCTTTTTAATTATTGTATTTTTGTTTTATTTTATTTTGTGTCTGAATGTAGCAGAAAAAGAATTTAGTCCCATTTTAATTTACCTCACACTGAGAGACACATAATACATTTCCTGGAACCCCAGTTCAGGAATATGAATGAATGAATGAATCGGAACAACAGAGAATGAAATATAATGAAGTAACCAAGCAACAGATATACTGACATATTTTATATATATTGAATGTTGGCTTTATTAATATTACTATGATGTTATTACAAATATTTCATGTCATAATCTAAACTATTTTTCTAAAGATACAATTAGTATCAATTAGTGGATATTGTAAGCAAATTCTTAAATCAAACAATGCCGCTCGAGTAAAATCTCGCAATCAACAAGCAAACGTGCTACCAACCATGCCACTTTAAATGTTAGTGGTACTACAGTATAACTTGGACGTAGCATAGTGGTTAGAGAGCCGAGCAATACACGCTGTATGATGTGAATTGGTTAGGTTAGAAACCATAGGAAAAGTTTTTGTAGAAACAAACAATATATATATATATACATATATATATATATATATTGTTTATAACCTAAAGTTTGGCTTGACTAGGTGCTAGTTGAACTATCTAAGTTAAGTGATTGGCCCCGAAGGAGTCGAGGTGACCTTTAGGTTTCACACAAAGACTGAACTTAAGTCAAGGATGTTCATTAATGATGGATACATTTAATAATATCATAGTTATGCGATAGTTTGGCATTCTCATATAATTTTAAGATTATGTATAGTATTTCATTTGAGTTTCGGTCTTATATGTTGATAAATATTATCAACATATAATACCGAAACTCAAATGAGAGACTATATACATAATCAGACTAACTTTAGACGATTCTATACAGCATAGGATTGACCTCTATA
This sequence comes from Paralithodes platypus, assembly GCA_032716605.1. Lineage (NCBI taxonomy): Eukaryota > Metazoa > Arthropoda > Malacostraca > Decapoda > Lithodidae > Paralithodes > Paralithodes platypus. The sequence goes on from CM064518.1 coordinate 39,553,331, forward strand.
AATCATAATGGAAAGTATTTATTCTAACTAACCCTCTGTTATTACTAAGCTGCATAGAATCGTCCAATTACAGCCACAAATATAATACAAAGAGCGCCATATCATACTGGAAGAGATCAAACATTCCATCATCTTTATATTATCTTAAATCAATCTCTGACCTACTAATGCGTACCCTGCCACAAAGAAAGAAAAACAAAGAAAGAAAACACACTTAAGGGGGGTGACCTGCTATTTTGTTTTCTCTCTCTCTCTCTCTCTCTCTCTCTCTCTCTCTCTCTCTCTCTCTCTCTCTCTCTCTCTCTCTCTCTCTGGCTTATATCCATTCGGCCCCATTCAGCCAACTGTTTTAAGACTGTTATCCCCATCCAGGTGTCGATCCAGGCATGTTATTTTTAAATGTTCTTGACAGCAGGGAACATGTGTACATTTTTCGATAGAAAAATGTCTCCGGCGAAGCCGGATTTCTCCATACAATGCTGCCTCGCTATCGCTTGCCAGGAAAAAATCGACACCTGGATAGGGATAATAGTCTTAAAACAGTAGGCTGAATGAGACAGAATGAATACAACCCAGAAAAAGAGAGAAAAAATGAGAAAAAAAAAGCAGGTGACCCCCCTTAAAATATACCATGTTTGCCTTGGTAAGTATATTCCACGGTCTGTATTCATGACATCCTTTGCGTGTGTATGTGTGTGTGTGTGCGGTCTGCGTGGAGTCATTGTTATTATAATGGGAATAAATAAAAATGTGCTTACTTTGGCCAGATGAGATGAGATGTGAGTGTGTGCGCGCCTGTATGTTTGCACGCACTGTATAATTATATGTGTGTCGTGGCGTAGACTGTTTGTGTGTGTGTATGTATGTGTGTATGTTGTACGTCGCATATTCTCAGTTATATGTAATCACCTTTTGCTTAAAAAACATGAATACAAATAAAAGACCATACACACACACATAAATATAGAACAAAGAATGAGGTGAAGATTATGATAACAAATTATTAATAATGATATATTACTAGGGGCGGGAGAAGGTGACACATAATGAAAAGAACGAGAATACGAAACAAGACTGTGCATCGGATAATGGACAAACATATTGAAAACAAACTTCATAATGAAACATCTTCTCAGTATCATGCCAACACAAACCCAAAATAGATCTAGCTTCACCCGCCTTGTGTCTTTTCATAGTTTATTACTCAGGACTTGGAAGACGAAACCCTGATGCCTGATAATGTCACCCTGAATTAGTTAACCTTCAGTTTACAATAAGTATTTTTTATAATTATTTTCTACTGGCTATTCTTAGACAAATTGGTGAAATCTAGAAACAATGTGTTGAAGTTAAACGTAATTGAGATAGAGTTTACCGGTCTCATTGCTATATAGCTGTATCACAAGTTTTGTTCTTCATCAAATGTTATTGGCAACTCTCGTATGGTAGTTAACGATTTTAACTTATATAATAGTTGTGTCACCGAAATTCATCCTTATGCACTCTAGTTTCCGATACCAATACAACAGATGCCACAAATGTTGTCGGAAATATTTTGCCATATAAAATACACACCTCCTTAAGTTTTCGTCTGATAATGACACTGAATTGGGGGTTTGTAATTGATGAATAATGTTAAGAACGGGGTGTTACTTAATACCATCCAACCTGTTGTATGTTTTAAATTATTCTCGCTACTATTAGACAATGATATAATAGTTTTGAAGGGATCAGTGGGGGTCGAAATATTAATTGAGATAATTTGTATAGCTTTGATTGCCCGAGGTCCTACGTAACCTGTATAAAATCGGCTCGTGTTAGTAAGACTATAATGAAGAAGACGCTATGGTATTGTATTAGGTAACTACTTAATTATTATGTTCCTTCCAACAACCAACCATACTCCTAAAATCGATTAATGAAATTTACAAACACTTTATAACTACAATTATTGACTCCCTTTGGTTTCGTCTGCATGTTTCTTTGTTCAACTTAATTTATTTCAAATTATTGGTTTTGTGGAATGAATGATTATTTATGGTTCTATAATCTGTTCCTTTATTTGTTTCTTGACAAATGCATAATCATGTTTTAGTTTTTAGAGTATCTCCTTTGTATAATACTATATTGATTAATACCTATGTTTTATTTTAGAACTTTTGTTAATATATATTCCTCTATAATGTTTGTATATATTTAACAGGAGGAGTGTAATATGACTATGAGAGAATGACTAAGAGGGTGTACGAGAGCGAGGTGGAGGGACAGAGAGGGAGAAGTAGACCGAATGAGAGGTGGAAGGATGGAGTGAGGAAGTACATGAACGAAGGCGGTGCTGGTTGGCGGGAGGGGCGTCGACTGACTGGGGACAGAGGTGCATGGGGGCGGTTCGTTCGTGGCCACCCCTTCGGGGATCACGGCGTCAGGCAATATATAGATAAATAGTGTAATATGGACGTTGTTGAAGAGACAAATCATGAGTGAGAGGAATGAAAATTAGTTACTTAAGGGGATATGGGTCGCTTTTCTGGTCTCCCTTCCTCCTCATGTTTAGCCTCAATAGTTTTCAGATTTTAAGATGTTCGGCCTCATTTCTTTGTCAATATTAAGACTTTTCGTGCCATCTAGGTGTTCATTATTTTCATGGCGAGCGAAAGCGAGCCTATAATTTAAGAGGCAATAGATAGACTACTACTACTACTACTACTACTAATAATAATAATAATAATAATAATAACAATAATAATAATAATATTAATAATAATAATATAAATAATAGTGCAAATAATAATATATATATATATATTTGTATTATTTATTCTATCTATCTATCTATTGCCGGACGCCTTCCTCCCCTTACGAAGGTGGCCATACACAGAATTCCCCCAAACGGACCTATTCCCTATGAGAGGGACAACCCGAGCCAGTTTAGTGAAGGACTTACAGGATTGAACACTCAATTTAGGATCCGTCCGACTCCGAGGCCCTCTGTGTATCTTGTTAGCACTATTTTTCTACAGTGGTGTTCGGCTAATCCATCCACTAACCTGCCTTACCCTTAGGTAAGCAGTACGGATTTGTATCAGGTTTACTCCCCTAGACAGGTTGCCAACCAAGGCTAACGAGTCCCATCCACCCAATTATTTATTATTTGTATTAATATTACATTTTTTAATGTTGATGTATTTTGTTTTCTTTTTGGTAGGTGAGCGGCGTGGTGAACAACACGGGCCACAGCGTCGTCTTCACCATTGATGAGGAGGCGCCCCCGGACCCGCCCCTTCCGTCCCTGGTGGGCGTTGGGGGCGCAGGAGCCTCAGTGGGGGGTCTGGGAAGGTCCATGGGAGGGTCGGTGCTGAGAGGGGGCACTGGCGGGGGTCTGGGGGTCGGGGGCAGTAGCGGCGGAGTGGGCGGTGAAGGGGACCTGGATGGAGACTATGGGGCCAGGATGAGGAGACACAGAAACACCCCACTCAACATTACTGGTGGACCTCTCTCATATAGATATAGGGTAAGACCATTGCAGTTTGTCCTAGTGGTGTCGGTTGGTTTAGTACCAAGTTATATAATACAGTCAGAATTTTGCCTTCTTCTCATTCTCAAAAATAAGGGTAGAGACATTGTTATAGGACACATAAAACATTTGGAGATGTTTTGTATATGACTGATGAGATAATGTAACTTTTGGAGAATGTAAAATTGGCATGTGATATTTGCTGATTATTGCTATTGATGGTAAAATATATGCGTCTGTCATTCACTCAACCGTAATTTGTATGTTGGCAATCATTGTTTCTGACAATGTGAGTCTTCATCTAATGGTTCCAGATTGGTGGTGTGTATCTTTCTTGATAGAGGAAAGGCTAAATTTGTTATTGGAAATATGGAAATACTGCTTTATTAAGGTGTACTTATTACCCATAATGGACAAAACCAAAAGTATGCGTGTTGCCATATAATTTGATACAACACAGTTGTTTGTCTTTTCCAAATGCACAGTGAACATAGATTTCTCCTGCTGACATTCTTATTCAATTATATGTGTTCTAGAATTTACCATTTTCCTACATAGACACATGTAAATGATAAAGTCTTGACTCACTACTTACAGACTAGCAGTACCAGAAGAAAATCATTGACAATATAAAGGTTTACTTAGGGTGTGTGGCAGAAGCATGTATTCGAAAACCCAAGGAAATTCAAAGAGATGGAACTTTCATTGCACACGATATGTATCACGTCCATTTGTCAAAATGTATGAAGATTTTGTCCATTGAACGATTGAGTGCCTTTAAATCTTTTTGAAATGAGTAGGTGATTGTTTCACAATTATCGTTATGCTGTACCCGCTGCTGTAATTTGTTTTGTCGGATTGTATTACTAGTTTGACTACATTCCTTGCTAGTAATATAGTTAAATAAGGATTCGCCTCTCCTGTATGCGTTACTATAATATCTGAGTCTGTTGCTAATATGATTAGTCAATGCCATGGTAATTCAACAGATAAAAACTAGCACTTAACTACATTGATTACAGAGGGTATTACACGAGATATATATTATCTATTTTACGGTTAACGTTTTTCCGGCAACATTTCTTGGACCCGGTGCATTTGTTTGGGAAAAATAAACTGAAGGTGGATCAAATAAGGAGACATAATTCTTCAAACCTTTTAATAAATTACCTACCAAACCAGAATTGTTAAAATTGGGGTAAACACATTTCTCGTGACCTCTGTTTAATCTTCAGGTAGTGTAAACAAAAATTAGAGCTTGGGAACTAAAACCTAATAAATAATTATTAAGTACTCCAATATATTTACAACTAAAGTGCTTTATTACCACTGGCTCTTTGTAAGGATGTAGCTGGATTTTATTATCTTTTGATTACAAACATTATAAGAGAGAGAGAGAGAGAGAGAGAGAGAGAGAGAGAGAGAGAGAGAGAGAGAGCGGCAGAGGCAGATAGAGAGATGGAGATAGAGAGAGAGAGAGAGGGGGGGGGGGGAGAGTAATACCCCGTTGTGTAATATCAGCCTCACAGTATAATACACAGCTGAGCAGCCAGTGGTCTTGGTCGCATATATGCTGATTTCCCACGAGCTACAGAGAGCGAGAGAGCGCGTGTGAGAGTGAGTGTAAGATTGAGTGTGTGTGTGTGTGTGTGTGGGAGAGAGAGAAAGAGTGTGTGTGAGTGAGTGAGAGCGAGTGTGTGTAGAGTCGAGTCGAGTCACAAAAAGATCGATAATACACACTGTAGATGATTGATAAATAGAAAGGCAATTATGGGTAGGCAGAGACGGAACTACACATACTGATATTAATGTTAGGGAGCCTACGATGGCTGCGTTTACCTCGGCGCACATATTCGTATCATTAGCTGTCGGAGTCTGTGGTGAGGATCGAACTCTGGTCCTGTGAACCGACCGTGCTAACCAATACACCACAGGTTGATCCTGTAGAAAGACATACATGTATAGCTATCTAAGCAGACATACAGACGAACATATACACAGATAAATTATACAAATAGGCGGAGATAATGTATAGACATATTAACCGTTAAGATAGATAGATAAATTATGATTGCGACATTTTCCCGAACTTGATTGAATCTTCTCAGTACTTCGTTACCTAACATTTACACTTCGGAGGTTTACCTTCGCTATTCCAGGGTTCATATAGTGGATCATAATGTGTGAACTAGAGCGTGCATAAATATATTAATATACTGTACTGTACATGTTTGTATTATTGTTCTATTCTCTTTCCTCAGGTTGGTCAAGTACAACTCCATTTTGGATCCAAAGACTATATGGGGTCTGAACACACCGTCAACGGGACCTCCTTCCCAGCTGAGGTGAGAGAGAGAGAGAGAGAGAGAGAGAGAGAGAGAGAGAGAGAGAGAGAGAGAGAGAGAGAGAGAGAGTATATGTGTTTATAAATGGTGGTGTGTGTCAGTATGAATGTGAACTTTCTTGCTTGTCTAAAGTCGTTTGCATGTGAATATTTTAATAACAATTTATAATAATAAACACTGAAAAGAGTTATGAGTATTTGCGTGTGTGCGTTCGCATAATATTTCAAGGCTAACTGTAGCAATAAAACTTGGTCAACCCTTTAATATAGTATCAAACTTGACTTTATCTTGAGGAGACGCTTTCGTGTGTAATGTACTTATTATTTGTCATACGTCTTACAATTTACACCTGCGAATGTCTAAAAATGGCAATAATATCTAGGCTAAACATGAGGTAGAAGGGGTTCCAGAGCTCCTCCAATCGTTCACAAGCACAATACTCTAGTTTTCGGCGAACTATTGATTTTGGCTGTACATGTGTTTTGCTGAATGGTATAAACGGTTACGTAATGTGGATGCCTGGATGGGTATATGTAAGTTAGGAAGAGAGTGGGTAGTTATAGGAACAGATGGGCATTGATATATAAGTATACCATAAAGCTTTATTGTGTGAGCTTTATTGTTATCGCATTATTATAATTTACTGTAATTGAAAACAAACATCTGGCTTTCTATCTATTTGCTTATATATTTTACCTGTGCAATATCACTCTCTATTTGTCATGCGTATATTCTCTCTCTCTCTTTATCAGCCCCCCCCCCCCCCCCCACACACACACACACACACACACACTTACTTGTGTATCTTGATATAAAGAAGGCCTTTGACAGAGTTCCTCATAGTAGACTTAGATGGAAGTTGAAAAAGTTTGGAGGGGTTCAGGATAATTTGTTGAAGTGGATGGAGGACTATCTCTCGGGAAGACAGATGAGAACCATGATAAGAGACAGCTTATCAACATGGAGGGATGTTACAAGCGGAGTTCCACAGGGATCAGTGTTGGCCCCAATTATGTTTCTGGTCTATATAAATGACATGCCAGAGGAAATAAATGCATACATGAATATGTTTGCTGACGATGCAAAAATGATGAAACATATAGTGGACGAAAACAGTTGTAGAGAGCTACAGAGTGATCTGGAAAAGATAGCCCGATGGAGCAAGATATGGAAATTAGATTTTAACAAAGATAAATGTCATGTGATGGAAGGGGGTGTGCGTAAAAGAAGACCTCATTGGGAATATAAACTAGGAAAATGCACGATTACCCCTCAGAGAAAGAAAAGGACTTGGGCATTATAATACAGGGAGATCTTTCACCCGAGAGCCATATTAACAAAATTGTGGGAGAAGCTTATGGCCTGTTGAATAAAGTAAAAATAGCATTCAACTATTTGAATGAAGATATGCTAGTGAATATAATAAAATCAATGGTGAGACCTAAATTGGAATATGCGGCAGTGGTGTGGTCACCCCATCTTAAAAAAACACATAATTAAGTTGGAGAAAGTACAGAGAGCTGCAACGAAGATGATTCCAGAACTAAGAGAACTGACATATGAAGAGAGATTAGAGAGATTGAATTTGCCAACTCTAAGTGAGAGAAGAGAAAGAGGGCATATGATTATGATGTATAAATGTGTTTAGGGGATTGGAAAGGATAGACAAGGAGGACTTTATCGAGGGAGATAAAGGGATGACTAGAGGACATAGTTGCAGTTAAAGAAAGGCAGATGTAAAGGAGATGTGAGGAAATTCAGCTTTCCATATAGAAGTATTAATATGTGGAATCAGTTGGATGATGAAGTGGTGGGTGCGGGGAATATCCAAATGTTTAAAGCCAAATTAGATAACAGAATCTTTGGAGGCGGGACAATACGAGCCTAAGAACTCAAATCCTGTATACTACAATTAGGTGAGTACAATTAGGTGAGTACACACACACACACAGTAGACAAACCAGGGAATGGGGGAGGAGAGAGAAAGGAGATGATTGCAAAGACCTGAGAATGTTGTGCTGCTATACTAATATAGATGGAATAAGTAGTAAAAAGCTGGAAATCGATGAAATTATATAAATACAGTACATCAACCCCAGATGGTTGGATTAGCAGAGACAAAGTTAAATCAGGATATGGACAGTAATACAGTTTCAGTGAGGGGTACAGTCGTGCTAATAATTGATGTCTCGGCACCAAGTATGTTTTGATCAATAATTGGTATCAGCAATATTTAAGCTTCATTTCTTCATATAGAGTGAAATATACTAACATATTCCTACACTTACCCACCCTATTCAACATCTGACAGATATTAATGCAGCACAGATCAAGCCAAACGTAATGACAGCTGGGCATTGACTTATTAGCGCGACCGTACAATGTGTGGAGATACGATAGGAAGATGAAGGAAGGAGGAAGGGTGGCAATAATGATTAGGAATAATATGAAGGCGACGCAAGTGGAGCTGATTAATGATAAGACAGAAATAGTGGCTGTTGAGCTTAATAACACCGAAGGGAAGACGGTAGATATGGTAGTAATTTATATGCCTCCAAAGACCAGAGCATGGAACGAATTGGAGTATGAGGATATGATATTATCGTTGAGGAGATTAATCACGAGATAAAAAAAAGTATATTAATGGGTGATTTTAATTGTGGTGAGGTCGACTGGAACTCGAGAGAAGCAGGTGCAAATCAGAGATCCTGGGGAAATGGCTTATTGGAATCAACAACATATAATGTATTTACACAGCATGTGAAAGAAAGCACTAGTATGAGGGGTGCAAATGAACCTTCCAGACTAGACTTAATCTTTACTAAAGGTCCCCACAAGAGTGGGGGAAGTTAAATATCTATCTGCTATAGGCAAGAGTGACCATTTATTATTGAAATGAGAACTGATCTTGAGCAAAGCAAACAGGATAGAATAGAGTTATATAAATGACAGACATAACTGTAGTAAGGCTGGCTACGAATCTATGACAACATATTTTATGGGAGTAGACTGGGATCTCATACAAGAGCAAATCATACTAAGATATGTATACAAGTTTCTTAAATTTTATGCAGATGGAGTTAAACAATTTGTCCTCATATAATATGAACATTGTAGTTTTGCTAAGCAAAATTATTGGTATAATGTAAGATGCAAAAAAAAAAATAGATAGGAGTGATGCAGCTTGGGCTAGAGTGAGGAAAGGAAATGCAAAGAGGCATTTGAATAAATAATATATAGACAGGAGAGAAACAGATATTTTAATATAATTATACAAATAAAAAAGGACTATGAGAAAAGCATAGTGAATAAATGTGAAAGTTATTCTAAGCTATTCTATAGACATATCAATAGCAAACTGAAAATTAAGAAACAAATTACGAGACTAAAAGTAGCCGATAAGACATATGATACGGAAATATATATGTGTGAGGTAATGAGTAAAAAATTGGGGTCGGTATTTAATAAAGACGAAATATTTAATGAAACACGGGCAGAAGAATTGGAGAGTGATGGTATTAGCAGACTTGATTTAACCAGAGATGACATACTATTTAAGATGAGAAGGCTTGAAGTTATGAAAGCTATATGGGACCTGATGAGGTATCAGCGTGTGTGTTGTTGTCGTTCCCTAGGCTGCCTAGCCGAACAGTACATTGGAGACATTAAACTTGACTAATCTGGATGAGAGGAGAGAGAGAGAGACAACATAATTATGATGTACTAATGTGTCACAGGGCTCGAGAGGTTGGATGAGGACGATATTACAATCAGGGACACTGGTGTAACGAGGGGCCATGGCTACACAATATAGAAACCCACCTGCAAAAGTGATATCAAGAAGTTTAGCTTTACATACAAAACTATTGAACGGTGGAATGGGTTGGATGAGAAGATGGTTGAGACAAAGAACATCCATATTTTTAAAGTGAAGCTGGATGATAGTATATGGAGAGACAGGACCACACGAGCTTAGCTCAACTCCTGTAAACTACAATTAGGTAAATACAGTGGTACTAGTAGTTTATTCATAAAATAATTATTTACAAATACATAAATTACATAATACTGTGTACAACCACAATTACAAAAATAATAATAATAATAAATATATATTCCGTATATATATACATATATATATTAAGAGGGCTGAACAGTTCCAAGCATTAATTGTTAAATGAGAGTAAACATACACAAATACCAAGTAATACGTTTTAAATTTGTATTGATACATATACTGTATTTTCTACAATATACACTTTAACTCTCACTTTATTTATCTATTCGCTTAAGCTAATCTCACCATTAAATTATTTTTAACTCTTATTTGTCTTTGTATCTTTCCACATTTGCATATAATTAACTGCGGGTTGAATATATCTCTCCCTTCCTGTATTACCACAGAATACTCTATTACCTCCGTGCAGACTCAATACTCAACTCTTCCACACATTTTCGCTTTCTCTCTCTCTCTCTCTCTCTCTCTCTCTCTCTCTCTCTCTCTCTCTCTCTCTTTATATATATATATATATATATATATATATATATATATACAGTATATACAGTATATATATATATATATATATATATATATATATATATATATATATATATATATATATATATATCGGTCTATCTATTTATCTATTTCTATGTATCTGTCTATATATATGTGTGTGTCTGTCTATTTCTATAACAATCTATTTATCAGTGTTTGTAATTACCAACTTATCCTGATCCGAGTGTTGTACCCCCACAGATACAGATATACGGGTACAACGCTCAACTCTTCCACAATTTCTCCGAGGCGGTGTCAAAGGCTCACGGCATTGTGGCTATATGTATCATGATCAAGGTCAGTGCTGTTTTTGTAGTAGTCATTTATTTTCGTTTTTGTTTTGCTATGGCAGTAGTAGTAGTAATAGTAGTAGTAGTAGTAGTGGCAGTGAACGTAAGTAAGGCGCTCGGCATTATGGCCATATGTATTATGATTGAAGTAAGTGTAAGTAAGTATGAGTGAAGTAGTAGTAGTGGTTGATGGATGTTGATATGGCAGTAGTAGTGGAAGTAGTAGTAGTAGTAGTAGTAGTAATGGTAGTAGTAGTGAATGTATGCAAGGCTCTCAGCATTATGGCCTTCTATATCATAATTACAAATAGTGATGTGTGCTGTTGTTGTATTTGCCGTTTTTGTTGTTGCTAAGTTATTCAATTATTGATATTATGCTTGTTCATTATCTAGCAGTATCCTATATTCTTTACTCATCCTTCAGTACAAGCCCCAACAGTCAGGAGAAGGTTGTTGCTGAAGGAGGGTGTATAGATTTGTGTACATATGCGAACGTATGTATTGTATGTGTGAGTGTTATACTTCAACAAAATAGCGAAGGTGATATTATTACGCCATGACAATAGAAGCACTAAACAAGTGATTAAGAAATAATATCAATTTGAATGAGCGATACACGTTTTACTAATGTTGATATCATAAAGTGGCACATTTGAAATTCTTCTTTATAGCTCTATGTTTGTGAAATATTAGGTGTTTGTATTTATACTATTTTCAAGAAACATACGTTCGTGATTCGTGCACAGAACCTGATGTATTGTATGCAAATTTGATTATTATCATAGATTTATTGATGAAAGAATATGATAATTAACTATGCAACATAGTTGTGTAGGTGACATCTAGGCTATAAGGATGCAATAATCAACTATTTATCTTAACTTAATCATTAGGGCGCCATATAAATAGTCTCCAGAGCCCTCTTTCGCAGGTTGTGGTACGCAGTTCTTTAACACAATGAAATATGGATGTGATGTTTTAGATCATGTTTATATAGATGCAAATGTTCAGTTCGGTATCTACAATACTTCGACATATATAACATAACTTCACCCTCCCCCCCTACTTTCTTCAAAATATATGCAGTGCTTGTATCTAGAATACTCAAAATTCTATGAGGTACTTCCTGTAGTCAATTTCTATTAGGTTTACAAATGTCAGCCCTTGATCTCAATAAAGGCAGCTACAAATCAATATTGTTTAGGCACCTACTTCTGCAGGGTCGGATATAGATGTTTGTTTCCAGAACAAAAAAGTGAATAAACACTCTTGTAAGCTACATAGTATGCACAGTTGTCAATGTCAGTTTAGTATCTAAATAAGAATGACGATTAATCATAATCGAATTTTCCTAACCCCACCATAGATTTCTCAGGCTTGGGTATGCTGTTTTTTCTTCTAAGTGGAACAGAGGATTTGGTGGCATATATACCTTTTTGGAATTCAAATTACAGATACTTATTTTTTATAAATGCGACTATAGTTCGTTTGTGTCTTATTCAAAGGCCACCTTTAATACCCAATACAAAAATTGAAAACCAACTTGATCATTCATAGGTCTTTCTCTTCGACGCATGCAAAGTTCTGTAATAAAGAGTCCAATATCTCAACATACTTTGCTGCTTATAGTTTGAATAATCAAATATTATTCACTCTATTTTGCTCTACCTTCACTTATCTCTTCTTGCTTTTCTCTTACTTTTTCTTTTCCCTTCATTACTCTACACCCTCTCTCTCTCTTCTCCCATTCTTTTTGTTTTCTTTTCCTTCCTTTTCACCTTTCTCCTCCCCCTACCTTTCCTTTTTTGCTCTCTCTTCCCTTCTCCTCTCCCAAGTTGTGTCCTCTCTGTTCCTTGTCTTTCTCTCTCTGTCTCCCTTTCTGCTCTCCCTTATTCCCTTTCCCTTCCTTTCGCTTATCACTTATACTATCTTCCTATTATTCCTTCTCTCTCTGCCTTTCTCTCCTCTCTTATTCCTTCCTCTTCCCTCTTTGCTGCCACACCCCACTACCCCCCCCCCCCCAAGCCCCACCTCCAACACCCCCAATTTGATCGCCGCGAACGTCCCCAGTTGCCTAATTAAAGGTTTGTTTGTCTCATTAAAAACTTCTCTCCTCTCCTCCCACAAACTTCGCTTTTATCTATATTACTATTATTATTAGTATTTCGAGCTCTAGTATTTTTATCATCATTATTATCCGCCGTCATATTATCTGGGCTCTTGTTTTTCTGTCTTGCACCCTTCCTTAATGATCTATTCTTGGTATATGCTGCAGTATATATAATTTCGCAGACCATTATGTATTGTGATGAAAGGGCACACACACACACACACACACACACACACACACACACACACACACACACACACACACACACAGACACACAGACACACACACAGACACACACACACACACACACACACACATGCAATATACTTACATATGCCTTTGAATTATTCTAATATGGAAAATTTATAGTTAGAACATGTCTATTAGCTGGTATGAAATAGATTATAAGTCAACTTTAAAAAAGGAGTCATTATTGCTGTACATTGCCCTTATGCACTTTACCTGCACGCTCCAGAAATCCGGCCACAGCCAATGAGTAAAACTAGACACAGTATTGTGTCGCGAAGTATGTTATTAAGTATGAAACATTGGTGTTGATATGATGCAGAGCCATAGTAGTTTATTAAGTATGAAACATTGGTGTTGATATGATGCAGAGCCATAGTAGTTTATTAAGTATGAAACATTGGTGTTGATATGATGCAGAGCCATAGTAGTTTATTAAGTATGAAACATTGGTGTTGATATGATGCAGAGCCATAGTAGTTTCAAACATATCCATTAAGTATCGAAAATTCAGCTTCGAATTGATTTACCGGCAGCTGAAAAAAAGAGTCTATATAATATATATATATACTGTAAATAGTATATATATTTTGTTTTTCTTTAAGACATACGAGGTTAAAAGAAGCTATTTCCGCATTCAAAATTTTATTGTTCAGGTTTTCAATTTTTCTAATCAATCTTCTTTGAGGTTCAGTAAGGTGAATAAGGTTGGCAAAGTTCATGTATATAATCCGACGTTTCGCTAGACACCTAGCATTTTCAAGGCATGATTAAACTAAACAAAACTACGGGTAAATATACATAATCGGAGAGAGATCAGGGGGCGAAGGGTGGGCGGAGCTACTGCGCGTTCGGGCGCCTGCCATTGGTGGCGTGTAACCTCCTCGCAAGTCGCTTGCAAAAGGTCTTAAAGTTGACAAACTAATGTGGCAAACATCTTAAAAGCTGAAAACTAATGGGGCTAAGCATGAGGGAGAAAGGCGTCTAGAAAAACAGCCCATCTACCCTTAATGTAACTTGTTTTCTGGGTAGTCTCTTTATCTTTTGGCCTCATGTCAACCAAAAGCCGAGTCCTCCTGACACAGCTTGTAGGTCATCCAGAAGCTGTATTCATATAATTGAGGTTTTGAAATTCTTGAATCAGTTTCTTTAGCCATAAATATCTACAATTAAGATGTACACACACCTATCCTCAACCAATGAATTAAGCACACTGAAAACTACCTGGAAGCGTCTGGCATCAAGTAGTGTGAGTTGGTGCAACCAACTTAGGGGTAGTACCAACTGCAGCATAACTCTTTTTTTTAAATAGAATATATATTTTTGTCGGCCACAGTGAGTCGCTTAAGGCACATTGTGAATGACTCGAACATTAAATTTAATGTACTGTAGCCTTATTATAAAGCCTATTTGTAATTTACTGTACATGGTTACCCCAATTTATACCAATAAATACACAGGAAGGGTGGCAAACACAATAGGATGAACATATTTCGGTTGTGGAGAAGAAAAAATATAAAGACATAATCTCTCTCTCTCTGTGTATATATATATATATATATATATATATATATATATATATATATATATATATACCGGTATATACTGTATATATATATGCTGTATATGAGAGAGAGAGAGAGAGAGAGTGTGAGAGAGAGAGAGAGAGAACGAGCGAGAGAGTCATAGGAAGGGATCAAGGAAAGAGAAAGATTCATGAGGAGATTCTTCCGTGGTTGGTGAAGAGAGAGAAAAGAGGGGGGAGGGGAGGGGCTCATAGTCATTTGTCCTTGGGTTGGGAAGAAAGGGAGCAGAGAGAGAGAGAGAGAGAGAACTGTGACGGTGTGTGAGATGGGGTTGAAATTGGTTGACTACTCTTTTGGCGACTTGTGACTTAGCGGATACGACCATTGTCCATTAAATGTTTAGTCTGGTAAACGTCGGCCGGTAATGTGGCAGGCTCGTATCGTTCTCCTGGCCAGTCAGGTATTTATAGTGAAATATCACGTAGCAACACCTAGTCCATAACGAAAGGAAATAACAGCCTATACCTGAGCACTGTCCAATGCTATCACTATTTTCTATTTCAACTCCCGTACCTTGAAACTTTGTACATGAGACTGAAATCCCGCCTCAAGTGCAGTATATCACTCAGTCTTTAAAATTATGCATGTATGTGATATACAGGTATACTCTCCGTTGTACTTTTATATTTCGGAGATGAAAATTAAACACCAAATTCTAATTGATGACGAACCGGTTTAAGGGGTAACTCTTCCCTTATGGTAAACAAATCAGGTCGATAGCTCAAGGTCTCTTATATACAAGTGAGAGGTTGGGGTCAGGATTTCTAGACTCGTCGTAATGAATTGCCTGCCGAGATACGAAGAGGTATGTTGCTGGCCGCATATACCTTCCTAGGGCTTAAGGGGGGTCACTGGCTTTTTTTTTGTCTTTCTCTCCTTTTTTCTCTTTCCCTGGCTTGTATCCATTTGGCCCCATTCAGCCAACTGTTTTAAGACATTTATCCCCATTCAGGTGTCGATTTCTTCGTGGCGAGCGATAGCGAGCCAGCATCTTAAGGAGAAGTCCGGCTTCGCCGGAGAAACTTTTCTATCGAAAAATTTACAAATTTAGCTTGCTGTCAAAACAAAAATATATATATGGTGGCTCGCTACCGCTCGCCAGGAAAATATTAACACCTGGATAGGGGACGTCTTAAAACAGTATGCTGAATGGGGCCGAATGGATACAAGCCAAAGAGAGAGGGAGAATAAGAGAACAAAAATGAGTTGGGCTCCCTTGAATAATTCCGAGATTCAGTTCCGTGTCATTGCTAAAACAAGGCCTCCTTGCATAAGCGCTCAAAACCACTGGAGCACGAAACATCCTTCCAATGTGGATATTAAATAAAATTCACGTAAATATTAAAAGAAATTATAAAATATTAAAACTATTAATATTTTGTTTCGAAAAAGAAAAAGAAAATAAATAAATATATATATATATATATATATATATATATATATATATATATATATATATATATATATATATATATAGATATATATATATATATATATATATATATATATATATATATATATATATATATATATATATATATATATATGTATATATATAAATTACTATCAATAAATGTACCTCAAAATATACCTCAAGTTAATTTCAAAGATGACCTACAATCAACAGCCTCCCAGGCTGGCATTTTATGCTAAGTTTGGTGTGGCGGCATAGCTCCCGTGAATGTTTAAGTAGACTCCCGGGAAGATGATTAAGCCAGGCTGTACCTTTATTAACATAGTCATCGTGTAATGATAGGGTGGTGGAGGAGTGGAGTACGTTCTGGTTAATTTGTTATATTATTTTGTGCTGCTTAATATTTTGTTCTTCTTATTTTCTTCTGTTTTTCTTCTTCTTCTTCTGCTTCTGTTTTTTTTGTTTTTTTTTTCTTAGTAGTAGTAGTAGTAGTAGTAGTCGTAGTAGTATTAGTAGTAGTAGTAGTTTTAGTAGTAGTAGTAGTTTTAGTAGTAGTAGTATCATGTAAGATTTTTTTGGGGGTTTGAGGTGGGTGGTGGGGGCAGTATAACAGAGTACAGTATACCTGGTACTTGCCTCTGATGACCTTTAACTATCTCCTCGCCCAAGATCGGACCGTCAGCAAAGTTAAGAGTGACAGTGTATGTCTTTTCAATGTTTGATTTTACTCCAGTGTGCATCATTAGCAGACGACAGTTCTGTTGTGGACTGCGGGATCTAGCAATCTGTTGCAACTGTCCACTGAAATCCCTGAAACAACAGGACACCCACCCTAGCCTCGTGGTAAAAACCGCATCATAATGGCCAGCCAAGTTTGTAATCACGGTAGAGCTATCTTGAAACTTCTAGTATACTACGTGAGGGGGCCATGCACGGTATGTGTCGCCCTGTTACTAATACATCAGTCAATGGGGCTTTTACACTGACTGGCTTGCTTAGCATTGTATTATTATTCTAGAGGAGGGGGCCTGGGGACCGGCACACCAACCAACAAAGATAAATGTAACAGAGCTAATTGTGTTTATGTGTTATGTGTCTGTGTTTGAGTATATATTGGAAAACGACATATATACAGTACAGTCTTAAATATGTTTTCATAGCACTTACTGTATATATATTTTACTTTTAGTAATATTCATACATATAGCTACAATAACATAATAACATTAGCTGTGTTACATCTATCTTTGTTGGTGTTCTTACGTCTCTCACACTAACAATATATTGGTTTCGGGGCTGCTGAGTTTAGTAAACTTACTTTAGAACTATAGTACACACACTGATGTAATTTTGTTGTTATATGTTTATAAGGGAGACAAAGGGTAATGTTGCCTGTAACAAATGTTTCTCCCAAAGTTGAAGGATTGAAAGAGATCCAAATGCAAGGTACACTCGAGTAAAAACAAAAACTTTACACTGATGAGCTGTATAAATCTTGTGTGGCCGGAATAAATCGGATGAATGATACGTCTGTGAGGTATTATCATAAGATTTCGATTAACTTCCAGAATGTTTAGAGCATTAGTGTAAAGATTGTTTCTCATCGAGTCTTCGTAAGAGCCAAAATGTCTGGACACACAGAGTTTGAAGCAGTTAAATTCATAGAATGAGGGAAAGACAGATTGAAAAGAGAGAGTTCCAGAGATTAGTTGTCGTGTAGAAGAAAGACTGGGAAAATTGGTTCACTCTTAGGTTAGAGAGTTTGACAGCATAGAGGTGGGAATTTGCTGAAAGGTTGATCCCCCCTCTTTCCTTCCATTAGTTAGCGATATTAAGACACTTCACCCCATTAGTTTGGCATTTCGCCCTATTCAAGTAATTATTAGTTTTGGGCTGGCAAAGGCAAGCTTGCATTTTCGTAGAAAGAGGCCTTTGACCGGGACAATTTTTTTTTTTTTTAAGGGTTTTTGGAATTATTTATCAGTAACCGGTATATTTTATGCAGCCAAATCATCCTTTCTAAATCTCAACTTGTGTATTAATTGAGAACATCGTTGAATACAATATACTTGATAATATCATTCGTATCTTTATTAATGCGCTTAATATAATGCTAACTATTTTTCTTTTTAGTAGCCAGTTTACAAATACCTTCATACAGTATTGATAATTGACAAAAAGCCATATGAACGTATCTAAAAAAACTCTTTAGGATATTCCTATGTTGGTACTATAGTTAAACTATTGTGTGCTTGACTCTATATAAAGTTATTATGCCTATTACATTTTCTCGAGTGTTTTTTTAAATATGACTCTGATCCATTCTCATTTAGTATACGTTGGTCATTTTCCTTTTTATATTATGGCTCTCATTAGACGATTGTATTTAAGGATAATGTGAATCTAAGGGTGAATTGTTATAAAGAATACCTCTTTGACTCTTAAAGAGTTTTCCAAAGTTTAATATCATCGTCTAATGGTAACTTAAAGAACGTCCTTATATACTGAAAGAGATAAATAAACTAAATAGTGGACGTCCCAGCCTAACCACTAGGAATTTGAGTGAAAAGGGAGATATAGTAATAGGTACAGTGGAAGGACTCTAATAATATTCTTAAAGGGGGTCACCGGTTTTTTTATATTTTTCTCTCTTTTTCTCTCTTTCCCTGGCTTGTATCCATTCGGCCCCATTCAGCCAACTGTTTTAAGACGTTTATCCCCATCCAGGTGTCGATTTCTTCCTGACGAACGATAGCGAGCCAGCATTGTATGGAGAAATCCGGCTTCGCCGGAGATATTTTTCTATCGAAAAATGTACAAATTTAGTTTGCTGTCAAAACAAAACAAAATATATATGCTGGCTCACTACCGCTCGCCAGGAAAATGTTGACACATGGATGTGGGTAAACGTCTTAAAACAATAGGCTGAATGGGGCCGAA
This sequence comes from Paralithodes platypus, assembly GCA_032716605.1. NCBI lineage: Eukaryota > Metazoa > Arthropoda > Malacostraca > Decapoda > Lithodidae > Paralithodes > Paralithodes platypus. The sequence goes on from CM064518.1 coordinate 39,572,334, forward strand.
TGGATAAAAGCCAAAGTGAGAGGGAGAGAAAGAGAAAAAAAGCGAGGTGGGCTCCATTAAGATGCTGTTCAGTACATTATTTAATATTTTCATTCTGATCTGTAGGCTCGTATTTTTTAGATGTTAGCAGCCCCGTTTGGTCCTAGTTCATTGGGTTTAATTATTCAGTGGCCATTATCGGAGAGAGAGAGAGAGAGAGAGAGAGAGAGAGAGAGAGAGAGAGAGAGATTGTGTGAAAGAGTGCGAGAGAGACAGACATTCGGACTCAATATTATATTCGTAAAAGCTACATAGAACTGTGTACATATGACAGGAGTGTGATACACATATATCTCATTTTTGATACACGGTTCTGAATAAAAGTGATTCTAAAATTTATTGCAACAATGTCATTTGCTATTAAGATTTGTATATTATAATTAGCCAATATAATATCCTTCACTTCCATCAGTAAATATATCTATCATCAATATATAGTAATCATTTCCTTAAAAACATACAAGGCTTCATCATACATATATCAACAAACCGTATTGATTTGCCAATTGTTGTATATTGATAATAATTTCATCATTAATCTTTATTCTTTGCATATCATTTATATTGTTGTTATTATTAACATTAACACAATCACACTGAGTTATTAGCATTCACTTGAATATAAATGTTCTCGTTTCATGTTCCAAAATGTTTAGTAACTTTTGTAGTCCTGTTCGCTAATGTATTGTACAATTGGCAAAAATGCCAAACTTGTATGCCCAAGTGCTAAGAATTAATCATGATTTGTGCTGTTTGCCTATGCCCAGCCTGAGCAATCCTAAGGTGTATGCAACTCAATATCGTCGGGTGTGATTTGAGCACTCAAAGTTTCCACAGGTATCCACAGCTTTCCACCTGTCGAAAAACGGCATTTTCAGAAAGTTCTCAAACAATTATTTCGGCCGTTAATTTTCACTCGGGAAAAGTTCCAATTAGAAAAGTGCAAAAAAGAACAAATTTTTCGATTTGGTATACTGATAAAAAAGCATCGTCTGATTTTGCGTAGACGTCAGGTTTGGGCAGCGCCTCCGTCAGAGTGCCAATGAATCGCGTGTGGTGCTGTATTGTTCCTGCTTCCGTGTAGATTATGACCTTAGAATACTCTAGCCAATCGTGTTCAGCATGAGAAGGACATTTACCTGGATATTTGAGGAGGTATAAGGTTGATTTGGCTTCTCATACGAATTTTGTTAGGTATTGTACTGCACAATTGACGAAAATGCCAAACTTGTAACCCCTGCCCTGGGTGCTCAAGTGCTAAGAATAAAAACAATATTTGTGCTGCTGGCCTGTGCTCGGCCTGAGCAATCCTAGGGTGTATGCAACTCAATATCGTCGGGCGTGGTTCAAATATTGTACTCAAACTCTTTTCCACATGATTGATACACAATTGGAGGGTCAACCCTCCAATATACCTTCATATATTTTACCTTTAACACAAGCAATATACTATCAAATAAATAATTTACTGTACTAAATATAAGGTAAATAACTTCTTAGTAACATTAACTTTTGCAACAGTAGGCCTATTATATCATTAACATATGTTACTATTTTATTCGTTTCAACAGTATTCAGAATATAATTACAATTTAATGAAACAATGCTAACCATTGTTGTTGTTCATTATCGATTAAGTCGTATAATATTCCTAACTTATATTTCCTTGGCCGGCAATCAGAATGAAGTAAAATGTTCCTGTCTTCTATTGAGAGAGAGAGAGAGAGAGAGAGAGAGAGAGAGAGAGAGAGAGAGAGAGAGAGAGAGAGACATCAGCCATTCCCTGTGTGTCAGAGAAATTGTGGTGAGTTTCGGTGATTTTACATTTTGGGAGAAACTAATGAAGATGGTTACAGTGTTGTAGCGGTGATAGTGATGGTGTTGTTGTTGTTGTTGTTGTTCCCCAAGCTGCCTGGCCGAACAGCCCCAAGACCCCGAGCAATTCCAAGGCCATAACCGAGTGCCCCCACAGAACCCTCCCCGCCGACCACAATAAAGCATGGGTAACCGAAGCCACTCCATGGCGGGGAGCTGAGGAGGGTGCGGAAACGCCCGGGAAACCAAAGCCCCACCCAGGGCCCTGTGCCCCTCAGCAATTATGAAGAGAAAGTTGAGGGGCAAGGGAAAAATGTGACGCTTTGGCTTCCAACTTGGTAGATTGGGAGGTCAATCCACGGAAGAGACGCCGTCACTTGAGATCTAGAAAATATATAAGTTAAAGGAACAGTCAGAGTAAGCTATGGGTATGGCAGAGATTGCTCAGTTCTCACTCTGATAGACCAGCCCATCACCACATGATGGTGTTCATGGTAATGGTAGTGGTGAAGATAATGGTGATTTCGATAGTGTTGAAAGTAATCGTGGTGGTGGTAGCAGTGATGATAGTAGTGACATCATCACCACAACCACTGTGGTGATGATGTTGCAGGTAGTGGTGGTGAAGATAGTATAGGCAGTGGTGGCATAGTTAGATTCCAATTAATTGTCTCTATTGTATTATATATAGGCTTCATAATGCATAATGTAATGAATACATATACAATGTAGTGGTACTGGTGATGGTAGCTATGGTACAAAGGAGTACAAAGGAGTACAAAGGAAATCAAGCAACAACAGATCTAGTGACCCTTCTAGGTTGCTTGTCCTCCAAAACACTGAGGATCAAGTGTCCAAACAGTGGTTTAGAGTGGGTAAGGGAACATTGGAAAGGGAATTACTGCCCTGGAACTAATGTCCGTGGCAGGATTAGGAAGTTAGTAGGGGACAGATGGGTTTGTAACTGAGGGGGGGATAAAATAAAGTTATTCATTTACAAACTCCTTCAGTCGCGGGTTTGATGCGAGATATTTGTCTATGCGGAGTTTAAATGAATCAACGGTGATGCAGTCTATAACGTTTCGGGGAAGCCCATTCCACAAGTTGACAACTCGATTGAAGAAGAAATTCTTAGATTCGTGTGAGTTAAAAGATTTACCAATAATTTTGCAACCGTTTTCCCCGCGTGTAATTAGATTGGTCGATAGTGAAGTACTTACTACAGTTCATATTGTCGATGCCTTTGATGATTTTGAACACTTGAATTAAGTCACCTCTTAATCTGCGCTGGGTTAAAGGAAATAGATTTAATTCTCTAAGCGCCTCTTCGTATGGTTTGTTCTTTAGGCTAGGTATCATTTTGGTAACTCTACGTTGAACTCGTTCTAGCTTGTTTATATCTTTTTGGTAATAAGGGCAACCAGGATTGAACGCAGTATTCCAGAAGAGGGCGGACTATGAATTGTAAAGGGTTAGGATAACTTCTTTGGATTTATGCACAAATGACCTGCCTATAAAGCCAATTACTGTATTTTGTTTGCCTTCTTAACAACTTCTGTACATTGTTTACTGGGTTTTAGGTTACTCGATATTGTTACTACTCCCAGATCGGTTTCTCTGTTTACATTCTTACGCTGAGTGCCATTCATCGATAGTTTTGCTTTCTCATTTAGGTATCCGATATGTACTGTACTTTACATTTTTTCCGCATTGAAACTCGTTTGCCAAATTTGAGCCCCCCATGACAATTTATCTAGATTGTTTTGCATATCTTCAACTTGTTCTTTTGAGAGTACGCTATTTGCAATTTTTGTATCGTCAGCAAACTTTGAGATTGTACAGGTGAGACCCTCATCTATGTCGTTTGATGTAACATTAGAAAGAGAATTGGTCCTAGTACCGAGCCCTGTGGGTACCCCGCTACTTACATTGGTCTTGGTCCATTTTGATGCACACTTGTACCAAAACCGTTTATGAACTACATCTTTGCTTTCCTGATCGCCTGAGCCAATTTCTTCCTATCCATTTTCCAACACACACGTCTTGTATTACCACATTGCGCTTTTTTAGTTTTTAGCAGTACACCGTTTGTGTGGAACTTTGTCAAAGGCCTTTTGAAATCAAGGTATATAATATCTACAGCTTTACAACTCTCATACGTAGAGGTTGAGGAATATCGTGGAAGAATAAAAAGTCTAAAGAGGGTTTTGTTAAACAGGAAACCGACGTTTTTTTATTTTTACTGAAAGCCGTGTTTGAGTATCTGTTTAAGGTATGGTTTAATTTTTCCCCTCTAAGTGATTTATCTGAGTCCTGTCCCCTGCGTAATGACCGTTTTCTCTAAAGCATTTTTAACATACAACTGAGTTAATCTAATTTGGACAAGATAGTTTTACTACTGGGTATAGGGATTTGCTGCCTTTTTTTTGAATATCGGTGTGTACGGGTGACGTTGGGCTAGTCTTCCACCTGATCGTGGGCCAAAAAAAAAAAAAAAATAAAAGTTTTCCAGACCTGCAAGGATTTATATGAATATTTAGATGTCAGGTGGTTTAAGAGAGCTCATTCCTTAGTCTTTTCCTTTAGAACTCTAGGGCGAGATTGTATCAGGTCCAGGCGTTTTATTAAATATTTTAATAAATTTTATACCTTGAGTTTAATACTAAAACAATTCAATACAATCTCTCTTCCTGTCAACGGTTTATAATTGCTTAGAACTCTGAATTATCAATCTGAAATCGGCGATGGTGTAGGGTATATCACTGGAGGTCTTCTTTGTTGTAAAAACTGATTTGCAAAGAAGGGTTATTGTCTGAGGGCGTTACTCATATTGTTCTTCGTTCTTTGGTGTAATTCTCCATTTTCATCGACTAACGGTCCAACCAGTTGAAGTAACGACTTTTTGTTTGCTTTCTGATCTAAACTATAACTATAGAAAGTCTTTTCGGGTTTGTTTTAAAACTTTTGATTCGCAATATTGTAACCTCTCCTAAGGTCTTTTTACTTTGCTTAATTAACTTTTTGTTGCTTTTGCGTCGTAGCTTCTATACTAACTCACAATTTCAGGTCAGGCCTGTTTCTTCTGTGTCCATTTTGTGATGATTTTTAATCTATTCCATTAGCAAATTTTTTTAGCAAGCAGGCAGTTTGAAAATATCCTTTATTTCCACCATTTGGGCTTATTAATTAAATGGCCTGGACCGCCCGAGTTTTTTCGATGGTATGCAGGTCCTTTTGCCCACTGCGTTTTAGGTAAGAGGTGGCTTTTTTTCGGGGAATAAAACTTCCAAGATGTTTTGTATGTTCCCGTATCTTGGTGAATTAAAAAGCTTCCAGAGGTCCATTTTCTTTAAACATAAGCGCTAAGTTTATGGAAGTTTTGCTTTCTTGAAATTATAGGGAACTGTTTTCGGGGGATGCTACTATTTGGTTCGTATAACTAGTAAACTTTAAAGTGAAAGTTATCGTACGATGGTCGCTGTTTACTCCATATTTCATTCACCAACATATTCAAATTCTCTATTAATTCTTCTTTTGTTGCAAGTACAATGTCAAGAACGTTATTACCACGGGTCGGCGTTGCCAACAACTTGAGTAAAGAGGGCGAGACTCTCTTGTAAGTTCCGTATACAAGTCATGTCCGGAGTGTGAAGTAAGAGTAATGCGCCCGCACTTGGTCACAGGTAAATTAAAGAGAAATAAAGAGTCACCAAAAATTACGGTATTCTTTGTGGAGTTACTACTTACGTCTGCAATTTTGTTCGTAAATTTTCTCGGTGTCAGTTTGCAACTGATTGGCGCGTGGAGGTCTGTAATATTAATGCCAAGTATTATTTTGGTACCCTTTTTATTTTTATTCTTTAGTTAGCACAAAAGATGCGTCGACGTGGTTTCACCAGTTGAGGTTTTTGGGACAAGAGGTGGTAGGGTTAAGAATTTCTATTTCTTTGATATAAAGTACAACAAAACGCCACCCTCCATTTGTCGATTTATATTCGGCTTTCCCTCTCAAACATTAACATAACCGGGAAGTGAATACTCTGTTCTAACAAACGTCCCTCCTATCTTCTGTAAGTTGAGCCAAGATTTCTGTTATGCCAATCACATCATAATTTGCTCATAATTTTCTGTAAACCACTAGCTCCCTCTAAATCTGAAAATTTATTGCGTGATGCTACTGCAGTTTTTATCGTTTGCAATAGAAAACCTTTAAATTTGTTATTTTAGAACTCAAACGTAACGCTCTTGTAATAATATTTTTGGTTCTTTTCGGATCTACATTTATGTTCATGGCTGTCCTCGGTCCTCGCTGTCTTCGGTCCTTATCGCTGGTGGTCCTCGGTTGCCTCTGTTTTTTTCTTTTGGCCCCCCGTTGGATGATTTATGTCACTCTGCTGCTTCTTCTCGGATTGCGTTTTTTGATCCATGCCATGGCTGCGGACTGCTTCGTGTAGGAGACGACCCATGCGTGCTGAACCCACAGGGTTTAGATGAGGTGCCCATCCTTGCGGAACAGGAGTAGGCTGGTTGTAGAAGTTGTCCCAGAGGTTGATGAATTCAACTTCTTCCCCTCAGACACAAATGTTTTAGTCGGCTATTTGTGCTGAAAGCCCTTGTCG
>CM064518.1:39578906-39656728 GCA_032716605.1 Paralithodes platypus
GAAGATAATAGGAGGAAGAGGTAAAAGGAGGAGGAGGAGGAGAAGGTCTATAGTTACATATAATTACACACATACACTGACCACACACATTGTACGATCCAAGCAAGATACATTAATAAATAAAACAGATTCCCTGGGGAGAGAGATCAAACATAAGTCCCAGTCTCGTAAATGTTATGACTAGCTGGAGGGATGGGAGGTAGTGTGAGTGGAGGGGACAAGTGGGGGATGATAGAGAGCTGACATGGCTGTATTCATTATTTTATTACTTACACTTAAAATGGGGAGCTCAATCTGTCTGGCAACTTTTGAGGTTTACATTTACAATATTTCGGTCGCCTAAATTCATCTATCATGCATCTATCACCAGTGCAAAATAGTCCAGAAATGTTGCCAGCAAAAATGTTGATCATCGAATGTTGAGGATAAAAGCTCTCGTGTGATATCGGCTTTAGTGAGCTTATGTGAGCGTGTGTATTTTTGTGTGTGTATATGTTAGGATTAGTGTTTCTGTGTGTGTGTGTGTGTGTGTGGATGTATTTATGAGTGTACGTGTGTAGTGAGTATGCGCGCGTTTGTATATTTGTGATTGAGTGCATGTGTGTGTCTGAGTATTTGAGTATGTGTGTGCATAGATGTATACGTTTGAGCATGTGTGTTAGTTATATGAGAGAGCACACTTCCCATTTCCTATATCGCCAACAATATGATTTACAGTCAATCAAATAGTTCGCAAACAACCTCAATGATGATGTTTGTCCAATTTAAAAGGCATTAAGGGGAGGTTTTTAGTTTGTTGCCTAGACTACCATGAAGCTTAAAATTACACTCCCTAGAACCCCTTTCAAGATAAATTTGTAAATTTTAGGTAGAAAAATGTCCCGGCCAATGGCCGGTTCCTGTTAAATTACAGGCTCGCTATCGCTCGCCAGGAAAAATATGACACCTAAATGGCACGCAAGGTCTTACAATTGACAGCAATGTGGCGAAAGTTTTTATAATCACCAAACTTAGCGGGCGAACGTCTTAAAATCTTAAAGAATCAGAATCAGAATCAGAATGTGAGGTGAGGCCTCACAAGTGTAGAAAGTAGAGGTTGAAGTTGAAGGTAAAGTGGTGAGTATGAAGAGTTGGAGAGATAAAAGATGGTGGGCTGACCACCTTGCAATTGTTTAGTCGACGTAGTTCGGTTCCCCAAGAAAAGGCGATGGTGTTCTTGTAGGCTTGCTGGCAGTCACCAAGTCTGCATCCTCGTCTCCTTCTTCCTCGATCTCCTCCACGTCGACTATTTCTCCTATGGTGGACTCAGAGTATTCAGACGACGTGGAGGAGTGAGGCAATGGGGTTAAACATGAGGGAGAAATGAGTCCAGAAAAAAAAATCCCTCAAGTGGAAATCTCCCCTGAACTCTACACTTCACCTATGACATGCACCTAATAATACATGACTCGGGCTACTAGAAAAAAAATAACGAGGACTGTTAATTACCCCCTCTGTACTGATGCAGTAGTTTTAACTTTATTCTGGCTACACTTAAGCCATTTTGTGCAGCTAAAGAAGGATCTGCTCTAGTAAAAAGGGTTGATTAACCCTTTCACGCACATATGACGAAGAGGTTGCCAGATTAGCAATAAGAAATAGAGTTCTCTCACTCTTATAATTACCTCTCCAAAATTAGTTTTCTGCCCACAGCTAACTCAAAGACAACTGCAGAGGTTGAAGTAACTAAACTAAAGGTTTCTAAATACCCCTGATGGTAACAAAGGCTTTAAAGTATCCCTAATAGGCTCAAAATCGCGTCATATGTCGGAGAGGGTTAAGATAGTTCGAAGCCTTATATTTGCTGGAGGCCATTCCTAAGCTGGATAAAATCGTTTAAATATAGCAGGAGTAAAATTTAAAAGACGTCACAGGTACAGAAGGGATTAATGGAAAATTATAATAACTTTTTTATACACTGCTTATGACCAAGGGTATAGATGAAACTTTGATTTTGACTGTACATGATACATCTGAACGTAACCTGTAAAATCCACGGCTGTATATATGGGTTCTAGTGTCTTCCTATAGTATATATGGGTTCTAGTGTCTTCCTATAGTATATATGGGTTCTAGTGTCTTCCTATAGTATATATGGGTTATAGTGTCTTCCTATAGTATATATGGGTTCTAGTGTCTTCCTATAGTATATATGGGTTCTAGTGTCTTCCTATAGTATATATGGGTTATAGTGTCTTCCTATAGTATATATGGGTTCTAGTGTCTTCCTATAGTATATATGGGTTATAGTGTCTTCCTATAGTATATTCATTCATTTATGTTTCGTTTTAACTAGCGAAAATTGCACTCTATTAACAGCTGCTTTCTGGATAATTAGGGACAACAAAATATTGTTATGCCTATGTATCTTATTCATGCTAAGTGGTCACAACTAATAGCATAGTTGGCTTAAAAGTGTGTTAATAACTGAGTAAGTAAGATGGGAATAAGTCGGTTAAAAAAGACAGACTGTGGTCATTTTACTAATTAGGGGTGGATGGTTGTATTTTGTGTTTATGTGTCCATTGTTTTCTGTTGTGTTGTCCCTATTCTGGCTCTTTTTTTAGTCCCCCCCCCCCCCCAGAAAAGAAAGTGGGGAATGGGCCTGTGTATATAGAATATAATAGGTTGTACATAATAACTCTTGGTGAGGTGGGGCAGAGTGTTGCATAAAATATACTAGTGGGCGTAGTAGTGTGTAGTAGAATGGAAGCATGGGTGGAGGGGGTACGGGAACGTGGAGGGCGGGGGGTGCGTAAGGTGATGGGACAGGGCGGGGCAGGGGCGGTGCAGGGCCTGGGGTGTGGGTGGGTGGGGGGTGGGGGTGGGGGTGGTTCCTCCCTGAGAGCGGGGCAGGAAATGGACTTGCTAGGAAGAAGTTTAGTGTAGTTGTTGTTGCTGAGCTCCCTGGTGGCTCTGGGGCCTAAGGACGGTGGAGGGAGGGGCGAGCTTAGGAGGGAGGGGTAGTGGTAGGTGGAGAGAGGGAGCTTAGAAATGGGGGGTAGGAGGGAGCGAGTAGTAGGCAGTATAGTTAGGATGTATTGGGGTTTGGAGAGAGGGAGGGAGGAATGTTGGAGTTAGTTGATAGTGGAGTTTGGAGGGAGGAGGGTTGGGGATTATTAGCAATAAGAGTTTTAGGAATGTGGGACAGGAGGCAGGAGGGAGAGTATAAAGAGAGAGTTGGGAGATAGCAGGGTTTGGAGGGAGAGAGGAATGCTGTAGGGTAGAAGGGATCGGGTATAGGAAAGAGACAGATGAGGTGGGGTATAGGAAGGAGGGAGAGGGTGGGAGGGGGTCATATTGAAATAATCGGGCTTTGATTCCCCAACGGGGATGGACGGTTGCATAGTCTCCTTTCACCCTGTAACTCTGTTCACCTTATATTGCATAGGAATTTGGGGTATGCGCACTGTTTTGATATATCTTCTATGTTAATTTTGATGTCTTATCTTTTTATCTTTTGTGAATGTATGTATGAACCTATTCCTCACACACTTTTTTTCGGCAAAACCTAATTCAGAAGCATACTGGACAAGTCCCGACTCTCTCCCTCCTACTATACTCCCTTCCTCATCACCTACTACTTCGTTTGTTCCCATTCTGGCTTAGAGACATCCCAGCTACCAATTGATATGCCTTGTCTCTCTTGTATGAATGCATATGAGGGGAGTTGTGAGGCTAAGAGACGGGAGGGAGGGAGAGTGATAAAAACAGAAAGACAGATGGGTGTTGGAGAAGAGGGATAGCAGTCGGGATAGAGAAGGAGAGGGATGCAAAGAGTGTAGGGGAGAGAAGGAAAGGAATGAGAGATATCAAGGAAGTGTGGAGGAGAGTGAGAGAGAGAGACTGAAAGATGAGGGAATGCCACGTGGAAGAGGCTGGATTGGGCAAGAAAGGAGGACGAATGAGGAGGGAAGAGGGAATAGAGTTAAAAGTAAGAAATTGGAAAGAAAAATAACAAGGAGGAGGAAGAAATCAAGAAGGAAGTAGATGGAAGTAAAAACGAATGAGAATGTAGAACAGAGAAGTGGAAATAGTAAAGAAGGAAAACAAAAGTAAAATGGTGGAGGGAGGAATGGTAAAGGTGAAGGAGGTATGGAGGAACGGGTAAGAAAGAAGACATGAAGGGATGTGGGAGATAGAGGATAGAAGAGAGGAACTATAATTATATATATATACAGTATATATATATATATATATATATAAGGAAGGAACAGAGCATAGTACACTCGCCCAAAATAGATGTCTCAACTTCAACATTAAACAAAAACAAATCGTCTATTGATTTAACACAACACTACTCGTGAACGACACGGAATAACATTGCATATAAAGGCTTTGTGAATGTTAAGGATATTGTTTTACCTATAACTAGACATATTTCCAACTTTTAACCCCGACTGTAGTACAATAGATGAACATTCAAGAAGGGTGCAAGTAAAAAAGACAGCAGAAAAAGCTGAGGACATGAAGTGAAGTGAAGTGCAGCGGAATGGAAGAGGAAGAGGATTATATGACATAGTGGCAAGATGTGCGAGAGGCGAAAAATGAGGGAGAGAGAGAGAGAGAGAGAGAGAGAGGGGGGGGGGCGATAGTGAATGAGAGGAAGGATGTATATGTAAATGGGCTAAGGCTAGACAGGATAATTTAAGGGACTAATTGAGATCGGAACCTCTCCGGGTGGTCGGGGGCCGGGGGAGTGCTGGAGGGACCTTGGTGACCCTGGTCTCTGGGTCTTCTCCTGGATGAAAAAAAAAGTATATAGATAGATAGTTAGATAGAATTGAAACCCAAGACATGAATTAAGAAAGGAAAAACGAGAAGACTTAACCCCTTCAGCACGATTACGCCTTAATACCTTTGATTCTGGCTAAAATGAGACAATGTTATGCAGTTGAAGAAGGACCTATGTTACTCAGAGAATGTATCGTGATCGTATTTACCCCTTTAAGTCCTAGAGGTAGATTATAAGTTAAAAAAGATCTTTTAATGGTACCCAAAATATGATCAAAAATACGTCATTGTGCTGAAGGGGTTAAAATAGGAAACTATGAGCCACGATAGTCTAAGAGACGGAAATGAGCTACTTATTATTAAATCTCATCCTGGAGATATTGATAGGCAAGCTGGACCAGTGAATATGGAGGCTGTATATCAGAGATGGTGCCTTGCATGGGTGATAAATTGCCAGGGATCGAGGCAATGTGTCTGAGGGCCTGCAATCAAAGGAATAGATAGACGTGAGGGAATGCAGAGGGTTGAGATAGATACATTGATATAAGACTTATATACTGTAATGATAAATGGAAGGCGAGAGAGGTTGTTAGATAATATGGTTAAGGATAGCAGAGAATGTGAAAGGAAGGAGGAACAAAGAAGATAAAGATATGTAACTGTAGGATATATATATATTGTATATATATATATATATATATATATATATATATATATATATATATATATATATTTACTGTATATAATGGGTAAGCAATTTGATATTATCCTCACGATACTGCATAATAGTAACTTAATATCATACCTTCATTGTAACTTACCTGCCTAGGGCCAAGTTCTACAGATCTGTTGTTGCTTGTCCTCCTGTGTTCTGATCACTTCCCTCATTATTAGATTCTCCTTCTTTCCCCCATGTGTGTCATCCTGCTGCTCCGAATCCCCTCCTCATTTGTGTTTCTTCTTCTTCCCTCCAATATTCGTACATCATCCCTCTTCTGCCTAAGCGCCCCCTCCCCTCCCCTCCCCGCCTACCCCCACTTCTTCTCCCCCTTCCCCCCTTTCGCCTCTTCAAGTCTCCTTTCATCCATCTTATCCTCCTCTTCCTTCTTCCTTAGCCACCACCGCCACCGCCATGCTCTCTCTTTGTTTTTGTTTTTTCTTTTTTGTCCTTCGTTTCCTAAGGGAAGATTTTCTGGACCCCCTTCTCCGTCGTGTTTAGCCCCACTTGTTTTGAGATATTAAGACATTTGCCCTATTAGTTTTGGTGATCTTAAACACTTTCGTGACATTTTTGTGTCGATTGCTTCCAGGCGAGCAATAGCGAGCCTATCATTTAGGAAGAACTGGCTATCGGCTGGGGCATTTTTCTGCCGAAAGATACACACATTTTTCTCGAAGGGGGGTCTTGGAAGATTTTTTTTAAACTTGATGGAGGTCTAGGGAGGAAACTAGAAACAATAATAATGAATAATTAAATGAACACCTAAACAATAAAAAACATCTCCCCATAAGTCTGTAGTCATCCATACTTTCTTCTTTTTCAGTTAGTATTAACCCATTTTCCACTTCTAATCTGGTCCATCTCTTCGTCCAATTCTTCTAGTTATATGCCATATTTTCCTAATTTGTCTAGTCCTTTCGTTTTATTATACTTTCTACCTTTCCAACTTGCGCCTTCTGCTCTTCATAATCTTGTACTTATATTAACTTTCCATCTCTGCTACTCCTTCGTTCCTTCTTTGCATCAATGTTTGCCTTCTCTCCTTCTTCCTTCCGTCCCCTTTCATTCTCCTCTATCTCCCCCACTCATTCTGCTAATTTTAACTTTCTTTCCTACCCTGTCAACTTTTCGCTCCTTCGTATTCTCCTCCTCTCTCTTTAATTAAAAAGAGTCATTAATTTTTGTGCAATATGTGAGGCAAGAAAATCGTATACTGGCGTTTTTCTTGCGTGTGTCCACGACGAAGGCCAACGAGTGATCGACGCTGTAATAGTTGTCGTTGTTGATGTTGTACTTCTTGGGAATTACCAGAAGAGGGATGTGTGTAAAACCATTGTTATTTGGCACCTGTACTTTTTAATGACAGTGAATTAATGTTTGGCAGTTCGTGCGATATTTTATTACTGATTACCAAATCCTGAGGAATGTGTGCATATTTGTATTTGTAACGCTACCGTTATATATATATATATTTTTTTTTTTTTTCTTTTATTTGTTCAATGTGTATAAAGGAGACAAAAGGCAGGTTGCCTGTCCTAGTCTCTCCCCTAAAGCCAAAAGAGTGACAGAGATCCAAATTCAAGCGACGTTGGGGTCAAAATGCCTGGACACACGAAGTTTAAAGCAGTTTAAGTCAGATGATGATGGAAAGATTGATTGAGGGAGAGAGTTCCAGAGTTTACTTGTTGAGTAAAAGAAAGACTGATAACATTTGCCAATTCTTGTGCTGGGGAGCTGGACAGAATAGGAGTGGGACTGTGTTGAAAGGTGGGTGCCTCGCACTCGCCGCAAGGGAGGTATACACTGAGAGAGCTCTGTAGAACATTGATTGTTGTAATAGAGATAGAAGAGTGAAAGAGATGCAATATTTCGGCGTGTAGAAAGAGATTGTAAGGAACTTGTAAGAGAAAGTGAGTCGATGAGGCGAAATGCTTTTGATTTTACTCGTTTGAAAAGTGCGGTATGTGGAATTTCATATAACACTTATCCAATGCATTACAGGTATGACCACATATACGATCTACTATGTGCTCTGATATTTCTGTGTACCAATGTTGCTTTAAAGCTGGTCCAGGCCGTACATATACTTGACAAATTACCATCAATAACCAGATAAGTGTTGGTCTCCTGCCCTCCTCCTTCACTTCTATCCGTCTTATCCTTCTCTTAGCTCTTCCTTCTCTTCGCTCCTCCTGTTTACTTTGTCTTCATTCTACTCCTCCTTCTCTTTATTCTTCCTTCTTTTCATTCCTTATTTCTCTCTTCCTTCTCTTCACTCCATCTCTTAATTGTTCATCTCTTTACTCCTCCTTCTCTCTACTCTTTCTTTTATACTTTCCCTCTCTATATTCTTCCTTCTCTTCAGGTCTGTTCTTCTCTGTGACCTCCTCTTCCCCCTATGTCCTTCAATTCCCTCATTCCATCCTTCCTCAGCTTCCCTCCTTCTCTCTCACCCTCCACTCTTCTATCCTCCACCATTCTGTAAAGTCTCTCGTGTCGTTATCTTCCTTTCTCTTTCTTCCTTCTTTCTTTCTTCTTTTCTTCCACCTACCTTCTTCTTTGTATTGTATCCCTCGGCGTCCTCCATCTCCTATTCACTTTTCTTAATTCCCACCAATCTTCATCTCTTCTCCCACTTTCCTCCTTATTTTCTGCGAGTTTCTTTCTCCTGTTTCACCCCTCTTTTCTTCCTCTTCCACTCTTCGCCCCTCTCCGCCCCCACCCCTTTTATTCTCCCCCTCAGCCCACCCCCCACGCCCCCCACCGTGAGACTCAGGGCTGGGGCAGGGGGTATTGGCGGGCCCAGGACATTACCTGAATTATTTTCCGATATTCTGCATCTTGTCTGTCCACCCGGAAAAATCACGAGTTTCTCCCTCTCGCTCTCCCTCCCACTCCCACACACACTCTCTCTCTCTCTCTCTCTCTCTCTCTCTCTCTCTCTCTCTCTCTCTCTCTCTCTCATGGTTACTGTGCTAGACCATGCTACGCTATAAATATTTATATTTGTTTGTTGATGTATTTATTATTATGTACCATTTGTATTAACTTAAAATCGAAGGGCTACTCATAGTGTTTGGGTTTATTTCTACGAGATGAAGTTGATAGCGCAAATAAATGTTCTAATGAGTTGTTATACTACTTTGAATATAGTAACATGGAAATAGTTTCAAATAACCTGAATGTAATTCTGAAATTGTCCCTAGAATGATATATAGGCTACTTAAAAGCCGTCATGTCAATGTAAAGGTTAGATTCGTATTTCCAATTCCATCCCTAAGCATTCTGAATATAAAAAAGTTATCCCAATTTCCTTTTGTTTAAACATTGTCAGTGTATTCCTACAATAGTAATTACCCTGCACGACACCGGATGCGTGTGTGTGTGTGTGCGTGTAAAACAAGACTTGGCCAGTCTTTTCATTGGATACCCGAAAGGATCCCATTAATTGTTATTCCTAAATTCGATGGCATATCCTAATCTGAAACGTTCCGTTGTTATCTTGTTGTATTAACATTTCCAAGCCACATTAGTTCATAGTGTTCCATCTTTGCTTTGTATTCAACACCATACACATATTTTAAAATGATGCCGCTATCTTTTATCTCCATATTTTCCAAATGTTCTTGCTATGCACTAAATTCTAATATTCTAAGTTTTCTAAACATAAACAAACGAAATCCAAAATGTTCTAAATGTCCAATTATACCGCAATACTTATCCCCGTCTTCCCAACCTGTTCCTGTTATTCTCTAAATTCCAATGGCTTCTGCATACAGTAGTTCCAAATGTTCCCTTATACCATTATCCCTAATCGTACCGATATTCTCTGCTATAAACATAATACAAATACCTGCGGATATAATTTTCTATATATTTGTTATCGTACAGTTGCCCACATTAATTTGGATATACACTGTGATTTTATGTATGGAAGGATACTTAGTATAAATGACTTCGAGATATAGTTTGACAAGTTGTGCAGTAGTTGAATATTATGACCAATTAATGGTTTTATAGCAAATTACTCGTGTAAGTCGACAATCATACTATGTTTCCTTCCACCCACAAACTCCCACAGTGGATGCGTATTTATGTGGCCAACTGTACACCGGTCAAAAAAGTATCTGCACCCCTATGCTGATCATTTGGTGTGTACAGCTCGGTAGGGTCGTCTCTGACACATGGATATATAATAGTTGCAGGCAGAGGTGCCAAACCTATTCAGCTGTACACACCAGATGATCAGGGTAGGGGTGCATATACTTTTATGACCGAGTGTACATATATTTCCCTTGTCAATTGTTTTACAGTTGTTCCGATATGCACTTTATATTATTTCTCCATCTCCTCTCTATGACCACAATTTAACCATCAAATTTCATAATATTCATAGTTTACCATTTTCACCTTTTCTAAATGTATGTATTTTTAGTTTTCTCATAATCCATAATCGTTGCTATTATGTCCTACTTCGTTAATGGCAAATCTACTGGTCTTTTGATGATTGTATAAATCACCATTCATATAATTTACCTTAATGGCAGATACACGAGTACTAGTGTGTGTGTGTGTGTGTGTGTGTGTGTGTGTGTGTGATTTCTTATGTCTATCTAGCTATCTATTTCCGGACACCTTACTCCCCTTAATCTGCGTTTGTTTTTATTTAATATATAATTAATATGTCTATTGTGTTTGATTTTTTTTCCACCTTGTCTGAATTTAGACTGAGGGGAACTTGATAATGAATATGTAAACAGCCACGAAAATTAAACAAAACGCAGTCGATAAAAGTAGAAGGAAAGAGAGAGAGAGAGAGAGAGAGAGAGAGAGAGAGAGAGAGAGAGAGAGAGAGAGAGAGAGAGAGAGAGAGAGCTAAAGTGGAAGAAGGAGTGTGGGAGAGGCTGATGCTGAAGGAGGGAGGGAGTGAGTGAGGCAGGGGTGGAGGGAATCGAAATGAAAGTGAGGTGATGGAGTGGTGGTGGTGGTGGTGCAGGGAGGAAGAGAGATAGCGAGAGAGAGAGAGAGAGAGAGAGAGAGAGAGAGAGAGAGAGAGGGAGAGAATAAAAGAGAAAAGAGGGATGAATGCATGAAAAGGAAGGGCGGATTGAAGAAAAGGAATTATGGGGGATTGAGAGAGGAAGGAGGGAAGTGGCTATAGGCAATCTGTTAACACTTACCCCTTCAGCTTGTAAAAATGTAAACAGTGACTCTTTCAAACCGTTGCAATACATTATGAGTAAAAGGCTGAACATATAAGGAAGGCGACGGATTGTGTGATGAATAAATATAATTGTACAGTAGAGAGAGAGAGAAGGGGGCAATGTGAGTAGGGATGCAGGAAGGAGGGCATATGAAGGGACTTCGGGAGGGAGCAAATTAAGGATTGTGGAACGAGATGATTGTATAGTTAGACCATTGGGATAAGAAAGGGAGAAAGGTGGATTGGAGAAAGAGAGAAGAAAATATAGAGGTAGATCTATAGATTATACAGAAATGAATGTTAGAGGATGTAAAGAAAATGTCAGAAGGAGCATTGTAGCCTACACGGATTTAAAAATAATTGCATGGGAGAGAATATGTGATTGAAATAATGGCCCCTTCTTCATCGTGTTAAGCCCCATTAGTTCTCAGATTTGATGACGTTCGGCTCATTAGTTTGTTGATTTTAAAACCTTTCGCCCCATTTATTTGTCAATATTAAGACTGTTCGTGTTATTTAGGTGTCAATCTGTTCTTGTCGAACGATAATGAGCCTGTACAACCGGCCTTCGGCCTGGAAATTTTTCTTCCAAATTTTTTACAAATTAATCTAGAAGGGGTATCTAATGGATATTTTGTTTAAGCTTGATGGAGGTCTAGGGAGGAAACTACTAAAATAATAAAAACATACATAAATGATCAAATAAATACGCCCATCTCCCCTTAAGCGTGTCGACTCCAAACGTGAGAAATAACCCGACACGATTAACGCAGTAATATGATGAGGGCAATATTAGGTGGTTTTGCAAGTCCTGCATTACGAAAGGAATCAAGAAAGAGGGGGGTGAATAAATAAATATTAGATATTGTAAGCACAATATATGAACAATACATATAATTATACCTGCTTGAATTGTACAGTATGTGGTTTTAGGACAACATAAAATATATTTGTAGAATCCTGGCACTAATAAGGTAGTCAGAAAGTGAATAGGGAAACCGGAGGGATATTTTTTTTTTTTATCTCGTAAAATACATTCCGCATCTCTCTCTCTCTCTCTCTCTCTCTCTCTCTCTCACTCTCACTCTCACTCTCACTCTCTCTCTCTTTCTCTCTCTCTCATTCGTACCCTCAGCCAGTCTTCCCCTCCCACAGATCTAGGACGCAGGCAAGCTCTCCCAGTGACCCACCCATCTTTATATCTTTGTATATATTCATTCATTTATAAACCAACCCATCTTTCCACATTTATACTCATATCTCCCCCTCCCACAGATCTTACGTGAAGGTAACCTGGCTCTTTTCTAAATGACTACTTTGTCTATATATATCATGAATTCATTATGCATACATCTATACAACGTTGTTTTCCTGTTGGATGTATAATTTGTCTTTCACCTTCCTAGTATTTCTAACTGGGTTTTTAGTATATAAAATGTACTATTGTTTTGGATAGTTAATAAACAGACAACATTGTTTAGGTTATTGTGAAAAGTTAATGTTTGTATATTTTATGTATTAATATATTTAACTGATTATCAAATATATGAGGTATTAAAAAGTGCATTAAATTATTTCCCTTACAAATTTCCGTCGAAAGCAACCCTACTCTGCAGATACTGACCTACCCACAGCCATTTATCATAATGCGCTCGCGTGCTCTCTATATCTTTCTTTCTACAGCGAATCTTCGATGCAGCAACCTATACAGTATGTATCTAATAACTGTCTGTCTGTATTTCTATTTATCTGTGTATGTAGTTGCTCTCCTTGTCTACAGATCTCGGAGGAAGACACACCCTCGTTAAGATTATTGACTTATATACCTATATATCTATCTATTATGTACGTACCGGTATGTAACCACCTATCTCTCACTCCACACACTCTCTTCCACCACAGATATCAGATGAAGGCAACCCCTCGCTACGACTACTGACGGACGCCATGGAGAGGATCCGGTACGCTGGGAGCTGGGCCACTGTGGAGGACCTGTCTGTGCGGGGATTACTGCCGGCCACTGAGAGCTACATGACCTACGAGGGCTCTCTAACGCAGCCGCCATGCCACGAGACAGTCACTTGGGTCATCCTCAACAAACCTATTTACATCACGCCTCAGCAGGTTAGTAGAGTGTGTGTATATAATTTGTGTTTCCTACTTAAACAAGCCTGCACTTTCTCGATTTCAAAGCAAGACCCTGTGTGACTAATTCCACCTAAATGCTATGGTTATTTGAGACTAATGCTTATGACCTCCGAACACCTATCTTCAGTGGTGAACGTCAATGACTCGGTAGTCTAGTGGAGAGCGTCTCGGTCTTCCACCTGGGAGACCTGAATTCAATATCCTGTTCAGGCATGAAGATTTTCCGCATATGCTGGCAACCGGTACCATTTCCCTTGAGCACAAAAATGGGTAGTAGTCTTTCAGTAATATAAGCTACTATATTTCAGTACATATATCGAGCTCTAATGAATCTCAGAGCGGGGCCTAGAGAGAAATGGCTCTTGATATAAGACCTGAAGACTATAGAAATGATGTTATATATAAATACTAGTATCTGATCATCGTGATCGACCTGACCATAACTATACGCACTTTAACAGTACATTAACAGTGTACATGCACTTCTTAACATAAATGTACCATTGTCAAGCCGGACTAAGTAACAAATTAGTAATACGGTACTGAGGCTATCCCAGTAATCATTTACTTGGGATAATCCAAGCTTGTAGTGTACCTTGCTAGGCTCGTGGTGATGAGCAAGTTTATTTATATTAATTTACAGCAAGTTAAAGAGTGTTTGATTTATCTTAAAATATTTTCTATATAATTCAATTTACTGGAATAGCTGGATACAGTTACTAAAACATAAACCTCATCTGTCAGAGATTAAGGCACTTTCTTAAGCAGTTGGTCGGTCTGCTGATAAGACCACTAAATAGTTATCCAGAAGTTAAAGAAACACACACTAATTGCATGATTTAATATTCGCAGTCATTACTAAAATCCCATTGCCAACACTTAGGTTCATGATCATAATTATTGCAAAATTAAACAAAGCTCCGGCTCTATTTAGTTGTTTTGTTTTTCAGGAGCATTTAATGTTTTATAGGAGTGGTACCACCTTACCACTCTAACCTATTGCATATCTCGATCTGGGACATAAACTCACGCAGCTCTTTAGGGTATACAAATTCATATCTTAATAGTGTGCAGTTACATAAATCCTTTTCACACAGAACAATACAATAATTGAACATGTAACAAATATAAATACAAAGTTGAATAGGGAAAAGAGGGGAAGAGCAATAAAGAGTATGAATCACCAAGTCACAAGGTCAAAGTCTTAAATATTGGGAAAAAGCTCTCTCTCCTCTCCCTAGTATTATTCTTAATGGGGGAAGGGAGACGTGAGTGTTGTTTTCAACGCTGGAAATGGGAATACAATTGCTCCAAATGTGTAAAGGCAAGTTGAAAACAACATGAAAACTACACAAAACATAGAGTAAGAATTATCTACTTTTTTTAATAATTGTGTGTATTTTTGTTTTTTTGTTTTTTTGCTTTCTTATCCAATGCATTGCATGCAACATTTTAGGATGCTGCTGAGAATCACAACACTAAATCCTTTACCAAATCAGCATTTTTATATTTCGAGATACATAGATGGATAGACAGAGTGTTTGTGTGTGTAAGAGAGAAATACAGTGTGTGTGTGAGAGAGAGGAAAGAGAGAGACAGACAGACAGACAACAGAGTAGAGAACAGCTAACTCGATTGCCGAAGAGCCAGAGAGTGAATCATCAAAGCCCCAGACGAGAAAAAGGGCCAATGTCGAGTAGAGTGGTATCACACGACAGCTTTCATTGCCAAATTTCGAAGGTAACCATTTTAACTTCAATATTTCTGGGATCTTTTAACTTTTGTACAGGAAACTAGATTAACCCCTTCTGTAACGGCGACGTCTTGGTAATTATATTCTAGCTATATTTGAATGCGTTTGCACAGTTAAAGAAGGGTCTGTGGTAGTAGAGAAGTTTAAGTGAGATAGTTCGAAGACTGTTGCTTACTGGAGGCCCTTTATAAGCTGAATAAAATCGTTAAATATCAGCCAGATGATTAAAGCTAAAAGGATGACACCGGTACTGAAAGGGGTAATAAGAAGTAGAATATTATGATGCACTTGGTTTTAAAGTTTACCTCATAAGTTGCCAGAGTAGTGTTGACGATGTAGTTTGACCGAAAAAGGGCCCATGTTGCATAAGACAAGGCTCCAACTTTCTCCCAGCAGCCGCCATTTTGTGTCCCTGTCATCATCTTGTGCAGTCAGGCTTAAAAGTTGTTACTCTATACTGCCGATTAATATGATGACCGGACAACTAACCAGCAGACAATTTCAACCTACTTCGAATCCACTGTGTGCATTTCAAAATATTGATGCACAATTTCACAGTAGGGAAATAATTATCTTAATCCTTTGAGTACCAGCGACGTGTGTTATATTTTATTCTAGCTAGATTTATACGATATTATGCAGCTCGGGAAGGATCTGTGGTACTTAAATGGGCTGGTTGAGATAGTTGGAAGCCTTATTAGTGCTAGAGGCCCTTCCTAAGCTGAATAAAATCGCCTAATAGTTGCCAGAATATGATGAAAAGGACGTCCCTGGTACTGAATGGGTTAAAGAAGAATACACAGATAATTTATTCCTTGACATTTACGCCTTTGCTTCTCATTGACAATCGATCAGCATGGCTTTTACAATACTGCAGATTCTTATGTCCCTGTGATTCTTGAAACAATCGTAATCACAGGGTTGCTCCATAGCAATCAGTTTGAAGAACATGGCTTTGTGTAGTCATGCACTCGGTGATTGTCGATGATTATAGAGATAAACATTGATTTGCTTGTTCAGCCTTTGGATATTCTTAGTTGTGTTGGGGTCTGAAAATAGAGTTCGTCTGTCTTTGTGGTAAGGATGCAGTAGTTTCTCCAATGGTTGATCTTATTTTCTTTGTGAATTCTCTTATTGAAAGTAATGATCTATAGGTAGCGCCAACGAACTTGACAATAATCTTGACCCCTTAACTTCTCATAACTCAAAAGGGCCTAGAGCAAACTGACTGTAAATATCCACACCTATTTCCTGACGGGCTCTTCCCAAATGATAGATATGTCAGCTCGATTGCTTTCATTCATTTTGAGTTATGAGTTGTTAAGGGGTCAAAATTATTGTCAAGTTCGTTGGAGCTATCTATAGTACAACATATTTGTGCATCTTTTCCAGACATGGGATATTCTTAGTTTGTGTGCGCCTTTGTGATTTGAACATAGTTGTTTTTCATTTTTTTTTTTAATTGACACCGGTATGTCTTTCTATGAACAGTAGTTAGGTATGTAATTTATCCTTTTACATTTTTCGGTGCATTGTATATGCTTTTTGGTACCGTTGATTGTAAAATGTTGTTGCATATTTTGTTGATTCTCCTATTGCATTATTATATGATTTGTTGTTGATTTTTGTGAATATGGACGTTGTGTAATGTATTATTGTAGTCGACATTGAAGCTATGTATATTTTGTATTTAACTGTGGGTTCTTCACCCCTATACAATGCTCTACTTTATTCAAAGGTTTTATATGTAATGCAGTTCCCGTTCGTAATTCTTTTTGCATGAGCGAAGGTTTTAGTAAAGACCATTTGATTCTACCAAATCTCCTCCTGTATTCTGCAGTCTCTAAGTGCCTGTCACTCGCCTCAGTATTTCATCTAAAGAAGTTTTTCACAAAGGTCTCAGAGAATAGAATGCACACACACCACTGAACACGGTCTCACATCTCTATTCTCCAGCACTCTACCAAAAGGTAAAACTTCTCAGACTGCATAATTACACAATCAAGTTTTCGAGCACTCACTATTTAAGCAACATGACCTCCTCCACTGACTCGATGTTCTTCAAATACTTTTTGTTGAGAAATTTTAGCGCAAATTGTCCTCGTGCTTGGGCGACTTTTTAACATTGCCTACAGCCTACCTAGCCTTGTACACCATTTGTAGTACAGACACAAATAAAAGATAAACAGATAAATATGTAAATAAATTATGAAATAAATATATAAATACAACACTATATATGGAGAATATGGACTTTTTCCCCATTGATTTTTTTGTTTACGTTACCTATTTTTCGTGCTTGTATGTAGACGCTATGTGTTACTTTACATTTCTTAGATGATCTGAAAAAGAAACTATCCCTCTTGTATTGTAAAGGTTTTCCATTGGACTAATTTGGTTGATGAATACGGGTGTCTCAAAGATAAAGATAAAGTTGAGGGGGATAGACAAGCTGGGGAGGTGAGAGGTCTCTAATAATGAAGCGAGAAGTAAAGGAGAAGAGCAAATAGTGGATATCTGTCCTCCTTGCTATTGTTTAAAGCTTTCCCCAATTATATTTATAATCACAGGCTTTTTGGTAAATTATATAATACCCCGATGATTCTTGCGTACTTGACATAGTTTATTAGCCAGTCCCCGCGCCAGATCCTGTAGTCCCTCAACCTTTGGTCTGGCAGCCGTCCTCCTCCAGTGGCTCCCGTGTTTCATCTTAGTCTCTCTTGGCTGTTCTTCTAGCTTCATTATGTGCTTCGCTTACTGTAACCTTTCTCTCTGATTCAGTCTCGCTTCTAATTCACACACACACACACACACACACACACACACACATGATTATATTTAATGAATTATATATACCGTATATATATATATATATATATATATATATATATATATATATATATATATATATATCTACCTATATCATTAACAAAGTAAAATAGGGCATGGTTTACTAGGCACTTTTTCCCAACTACTCCTGTTCAATATGACATAACATTTTAATGGCGTCGTTTTCAAACTCCTTCATAATACAATTATTATTATAATCTAGTTGATATTCCCCTTTTCTATTTGTTTCGCTCTTTCCCTCTCTTCCTCTCTCCTCCCAGAAGACATAATTACTCCCACCGTACATTTTTCATGAGATTGAACAACGAGAAGTGGCCTGAGGTTGGTGGTAGGGGTGAGGGTGGAGAGGTGGAGTAATGGTGGTGGAGGGCTGGTGGAGTGATTGACTTAAGTGGTTGGTTTTGTTTCTGTTGGCGAGGTGGTGATGATGGTGGTGGTGGTGGTGAGGGTGGTGGTGGTGAAGTGGTAAATAGCTGGAGTTGGTAGATGTGAAGTTTTTAATTACTGGTGGAGGGAACGAGCGAGAGTTAGGAGTTTGGTGGTGGTTGGTGGATGACGTTTGAGGTGGCAGTGTTTGTGGGTAGGTGGAGTTTTGAGGTTGCTGTTGTTTGTGGTGAAGTGATGGAGATTTGAGGTGGTGGTGGAGGATAGGTGGAGTTTTAAGCATGTTGTTGTTTATGGTGATGGTGGTACTGGAGGAGAAGGGGAGTTTTGGGGCGGTGGTGGAAGTTCGAAGGTGGTTGAGTGGTGGAATATAAGCGTTGTTGTTGGTGAAGAAGAAATCAGTATTGTAGGAATACACTGTATAGTGGTGGGAAGGTAACTTTGACTTAAATTATATTGATGATAGCCACTACTGTTTGGGTTCGATTATTTTTGTGATATTGATAGGTCCAGTGATTCGAAGTGTGTGAGTGTGTGTGTGGTTGGGGGGGGGGGAGAGCTTGTGTGTGTGTGTGTGTGCAATAGAGAGAGAGAGACAGACAGACAGAGAGCGATAAAGAGAGAGAGAGAGAGAGAGAGAACTGCATGTGTCTCTATGTTTCGAATATTAGGGTGTATTTTATTCATTACTTCGTCAAGGTAGGGTGATTGCTGAACGAAGGTGTTTACTTATGTAGCGATGTGAGAGAGAGAGAGAGTGTGTGTGTGTGTGTGTGTGTGTGTGTGTGTTAGAGGTAGAGGGAATGTCAAGACTTATTGTTTTATGTAGGCCTACTCGTGTTTATTATATATTTTTGTGTGATTGGTGTTTTTCTTTGGCTTGCATCATTCAATAAATATATGCTGATGACGTCGTATTGTGTGCAGTTAGATCAATAATTGATTATAGACTTTGTACACTATTATATTGATAACAATTACAGCTGTAGTCTTATCGTTATTATATTAAATGACGAGTCTAGAAATTGTGACCTCTTTACCTTCTTGTGACTCAGATAAGGCTCAAACAGACTGTAAATTTGCACGCCTATTAGATTAGGTTTAGTCATGCTAAATCGAATACGGATAGCTTAGAAGACTTGCTGTTCATGTTGCGGTCGTTTCGGAGCGTAACCGTGTTAATTTGAAGCGCCACCTGATTTGGGCAATTTCTCGCCATAAACTCCAATAAACACCTTTGAAATTATCCACATATAACTAGGTAAAGGCTGCCAACACAAAAACAGAATTTCTACCATGGCATGCACAGTGTAATTTAGATCATAGTATAAAACTACCATCAGTCTCGTAAGGTTAAGTCGTGACCTTTAAAAAGCAAAGGTCGATTTGAATATTGCACTGGACAATGGCTACAACTGGGAGCTTGCGCAAATTCTTTAATCTATCACATGACGAAAACAAACCAGTACCACACAGACACCAGACTGATGAAAGATGTAGCATGGAGCCCCCCCCCCCCCTCAAAAATCCCTCAAGTTGAAATCTCCCCTTAAGCCTTGTCACCTCCCACTGAAAACATCTCAATCCAACTTACTCTTGTTCTATCCCCACTTCCCGCTCACCCCCTTTCCCTGAACATTGCCTCTCTCTCTCTCTCTCTCTCTCTCTCTCTCTCTCTCTCTCTCTCTCTCTTATCTATCTATCTATCTCGCTCTCTCTCTCTCTCTCTCTCTCTCTCTCTCTCTCTCTCTCTCTCTCTCTCTCTCTCTCTGTAAGCATGCCATTTTCATTCCATTTCTAACTATTTTATAAATTCCTTCAGGCGATTTACAAGCCCTGTAAGGTTATTCACTTCTAACTGTGTTCTTGTACGGTTTTTTTTCTTTGCCGGAGGGTGGGGAGAGAGAGCGCCTTCATTTTTGCTATCCTTTCCTTCCACTTTCTATTGGGGTTGCTATCTCTACTAGGATTAAGCCCTGGATCGTTAGATCTGTGTGGCCAGTATATCTATGTAAGGCTATGCAAGTCTCTCTCTCTCTCATTCTTTAATCTAGACGATTCTGTTGACAGCGCCTCCCCCCCCCACACCCCCCCACACTAGTCAGTCCCACACTAGTCAGTCCCTCTCACTAGTCCCCCGGAGCCTAAATGGGAAAGTACATCCTGTCTTTATTCTCTCTCTTTCCGCCCCCCTCACACACACACACACACACACACACACACACACACACACACACACACACACACACATAAATACAAAAATACGCTCTCTCTCTCTCTCTCCCTCTGTATGTGTATTTTTTCCGCCAGTTAATGGAGACAAAAGGCAAATCTGCCTCTAACAACTGTCTCCCCTAAAATTGAATAAGTAACAGAAAAATAGTTATTGGTGTATTGGAGATATGTATGGTGCGCTTGTTAAGTGTAGTGAAATGTATAGGAGGAGGAGGTGTTTGTGAGAGCTAGCTGGATTACTGTCTGTGTAGGTGAGACACAAACAGAAACAATGACGGAACCCAGACAAATTATACAAGAGGTTCAGCAACTACTTATTACATGCCTATATGAGGCCTCCCCTGGGTAGTAACCTGCCCTAGTGTCTGCAAGCTCCCCAGAAAAAATGTGGGGGCAAGTGCGAGTAGGAGTGTACGTGTGTGTGTGTGTGTGTGGGTGTGTGTGTGTGTGTGTGTGTGTGTGTGTGTGTGTGTGTGTGTGTGTGTGTGTGTGTGTGTGTGTGTGTGTGTGTGTTTCCTTTGTGTATCTATCATCTCATTGTTCTTTGGTTTTTATAGGCATTTTTCCTTCTCATACTCGCACACTTCTGCATTTCTGTATTCCCCAATAAACTGAAATATACTTTGGCCAATCACTTTCTGCTTTCTGTTTCAATAATCCCATATCCTCTTACTTATACTATGCCAATGTTCTTACTTAAATACATTTTAAGAATAGGTGCGTACACAGCAACCGCATGTCTAACATTATTGACTATTTCGTTTGATTGATGGCTAGATAAGGACCAAAACGGACAATCCTAAAATATTGTCATGGCCTCGGATGTCATTTAACCCACTCTGTACTGGCGACGTCCTTTTCGTTATAATCTGACAACTATTAGACAACTATTATTCAGTTTGGGAAGGATCTGTGATAGCTAAAATTATTAATTGAGATAGTTTGTAGCCTTTGAATGGTTACAGGTCCTTCCTAAACAAATAAATTAATCTAATAGTTGCCAGAACATAATGAAAAGGACGTCACTGCACAGTATGGGTTAACATTCTCACTATTACAGCCTGTTGATCTTGGATGGTGCCATTGAGAATATGTAGGCTTCTGAATGAACTCAACAAACATCCGTGACTCATTACAAACTACTTATCACATGACTCGAACACAGAATCCCGTTTGTGATATTGCCTATTCCACTTCTTACTATAACGATGTCACTGTATTTCGATATTTTAACAGGTTTTATGGTTAACTGTCTTGATGGTGTAATGGTCAGAGTGTTTAAAAATCTGTGTGTGGTAACCCAGGTTCGAATCCCGGTGGATCACATTATTTCATTAATTTCATTGGAGGTGTTTGGTGTTGGAGTGAAGTTAATAAAAAACATATGATATAGAATAGCATTGAGTGTGGTACAGATACTAGCACTCCCATTTCCACCTTCTCATCAGCTGGCTGGTTTGTGTTTTATGTAGCAATTTCAAAGTTTGCTTATAATGTATAATTTTGGGAAATTTGTTATGGCGTAAGTGAAAGGTGATGTATCTTCACTCGAGAGAGAAGCTTTGGTTGGAAACTCCGAAAGAAAGAGAGACATAAGCAACAAATCTCGTAACAGACTGCATAGTTTCTTTTATCATTTGACTGTGTACCACGACTCCTTTGTGAATACTTAGCTATTATGAACACTTTGTAGCGACACATGTTATTAATTATGAAACCTTTGCATTATTATAAGTCTGATACATAGTTAACTGATATTTTTCCAATACTAAAGAAATCTTCCGTCAATGATTTAGTGTTTCTACCTATGAGAACGTAGACTATAGTTCCCCATCTCGATTGTTCTGTAGATATGTGTGTGTGTAGATGTATGTTTGCGCTCGTAAGAGAGAGAGAGAGAGAGAGAGGGAGCTGTAAGGAACCCATAAAGTATTCTCTGAGACAACAAAGTAGAGCAAGTAAGTTGCTCAATTATGTGTACTACTTTTAACTTTCTTTTACCTCTTTCATTCGTTCCTCTCCTCAATCGCTAAAAATAGAATTCCCTTTTGTATTCTCTCTACATACTACATTATTCTCTCTCTCTCTCTCTCTCTCTCTCTCTCTCTCTCTCTCTCTCTCTCTCTCTCTCTCTCTCTCTCTCTCTACTAGGTCATCTCATTGAAGTCTTTAGAATACTTAATGGGTTTGGTAGCGTAAAATTATATACAAATGTTTTAACCTAAATAGGATTACAACACGCAACCTTGGTTAGAGGTTGGAATCGAAGAGGCTCAGCACTAGTATGTACCTTTAACCATGTAAGACCTGTTCTACTTTCTCAGAAGGTGTAAATAGATCTTCAATAGAATATTTCAGGAGTGTAGTGCACTGCACAATATATCCATTTCCACTTAGAGTATATCCTCGGAATGGACCGAAAGGTGTTAGAGATACTACCAATCCCTTATAACTCCTTGTAACACACACACACACACACACACACACACACACACACACACACACACACACACACACACACACACACACACACACACACACACACATACACTCAAACTTCCCCCTCGTAAACTCCCCTCTCTGAGCTCCTGGCGGTCCCTTCCTCATACACCACTACGGCCTTTTCTCACTTCCTTCCTTCCTTCCTCCCGTATCTTTCCTTCTTTCCTTCCTTCCTCCCTCCCGTGTCTTCCCTTCCTTCTTTCTTTCCTCCCGCCCGTATCTTTCCTTCCTTCCTTCCTCCTGTATCTTCCCTTCTTTCCCTCCTTACTTAGCTTTCCTTCTTCCTTCCTTCTTTCTTTGTCATTCTTTATTTAGTTCCACCTGTTCTCCTGTCTTCCCATCTTCCATTCCTTCCTCCATACCTAAGCTGATCGTAGCACTATTTACTCTTCTTCTTTCCTTTCTTATCGTATTGTCTGACCTTTATTTTTTACCCGTGTCCTTTTATTTATATTTCCTCTTCTTTCTTGCTTTCTTCCATTCCCTGTTTGCCTCATCTTATCTTTCTCACACATTATTTCACTTTTTCTTCCGGCCTTACTTCTGTCATTGTTTTCTTATCTTGTTTTCTTTCTTTTACACTATTATGTGTTCTATATATTTCTCATCTGTCCTTGTTTACCCACTTATTTGTCTTCCTTCTGTTTTGCAATAGTTTCTTCATACACTTTGCTTCCTCTTTATAGTTTTCTCTGTATTTATCTTTCTATTCTTCTTTCTTCTCTTCCTTGATTTCGTCCCTATTTGTTCTCTTATCTTTAGTTCTATATTCATGCTTCGATATAATTATCTTCTAACACTACTTCCTTCTATTCCCTCTTGATTCCTTCTTCTATCTTTCTGCTCCTTTATTATCAATACCATTATGTCTCTTTCATGTTATCTCTATATTTTCGTTTCCAATTTTTCTCGTTCTTTTTAGTTCTTGTATTTTCTTCTCCCCTTTCTTCTCACCCTTTTGTCTTGATATCATTTTCTCTTCCAGTATATCTCTCTTTCGTTCTGAATTTTCATTTCGATTTATCTCATATTTCCTACAATATATATATTTGTTTTATCTTCCTTCCCTTTCTCTTCTCCATTTATCTTCCTCTCTCTTTTTCTTATTTTCCACTTTCCAAATGTCCTTTTTTCTCCTTACATCAGTATAACTCCTTTTTTCTGTTCCTATCTTTTATCTTCCCCTATCTCTATATTTCCCTCCTTAACTCCCAAATTATACCTCCTTCCTACACCTTGTCCTTCCTCCTTTCTTCTCTTATCTTCCTCTATCTTTATTTATTCCATCCTTTACGCTCTCTTATTTTTAACTTCCTCTATCTTAATTTTTTCTTTTTACCTCACTGTTTATACCTTCTCCATTCCACTTGTTCCTCCCTTATTGTATCTTCTCCTTTCACGTTGCCCTTCCTTTCTTCTTATCTTAAGGGGAGGTATTTAGTTTGCTCCCTAGACTTCCATCAAGCTTACAAAAATACCCCCAAGACCTCCTTTCAAGATAAATTTGTACATATTTCGATAGAAAAAATTCCCGGCTGAAGGCCGGTTCCCCCTAAATTACAGGCTCGCTACCGCTCGCCAGGAAAAAAATCGACACCTAAATGGAGCGAAAGGTTTTAAAATTGACTGAAATAGGGCGTATGGTCTTAAAATCGCCAAACTAATGGGGCAAACGTCTTATAATACCAAACTAATGGGGTTAAACACGAGGGAGAAGGAGATCCAGAAAATAACCCTCTCAAGTTAAAATCACCCCTTAAGTCACTCTCTCCTTTTTCCTTTGTTCTTCCCTTTTATATATGTGTCGTTGTATTTATTTCTGGTTACTGTTTGGTTTCATATGTGTATGTTTTATTTCAGATCTTTTTATTGTTATGAACATTCCGTCTCATAAACTCAATTTCTATCCTCGTTTGTATCCCTCTTCCGGCATCATAAAATGGAAAGTAATATTATTTTGTTTCGAATTCCTACAAATTGTAGTTTCATGCTATTTCGTTGTACTTTTTCTAGTTCATCCCTATTATTTATTATTTTGTCTTTGCGCTCCTCTTTGCTTACCTTAAGTATTCAATCCCTTCATTTGTGGTTGCTCCTCTTTTTTTTATTTTCAATGTAAATCCGCCCCTATTGTTTCTGCATTATTTTCACAGTGTGCTACTGTCCTTAACATAACGTGTATAACATATCTGTTTGCACTTCGTACCCTCTGTATTGTTTTTCTCTCTATATATTCTTGTCCTTCAAACATTCAATTATGTAAATACCGGTATATATGCATTTGCACTTTTGATCTAAACATCTCTGAGCAATCATAGTAACAATAAATAAAATAACATGGTGTCTATAGCTATAGAATAAATTACCCTCATAATTATGTAAGTGATAAAGCCAATTCTGATACACAAATTCTCCCCTTTACTTCTCCGGTTATCTTCTCCTTCTGGTCATTCTCCTCGCCTCACTTCTCTTGGTTTATCTCTTCATTGGCCTTCCCTTCATCTTTTATATTCATCCTCTTCGTTGTTCCTATCACCCTTTTGTTCTTTCCACCGTACGCATCCTTATCGTTTTCCTGTGTCCCCTCTCTTCTTATTATTTCCTCTCTGTTTTCGTGTCTTCTCATATCCGAGCGTTCTCTTCATTGATCTTCCTTTCCTTTTTATCATAATTTCTTTTGGCATAATGTCTCTTGTTGTGAGCTCTCTTCTTAAACACACACACACTCACACGCTATATTTCTCTCTCTCTCTCTCTCTCTCTCTCTCTCTCTCTCTCTCTCTCTCTCTCTCTCTCTCTGACTGCTTTGACGGAGGTAAGGCCCCAATTAAGACCATAGAAAAAGATTTTGAGAACCTAATTAAAGTCATGAAAAGGAAGACCACGAAATGTGTGGTAAGCGGCGTCATACCCCGGATTAAAACAAGCTCATACGGACAAAATAGAGCCATAGAAATTAACAACGCAGTCAAGGTCATGTGCGAACAAGAGAAGGTACTGTATGTGGACAATTGGACCACCTTTGTAGGGAACTCGTCCCTGTACAGCGGAGATGGCATTCATTTATCAGAAAAAAGGCGTTTCAGCACATGAGTGACACCCTAAATCAAGCAACCTACATTGCCCACGAAAACAACGCCAGTCAGGACCGAGAAATAACTATGCTAATAGACTCCTCTGAGTATTGATATCGCTACCCCCGGAAAGCCCTCCCACAACCCCACCCAATCAAACTCCACCCGCACAGTTAAGAGAAAATAATAACCCCTCCCAACCCTTAGCAGCCCAGCACAACCATTTAAAAGAAACCGTCAACCACAATGGCCCCCAAGTTGCGAAAACTTACCTACCTGAACCACAAAACAAACTAAACAACCCACCCAACCCCAAGCCAACCCAACCAACTGAATGAATTTGACAACCCGCCGCGGCTTCAAGTCATAACCCCAAACCCATCCTCACCAATAAGAAAAACAAATCCAGCGCATGCTGAGAGAAATGATATAAAAATAATATCCATAAATGCCTGCTCAATAAGAAACAAAATAGACGAACTCAAATGTCTGTTATTGTCAGTATTCGAGAATGGATAATAAGTCGTAGGCGTGTGCATAAACCTTTAACCGTCCTGGTGGTGTAATGGTTAAGGTGGCAAAAAACTGTGTGATAACCCGGGTTCGAATCCCGGTGGATCATATATACTTTAATTAATTTCATTGGGGGTGTGGTGGTGAGATTAATCAAAAATAATATTATTAGTAGGTTTAGGGATATTTCTTCGAGAGGCCGGTCTATATGATCTGTGCCCCATGAATATTCTTTCCTCTCACTTAAACAGTAGGCTACCATAGTGCGGTTGGGAATATGAACATGATTAGATTAATATCCAGTATTCGAGAATGGATAATAAGTCGTAGGCGTGTGCATAAACCTTTAACCGTCCTGGTGGTGTAATGGTTAAGGTGGCAAAAATATGTGTGTGATAACCCGGGTTCGAATCCCGGTGGATCATATATACTTTAATTAATTTCATTGGGGGTGTGGTGGTGAGATTAATCAAAAATAATATTAAATGAGAAAGTTGACGTTATTTGTATAACGGAAACACATCTGAACCTTAAAAATAAAGATTTACTTCATGAATATCACATAGAGCCATATAAATTTTTTCATAAAGACCGTAACAATGGAAAACAAAGAGGGGGGGTTGCAATGTACGTTGCAACCTACTTAAACCCAGTCGAGGTGACTCTCCCCGAAAGTAATGCAGAAATAGTGTGCGTCAAAATAAATACAAAAAACATGAACTTAAATATCACTACAG
The DNA here is from genome assembly GCA_032716605.1 of Paralithodes platypus. NCBI lineage: Eukaryota > Metazoa > Arthropoda > Malacostraca > Decapoda > Lithodidae > Paralithodes > Paralithodes platypus. The sequence continues at coordinate 39,605,800 of CM064518.1, forward strand.
CGTACCGACCACCGAGACTAACTGTTGCCGATGATACAATTTTTTATGAAATACTAGAGAAAACCCTTAATTCCGACGAAACAGTTTTACTAGGTGACTATAACCTCCCCTAATTGACTGGAATACCACGACCGGAAAAAAAATGCTGAGTCACGCCTAATGACAAGCTTCATCCAGGACAATTTTTTGACTCAACACGTAAAACAGCCGACGCGAGACAGGAATATACTAGACCTCGTAATCACTACCCAAGAAAATTTATTATCAAACCTGGATGTAGGTGAACATCTGGCAACGTCCGATCATAAAATCTTAAGAATCAACGTTATAAGCAAATATTCCTCAGTAAAAACAACAGGAATGGTTTCGGACTTCAAAAACGCAAATTATGACGGACTTAAGGAATCGCTATCAAACATACACTAAAACCTCATAAATATAAACGAAGTAAATGAACTATGGGGACATTTTAAGTCTACAATTACAGAAGCGCATAAACAATTTGTACCCATGAAACCAAAACGTAGTACGAAATCAAGTATGCCCCCTTGGTACAGTAGAGACATTGGCAAGGCAATAAGGAAAAGGAATCAACTCCACAAACTTGTAAAAAATAACACAAACACTGAAGTAATTAAAAACTTGTACAAAAATAGTAGAAGGGAAGTGAAAAAAATAATTAGGGCGAACAAACAAAATTACGAAATGACTATTGCCAGAGAAAGTGCCACAAACCCCAAAAAATTCTACAGTTACGTAAACAAAAATAAACAGATCAAAAGCGGAATCGGACCGCTAATAGAAGATGGCCAGACAATAACAGGCGACACAAACACGGCAAATCTGCTCAACAAATATTTGGCTCAGTTTTCACAGAAGAAATTATCGATCATACCCTTGAAAATAACACCTCAACTCATGAGATAGGAGATTTCACCATCAGTGTTACCGAAGTACAAAGCAAATTGAGTAATTTAAATGTAAATAAGTCCCCGGGACCCGACATGCTCCACCCGAAAATAATTAAGAATGTCAAGGACGAAATAGCAAGAACCCTGACACAACTATTTAACTTATCACTACTACAGGGGATTGTACCGAGTGATTGGAAAGATGCGAACATTACGCCGATATACAAGAAGGGTAGCAAGGCCAAAGCGAGTAATTACAGACCAATTAGCCTAACTTCAATTGTAGGAAAAATCATGGAAAAAATCATTAGAGATAAGATTGTAGATTACCTCGAATCAAACAACCTAATCAAAAATAGTCAACACGGCTTTAGATCAAATAAGTCATGCCTAACAAATTTGATTGAATTTTATAACAAACTATTCACATATAACGACATGACGAAATCACTAGATATAATCTTCTTGGACTTTCAAAAAGCTTTCGACAAGGTGCCTCACCGAAAAACTATTGGCTAAACTGGAGAGGATAGGTATCAAAGGTGAAATTCATTCTTGGATAAAAAATTGGCTTACGGACAGAAGACAGAGAGTGGTGATAAATGGAGTGGAATCGGAGTGGGAGCCTGTCACTAGTGGAGTTCCACAGGGTTCAGTCCTTGGACCGGTCCTGTTTCTCATTTACATTAACGATATCGATGTAGGGGTAAACAACACCATTTCCAAATTCGCCGACGATACAAAAATAGGAAATACAGTCCTGAACGAAGATGATAGAAATGCGTTGCAATCTGATTTAAACAAGATATCAGAGTGGTCGAAAAATGGCAGATGCCCTTCAATGTCGATAAATGTCAGGTGCTGCAGGTTGGTAGCAGAAATATGAAATACAAATACGAAATGAATGGCAAACAAATAAAAACCGCAACGGTAGTAAAGGACCTAGGGGTACTAATATCTGAAAACCTAAAAACTTCCGACCAATGTATAGCAGCTGCAAATAAGGCAAACATAGCATTGGGCTTTATTAAACGAAAATTTACATATAAACATGAAAACGTAATAGTGCCACTGTTCAAAAGTATGGTGAGGCCCACCTTGAATATGGTGTGCAGTTCTGGTCACCTTATCTGATCAAGGACATTGTAAGACTCGAGTCAGTACAGCGTAGAGCGACGAAGATGATACCCTCATTAAGAAATAAACCATATGAAGAAAGACTTAAACGATTGAACCTGTTCTCATTAAAAAAGAGGAGGTTGAGGGGTCAGCTTATTGAGTGCTTTAAGATACTAAAAGGTTTCGACAAAGTCGATGTAAATGCACTATTCACATTAAACAATACTAATCAAACTCGCGGAAATGGAATGAAATTAAAAACCAAAAAGGCAAACCTAGATGTCACAAAGAGTTTCTTCACCTACAGTGTGGCGACAGAGTGGAATAAACTACCAGCGAGAGTGGTGGAGAGCGACACAATAAACGCCTTCAAGGGAAGGCTTGACCTCTATCTGCAGAGGGCTGGGGTGCTATGAATGGAAAAAAAAAAAAAAAAAAAAAAAAAAAAAAAAATTATGTATATGTATGTGTGTGCACTGTACAGTATGTATATATATATATACTGTATATATATGTGTGTATGTATGTATGTGTATATGTATGTGTATATATATGTATATATATGTATATGTATGTATGTGTATGTGTGTATGTGTATATATGCATATATGCATATTATAGTTTGTAAGGCCAGACTGCCTAGTAAGGACCTTGAGGTCTGTGTGGTCTGTGTATCTATGTAGCTCTATGTAGCTCTCTCTCTCTCTCTCTCTCTCTCTCTCTCTCTCGTAAACTCGGTCAGTCGGGATTCAAGGCAATATATTGATCTAAGTGACGTCCAATACTTGTACTATGCAACACTCTACGATGTTATTATGCAAAGTGTTTCATAATTGGTCTACTATATTAAAAAGCAATGCTTCGCTTCATGTGAATGAAAGGTAAATTCAATTATTTCAAGACCTTTACTCTTAATGTAATTTAATGTTTGTGTATTCAATATTTACTCGCATCCATGTTTTAAAGAGCTGTGATTATTTGAAAACTTAAATCAGACTTACTAATTCTGTGTTTTGCCCAGAGGAATAGGATTAATGATGGTGGTCACTCATGCGGCTTATATTTCTTTGTCGGGAAATCTTTTTAGATACTTACTCTCATTGGTCAGTGTTTGCTCGTATAATATGGAGATCAAAACTAAATACAGTATTTTAAATATGGACGTACCAATGAATTGCTTTAATTGAGAATAAAGTTTCCTAATTTATATAAAAAAGCTCTCCCATTCAAGAACAATATGTTGTTTAGTTTATTCCATCATTTACATTGTTAGATCGTTTATGTCGCTTAATTTATTTGCTCATGAGCTCTTGAGCTGACTTTCAATCATAGAATTATTTCCCTTTGATTTTGTGCTACAAATTTGATACACTGCTCTGATCTGTATTAAATAGTCCTTGTGCGCGTATCTGAGGCAGGTTTGATCACTTGTCTAAATAATTATAAATCTGAATTAACCTTTGTGCAATGAAGAATTTGCTTTGCACCTTTTGTATTTCTTCTCTGCTTGCAACCCCTCATCTTGTTATTAATTGATCTTGTTCATGTTTTCGCACGTATCCTGTGTTATGATTTCCCATGTTTTGTTCTTAATTACTTATCTCCTCTTTACTTCTGATATCGTTTCTATTTCTTATTTGTTGTGCCTTGTTCTGCGTCCTTTTAATTTATGCAGTGTTTTAATTTAGTGCATGTTTAACTATGTGTCAGTTTTTGTGTTGTGTGCTTCTCTCCTCACTTCTGATACCTTCTTTCCTTCTCATTTGTTCTGTCATTCATCTCTGTTCTAATATTTTCTTTGTAAGTCCTCCTTTTCTTCCAAACATTTATATTACATTCCTTTTGTTACTCTCTTCTCATACTGTGCGTCATCTTCTCATACTGTGCGTCATCTTCTCATACTGTGCGTCATCTTCTCATACTGTGCGTCATCTTCTCATACTGTGCGTCATCTTCTCATACTGTGCGTCATCTTCTCATACTGTGCGTCATCTTCTCATACTGTGCGTCATCTTCTCATACTGTGCGTCATCTTCTCATACTGTGCGTCATCTTCTCATACTGTGCGTCATCTTCTCATACTGTGCGTCATCTTCTTATATCCACCGGTTACCATTTTCTTCTGCTGTGTGTCTTTGCGGTGTCCTCTTGCCTGCACCTCTTTATCTGGTGTCTTTTTTTGTGTCCTTCTTGTTGACTCTCAATGTTATGCCTTGTTTTGGGAGAGGGTTTTGATTGTTCTTCTGGACACCCTTCTCCCTCATGTTTAGTCCCATTAGTGTTGAGATTCTAAAACGTTTGTCTCATTAGTTTGGCGATTTTAAGAACATTCGCCACATTTCATTGTCAAAATTAATACCTTTCGTGCCATTTAGGAGTCGATCTTTTCCTGGTGAGCAACAGCAAACCTGTAACGTCCCTTGATTTTGGCCCTGTCACTCTTTCAACTATGGGGGAGGCACTCGCTATAGGCAGTTCTGCCTTTTGCCTCACTCAATCACATAGAAAAAAAAAAAAAAAAAAAAAAATAGGAGGAACCGGACATCGGCCGGGAAATTTTTCTACCTACAAATGTACAATTTTATCTCCAAGGGGGCTCGCGGGGGTGTTTTCTTTAGTCTGATAAAGGTCTAGGGAACATCCTAAAGACAACAACAACTTAATATTTTGTGTCCCGTTTTCTTTTCTCTATATTATTGAATATCATCTTATCTCCTAGTTTCCTATTCTTGCTATGCTCTGTCCTATTTATATTGTACAGTTTCACCTTTTGTACTCCTCGTCACGTGTTTGTGTGTTCTTATCTTCTCGAATGCTTGCTTTTCCCTTCATGCTTGCTCTCTTTTTCTTGTATACGATACTCTTCTCCTTCTTATGCTTGCTTTGTTTTGTTCTACTATCTCTTCTTTTTCTCGTTTCTGCTCGTTTCATCTTCCCCATTCCATTTTGTTTTTGTATGTATCATCTTATTTTGCTTTTGTATGTATCATCTTATTTTTTACTTCGTATCTACTCGTCCTCGTTGTTGATCTTCTCTTATCCCCTTTACGTCCTTCCCGTTTAAGGGGAGGTTTTTAGTGGATTCCCTAGACTTCCATCAAGCTTAAAATTACTCCCCCCTAGACCCCCTTTCAAGATAAATTTGTAAATTTTTCGGTAGAAAAATGTCCCGGCCGAAGGCCGATTCCCCTTAAATTACAGGCTCGCTATCGCTCGCCAGGAAAAAATCGACACCTAAATGGCACGAATGGTCTTAAAATTGACTGAAATGGGGCGAGGGTTCTTAAAATCGCCAAACTAATGGGGCGAATGTCTTAAAATCTCAATAGCAATGGGGCTAAACATGGGGGAGAGGGGGGTCTAGAAAAAAATCCCTCAAGTGGATATCTCCCCTTAAGTTTTGCTATCTCTTTTGTGTATAGTACCAATTCTCTACATATATACTGTATGCCTTCTTCTCATCTCATCTTCTTGTGCCGTCCGTCATATGTGTGTCCATTTTATACCTGTGTCCAATCGTCTTCACCTATGATGTGTGTGTGTGTGTGTGTGTGTGTTTTAGTATAGTTTGTATTCTATTTTATGTATTATTACTATTATTTTATGTATTCTCTTCTGTTGTGTGTGTGGTTTAGTCTCTATAACACACATCTCTCCGTTCTTCCTTATTTGATGTCTTCTCTCCTTGTGTCCTCTTTATGTCTTCTCTTCTTGTGTCCTCTTTATGTCTTCTCTTCTTGTGTCCTCTTTATGTCTTCTCTTCTTGTGTCCTCTTTATGTCTTCTCTTCTTGTGTCCTCTTTATGTCTTCTCTTCTTGTGTCCTCTTTATGTCTTCTCTTCTTGTGTCCTCTTTATGTCTTCTCTTCTTGTGTCCTCTTTATGTCTTCTCTTCTTGTGTCCTCTTTATGTCTTCTCTTCTTGTGTCCTCTTTATGTCTTCTCTTCTTGTGTCCTCTTTATGTCTTCTCTTCGTGTGTCCTCTTTATGTCTTCTCTTCTTGTGTCCTCTTTATGTCTTCTCTTCTTGTGTCCTCTTTATGTCTTCTCTTCTTGTGTCCTCTTTATGTCTTCTCTTCTTGTGTCCTCTTTATGTCTTCTCTTCTTGTGTCTTCTTTATGTCTTCTCTTCTTGTGTCCTCTTTATGTCTTCTCTTCTTGTGTCCTCTTTTGGCTTCCTGCTACTTATTTCTTATATGCTTTTTGGTTAACATGTTGTAGTCTTTTTCTTTTCTTCATTACTTCTTGTCTGTTTTTCCTATGCATCTTCCCTTTTTGTGTCCTCATTTCACTGTGTCTTCATATCTTGTCCTCTTGTTTCCTTTTGTACCATCTCTCCTTTCTTTGTGTGTGTGTGTGTGTGTGTGTGTTTGTGGTGTTTTATAGTTGTTTCCACACACACACACACACACACACACACATCTCTCGGTCGGAGCCTCTATATCATATCCTCCTACTGAATGGTGAGATCTATAACACTCTTTCTGAACCGCTCCGTCTCTACTCTCTCTCTCTCTCTCTCTCTCTTTCTCTGAAATCCATAATTATATCCTTCATAATCTACATACAATGCTCTAACAATACTCAGAAAACGGAAACAGAAGTGCGTAATCTTATCTCAAAAGGGTTAACCAGAGTATAATTTAGGTAGTGTGATTGTATACCGAAAGGGTTAATTCATCCCCCAGAACCCCCGCACATCATACTGACAGAAAATGGTCATGTACCGCTCACCCAAATAATGAAATAATATGAACTGGTATGATTTTACACCTGGTCATATCCCACGCCCATATAAATGCACTCACTCTCTCTCTTTCTCTCTCTCCCCTACACACACACACAAACACGTGCACAAATCCCCCCCCCCCCCCACACACACAGGTACACCAAACCACAACGCCCGCAATACACACACACACACACACACACACACACACACACACACACACACATATCGATATGACCCTCCTCTCCTCGACACACCCACACACACGCACACATATACACACACACACGTGCACAAATTCCCCCCCCCCCACCACACACACACAGGCACACCAAATCACAACGCCCGCAACACACACACACACACACATATCGATATGGCCCTCCTCTCCTCGACACACCTACACACACGCACACACACACACACACACACACACACACACACACACACACACACACACACACGCACAGACACACAATTTTTGTTCATTCATTGACCCCTTTCTCCATCCCACTGTCGCGCGCTCTCTTAGTTATGGGATCTCTCTCACAATGTAATCTTCTGTATATGTATATGTACAAAGAACCAAAACAGACAGATCCATAGCTGTACAGGGACCTCAGTTATGGAATAACCTGTTCACTACTATCTCTGAATGGCTATAAATATATCTATAAATGTATGTATCTACATACAGTATATAGGCTATGCATTTATATTCAACGTGGTATAAATCTACAATTCTACATGTGTGTATGTATATTCTTAGCGGTGTATTATATATATATATAACACATTGTTGTACCATGCATGTGTAATGTAAACAATAATCCCAAATTGTGACAATGACAAATTATTAATTTGATCTCTCTCTCTCTCTCTCTCTCTCTCTCTCTCTCTCTCTCTCTCTCTCTCTCTCTCTCTCTCTCTCTCTCTCTCTCTCTCTCACACACACACAAACACACACAAGTCAATGTATTTTTTATGTATAATCTTCACAGCTGCTTGACCTTTTCCGTATACGAGCACTACCATTTTTTCACTTTTTTCTGGTTTTCATTAGAGTCATGAAGTCGGCTTACCAGAAACTGTTTTATAAGGTATATTGTCATAGGTTAATTGCTTCTAAATTCAAAAAGTCAATTCTAAACTGCAAGTAATCGTGTAATGGTCGCCCAAATAAAAATAATAAAAGCATAACCCTGCTTAAAGTATCTTTACCTATTTCGACGATCGGACCATGGGTGAGGCGATCAACTGTACTTTCAAGTGTGTGTGAGTATGTGCGTGAGTGATATATATATATATATATACAGTATACATACCGGTATATATTGTATATATATATATATATATATATATATATATATATATATATATATATATATATATATATATATATATACATAGAGAGAGAGAGAGAGAGAGAGAGAGAGAGAGAGAGAGAACAAAAAATATGTTTATTTATTTGTGTATTTATTTATTTTGGCCTGATGCAGGTCAATGTGACAGAGGTCCATTATCATTGCATATACTATGGCTGGATTAGCAGATAATTATTGAGAGATATTGGGCTACGATGATGAATTTTGATCTTCTAGCGCCATTAGTCCCTGGGCCAGGGTATTAATCGGTAGTATCAGGGAGGGATTTAGCTCTGATTATATTCCACAAGATGAGTTTCATATTATTGTATTTTGTAAATGTTATTTCGCTATAAAAATATTGGTCATTGAATTCCCATATCACGTAATAGCTGCAAACTAAAAATTATGCTCAAAGTGTGTCCCCATTGGATGGTAGCTGTGTGATTCTGGGATGTGCTCCATCATCTGCCTACCATTATGCAACTTGGAAGTATAAGTATGATTTATTTTTATTAAACATCATATTCTGGATTCACAGTAAAAATATGTTTTCGACATATACCTGCGTACCCAAGTGATCTATAATATTTCACACTCCCCTCTCAGGGTTCGAACATACATTCACTTGGCATCTGGAAAATATATCCCTCTCTGCCATTTGCTGTTTAAACTAGGGAACCCAAATTCAACACATAGCCTGCAGCACCATTGATTCCTTTAATTATACATCGCCTAGACAAGCACCTCGCCTTAAACCCGCGATTGATTGCATTAGTATTTTTTCTCAGATACATTGAGGATCACTTGTAGCTGTGTTATGTTATTTACCCAAGTTGTTCCCTACTAACATCTTCTAACACTGAGAAGGATATTGACCTTAAGGCAGGGCTTTCCTTTCCAATTGTCCCTAACCAACTCTGAACCACTGTTGGACACTTTGAACAGCAGTGATTTAGAGGGCAAGCAACCTCGAGGGGTCGTTAGACCTGCTGTTGCTTGACATCCTTAGTATTCCTTTGTACATTATTAATAACAATATTATTAGCACTATTAGTATTAGTACTATAAATATTTTGATCATTATCATTATCACCATTACATATATTATTACTATTATTTGTATTATTGTTATTATTATTAATATTATTATTAGTATTATTTTTTGGTTTATTATTATTATTATTATTATTATTATTATTATTATTATAATATTATTATTAGTTCTATCTATCTATATCTCTTATGCACACAAACACACTCGGCATATCTTTATCTATATAGCTATTTACTTGCTCGCTCTTTTTTTTTATTTATTTTTTATTTTTTTGGAATCTCAGTGGTACAAGACACCTTCCCCAACCCATCACTGTACACTCATTTGTTATTTATCAACTCCTATATCCCCCCCGTGTCTCTCTCTCTCTCTCTCTCTCTCTCTCTCTCTCTCTCTCTCTCTCTCTCTCTCTCTCTCTCTCTCTCTCATAAATGGATTTGGCAATGTGAATTATATCAGAAGGTTATTGTACAATATTGAATACGTATAGCACACTACACACACGCGCGCACGCACACACACACTCTCTCTCTCTTTCTCTCTCTCTCTCTCTCTCTTTCTCTCTCTCTTTCCATAAATATATAGAAACCCGAAATAGTTTGAGAGATCTCTTCTTTGTAACTCCCTTTATCAGTCTTTGTTTGTTCTCTCTCAGACACACAGTATCTCTCTTTATTACAACACACCCACTCACACACACGCACACTCTGCGTAACCCCAGGAACCTGCAGAAAGACATACAGGAAACACTCGACTCTCTGCCACCGTATTTCACCTCTCTCTCTCTCTCTCTCTCTCTCTCTCTCTCTCTCTCTCTCTCTCTCTCTCTCTCTCTCTCTCTCTCAGAAGACATCGGGGACAGTGGTTTGCAGTGTAGAATGTTATAAACGTTACATATTTAATATCTAATGCCTTAGCCTTCATTATTAAATCATCTTATCAACATATAGTGTCCCTTTGTATTAGAAGAATGCAAATATTTCTGTAATAAGTAAACAGGTCGAAATACAAATATAAGCTACACACTCTGACTTACATATTTTGATTTAAACTTGAAGCTATTGTACGATGTGTAATAGCAGATATCTTCAATCTAGCAGGTTAATCAGTTGCAGTCCTTATAAGTTTAAGGGGGTTATCTTGTTTTGATTGGCCGTTTTTCCATATTGTTTATACCTTTTCAGTTTGCTCCCTAGATCTTTATGAAGCTTTAAAAATGTACACCCAAGACCCCCCTTCAAGATAAATTCGTACATTTTTCAGTAGAGAAATGTCCCGGCCAAAGGCCGGTTTCTATTAAATTACAGGCCCGCTATCGCCGGCCAGGAAAAATCAACATATAAATGGCACGAAAGGTCATAAAATTGACAATGAAATGGGGCAAAAGGTGTTAAAATCGCCAAACTAATGGGCCGAATGTCATAAAATCTCAAAAGTAATGGGGCTAATCACGAGGGAGAAGAGGGTCCAGAACAACCCTATATATTATACCTGCCCTAATGGCATTATACCTGCCCTAATGGCATTATACCTGCCCTAATGGCATTCAGATATGTTTTTAAGTTGAATGTTTCTTTCTTTCATATTTATTTTCATTATAAACTGACTTAATAAATAACTAACCTTTAAACTAGTGGACATAATTTTATCTCCAGAATAATCGATGAATCAATAAACCCCTGGGCAGTGATGTAGAAGAATGGTATATAACTGATTTTTCTTACGACCAAAGTATATAAAATGGTGTATAAGTAAATGAAAACAAAATTAGCCCACGAACTGATATAACTATAATAGATGTTAAAAATGGTATAGGCCTATATCTTATTTTTCGAACTACCAAAATATAGAAAACGATATATGTTTGGATGAACACAAAAATTAGCCCACAAATTGATATAACTATAATTAATAGATGAAAAGTTAAGAATGGTATATATCTTATTTTTCCAACGACCAAAATATAGAAAATGCTATATGTTTGGACGAAAAGAAAATAGCCTGCAAACTGATATAACTATAATAGAGGAGAAGTAAAGAATGGTATACCTGTATATCTTATTTTTCCAACGACCAAAAAGTAGAAAATGCTATATAATTGGATGAAAACAGAAAATAGCCTACAAACTTATATGAATAACATAGATGGGCAGTTGGACTGGATAGCTGATGACCTTCAAGGTGGCTAAATGTCAGATCCTTCAAATCCTACAAGAAATGTTGGCATTTAAAAACGTCCTCCTGCTATAATGGCTTAGTATTATTTTATCGGAACCTATTAGAAGACCTGATCTGTAGCTGTCGAACAAGGAACAAACATTAATTTTAAGAACAACTCTAAAATCATAAATATTCAGAACAAATGGAATATGATGTTGTGATATTTAATTGTGAGATTATATCTGGGGAAATGCTTCTGAATTTATATACAGTATATATATATATATATATATATATATATATACAGTATATACAGGGTGGTTCTGAATTTGGTAACCATCTGGCAGACATTGGCAGTGCTGCCTTTCCTTACATTATAGTAGGTTGTGTGAACTGTCGTATTGATATCTTGCTTTAACAACAATATCTTCACAACTGGTATATACATTGTCTATCATAATATCCTGGAAATTGCAGAATATGTAGTAGAAACCACTGACTTCTTAGAATTTGCAATACAATTTAACGTATATAATTAATAATGAATGTAAGACGAATTTTGCGCTTTAAATGTGTATTTGCTTTTAATTTGGGAGGTTTTTCGAATATCTTCCGAATTTTTCGACTGTAAAACACACTTGCATTAAGTAGGTACACCTATCCAGAAGGCGATGGTGTATCTTATTTTCCGCTATATTGAAATATTTTGTGTGTACGTGATATCTATCTATCTATCTATCTATTGCCTGACGCCGTGATCCCCGAAGGTGTGGCCACGAACGAACCGCCCCCATGCACCTCTGTCCCCAGTCAGTCGACGCCCCTCCCCCCAACCAGCACCGCCTTCGTTCATGTAGTTCCTCACTCCATCCTTCCACCTCATATTCGGTCTACCTCTCCCCCTCTGTCCCTCCACCTCGCTCTCGTACACCCTCTTAGTCATGCTCTCGCTTTCCATACGTTCCATATGGCCGAACCATCTCAAGTTGTTCCTTTTCACACTTTCCAGCACATCTACTCCACACCACACCTCCTTCTTACTTCCTCATTAGTCTGTCTATCCCTCCATGTAACTCCGCACGCACTCCTTAAGTAATTCATTTCCACTGCTCTCACTCTTGGTCTGAGTCTCTCAACCAACGTCCATGCTTCGCTTCCGTAAGTCAGTGTCGGGATTACCACACTGTCATGCAAGGACTTCTTCACTTCCATACTGACCACCCTATTTCTTGTTACTGCTTTTAGCGTTCCTACAACCCTCTTCCCCTGTTGTACCCTCTCCCGCACCTCTTCATCCATAGTCCCATCTTTACTCAACACACTGCCCAGATACTTAAAAGAGTTGACGATCTCCATAGCCTGACCGTTCAGCTTCACCTCACACTCTGTGACTTCACCCCTTTCGAAGACCATAACCTTGCTCTTCCCCGTATTTACCTTCAAATTCCGTTTTTCGCACACTGTTCCAAACTCATTTACCAGACCCTGCAACTCCCATTCATTATCACTCATCAGAACTGTATCATCCGCAAACAGCAGTATAGGTAGCTTCCACTCAATTCCCTCCCTTTTCAGCGATACACCAACATCCACTGCTCTTGATAGTATTTCTTTCATAACTCCATCCATATATACAGTAAACAACCACGGGGACATCACACACCCCTGTTTCAAACCAACATTCAGGTCAAAGAACTCGCTCTGCTCACTCTCCACACATACTGCCGCCTTTGCACCCTCATACATGCTCTTCACTGCTTTCAGCAACTTGCCCTCTACTCCGTATATTCTAAGTACTTTCCACAAACCTTCTCTATCCACTCTGTCATAGGCCTTCTCCAAGTCCATAAAGGCAACATACACCTTTTGTTTCTTCTCCAGATACTTCTCCACAACACAATTCAGGGTAAAAATCTGATCTACACATCCTCTTCCCTTCCTAAAAACCTCCCTGCTCGTCGCCTATCCATTTCTCCGTTCTCACTCTCACTCTCTCAATCACTACCCTACTGTATACCTTCCCTACTACGCTTAGAAGACATATTCCTCGGTGGTTACCACACACTCCTCTTTCCCCTTTGCCCTTATATAGGGGGACTATTATGCCAGTCTTCCAGTCATCGGGTGCACTCCCCTTCTCCCATGCTAGTTTGCACATTTTCCATACCCATTCTATCACTATCTCACCACCATACCTCAACATTCTACCACTCTTTACATCTGTTCCTGGTGCTTCCACCAACTTCACTCTTTTCATGGCTTCCCACACTTCTGACCTCCTGATCCCACCTCCTCCTCCACTACTTCTCTTCTTCTCCCTCCCATACCATATCCAGCTATGTTTGCTGGCTCTTCATTCCTTTCATTTAGCAACTCACTGAAGTACTCCCTCCATCTTTCGACTCTCTCTTGCTTCTCGGCTAGCATTCTCCCATTCTTATCTTTCACACCCTTACTGTTTCCCTTGCTACCTTCCCTAACTTTCTTGACTTCTTTCCAGAACAGTTTCTTACTCTCCCTCCATTTTACACTCAGATTCCTTCCAAATTCCTCATCTACTCTTCTCTTACTTTCCTTCACTACTCTCTTCACCACCCTCTTACTCTCCACGTACCTCGCTCGTTTCTGTCTCTCGGAATCTTCATTCCCTCTACTACCCAACCACTCTCTATATGCTTTCTTCTTTTCTTCCACAGCTATTCTTACCTCTTCTGTCCACCATGCTGTACCTTTCACTCCCCTCCCTCTTCTCACTCCACACACCTCCTCACATGCTGCACAGATCTCATCCTTAAACACCTTGCTCATCTCCTCCACTTCCTCCATAACTTCCAGGTCGAACCCTCCTAGACGTGATATCCTCTATCAATATTATGTCACATACTTTCAGAGTAGACTATATTGTAATATCGTTATATCAGAAAATAAGAAACTTACAACAATTTTAAAAACATCAGCATCTTCTGGATATATGTCCTGAGGAAGCTATCACTCTTGCTCTCTCTGTCCATCCATCTATTTATCTTTATCTCACAAACATTGTCATATATAAAGAGACTCTAATAGAAATCCTCATGTGATCAACAATTTCAGGAACCTTTAAACACATTTCTTCCTACCTCCACTGTCTCTCTCTCTTCCAGCCATTCTCTCTGTCAAACTTTCTCAAAGCCTCTCTCTGACACACGCTCTCTCTCCCTTTCTTTACAATCTTTCTAACTTTCTCAAACACACTGTTTCTCTACCTAGAGTTGCTCTCCCTGAGAAAACTGCACCAGGACACCCTCTTCTCAAGCTTTCTTGAAACGTCTCTCACAAACCCTTTTTCTGTAATTCATTAACAATATATCTAACTTTTTTCACATGCATTCTCACTCTCTCTCTCTTCATACAGTTGCACGCCCTGAGGAAGCTGCACCAAGGGACACGTAAGACCCCCAAGGCCCGCATGGTCAATAACTTCCGCCCCACCCAACACGCCTACCACCGACCTGTCAGGACAAACATTGACTTCACCAACTCTCGCCATCTGAATTGCCCCTCCATGGCGCGACGCATGTACTATACAGGTAGGAAATAATGACTAACTGGTAGTATAATAGATTGGTAAACATAGGGTAAGGGTGTCAGAGGAAGAATACAACCATCACACCTACCACTGCATCCTCAGAATCAACATCAACTTCGCCAACTCTTGCCATTTTAATTGTCCATGGTGCGATTCATGTATTATGTAAGTGAGTTAGAAATTGATATATGGATAGAAAAATAGCGATAGATGACTTTGTTATAGTATAGTAGAATGTGTGAAGAAGTAAGAAAAAATGTATAGCATACTAATCACAGACACAACAGGACAAACGTCGACTTGTTAACTAACATAGTCTCAACTAATCCTCCATAGTGTGACTCGTATACTCTGCAGGTGAGTTTGTTAGATATATGGCAAGATGAATATAAGTTTTAATGGATAGATGAAAAGAAGGTTATAAAGTTAGTAAGTTTGGGATTATCAGGGAATGAATACAATTAAGATGCCTTCTAACAAACAACATCACTAATTCGCGTCACCTCAGCCTTTTGTTATGCCATTACTATGCTGGTAAAGTATTTGAATGTATGCTGAAAGTGCATGAATGATTGATAGAATAATAAATTGGCAAATTATATTGAGATTGAGAGTGTGAAACTGAAAATATAACCAATATACTTACCACTGCCCTCTCAGGATAGACTTCGATTTCATCAACGTGCTGTGTTAATTGTCCCTCTAAGGGGCAACAAATGTAGCATACAGGTGGATTAGAGAATGTTACATTGATAGAAATATAGATATTTAGTTGCAGTTAGAGAATGGGTGAAGAACAACAGAGATTTCAACAAACCCAACCCACTTACTACCGCTTAGTCAGGACAAGAACTGACGTCACTAATTTGCGTAAACCTTAGCCCTATCACACTGAGGGGGTTGGTCTTTTAACACATATATGTTTTACCCCATTAGTTTGTCAATATTAAAACATTTTGTCCCATTAGTTTGGGAACGTTTCCTACCATTCAGGTATATTTTTTTCTGGACGAGCGATATCGAGCGTGCATTTTAGGAGAAACACGCCCCTGGCCAAAACAAAATCTACAATAATTGTACAGGTTTTACTTGAAGGAGTGTCATGGAAGAGCTTGAAAGGGGCTTGGGATGGTGTTCAAATATAGCAAATCAATACCCGCAGAAATAATTTTTAGGGTCACAATCACCTAACAGAAACTTGGATAAGCAAGTGCTAAATACATTTATCCCTCAATGACACGGCACATATAATGTAATGGAAGGATAGGGATACTCATAGATAGGTACATAGGCAGAATAAAAAGATAATAAAGAGTAAATATGTAGTGGGAACAATGGGTGAACAGTGGAGAACACAAGCTGCCTATCCAATTGCCTACCAAAAATGAATTTCATCAACTCATTTAATTGTTCTTGTCCTTCCATGCTGCGACCATGCATTATGTGTGTGTGTGTGTGTGTGTGTGTGTGTGTGTGTGTGTGTATGTGTGTGTGTGTGTGTGTGTGTGTGTGTGTGTGTGTGTGTGTGTGTGTGTGTGTGTGTGTGTGTGAATGAGAGTGAGTGAATAACTGAGTAGATAGAGATCAATGTCCTGTTGTGCATAAGAATAGAATACTATATAATAGTTTTCCTTTCTATCTTTCTTGTAATGTACACATTAATTGTATCCATACCACATGAAGATTTAAAATTAATAGGGTTACAAAAGTATTTGAGCAGTAATAGAACTATTGATCCTAATTTGCCTTCTTGTTGTGGGCTAGGCATTGGGAAATAGACGGTGTAAGGAAGCTTGTGGATAAGGAAAACAAATGAGAAGTTAATCTGCCCCATTTATCAGCTGGAGATCCTTAACTCCATACTGTAAAAACTGTGTATTCAAATTAAGCAAATCGTATTAATATACAAAGTGTTTCAGTAATTTGTGTATACTAATTTGAACACATAAACGAATTAGTTTTGAACACAAATTATTTACAGTGTTTTTTCCTGTATAGGCTATGTTTTGGAGAACATTTTGCTGTTATATCCTTTTTTTCAAGCACATGAGTTGGTAGAGAGCTACAAACGACTTCGTAAGGAAAAATAACACGGCTGATGCTTTCTTTCCTAAATACGTCAATTTTACTTATTCGCTTCGCCTAAATTGCCCTGTCTTACCATGTCCAATGTAGCATACAGACCAGCTAGAGAGAGAGAGAGAGAGAGAGAGAGAGAGAGAGAGAGATGAGAGTAAGAGGTATGAAGTAAGTCTGGCCGGGGATATGGGGCTGTTTCCACTACTCTCGACGCACCACCACCACCACCAACGACCCACAGAGGTCACCCGGGATACCCTACACAGATGAGGAAAGAAAAATGTGAACATTATGTTGTATGGATGGAAGGAACTCAAATAGATGAGGATGGATTTGAATAAATTACGAAATCTTGCTTACATAGTTGTTCGCTTTATACAGTATATATATATATATATATTGCTAGGTGATCCCAGCAGAAGCTATCGGCACCCTTGACGCCCTCAGCAGTATCACCCACTAATGCCCCTCGAGTCAGAAAAGAGACCCACTTCCCCTCGGGTTTGCAGTTCAATCAAGCAATAGCCAAGTATCACCACCAGGGATTATTTTATAGTAATATGGTGAATGAATGATGACCCTCAATGCCAACAACATTATTGCAAATAGGCATAGACCAACTCTTGCATTCTCCCTCAAACTACAAATTAATATGGGAGAGCATTAAATCTAGCCACACTTCCATAGCATCTGTGTCTGCTTCATCTGCTCACAACTGTACATGAGGAAAGTCGACCAGATAACCGCCGCCCCAAGCCCAGTGATCCTCCTGTCGCTGAGACTGGATTCCTCCACCTTCACCAACCCTGCAAACCAACCACAAGCCAGTCAGCTAATTAAACACCAAAAAAGAGCTAGAGAGTGAAGAAAGAGAAAGCGGATTGATCGGCCCCCTCACCCCACGTGAACTGCGAAAACCACCCCTGACCTTTGTTCTCCTGCTGGATCTGGGGAAAACAATTTTAAATCGTCCCAGTCTGTACTGGTCCAGTCAAGAGGACAAGAGAGGCCAATCAATCCAGACCATGGCTATGTAAGGCCTGGAAACAGCCCCTAGGAAAGCACTGATTTGGAAGATTGTCACAAGAATAGATCCTCCTCTCCCTCCCCTGCCCTTTACTTTCAGCAGCAGCCTACCTCTCCTGCACCAGAGAAAGGCAGTAAGGATCTAAGAGAACTCATAAGAAAGATAGACACACCACTGAGGCCTGACAAACCTCAACATGAAAGAGAAAGCATAGACACCCTTAGGCCGCCACCCAACTCTGAGTGGCGGGAGGATGACCTGGATGACTGTGAGCAATTGAAGGATGTAAAGGACCTACTAAACCCTCACAATGAATACTTTGAGCAGTTGAGCCGGAGTGTCAGGAAGAACTTCCCAGGATAATCTGTTAGTTGGGAGAAGGTTCACCGGAGACATAACCAGGCCCTGCAGGAGTTATGCCCTAAAACTGAGACGACGTGTGGAGAGGACGACCTCTATGATGCCCCTGGCAGCTGCACCAATGAGACGTCCCAAGAGAGAGAGACATCCGCATTATTCCATATGCCTGTTTCCGCCCTTACTTCAGCCACTTTGTCAGTAGCTGGATTGAACATAGCCACGTTGTACCTCATCATCTCACAGTTAAAAATCCCATATCTGCCTGTATTATATATATATATATAATATATATATATATATATATATATATATATATATATATATATATATATCAAATATATCTCACAATTACACGTACGTGTAAGGGCGTCGACTGACTGGGGACAGAGGTGCATGGGGGTAGTTCGTTCGTGGCCACCCCCTCGGGGATCACGGCGTTAGGCAATAGATAGATAGATAGACATGTACGTTACATGAAGAGATTTGTATAACCTCATCCAGTATCGAACCACGAAAGGATGAAGAGAGGTGGTAGAGACAGGAGAGTAAAATATGTTAAGGTAGTGAAGATACTGCTGATAAGGTCAGAAAAGACAGGTAACACTTCACCTGTCACGTCACGACCACATTATATACACAACTTATACAAACTTGTTCACAGGCTGGAGAATCTATCCCATTATCCTATCCCAAATGCCGGTTGAGTCATTATCGTCCATGTGATACTCAGTAAAAAAAAATTAAGTAAGCACTGGAACTTACAACATACTTCGATAATAGTAAGTTAAGTTGTTGTGGGCAAGGAATAGTGTTATTTCCTTGGTTTGTTATATACACTTATCTCGTCGTAAGTTATGGTATGTTAAATTTTAAGTGTACGGGGCCAGGAACCGTGAATTGTTATACATGTTTTTGTTTTTTATTCTATTTTTCTCATGTATTATATTCAACTCAGTATAGTAATGTTTTCATTTTCTCTCAACTTAATAGGGTTCATGAAGGATCACATGGAGTACAAGTAGCTCGCGTATTTTACTCTGAACAAAATAGGATGAGCACGATTGTATTTATGTTTATATATTGTATGGTGCAAGGGTAGAAAATATGTCATAAGTTCATTAATTGAAACATTATTATTGTATACATACTGTACACTGGAAAAATGTATTATTATGAGTAAACAATTCTTGTAATCATAAGTTTTAAAATATACTTAGTTCGTACATTGATGGTTCCATTTGTGTGGTTTATCATTATATGGTGTCATATCATGGCAATATTTATGTAGTGTAATTTTATCATATTCCTTCTTCAAAACTGTTATGCCGGATTCTACAACATCCGAGCAACTTGCCAGCATCCAAATCACCACCTAATCACCTAACCGATCTATGAACTCAAGACTAACGAACATCAACACAGCCACCCCTGCTACCCAGCCGTCATCTTTACACCACAGAGAACGAAGACTACTGCTACCTGTGCTACCTCCTCCAGTGCCATTAACCCTTTTAGTGCAACTGATGTACAAGATTTGCTTGCTGCGGGCGACGTAACTATATGATTTGCTATTACCGCTCCCTTTTGATATTAATGAGCAGTCTCCTCTGCTGCCAGATGTAAGATTGACCTCCAGAGTCCCCTTCTGTCAGTCATTCAGTGTGCTATTAGGTTTCCTTGTGAGCAGATGTGTCTGCTTGCTAGAGGTGTTTTGGAAGCTGGCATATAAGCATAAACAGGTTTATTTCTACGTATATTTGTGAGGGCTACATACAAGGTATGAATGCAAGGTTCATAAAGAGATTAAAACTGGAGTTTGTCAATGAACATTGTTTCTTCTTGTTAGCTCTTGTACTTACTCTACTAGGACAAGTTATAATGAACAAAGATTAAAACAAAAAAAAACACTGGCTCACGCTGCCAAGTTGTCACAGTAAGTGGGTTAATTACACTTCCTCTGAGAAGAAGAGACATAAGTAAAGCAACACCAACACAGTTACCCCTCCATCCTAGCCATGCTACTTGTACTCAAGAAAATGAGGACCACCCATACCTGTGCAGCCAGCCCAGCTGCCATTAATTACCCCCTTTACCTGACACCCCATAAAAAAGGACATAAATCCAGTCAGGTCCTAAGGGTACCTGTAGCCCTTCTTCCCCAGAAAACAGCCATAAGCAGGAAACACAGGAATAGGGTACAGGACCGGATGGATATATTGTTTGGCAGCTTACTTGCTCCTTTGAGAAGTCTTACTTCCAAAAAACGCTTCCTGTGTCCACCGAGCACGGTGCCAGTGCATCCACCGACAGAAGAACCATTGCATTGTGGATTCATGCATCCGCCAAGCTTTCCCAAAGAGGTGTGCCTGCCGAACTCTCCAGAAGTGCGTCCACTGAATGTCCTCTGTGCACCGCACCAGCATACTTGCCTAATAAGAAACCAGAGCGTATTCTTACCCCTGGTAAAGTACCTCCTTCACCAAATGTACTTACTGACAAGCAGATTTAGTAAGTGACCCCAGAGAAAGCACCTCGATTAGACTACAACTTAACCCCAGACAAACAGAAGATGAACAAGAGTATGAGAAGTTCTGGTGAACCCTTTAACAAGTAAAGTCTAGGTGTAAACATTTATAGCCTGTTTGTTCCAGCCCTCCCTGTTTTACAAGAGGCTAGGATTCATAATGAATGGACTATGCACGATTTATAAGAACGGTTATTGACTTTCGAAACTATGAGATTAATTCAGGGCATTTCTTCATTTTATTCTGGCTATCATTAGACGATTATATTCAGCTTAGGTATGTCCTTTGAGAGCAAGAGAGTAAGAGAGTAAATTGTCATAGATTGTAGCTCTTTCATTCCTAGGGGTCCTTTCTAGCCTAAATTAAGTCTTCAGTAAACAATGTCTTTAAAACAAAATGAGCAATACGGAGAGAGGGTGAAAAAAGGTAAACAATTGAGGATTAGAGAGAAAAATAGGAAAATGGCGTTATCGTATCCCAAAATGGTTAACTCCTCGTAGATGAAGAGATAATTTAATGTCATGAAGTGAGAATAAAGAAATGAGAGGCAGAAAGTAATACAATGAGAAAGAGAGGCCGTATAATATAAACAAGGCATAAAATGTAAAATTGAAAACAAACCAGAGAGAGAGAGAGAGGATGATGTGGGTTTTAAGAGGGCCGACTTTGCCTCTTAACAACAAATTCGTGAGGAGAGAGAGAGAGAGAGAGAGAGAGAGAGAGAGAGAGAGAGAGAGAGAGAGAGAGAGAGAGAGAGAGAGAGAGAGAGAGAGAGAGAGAGATATCCAACATATCATGGCCGAAATGCTTGAACACCTTTTGATCAGCTCGAAGCATTGAACCTGGATTAGTCGGTTTTATTTCTGCTGACGGTAAATTGAATGTCTTAGCAACTGATTTATCGATACTTATAATATCAAATGTTGAACTACTATGGCTCTTCGTCATAATAATGCCACATTTTCATAACTGACAATGTATTTTGCGACAAAATTATCGTGATGCCTTTATAATCAAAATGGAAACTGACAATTTCAGTCAGCTCTAAGAAACCGGCTATTGTTTACCTAGATATTATACTTTGGCAATGAATTATGTCTGTTTCTTCAAATACGGTAAATAAACTCGTGTACACGACTGTACTGGTGAAGAAACGCTCCGCACTAAAACTACTGTAAATCTAGTCGTACCTGCATTTGTAGACAGTATATGGAAATATATTTATGATACACTAACGCATCATTGTGAAAACTATTTTGGCTACTAATTAAATTCGAGGGTTTAATTAATTGC
The DNA here is from genome assembly GCA_032716605.1 of Paralithodes platypus. Taxonomy (NCBI): domain Eukaryota; kingdom Metazoa; phylum Arthropoda; class Malacostraca; order Decapoda; family Lithodidae; genus Paralithodes; species Paralithodes platypus. Next base: position 39,627,987 of record CM064518.1, read on the forward strand.
TGTTCAGCATCTTGTGTTTGTCATTAACAGGTGTACAGATATACATGAATGCTGCTGTACAATCAAAAGGAAAAATAACTAGTTCATGTGTGAGTGTATACATATTACACCGCTAAAGATCATGGGTATATTAAGGGAATACAAATGACATTGTATATCACTGGGTATATTGCTAGTCTTTTGCCTTTCAATTTTTATATTAATTTGATTGGTTTATTAAAGCCCTTACACCTTCATAGAGATATATAATTATGGACACTCAAATTACCCCTTTTCAAACCCATAATTGTTACAGTGTGAAAGTTTGCTTAATTAAAGCATTCCCGAGTTCTTGACTTTTTGGTTCTCATCTGGCACAGTAACCCAGCTCCCTTCTTTGGCGTATGTGAAGGAAGCCTATGTTTACATCCGGTGAAAAGGAACAAACAAATGACACTCAACTCTCTTATTACCCCGCCCCACCAGCCCGAGGGTTGGAGAGGGAGAGAGAGAGAGAGAGAGAGAGAGAGAGAGAGAGAGAGAGAGAGAGAGAGAGAGAGAGAGAGTTTGTGTGTGTAGAGTTATTTTCGTGTGTGTGCGTGAGGGGTAAACAATACAAATATGTGTGTGTGTGTGTGTGTGTGTGTGTGGAGAAAAAGACGAACTGAGAGATATAACAAAACATATATAAGATAAGAGAGAGATTAAGAGGTGGGCAGTAAGTTATAGTAAGTGAATAACATGAGTATCAAAATACAATCAAATATACAAACACGAATAACATAAAACAAAGAAAAAGGATAGGGGGAACACACGAAAGACACAGAAGGAACAAAGAGGAAGACAATAAGAAGATAAAGTAAACAATCAAATTAGCATGCAGTATAAGAATGAAAAGGCTAATGCATGTAGACGACGTTTATGAATAGGCATGCAAATAACAAAGAAACAGACCCCTATATAGTGTACACAAGGGGGAAAAAATAAAAACATATGTTTAAGAGGACACGCGGGTAAAACAAAAAATGTTAAGGAAAATGTGATATACAGTTGATATGATATAATTAAGCCCAACTGCATAAAACAGCCCAAGGGAAGAAAACAGGGCAAAGAAAAGGTACCTATTATGTTATAAAAATGCATAAAAAAGTATATGAGGACTCGCGGTTAAAAAATATATACTATATATAATTATATATATATATATATATATATATATATATATATATATTATTGTTGAATGCGAGTATATATGGACTCCAGACACACGTACAATCGCTGTCAAGATTTGTGATGCACTGCGAACAGGCTCATCATTAATAATAACTTGAAGTTCAGTCTGATATTATAATCTTCATCATCAGCATTATCATTATTATCCGGTATAACTTGGAAAATATGTAGACTGCATTAACGCTTTCAGGACGGGTGATGTCTTTTTCATTTTATTCTGGCTACTGTTAGACGATTTTGTTCAGTTTAAAGACCTGTAACGATTAAAAAGCTACAAATTATTTAAATGTATCCTTATAGCCACCACAGATTCTTCCTAAGCTGCATAAAATCGTCTAAAGATAGCCAGAATACAATAGAAAACACGTCCCCTGCATTGAAAGAGTTATTGACCACGACTGTACAAACTGAGTTACATAGCCAATCTCCATACAGACTCTGGGCTAGACAGACAGACAGACAGGCAGGTAGCGAATACAGTAGATGACGAGACAGTTAGATAGAGAGATGAATAGGAAGATCAATACATAGACAAATACGCAGACTAATTTATAGAAGTCCTGACAGAAGGACAAACAGCCAAATACTCCCACACACAGCACATAGCGAGAGAGAGAGAGAGAGAGAGAGAGAGAGAGAGAGAGAGAGAGAGAGAGAGAGAGAGAGAGAGAGAGAGAGAGAGAGAGAGAGAGAGAGAGAGAGAGAGAGAGAGAGAGAGAGAGAGTTGGGGGAGGGAGAGAGATAGAGAGAGGGAAGTAAAGGGAGAGAGAGGATAATATTTCCACAACCTTGCCTCAAGCGGTCAGTAAGGGAGGAGAAGGGGAGGTGGGGTATATGGAAGGAAAGACAAATATAGAGAGAGAGGAGGTAAGTAAATAATGGCGACATACAGAGAAGCAATTATAATTATATATAGGTATATGAAAGGAAGGAAACATTGGGATAGAAAATATATAAATAAAGTATACAAGATCGAAGAGTACAAAGAAGACGGCTGTAATACATTAGAATTATAAAGCCGATGTCATACGAGAAAACAGTCAGAAATCAGCAACAAGGCATCACATTATGTTTATGAAAATGTCATATGCTTATTCGACTTAAATTTACTTTTCAACATTATGAGCTAGAAAATCCAAAGATCCGTCATTATAAAGATAAACAGTGAATGATAGTAACGTCGCCTATAATGGTATGAAATCAATGATAGAGTATAATTAAGTACAACACATTATTCGGTATATTGATAGTAATTCACTTTTGTCTTGTTATGTCATCTGGGTATATTTCTACCAATATACACTTATAATAAAAGCTATTACAGTGGATAATTTGATCATTCCCATTTCCATCCCTTCTTTAAACACAACATTTTCGACAGTGTACAGTTATTTACGATAACCATTTTCTTGTCATATAGCAATCAATTGTCAATTTACACTTTAACAAACAATAACAAATATGAATACATTTAATAGCAATATAAATATGGATGTAGACACTCTCGAAAAAATAATCCTCTTGGTCATATTCTCTCTATATATTTAGTGTCATATTGCATGTACAGTACAATATATTTTAGACTTATTGTATCACACGGTCTCTCTGTATGCACCAACTTAAATTTCACAGCAGCAGTTCTTTAGTGTAGGTGCAATTTGACTGATGACATGGTGTGGGTTGGGAATGAGTGTTTGGTGTATGGTTCTGTTGTGTGTAGTGTGGGGGAGTGTGTGTGTGTGGTGAGTATGTGTGTGTTTGGGGGGGGGGAGTGTGTGTACTTACTCTAGTTGTATTGCGGGAGTGAGCATGCTCGTTATTTCCCGCCTCTCCCGCCTCCTATATGTGTAGGTGTTATATGTATCGTTGGAATGGCTGTGGATGTGTGTGTAGTCTGTAGTTTTTAGCCAATTGGCGACATCGGAAACGAAGGCTTAGGGTGGATCTGTATGGTACCATTCTCACTATAGACGGTACCGTCTCGCCCGAAGGCTTAGGTAGCCATCAGCTTAGGTGAACCATATGATACCCATCTCGCCTTGTTACCATTTTTGCCAACCCCAGATGGGACGTCACAACGTCGTCCACTTATTCCAGGTACCTATTTACAGCTAGGTGAACTGAGGCTAACACATGAAAGGAGACAAGCCCAATTTGTCTCCGCCCGGCCGGGGATTGAACCCCCGACCCCTCGTGTGTGAGACGAGAGCTCTACCTACTAGGCTACGGGCTGTGTGTGGGAGTGTGTGTGTGTGTGTGAATGTTGTTTGTTTGTGTTATATGTGTGTGTTTGTGTTGTATGTGTGTGTGTGTGTGTGATGTCATAGTGTGGGTCGTTGTTTGGTGTATGGATCTGTTGTGTGTGGTGTGTGGGAGTGTGTGTGCGTGATGCATGTGAGTGTTTGTGTTGTATGTATATGTTTGTGTTGTATGTGTGTGTGTGTGTGTGTGTGATGGCATGGAGTATTGCTCTTTTGTGTATGCGTGTGGTTGTGTTGTGTGTGTGTGTATATATATATGCGTGTGTGTGTGTGTGTGTGTGTGTGTGTGTGTGTGTGTGTGTGTTATAACGTGTCAGTATCATTGCTCAATTAAGGAAATTATTGTATGTTTGAATTGACCCAGGTATAAGAACAGCAGTCAATGACATTTTCTTCCCAAAATAACGTTTTCATTAGATTAGGTATTCGTAGGCTATATAACGCCATCACACGACTATTTTTACTTACTTTATTTGCGCTGCAGGTAGAGGAATGAAATAGTTAAGAAATACCTAAATATACTCTATAACTCTGACTGGGCCTTCTTAATCCTTACAATGTACAATGAAGCGTTTCTTTCTTATATTTTGGCTATTATGAAGATGATTTTGTTTAATTTAGAAACGGTATTTTGGAATCAGAGGGCAAATGCTATCGTAGTTAACCTTCTTGACATCCATAATTTCTTCCTAAATTAAATAGCTCGTCTAACCATAGCCAAAATATAATGAAGAAGCGTGTTCTAGTATCCTGAATGGGTTAAGGTGAATGAAATTGTTTGGAAGTATTTAAAATTAAACATAACCTTGTACCAACTGATTACTACGTAAACATAATTCTCAATATATATATACTGTTTATATATATGTGTGTGTATATATATATATATATATATAAGTAGGGTAACATACGGATAATGATTTTCTTTGATTATTTAATATACTTTTCGCTATTTACAGTAGATAGTTTGATTATTACTACGTCTATTCCCCAAGAGTAAACTATTATGGCCATTTTACTAACCCCTTCCATACCTTTCGTAATCTACTATTTTACAGAATGACTCATTAAGCAGCCATCAGCACGTTTTCCTTTGTTACTCATTAGTGACATCTTAACCCTTTTCAAATCTAATTATGCATTTGTTTTGTTTGCTGGCTATTATTAGACGATTTTATTCAGAATATGGAGGGTATATGGAAGTCAGAGGGTTAATTAAGATGGTCTTTGCCCTCATAATTCCCACAGAACCTTCCTTAACTGTATAAAATCCTCCAATGATAGCCAGAATAAACTGTCTAAATGTGTCATAATCTTGAAAAGGTTAACTTTCATCAAACTTATTACATATACTGTACATATTTTCAACAGTCATCCAGCTAAGTATGTACTATAATATCGAAGTGTTGGCAAGGATAAGACGATTTTAACCAGCTTATGAATCTTGTGCAGTAAGACGGATAGGGAAGTGTTAATACGATTAACTCTGACGTGTTGATGCCATGACATGACATCTCTCTCTCTCTCTCTCTCTCTCTCTCTCTCTCTCTCTCTCTCTCTCTCTCTCTCTCTCTCTTCCTTCAACATTCCTTTTCTATCGGATATACCATCTCTAATAGATTGAAGTCCTGACCACCTCGTTTGGATCGTATACAAGGTCTGTGTGGCCAGTGTATCTATGTAAATCTATGTAAATAAAACGTTCTCTCTCTTAACCTCCCCCCCCCCCCTTCCACCCATCTCCCACTCCCCTTCCATCACTGCACCCCCAATACTACCCCCTCCTCCCCTCCCCTCCCCACAACACAACACGATACACCTGGAGGGCCTCAACCTTACCCACCACTCCGGCCCCTTCCTCTTTAATGGGGGCGGGGGCTACTCTCCCAACCACACCGGGCCCCTCCCCTCCTTCTACCCCCCCCCCCTCTCTCTCTTCTTCATCTGTTCTACTCTCCCCACCGCCGGCCCCCTTCCCTCCCCTCCCTCTTCCTCATATACCCTACTCTCCCCACCACGCCGGCCTCCCTCCTCCTCCCCCCTCTCTCTCTCTATGCCCTACTCTCCCCACCAAACCTGCCCCCTTCCCTCTCCCGCATCCCCCTCTCTCTCTTCCTCATTTACCCTACTCTCCCCACCACACCGACCCCCTTCACTCCTTCTACTCCCCTCCCCCTCTCTCCCTCATCTGCGTTACTCGCCCCCCCCCCCCCACAACAGACCCCTTCCTTCTCCCCTCTCCCCCTCTCTCTCTTCCTCATCTGCCCGACTCTCCCCCCCCCCCTCCCCCCCCCCACTACCACCCCTCCTCTGCCCCATCTTTTTATCTCCGCCGTGTTCCCTCTCTCTCCTCTTGTTTTCCGGGAGGCTTGTGGGTTTTATATGACACGCGGACACGCACTCGCACGCACACACACGCAGGCATATGTACTCATACACGTACACAAGGACACGCACACACACACGCAGGCATATGTACTGATTCACGTACACAAGGACACGCACACTCACATACGCAGGCATACACTCTTACACATGCACAAAGACATGCACACACATTAATGCACTCATACACAAACAAGCAGGTATACACGACATATAATAATATATATATATATATACAGTATATATATATATATATATATATATATATATATATATATACTGTATATATATATATATATATATATATATACTGTATAGATAACAAGAAAGGAACCAGGTACCACCCCACCTTCTCCCTTTTTCCTTCTCCCTGAAAAGTGCCCTACAGCTCTGACCAACATGATGGATAAAGTTAGTACGTCTGCAAACGCTCTCTCTCTCTCTCTCTCTCTCTCTCTCTCTCTCTCTCTCTCTCTCTCTCTCTCTCTCTCTCTCTCTCTCTCTCTTTCCTTTCACTGTATTTTCTCACTTTCCCTCTGTACTTCTCTCAAAGGAAGCTGCGTGCAAGGCGGAGGAGAGAAAAAATCAGAATAATTAAAAATGTAGGAATAATGGTAGCACATACATACACAAACACAGACATGCATACAAAACACACATAGCACACATAAGAGAGAGAGAGAGAGAGAGAGAGAGAGAGAGAGAGAGAGAGAGAGAGAGAGAGAGAGAGAGAGAGAGAGAGAGAGAGAGAGAGAGAGAGAGAATTACACCAACAAAAGGTTGGATTTTCTTTGCCGAGAGGCAAAGAAAAGAAAAGCAAGATGAGATAATTTGAACAGATGAACGTACCATGAGAGAACATGGGAACACATTTAAAATTGAGTTAATATTAAAAATAGAAGATTTGGTGGATGGAGAAATATTATATACATAGCAAAGGACGTGTGTAAGTCAGATATTGTTGGAAATGGGAGTAAGCAAAGCAAATTAAATGTACAGATAGCGAAGATAGATGAAATTTGAAGTTAAATTACCATAAATGTATTAGGACATTTAAGAGTGAAGAAAATATATGGACATAGGAAATACACAATGAAAGCAGTAAGGGAAAACCTTAGTTAACATTCTTTGGAATACGGTAGTATAAGCAATACATAATATAAAGTAAAGCAATAACAAGTTTAGAAGTATATGCGTGAAAGCGGTGCTGGATGGGAGGAGGGGCGTCAACTGACTGGCGACAGAGGTGCATGGGGGCTATTCGTTCGTGGCCACCCCTTCGGGGATCACGGCGTCTGGCAATAGATAGAGAATAATTTGTTAAGAAATATTTAAAAGACAGAGAATGAATTAGAAAGGAACGATAGACGCTTGAGAAAAGAGTTCATGGAATCATTTTCACAATGAGATAGCATATTATATGTTTTATTAATTTTAATATGACTGTTATTTGATTAAATTGCCTTGTAGCGGAACACCAACACTTTAGCAACTCCATGGAAGTGGCCCCTTCGTGTAGGTATCCTGAAATCAATACCCAAATATCACAATTTGGAGTTGTAGTTTCATGGGTACCTCAGGTGACAACGACAGTGAATAAATGGTTAAAGGCAATATCAGTGTGATCATATATGCCAGACAAGATTGATTGCAGAAGAGATTTAGATGACCGACTGGTGATTGCAGATGTCAGATCAATTTTGGTTGCAGATGGCAGAAAGCTACAAGCTGGTATGGGTGTTACATAGCTCACCTTCGTTGCTGGTAGTGGCGATAATTTGTAAAGTATCCTGGTGGTCATGTTCTGGTGTAAGAAGGGTACAAGAGCAGAGAGGTAGAAGCAGAGACATAGGTCCTTTTGATTTACAGATGCAGCGAGGATAGTCAAGCTTGGTGAGCCCTTTTGTTTCTAATCTGAGAAATCCCATGTCATTTTTCTGTGGTATATAGGGCAGCCTTGGGTACCTTGTTCCTGTAACTTATTCTGTTATATGTGGTGTTAAGGGCAGACTTGGGTATCTCACTCCTGAATCATATTCTGTTCTCTGTGGTGTTGAGGATATACCTGGGTATCTCACTGGTGTATACCATTCCATTCTTTGTGGTGTTGAGGGTAGACTTGGATATCTCGTTCATGTATCTTATTCCGTTATCACTGGTGTTGAGGGTGTACTTAGCTGCCTTTGGTTGTAAAATAGTGATAGATGGAGAACATAGAAAGAAATTACCGACCAAGAACGATAGACACAGAGGAAGAAAGAAAGATGATGCATAGATAGGTAATTAGAAAATGAGGGAAATGTGTGGTAGTATCGGGGTAAAGAGGTATTAAAAGGAAAGGTAACATGGGGAGAGGTGGTGGAAAAATGAAGTAGGTGATAAAAGGAAGAAGCAAAGAGTGATAAATGAGGATTTATTTGGGAGAGAGAAGATTGGAAAAAACTAGTGGGGACTGAAAGAAAAAGATGGAAATTGAGAGGTAACACGGAAATAAGGACTAGAGGAATAGATAAAGAGAGGGAGAGAGAGAGAGAGAGAGGAAAACCGGATGGATAATGTCAGTAGAGGGAAAAAAGAGAAGAGTAAATAATTATACAACATAACTGTAGAGTGTTGAACGAAAACAATTGAAATAAAAAGGATAAATGGAATTGATGATGAAGGATGAATGAACGTAACTAGATACTTTTAAAAGCCGAGTATCTAGCTAATATTTTAGGCTTCTTACAATATTTGCTTAGCCATTATAAAAGTGCAGTAGGCCATTAACTTACTGGGAGAACTTACAGTATACATAAAAGAGATACACACGTACAGTATATATTAGTTTATTGACTAAAGGTGACAAAGTAAGTGGCAACAATATGTATATGCAAAGGGCAATAAATACTTAGGACATGTACATAAATATTCAAGGATAGAACGTGCAATAGGTATAGACTTAGTTTTGAGGGATGTGTGGAGTTAAGGGTAGCATTTGTTGTGTACCGACTAGGTGTGTGTGAGGCTTCTACGGTCATAAATATAGGAATAGCTTTGTCCACATTGGCAGAATCACAAAGGTAGCTCAAGTTATAAGTATATTTAGAAAAGTAGAAAAGGGAACGGCGTGTGTATTGTTTTATTCTTTTACGTTAGGAGGGATCCCGAAACAAGGAACAGCAATACTTTTGGTAACTCTGACATTTAATAATTTACAGATTTACCAGGGATGATAGGCAATGAGACTAGGAGAGTCTGTACTTTTGCTGGGGTGGTAGAAGAGCAGAAAGGGATAGGTTTCTTGTCGTAGACGGGGTGCGTCTACTTTGTCTTAAGCAGAATACGAATCATAAATCATGTGGAATATGACTTGATACCTTAGCGGAATATGACTTGAGTATGCTGCATCTAGTTGATCATCTACTTCTTCCATCTCTCATCTGTTACCAGGACAGTGGCTGGCTTAGGCAGCTTGTTCTTTCGTCTCTCATCTGAGACCTGGACAATCGCTGGCTTTGGCGGCTCGTGGAAGAAGTGAGCAGAATATGACTTGATACCTCAATCAAAATATGATTTGAGTGTACTGGAGAGACAGGCAGAATGCCACAAGTCTGGACGGGCGGAATGCAACTTGTTTTGTCAAACAAAATAAGACTTGTCCCTTTAAGTGGAATACGACTTGAGAATGATGAGCTGGGTAAGTTACTGACATGTTTTCTCCTTTAGTATAACGTAAGTTGTTCACTCCTCTTGCTGGTTCAGTAGTCTGGGGCAAGAATGTCTATCTTGTGTCTTCTGCATCATTTTGGATCTAGGATTTAGTTTCACTGCATTACCACAGCACACCGAAATGCCCAAAAAAGTACCCTCATTGTTCCCTGATTAAATAGCACTGTATGAATATTCCCATATCAAAATATGCTACAGGGGGGCAATGCCTAGTGAGTTAATTGCTCAATAGGTGGCGTTCTGAGAGTGAGGGTCCGAGTCTGCGGGATGAGACTGTGAGTTGCTTCGGGCCGTGAGTGAATACTTCGCATGTCTCACTCCCTAGACTGGAACAATACCTCACGGGCCTCACCGTGTTCAGCGGTAGAGTGTGCAGGCTCTCAGCCTATGCCCGAGAGGGAGTAGTTGGAATATAGGAAAAAAATAAAATAAAAAACAAAATAACTTGAAATATCAAATTAATTGGCCTCGCAATCTTCTTTCCTTAAGTGAAAACAATTGAATTATTTTAATGTACCGTGATATAATTAAATTATCTGTGAAGATATCAACTGTGTGGCTCTACGCTGCACTGACTCGAGTTTCTCAATGTCTTAGTTCAGATAAGGAGACCTAAATTGTACGCTGTATTCAAGTTCGGCCCTCATTATGTTTTTAAATAACAAGGCTAGAGAGAGAGAGAGAGAGAGGTGAGGAAGTGGTGGTGGAGGGAGGAAGAGCGAGAGAAAGTGGTAGTGGTGGTGGAGGTAGGTGGATGGGGCGGTATTTGATCCAGTGATTGAGTCATGCAATATTCACCTCCCTACTGACTAAGAAGACACGCCGCCAGCCACTGAGGGTTCCTGGGTGCCGGGCAGTAGGAGGTGGTGGTGGGGGGGTTAGGGGAAGTAAGGGAAGTCTGCCGGAAATAGGTGTAGGTAGGTATCAGGGGAAGAAGGAGTAGGTTGGGATCAGGGGGAGTAGAAGCAGTAGTTGGGCAGGGGTATGGTAGTAAAGGATGGGGGGGGGGGGCGGTGTAGGAATTGTGGGAAGTAGGTGAGGATTTAGGGACAGTATGTGGGGCAAGTGTCTTTAGGGATAGAAGTAAAAGCCTTGCAAACGATGCATTGTCTCTCAATGGACTCCAAACTCCGATACCAGCATCTGAAGCTATTCGTGTGACACCGGCTTTGAAAGTTAAGGACAGGCAGGAAATTGGCGTAATTGAAATATTGATAATAACAATAGGATAAAGAGAGAGGAAGAGACAAGAATAAGTAAACTCTATCAGGGGCATAGAGAGCATAAGGAAATTAAACCGTAAAATATGCAATTACGTCTTTATGCATGTTATCTTTGCTATTACTAGACGACATTAGTGGAGTTTGGAAGATCGTATGCGAGTCATAGGGTTCACTGAGATCATATTATCCTCGCTGAACTCTAGATATCCTTGCTAAGCTCTACACAATCGTCTTATATGTGCCACAATCAAAGCAGGAGGGCGCCATCGCATACGGAAGGGGATAAGTTTCGAAGATAACTATAAACATTGTAAATCTAAGACATTTTCAGCAAGGGAAAGGGTGAATAAGGCTTGTCTCGAGACTAATCAAGGAACGCAAAACATTTGTGACTAACGATATAGTAAGGTTTATGGTGTATCTAGGAAATTGGAATAATTGGAGAAAGTAGGTAACAACAGATATATATATATATATATATATATATATATATATATATATAAGCAGGAGTGGAGGTATGGAATTGGAGGTAAAACAGAGAGTGTGTGAAGGAAGGAAGGTTTTCGGAGCAATGGGAAGTATGTGGAAGACGAGAAATCTCGGAAGTAAAGTAAATAGTGCAATGTATCAAGGAATTGTTGTGCCAACAGTGATGTATGGGGCTGAGACATGGGCTCTGAAGAAAAAGGAGAGAAGAAAGCTGGATGTGATGGAGATGAGCTGCTTGAGGAGTATGTGTGGAGTTACTCGTAGAGATGGATTGAGGAATGAAGAGATACGTAGGAGAGTGGGGCAACAGGAACATTTGTCAGCCAGAGTGGACAGAAGGGTGCTGAGCTGGTATGGTCATGTTGAACGAATGGGAGATGAAAGGCTTACAAAGAGAATATGCGAGTCAGATACAAGGAGAGATAGAAGGGCAGGAAGACCCCCATTGAGATGGAGAGACTGTGTAAGACAAGCTTTGGATGATAGAGGAATGACTATAGATCAGGCAAAGGAAGTGGTAATAAACAGGAATGAATGGAGAATGCTTGTGAATAGTTGAGTGAACACGTGGTCATTTGGGGGAAGGGGTCGGGCGCAAGTTGGACTAGATAATAGTCCATCAGGTGCCTGGCCCGGGGAGACGATTATTATGAAGGGTGCACCTGGAAGTGTGGTGGGCGGGCTTGTGGCTTTGGCTCCGCTGCATGTCTGCCTGCCGAGATCGGAGCCTCTCCGGGTGGGCGGGGGCCGGGGGAGTGCTGGAGTGACCTTGGTGACCCTGGTCTCTGGGTGTTCTCCTGGGTGACCTAGATGTGTGTGAATTTTGTCTTTTGTCTGTGTTTGTTCGTTGTTCTGTCTTGTGTTTTCCCTGTTCTTGCTCTGTCTTGAGTCAGCCACCCCCAAGAAAAAAAATAAATAAATAAAATAAAATAGAGTAAAATAGAAAATAAAAATAAAAAATAGGAAAAGTGGGGATTGGGCCTGAGCATAATACATACATACATATATATATATATATATATATATATATATATATATATATATATATAATTCTATTTGTCTATCCATATATATATCTATATATATATATATATATTTATATATATATATATATATATATATATATATATAGATAGACAAATATAATTTTATATATATACCAGTATATATATATATATATATATATATATATATATATATATATATATATATATATATATATATATATATATATATATATAGAGAGAGAGAGAGAGAGAGAGAGAGAGAGAGAGAGTGAGTGAGTCAAATTTATTTCAGTATGTGTACGTGTGTGTGTGTATATACAGTATATTGGTGTGTATATGTGTGTACCTCGGTGAGTGCATCTGGGAAATGGCAGGCTGCATATCTCTCTCTCTCTCTCTCTCTCTCTCTCTCTCTCTCTCTCTCTCTCTCTCTCTCTCTCTCTCTCTCTCTCAGTACGCTTGTGTGTGTTCGTGTGGAGATTGACAACTACTGTATTACGTAATAATACAGAATCTGCATATATAGGGTTACTTTGGACTCAGGTGTTAAATATTAACCCGTTCAGTACCGGTGCCTTCCCTTTAACTTTACTCTGGCTACTATTAGACGATTTTGTTCAGTTAAAATGAGCCTCCCAATTACCAGGCTTCAAATTATCGCACTTAACCATTTTTACCACAACAGATCCTTCTTAAATTGCACTAAATTGTCTAAATATTGCTAGAATAAAATTAAAAGGACGGTGCCGGTACAGAAGGGGTTAAATCCGTTCCGTATTATGATTATGTAATATGATTTGACATTATTCACTGATCTTGAGCGAATCAACAACACTTCATACACTTTAATAACTATTTATAATTTTACTTCGAGGCCTTTGCTTGCTTATATTAAGAAAATAACGGAATCAGTCTTATGTGGAGCCATATGTTCGGTATCTAATGTACAATTTCAGTTAATTTAGTCGTTATCCCTTTCAGTACCAACGACGTGTTATATTTTTTCTAGCTATATTTAGACGCCATTAGGCAACTTAGGAAAGATCTGTGGTAGTTAAAATAGTTGGTTGAGGTTTGAAGCCTTAATATTGATAGAGATCCTTCATAGGCTGAATAAAATCGTCTAATATATGCCAGAATATGATGTGAAAAGGATGTCCCTGGTATGGAATGGGTTAATATTCGCCTTAGTAATTGTCTTCATCCTCTTAAATATATCTAGTGTATCCCCAATAGCTGTTCGTTTCTGATCATATATACTGTATACAAAACTAGGATTCTCGGCCTCTCACCGCATGAATTCCAATGTTGTGTGTTTCCCCGAGCAGAGCCAATGACTACTAGTTTCCCAGGCCCATTGACAGACTGATGTGGTAATTGACTGGGTATACACGGAGCGAACACATCCCACCTGTTCCTATTTGCAGGTGTCAGTGTCTTTCAGCTGTGTGTGTGTGTGTGTGTGTGTGTGTGTGTGTGTGTGTGTGTGTGTGTGTGTGTGTGTGTGTGTGTTTGAATGTCCGTCACTATGTGTACGCGTGCCATTGTGTGCGTGCGTTGTTTTGAAGGAGGGGCGAGAATTGACCTTCATCGTGTTTGTGCTTATATGTAACTGTGTATGTGGCTGCGTGTGTTTGCGGCTGTGGTTGTGACTCTGTGTGTGTGTGTGTGTGTTTATGTGTGTGTGTGTAGTGCTAATGAGAACCTGTGAACGCCAATTGTCACCCCGCCTCCCTCTCTTTGTGGCCTCCTGATAGTGTTGTGCTGCATTGGTTTGTGGTGTGGTGTTATGTTGGTGTTGTTGTAACGGTGTTGTTGTGTTGGCTTGTTTTGTTGTGGTGTGGTGATGTTGTTGTTTTGGCTTGTGATGTTGTGGTGTAGTGATGATGTTGTGTATTGGTGTTGTGTTTGCTTGTGGTGCTGTGGTGTGGCGATTGTATTGTGCGGCATTGGTTTGTGGTGTGGTGTGGTGATGGTGTAGTTGTAAAGGTGTTGTGTTGGCTTGTGTCGATTTGGTGTGATGTTGTGTTAGCTTGTGTTGTGGTGATGGTGTTGTGCTGCATTGGTTTGTGTTGGTGTGGTGTTGGTGTTGTTGTAATGGCGTTATGGTGCATTGGTTTGTGGTGGTGTTGTAATGGTGTTGTGTTGGTTTCTGTTGTTATGGTTTGGTGATGTTGTTGTGTTAGCTTGTGTTGTGGTGATGGCGTTATGGTGCATTGGTCGGTGGTGGTGTGGGGATGGTGCTGTTATAGTTTTGCAATGGTGTTGTTGTGTAATGGTGTTGTGTTTGTTTTTGGTGTTGTACTGCACTGGTTTGTGGTGGTGTTGTGATGGTGTTGTTGTACTGTAGTGTTGTTATGGTGTTGATGTGTTTGGTTGTGGTGCATTGGTATTGTGGTGATGGTGTTGTGGTGTATTGTTGTTATGGTGATGGTGTTGTTTTGTATTGGAATTGTGGTGATGGTGTTGTTTCTGTATATTGGTATTGTGATGATGGTGCTGGTGTGGTGTTCTCGTTCGTTGTGGTGTGTTGATGGTTTTATGGTGTATGCATTTGGGGTAGTGTGGTGATGGTGTTATGACGTCTTAATTTGTGGTGGTGTGGTGATAGTGTTCTGGTGTCTCGGTTTGTTGTGGTGTAGTGCTGGTGTTATGGTCCATTAGTGTCATGATTTGGGGTATCATTGTGCATTGGTTTGTGGTGAGGTGATGTATTACTGGCATAATGATTGTGTTATTGAGTAGTGTTTTACGGTGGTATGGGGGTGTTGTGACGATGGTGTTATGCGATATTATTGTTGTGGTGTTATAATGTTGTGCCCCATTAGTTTCTAGTGGTGTGATTGGTGTACTATGGTGACGGTGTGTGGTGTAGTTATGGTGTCGTAGTGTGGTGACGGAGTTGTTATGTATTGGATTTTGGTGTAGATGTGTGGTGGTGTTGTGGTTTATTTATATGTTATGTATCGTTTTGTCTTCGTGGTGTACTGGTGTGTGAAAGGATGATGTAATATGTTTCTTGTGATGTGCTGTAATGGTAAGCGATATTGTAGGGTATTGATATTGTGGTGAATTAATGTGTGATACTCTAGTGTTGCATTTGGATTGTGGGGTGTTGCGTACTGGTGGTATTGCTGTTGAGTTATGGTGCGTAGTGTGGGAGTTTGCTATAATCTAACTAGTTAATATCACTCCCAACACCAAACACCTCCTATTGAAATTAATGAAAGCATGAGATCCTCCCGGAGTTCGAACCTCGGATACAACATACAGGTTATAAACACTCTAACAATTACACCACCAAGACAGTGAGGTTGTGTTGCATAGATTGTTTTTGTTGCATTAGTGTGTGTTGTTGTGGTGATGCATTGGTGTCTGATGTATTGGTGCAGAGAGGTATATGTTTTAGTTGTAGTTGCGGTTGTGGCTCTGTATTTTATTGGTGTGTGATGTATGGTGTAATGTTACGTGATTGGGCTTTGATGTGTGGTACAGTTAGGGTGTTTTAGTGTGTGGTGCCATGTTGTATGAGTGTTTGGTGGTGGTTCATTCTATAGTAATATACTGATGGGTGGTGTCTAGTGATTCTTAATTGGCGCCTAATAACCAATGACTATAGTCTATTCATTATGTTTAGTCTAGAATTCCCAATCTCCATCCTAGCATGAATCTAAAAGGACACGAGCACTGAAGTCGATACTTCTACCATTTGGGAGTAATCAAATAGTAAATATTTTAGGTGTGGACATTTACAGTCTATTTGCTTTAGCCCTCGATCAATCCATTGGTTGAAATATATAGATTTGCTATGAGTAAACTATAGTACTATTTATTTCTATCTATCTATTGCCGGACGCCGTGATCCCCGAAGGGGTGGCCACGAAAGAAACACCCCCATGCACCTGTGTCCCCAGTCAGTCGACGTCCCTCCTCCCATCCAGCACCACTTTCACGCATATACTTCTTAACTCAATCCATCCACCTTTTACTCGGTCTGCCTCTCCCTCATTATCGTACACTCTCTTAGTCATTCTCTTGCTTCCCATGCGTTCCACATGGCCGAAACATTTCAAGGTGTTCCTTTTCACACTTTCCAGCGCATTTACATCCACACCACACCTCTCTCGTACTTCCTCATGGATCTGTCTATCCCTCCATATAACTCCGCACGCACTTCTCAAATAACTATAATTGATGACGTAAAAGTGGAGTACCACATGCATTAAATTAGTTTAACTGAATTCGTTAATTGGGTTTATTTGCAAGTTAATTGGTGGGCTGGTGATAATATGAATATGAAATTATGATTGTTTACAGTTCATCATTAAGGAAATCGACACGGTCTTTATTCTAGGGTCGCCTATTGCATTAACAACATTCAACTAACCATAATACGGGCAGTTACTCATGTATCCCGTATTCATAGAGAGTAGAATTTACGCTGGTGACTGTACCTGTGATAATCGTTGGTGTCATTTGTTATTCCGTATGAGGGTGGTGGTGCTAGTAATTGGAGCTTTGGGAGTACATGGTTTTTTCGTGTACTGATTTAAGGGTAATTTAAGGTTAATGTTTTGTTCAATTTATTTATACATTTATTTATTTTTAAGCTTCCTCGCTAGACCTCCATCAAGCTTTAATAAACATCCCCTAGACCGTCTTTCGAGATATTTGTGTACATTTTTCGGTAGAAAAATTTCCCAGCTGAAAGCCGGCTCCTCCTAAAATTAAAGGCTAGTTATCGCTCGGCAGCAAAAAATCGACACCTAAATGGCACAAAGGTCTTAATATTGACAAGGAAATGGGGTGAACAGTCATAAAATCGCCAAACTGATGGAACGAATCTCTTAGAATCTGTAAGCTAATGGGGCTAAATATACGGAATAAGAGGGGCATAAAAAAAAAAAAAATCTTCACCCCTAAAATGACCGGGATAATTGATCTTCGACTTATGTGAACTTCTTTGGTTAACGTTTGCGATGTTTACATTTATGTTATATTTGTTTATTATTTATTTTTTATTTGTTTAAGGAAGGTCGTTGGTACACATACACATATAATAATATTTCTTGAACCAATATATATATATATATATCAAATACAACACACACACACACTCACTCATATGCGCACGCAAACAACTACACATATACACAAGCACACACAGAGACACACACCCATTCGCACACACACAAACAAGTACATTCACACACACACTCTCTCCGCCGTAATAATTAATAGGATGGATTATTTAATGTGAAGGATTAACCCTGCTTAGTCATAACAAAATAATGACATGGAATATCAACCATTACTTATTTACTTATAGTTCCCGCTCCCAGTGGTGCAGACGTCCAGACTTGTATATATCGGTAGTATTTTTAAGTTGTATATGATTAACCCTTTCTGTACCGGAGCTAGACTTCTTTTTAATTTTAGTCTAGCTCTATTTAGACGACTTTATTAATTTGAACAAGGGCCTCCAGCAAATAAGGGCTTCGAAATATCTTAATTATCCCTTTTTACGACCACAGATCCTTCTTAAGCTGCACAAAATCGTCTAAATATAGCTAGAAAAAAATACAAAAGACGTCGCCGGTCCAGAAGGGATTAAATCGTTGTAAATTAAATTCTGAAACAATGAAATAATTTGTAATAGACCAAGCAATTCAAAGTTATATGATGAGACCTAGGGGCTAGACGGAACTGAAACAATGTATATAAAACGACTAATTTTTACAGTGTCAGCGTATTTGTCTCTACTTATGGGAATAACTAAATGATACACGTGCACGGAACATGCCCGCCGTTGATAACATTATTTTCTCAGGTGTGTTAAGGGGAGGGTTTTGCTGTTTTTTTTTCTGGCCTCCCTTCGTCTTCATGTCTAGCCCTATTTTTATTTTTTATTTTATTTTTTTTTTGGGGGGGGGGGAGATCTTAAGACGTTCCGGAACCTCCATAAATTTAGCACATGCAATTTAGGAGGAACCGGCTTTCGGCTGAAACATGTTGCTACCGAAAAAATTGTTTATAAGCTTGATTGAAGTCTATTGAGCAAGCTAAACTTCCCACCCTTAAGGAATCAGGTTATAATTACTGTATAACCAAAGAGATAAATAGTACTGACGCTAAAAAAAAAAAAAGGTAATAATGACTTTCATTATTGCGTGTACTAGGGTGTACATTTAGACCTGGAGATTGGTTTATATTCATATGTATTTCTAAAAGTACAGTCAAAATCAGTACCTCCTTGTTGTGGGTTGTTCTGTTTAATTATTAGTGGATATTTTGCAAGCTTTTCCCCATTTTCAAGCAATATACTTTAGTTTGTCCCTTATACTAAAAGAAATCGCCTCTCCCAGGCTTCTTTTAAAATAGAAAATGCCCACTCAGACCCACTTCAAGCTAACTTTTTAAATTTTTCGATATAAAAATTCCCGACCGATGTCCGATATCGTCTAACTTAGAGGCTCGATAACATGAAACCTCGTTGTTTGTTGCCCAAAATGGCGTCTAAAGGAAAAGATTTTCACTCTCTTACGACAGGAGGTGCACTGTGGACTATATTAATTATTGAGACACAATGATTCCTGCCCTAAGCTGTATTGGTCGAGCTGCCTTGATCTACACTGATGCCCTTCAGTGTGTAACTCTACTGGGATTTGTGGGTCTGTAATGTTGCTAGGCACTGCTTTCGTTTTGACGAACACACACACACACACACACACACACACACACACACACACACACAACCACACTTACACACACACACACACATACATGCGTGCGCCCACAATCATACATACATACATACAATCACACACACACACGTACGCACAAATCCGCCATCCATTCAACTATTACCCCCAACTCCGCCTCATATATATATATATATATATATATATAGAGAGAGAGAGAGAGAGAGAGGGAGAGAGAATGAATATGAATATGAAGCTACGAGTCTCAGTCTAGGATTCAGAACTTTGCTGCACCGATCGTTACTTCAGAAAACATAACTAATTTTCCGTATTTTTTCCTTGTTTTCCGTATTTAAAATAGGGTATTTCCTTCGGGACAGAACATTATTCGTATCAACTCAAGTGTTACCTACCAATAACATTAAAAACAGTTGAAGTGCAGTTTTCGCGTCATGAATTTCAAACATTTTACTCAATCCTGCGGCATTTATTTCTAAACTTTGGCTGTTTGATGATGTTTGCAATATTAACGAAATATGGTATGTATAATAATTTACGATTTTGGCCTGTGACCTTAAGCTTCAGTATCATATTACTTTCATTACTGACATCAGTATTGACAGAATAGTACAGTATATATGACTGAGCTGATGACATTATATTGTACACTTTGCAAGTTATAATAGAGAACCTATTTTGATTATGTATATTTTATTATGAAACGAAACTGGTGCACATCCCATAAAATATAATTTGGACACATTATAGAAACCTTCACCGATTTGGCATTTATATCCGAGTAAATATATTATATCCATCATCAAGCCCTGTTCTCAAAAATAAGAAAATAAAAAAAGATAAAGATATTGAAATAAAATTTAATGTTAAAAATATAATACGCAAAACATACTATTACTTACTCAGCATACATATTAGTATAGTTACATCTATGCGTTCTATATTGCACAAACACTGTGTAGCAAATTTGGTTTGAATTAAGACCGGACTCATTAGTAGGGGCCTCAAGGTCTGTGCAGTCTGTGTATCTATATATATATACAGTATATATATATATATATATATATATATATATATATATATATATATATATATCATTGCTCTCTTGATCCCTCCCCCACTTCCCTGTCTGCGATCTGGTTACATTAACATAATCCCCAGTCTCCGACACACATGGGGTAACACACATATGCAAACAATACACAAACACATACACACATAGAAACAAACACACACACACATACACGCTCGTACGCAGATACACACAAACGTACGCACGTACCCACACGCTTACAAACATGAGCCCACGCAAGCTCAAATGCACAACGCACACACCCACACCCGTAAGCACACACATACACACAATCACATACACTCACACGCATGCTCACATTAACATACAGAACCATACACGCTCACACACAATATGCTCACTTATACGAAAACAATCACACATACTGCATACATGCAAAATGCACTTCTGTTATTGTCAAAGGATTGTTGCAGTTTCATCGACCGGGGGGGTCGATGAAACTGCAACAATCCTTTGACAATAACTTCCTCTCTCTCTCTCTCTCTCTCTCTCTCTCTCTCTCTCTCTCTCTCTCTCTCTCTCTCTCTCTCTCTCTCTCTCTCTCTCTCTCATTTTCATTGCTATATGCTGTAAGTTATAAAGGGGAACTAGATATTATCCGTAAATGCTAATTAAAAATTTCTCCTCGTATGAATATGAATATAATTATATATATATATATATGTACTGTATATATATATA
This sequence comes from Paralithodes platypus, assembly GCA_032716605.1. Taxonomy (NCBI): domain Eukaryota; kingdom Metazoa; phylum Arthropoda; class Malacostraca; order Decapoda; family Lithodidae; genus Paralithodes; species Paralithodes platypus. The sequence goes on from CM064518.1 coordinate 39,648,768, forward strand.
TATATTTATATATATATATATATATATATATATATATATATATATATATATATATATACAGAGAGAGAGAGAGCTAGCGAGCTAGCGAGAGCGAGAGCAAGCGAGTGCGAGGGAGAGAGATGAGGAAGGGTACACACAGCCTGCGGATTAAAACCTGTCAGTATTGAAATCCCTCTTGTTAATCTCCCTCTACCGGGTCTCCTGCATTAACACACGCACACATAAAAACACGCTCACATACACACACATACAAACACAAAAACTCACAGACACTCGTTCACGCACACACACTCACACACCAGTATACACACACAATCAAGCAAATGTAAGCACAGCCTATTGCACGTCTAGTATATATCATTATTACAAGTTCATGTATTGTACAACCGTTAAGAAGATATTAAGTATAGGGCTACTCAAAATTTAGCTATACCCAGCTATCAAAATTATTGTTTAAGCTTGTATATTTTGCTTAGCAGCATATGGTGCTGCGTTGCTATGATAACATATAATTGATTCTATAACAGCCATCTCTCTTGGCTGGTGTAATTCATACAAATTTGATTGTAGATGAATGCATGTGTATTTATATGCATACTCTATACTAGCATATGCGTACGCTGGTTATACACATACACTCATGCATCATATTGTGTTCACTCATAATAATTATATACAGTACATACATGGGTGGCGGCGACACTCTTGCATACACCTTTCTTTCAATTCCATTATTATTATGTCACAAAAAATAACTGTAACAAAGTGACATTTCCTTGGGCGGTAGTTAATCATATGCGCTGTTCATTATTTGATTAGCATTATTATTATTTTTTCGTATGATCTAGTGTATTAAATTTATGACAATTAGCTTTAACATTGAATTAACGGTTTGTGAATGTACATATGTAAACAGTGACTAATAATGTCACACACTTGCTTATTCTAAATTGAATAATATTGCATGTTGTACATACTGTATATATACAGTATATATATATATATATATATATATATATATATATATATATATATATATATATATATATATATATATATATATATATATATATATATATATTATACACAATTTATATACGTTCTATATCTAAAACACACACCATATGTAATTGCACACTTTCACACACACATACACACACTCACACACACACACACTCTCTCTCTCTCTCTCTCTCTCTCTCTCTCTCTCTCTCTCTCTCATGCCAGCCAACATGGAAAAGTATTATACAGTATATTATTAAAACATTATATTTTTGTTATCTATTTTTAGTTCTTACTTATTCATGAACAAAGTTTGGGCATAACAGGTTTTTAATATTAGTATTTATAATATAGTGTTGGAAGTGTTTTTGTAGGATGGTTTGCATAAACAATTTGTAAAGGTAAAGTACGTAGTGATAGTTCGGCATCCTACACATAATTATCTTCGATTTGTTGTATAGTTAAATGCATGGATGTGCATGAATGTGTTGGTGTATATGTGAAAGTGTTGAATATTGATAAAGAATAAAACACGATTACATTTTATTATGCATCTTTGAGGACGTGCATACATACTGTAGGTGTGCCTGTGTTGCTTTGTGTATATGTATGAATAATGATCAAATGCAACACGTATAATTCTATCATCAACCAAAATATAACCCATAAATATTCTTCCACCAAAATCCCCCCCAAAGGACAAAATCTAAAAATATAATTAACTCCCAGTGTTACCAGCCAGCCCGTTTAAAAAAAGAAATTATAAAAAAGGCTGGGACTCGATAAGTTAAATGAGTCAAGGATCAGCCCGGATCTGGCAACATTAGGCTGGAGTTTAAGCCTTATTACATCAGGAAATTTGTATATATTAAAAAGTATGGGAAATGACAAACACTCTCATTAATATTTATTGGATCGACTAGGGTGTGTGCGTGCGTCCGTATGTGTGTGTGTGTGTGTGTGTTACAATAATCTAATATACTAATTTCACTCTCAACACCAAACGCCTCCCAATGAAATTAATGAAAGCATGTGATCCACCCGGGATTCGAACAAACCATTACACCATCAAGACAGTTAAGGTTAAATTCATGAATACGATTTTATATCCATTTATCGACTACTGGATATCAATCTAATCATACACTCAAACCCAAATCCGCACTGAATAGCCTAATGTTTTAAGTGAAAGGAAAGCACATTTTATAGGGCACCGATCTCTAAGGACCGACCTCGCTATCAAATGTACCTGCACTCTTATGAATAATCAAATGTATTGGTTTCACTCCCAACACTATATACACCTCCCAATTATATTAATGAAAGCACATGATCCACCCGGGATTCGAACCTGTGTGTGTAGGTGAATGAGTATCTCAATGTACGCGCGCGCGTGTGTATGCGTCTCTGATTAATTTGTGTTCTTGTTTTTTTCTGCTAGATTACGTGATTGTGTATCTATGTGCTTTGTTTAATGTAAAACTTCAGTCATAAAAGCATCACTTTTAGTCTGTGTGTGACCTTGCTATTTTCTGTAGGCCTACATCTGAGTGTTAATATGACTAGGCGTAAGGAGAAAAGGAAAGTTAATACAAATATAATTATTACTGTATTTACTCTCAATATATACTGTGTGTATATATATATATATACATATACATATATCTATATATAATATATATATATATATATATATTTGTGTTGGTGTATTCATAATTGTAGTTGATAGGAATTGAGTTTTCGTGTGTGTGTGTGTGTGCGTGAGAGAGGGAGAGAGAGTGCGTGTGCGTGTGAGTGTGTGTGTGTGTACCGTTAATAATTCCAGGTCCGGGGCATCAAAGTCTGGGTGGCAGCATTTTGTCTTGTCTTAATGGAGGGGCTTTGGTTCCCTAGGGTTCACACGGGGAATTTTGTTTGTGGTTCTCGGAGTTTGGCTGGGTTCGCGTGGGTTCTGCTGGGTTGATTTTAGTTTTGTATTGGGTTCTCTTGTGTTCTGCCGGTTATTTATGTGAATGAAGGAGACGAAAGGGAAAGCTGCCTGTAACAAGTGTCCCTCCGAAGGTTGAAAGAGTGATGGAGAGACAAAATCAAGTTACGTTAGAGGTGATTTAGATGTGTTGGATAACAGTGTGGTGTGCTTGCTAAGTGTAGTGAAATGAATAGGTGGAGGAAGTGTTTGTGAGAGTTAGCTGGATTACTCTCTGTGTAGGAGAGGAACAAATAAAAACAATGGGGGAAGCCAGACACATGCAACATGAGTTCCAGCAATTCCTTATCATATGCCTATGTGGCTTCCCCGTGGTACTGCCCTGCTCGATTGGTACTTGCAATCTCTCAATTGGGTTGGTTTTATATTGTTCGAAGTTGTGTTAGGTTCTCGTTGCATTTCTTTGGTTCTGCCAGATATATAGAATGTATATAAAACGTATATATAAAGTTGCTACATTGATAAGTATTATTAAGTAAATAGAAAATTGCTACATTATTAAGTATTATTAAATACATAACAACTATGGTAAGTGACAAACGATAACTCATATAAATAATACATAGTGAAAGGTAGGTACATACTGTAGGTACAACTACTAAGTGGTAAGTGTAAACATAAATGTTTAGTAGTAAGTTATAAGCAGTTAATAATACAAGCTAAGTGGTAAGTGGTCAATAGTAAGTTATAATGGTGAGGAGGAAGAAATAAATGGTAAGAAGTAAGTGTAAGAGTGTATAATAAGCAATGAGGGTGAATAGTAAGAGGTGTAAGTGTAAGTAGTAAATAGTAAGAAATAAGGGTGAATAGTAAGTAGTAAATGGTAAACAGTGGGTGTAAATAGTAAACAGTAAGTAATAAGGATGAATAGTAAGTAATTAATGGCGAATAGTAAGTTTAAGAAGTAAATAGTAAGTAATAAGGGTAAATAGTAAGTATAGTAAATGGTGAATAATAAGTGTAAGTAGTAAATAGTAAGTAATAAGGGTGAATAGTAAGTAGTACAAAGTAAATAGTAAGTGTAAGTAGTAAATAGTAAGTAATAAGAATGAATACTAAGTAGTAAATGGTGAATAGTAAGTTTAAGTAGTAAATAGTAAGTACTAAGGGTGAATGGTAAGTAGTACAAGGTAAATGATAAGTGTTAGTAGTAAATAGTAAATGGTATGTAATAAGGGTGAACAACAAGTGGTAAGTAGTCAATGGCATACTAAGTGGTAACAACTTCACAAACTATAATAATTCAAATTACGTTAGTGGTTATGGTTGTAAGATAATTGAATAACCTGTTCTCTCGCAAGAAGCAACTAATATATACTTTTGCTATGAATTAAAGTTACCTCTATATTTGACCATATCTACAATTGCTTGTGTTCATAGGTTGTTATGATACTTATGTTAATATTTTCTGCATAGTTAACAATACTAACCATTCAACATGTTCGCAGAATGTAAATATATTATAAATGAACTGTCTTTATAAATAATCATAACCAAGTAGGTAGACTAGAAAAAGTGAACTCTAACCTCTGTAACTCAAAAATGTCTAGACTCTCTAGAGCATTTGAAATGGCTGTAAATTTCCACAGCTATTCCCTGAAGGACCCTTCCCAAATGTTACAAATATTAGCTCGACTACTCTTGTCGTTTGTGATTTATAGAGGTTAATGGTCAAGAGTTTTGGCCTACTTACTTGGAATAGGGTATAACAATTAATTACATGTATATAAACACCATATGAGGAGGAGCACCTTATTGACGTTTCGCAGATAGCGTCTGTTAGTGACCTGATGAAGCTATCTGCGAAACGTTGTCAATAAAGTGCTCTTCCTCATATGGTGTTTATATTCATTCTGTCAATTTGTCTAAGTTATTTCAACACTTAATTACATTTCAGAAGGTTACACAGAAAAAAACGAATATATTTTGTTGTGCTTCCCTCTCTTCACTACAGCCAACGTGTATCTCTATGAAAAAACATACTAACAATTCAATACATTTCAGAAAGTTATCACAGAAACAACCCAGTCTATTTTGTTCTTCCCTCCCTTCACTACAGCTAGCGCGTGTCTTTATGAAAAAGACATCCCAACAATTCAATACATTTCAGAAAGTTATCAGAGAAACAAACTAATAATGTTTTGCTTTCCCTCCTTCTCTGTAGCCAACACGTGGAGGTAGTGGGAGAGTTGGGGGTAAATATGTTCACCCACCGCTCCTTCACCTGGACCAAGAGGAAGGAAGGAAGGAGAATAGGAAGATAGGAAGGAAGGAAAGAAGGAAGATATGAAGGATATAATGAAGTGTGGACAGTTAAGGAAAGAGGAAGGACAAAATGAAGTGTGGACATAATTATAAGAAAAGAGAAAGTGGAAGCGAAAGAAAGGAAGGAAGGTAATGATTGGAAGTAAGGACTGAAGGAATATTCAGTAGTGTGGACAAATTAGAAAACAAATAATCGAGAAGGACGGCAGGTATACTTTTAATTTGTGGATCAACAAAAACTGGGGATGTGGAAAAGAAGGAAAATAATAACAGCAATTAATTTAAGAAAACATGAAAGAAACAATGTTAGGAAAGAAAGCGAGAGTAAAGGAAATTAAGAAAAGATACACAGAAAAAAGAATAGGAAGGTAAAGACTAAAATGTGAGAGAATAAGGGTAAAAAGAGAAAAATTATCAGAGCGTGATATGACGAATGAAGATAGAAGGAATGAAGAATGTCAATGCAAAATATATACACAATGAGTTAAGAAGAGGAAATAGTGTAAGAAGTAAGAACAGATATAAAGACAAATTATACACAACTAAGAAAGGAGTGAAAAGTGAAGGGAAATTAAGATATTTGTTGAACAGTCCAATAAACAGACAAGCTGTGAACAATTCATTAGTGATAACAATACAAGTAAAGAAACCGTAGTGTATGTATACAAACGAGGATCTGGGAATAGAAGAGAAAATCACAGAATAATGCAATTCGTCAAACTGCGTACGCATATCCTGTGGCTAACTCATTTTGGCTAGGGATCCTGCAGTAAAAAAGAACGGCCATCTTTGCTTTCGTATAGGGACTAAAGTTTTCAAACAAATTGGTACTATTGCCTTTCTGATCATGTAGAACTTCTCCATGGTAAGGCCAAACTAATTTTACTGGACCAATATTGCCAAATGTGTTTTTTTATGGCTATAGCACATTTGAGTTTAGTGAGAGGCTAAATACATTGATTGGATTTTACCATCGTTTATCAATTAAATTAGCCACAGTAACTCGCAATACAGTGTTTGACTAATTGTCATTATCCTGTGATATACATACATAGATAAATACATAATGACAAAAGGGTAAATGGACATAATTCCTCTTCACAGACCTTTCCTCATTGGCTTCATATAACCACGCTTGGACTACATGATATAGTTCTATAAATATATGTAAAATACTATTACCTAGCTAATTTAGATATTAATCTTAGAATAGAAGAACGGAGGAACACGATCGATGAAATTAATATACAACTATAAAGGGTATTTTTTTAATGACTGGTAATAAACTCAACATTACATTGTGTTTTTGTCGTTGAATTAAAGGAAAAATTGAAGAAGTGAATAACCAGAACATTGACCTGACGAATGACAATGACTCCTGGATTTTTAAATTGACAAATGATATATTTAATGCTTAAGTGCATACAACAGAGATTAATAAGAATACACAAGCATATTATTAATGTATATATTTTATCAAATGGCCGGCCCATATTTCCTATAGGGTCTTTTGTAACCCTTTCAGTACTATGATCTGTGTTTCCACTATATTCTGGCTAACACTGGACGATTTCACACAACTTCGAAGGCCCTCTACAAATTTAGGGGCTATTATCACCTCTACATTTCCGACCCCCACAATCCTTCCGAAGCTGAATAAAAGTGCCCTACATAACCTATAATACTGAAGAAAGGTGTCAGCGTATAATTAAATAACGGTTAACCCTCTTAGGCTCACGGTTGCCAATTACTATCTAGCGAAATGATCTATATAAATAAGTAAAACATTAGCTAAGGTAGCCTTCTAAAATCCTTTTCTTGCAGTGCATGGACCAAAGAAAGCCTCAGGAATTTAAGGCTAACTAAAGAAAACTTTCCAAACTGTCCTAGGGTTAATTTCAGTTCTATAATATGCCAGTGAATACACAATTCGCGTTGTGCACATTAAATATAGAACGTTGTGTAAAGGTATTTAGAATGGATACAGGCAATAAGATAAATGGGAAAATGTACCCTTTCACTATTATGGTAACGTAACAATATTCTTTCTTTTACTCTGGGTAGCAAAGAATTATTTATATAGATTAGGAAAGTCTTGTGACAGTCGAAATATTAACTCAAATAGTGTGTAGACTTATGATTCCTAGACGTACTTCCTAAAATAGATCAAATCAATTTATGATACCCAAAATAAAAAGAGTAATGGAGTGTTCATATTGAAAGGGGAGACATGTATTTAATTCTTTATTTATTTACTTATGTAATAATAATGTACATTCCTCCCTAGAACTAAATCACGCTTAACAAAGTACCCCCAAGATCCTCATACGAGATGAATTTGAGCATTTTTCGGTAGAAACAAATAATTGCAGGCTCTCTCTCGCTTACCAGGGAAAAGTCGACATCTAAATGGCACGAAAGGTCTTAAAATCGCCAAGGTAATTGGGTGAATGTTTTAAAATATCAATACTACTGTGGCTAAAATCGAGGGAGCAAGGAGTCAAGAAAACCCCCGTTAAAGAGATAATGAAGACAGTATAATTATTACACGTACGTGGTTAAGTTAATGACTGTTTGTTATTCACCATGCAAACATTTTTACTAAAAATATTATTTGGCGGCCTTCCATACGTTATTATATATATATATATTTATCAATTGCTATATTTAATGTAAAGCCAATTATACTCGTAATAATTCATCAAAC
>CM064518.1:39656828-39715658 GCA_032716605.1 Paralithodes platypus
AATACTGTATACAACTGTCTATAGGTACATCACATAGATATGAAGAAAACTAACTGTTGTGGGGATATTGTTTAATTTGAAAACAAAAGTCATCGTACTGAATAATGTCTATCAAAATTAGACACAAATTTTGATTTAGATTGTATTGATCATCAAACAACATTTTGGTGGAGAGGCGTTTAACTAAATCATTACCATATATAATTTTAGATTATTGTGCGCAGGCACTAAGCATTTTTCACGAGAGCACATCTGTAGTTTTAGCTCAATAATACTTGATTGAGAGAACGTGTTGGAGTGTGTGTGTGTGTGTGTGTGTGTGAATATGATGTTTGTGTGTTTTTGTGCTTTCATGTGTGCCTGCGTGTATATATTTATGAAAATGTTCGCCTATTACACTTTATTTGTGTTTGTCAGCGTTTGCAGGTGTACATAAACGCTACTATTTTGTGTGGGAAGTGAGGCAGGCATACAGATATTAGAGGGGTCGTTAGCTAATGCCGCAGTCTATCTATCATCCCATGCACTTTTCTTGAATGATTTATTATTTTGACAGATGTCTGAACATCACCACATACTTCCACAACATTTCACAAGCACTTTGCACACACAGTATATATATATATATATATATATATATATAATTAAAAATAAACGTATTGCATAAGATTGCAATATTGCCAGCGGGCATATGGAATGAATAAACCAAATGCAAAACAATAATAGGTTGAAGTGTGCCAGTACAATGATAATATTTACATACATAATATAACTCGCATTACCCAAATAAAACATTCTGCCTTAACCCTTCTAGTTTACAACAACGTATATTTATATCATATTCCGGTTATCATTAGACTCGTTTGCCCTGTTTATAAACCACAGATAGGAAACAAAAGAGATCATCGCTATCGCTATAAACCCTTTGACTCACATAGACCATAACTGAGTAAAATAGTCTATATCATTCAAGAAAATATGTCAAATGCGCCCCAGTCTACTGAAAGAGTAAGGCTGATTACAACGTTCAAAAATTTAAGAGGAGGTGGGCTTATGTATTTGCGTATTGTATTATGTATTTGCGTATTGTATTATTTATTTGCGTATCGTATTATTTATTTGCGTATTGTATTATTTATTTGCGTATTGTATTATTTGTATATATATTTTAATGACCGCCCTAAACCTCCTTCAAACATACAAAAATACCCCCTAGACCCCCCTCAGGAAAAATGTGTAATTTTTTGGTAGAACAATGATAGGCTTGCTATCGCTCGCCAGGGAAATATCGACACCTAAGTAACACTGAAAGTCTTATTATTGACAAAAAAAAAAAAAAAAAAATGGCCGTAATGTCTTAAAATTGCCAAACTAATGGGCCGAACGTCTTTAAATCTAAAAACCGATGGGGATAAACACAGGGAAAAGGGGGTCCAGAAAAACCTGCCCACCTCCCCTTAAGGAACCGTCGTGGCCTCCTTGGGGATTGATTAGCTCTACAGGGGACGCATAACCACTAAATTGGGTATCACATGATCAATGTTGTTGTCAATTTGCGATGGTCAATACTTTCTTGGTGTTATGTATGTGTTTTTTGTTTTCACTGATATACGAAAATATACTGGGGATATTCTTCTTTTCTTTTATATATATTATATTGGGTTTTATTATTTTCAAGTGAAACTACAAATTAAAAGCATTACATCATAAGCTGCCAGATCAGTGTTGACGATATATGTTGAGGAACAAGAGTTCGTGTGATACTTAACCCCTTCTGTACTGGTGCCGTCCTTTTACATTTGATCTGGCTGTTATTAAACGATTTTGTTCAGTTTAAAAAATCCCTCCAGCAATTAACAGGCCTCGAACTATCTCGCTTAACCCTTTTTGCTACCACGGATCCTTTTCAAGCTGCACAAAATCGTTTGAAAATAGCTAGAATAAAATATATAATACGTCACCGGTAAAGAAAGGGTTAAGGGGGGAAAATCCTTTTTTGGGCGATATTTTCATTATTTATTATATTTTTAGTTTCCTCCCTAGACCTCCATCAAACTAAAAAAAAACATCCATTAGATCCCCTTCTAGATTAATTTGTACATTTTTTTGGCAGAAAAATTTCCCGGCCGAAGGCCGGTTTACTTTTGTTCCCCAAGAAAAAAAATCGACACGAAAGGTCTAAGTATTGACAAAGAAATGGTGCTAAAGGTCTTATAATCAACAAAATAATGGGACAAACATCTTACAATCTGAAAACTAATGGGGCAAAGCATGAGGAAGAAGGGGGACCAAAAAAAGGACCCATCTCCTCTTAATGATGACGATGATGTATGTGGTCCTGTTTGCGTTGGGTGATAGAAAATAATATATGAGGTGAGTATTATACACGTCTCTTTGTGTGGGTTATTGCGGGCACAGGCAAAATCAATAGTTCCCGAACACCTTGATGAATGTTAGTGTGAACTGTAGTGAGGGAGATATTAACCCCTTCTGTACCGGCGACGTCTTTTGATTTGTCTTCTAGCTACAGTATATTTAGACGATTTGGTGCAGCTTAAGGGGACTACACACCTCCTCCCCGGTCCAAAATTTCATGATATATTGTTGTTGTCTAAAATGCTTCTTTCAACATAGGAGAATAGCATGGGAGGGCATAAACAACCATATGACACCCCCCCCCCCCCCACACACACACACACACAACCAAAATATAATGATTTTTTTTTTGGGGGGGGTCTAAAATGCTTCTTTCAACAATGGAGAATAACATAAGAGGGCATAAACACCTATGTGACACCACTATGACATCAATACCCCCCCCCCCCCTCAAGAAAAAAAAAACAGACATACACCTATTATAAGAGGGTATATACTGAAAAATCCTAGTTTACCCTAAATTACTGGCTAGTTTACATTTTCTTCTAATACCCAAATCAGAAAACTTAGTTTTTATGAGTAACTTAGCCATTTTTTTCATGACACACCACCAAATAATTGAGATGTTATATATATTTTACTTTCGTCTGCGATTTCCCACAATCATATATTGGCAACTTCCAAGTGTAACTACTCCATTGTATTGTATTGTAGCTGCTTGTAAACGCTAATGTTAACACATATTGGTTGTGCCTTCGTGTAATTTTGTTTTTTTCGATAAAGTGAAAAACTTGAGTATCAGGGGGAATTTTATTAAACAAAATCGTGATTTTCGAGACGTCTCGCACGACGTACATTTTATGACCTCGATATCTCGTGATGTATTGGAAATTTTAAGAAAAACAAAATTACACGCTCTTCGTATGGTATTCGAGTATTTACATGTAAGAGCAGGTGTCTCTAGGACAAATAATAAAACCGCAGGAAGTTGTGACATCATCATGACGTTGTGACGTCATGATGTCATGACATACCACTGTTACGACCGGAGCTACGAATAAAACAAGGGCACTTAATGATTGGACTAGTAATAGGGCACTATGCAACAACGGTACGCTAGATCCAAAACCTTGAACTTATATTATGCCGGCTAACAAAAACACGTATACCCTCCAGAGTTAATCTGCGATAACGGGGTATGCTTAACTGGGCATAAATGTACTCTACTTCAGGCTAACCCACACTGGTATAGCCTGATAACAAACAAGATGCAAGTTACGTTTAAATGCACGAAAGCAAAGCTATGGAAAGATCAATTAAATCACTGCAAGATTTAATACATTAAAAAGATGCCTCAATATAGTTACTCTAAACAACAATAAACTCTTCACTCCTATCTGAAAGAAAGTGAAGTATAGTCCTACAGCATAGACCTGGAAACTTCTGAAGAAAGTCTGATGCTCATAAGATGCTCATATCTTAAATTATAGAAAGGCAGGAGGCAGGACACCCAATGTGTAGACTGAGTACACAAAAAGATAGGACATATAATGTTAACTGACACGAGAATATTATAAATGCGCAACGGCAGTAATGTTCAACACTAAAAGAAGTACTTCCTCATCAACGAAACAGTCTACTATGGTTGTGCAACTCAACAACAACCTAGACTAATAAATACTGTGAATAATAATGCGTACATATCAAAAGAGCTCATATCCTAACTAGTGCCTGCTCGGCGAATAAAGTCTAGCTGGGATATCAAGGTTAAGAAACAGTGGCTGAGCAAGACGGGCTCATAGCCTAGCGTTGTCCTTAAGGCAGTATAGTTAAAGTTACGTTAATGACGGGGATGCTCTCTTGGTAGATCAAGATCTCAAGTATCTGGTTCTACCCTGGCGATCCCTCTAAAGTCAAGCAAAGAGGCAGCACTGTGTGACAAGGTAGTAGGCTAATGCCCTCTTACCACACGATGCTGCACTCGCAAAAGGCACAACCAAAAAGACAGCCTAGGCTACCACAGAAACCGTCTAAGTCGTGTAGGTATAAGCGAACCGTACACACATCGCTGACAACGACAATAGAAGCCTTATCCCAGTCTAGCATTAAATAACCAAGCAGAGCACTACTGATAATAAGGGAGACCCACACCTGAGTTCATCAAACCTCCATAGACTAAGAACCCTTGTAGCCTATTCTAATACATGGAAATAAATGTGAGAGCGACGCACATAATACGATGGGCCGATATGAAATCGTGTAAAGAACCCAAAGGAAGTGCTGTGAAGTTAAAAGATTAGAGGAATGAAAGAAGGAAGTTGAGCGAGAGAGACAGTATCAGAATAGTGGAGATATGGGGGACAGTTGTAAAAAGGATGTTAGTCATGTGCGTGCCTAGCCTGCTCTGAGGAAGGAAGCTTTCCGGACCCCCAGGATCACACAAAGGTGCGGTGGTTCGGCCAATCACGGGACGATACGTCACAAGACAGCAGGCCCCCAGAAGGCGCCAGGAATCACCAGCCAATCAAAACCGAGAGAAAGGCCACGCGGGCGGGAAACTCCTCCGGGAGGGAGGAAGGAGGAGGAAAGCAACACTCACTGCCCCCACGCTGCTCGCTCGCTCTCTCTCTCAACTCTACACAACAATGCATCTTACATTCAACTCATGATATAAAATACTTCCCGTTGTCACAGACGAAAAGAAAGACCACCACTGGACTGTCTGTAACAACACGAACACTATGAAAGAGAGAACAACATTCTCTGATAACTGTAGCCCATTTCACTGCCCTGGCGAGCGCTAGTGGCTAACGGGAGGCGATTCTGACCACGCTGGTAGGCGTCACACCACATGCTCATGCTCCCACAAAGTCGGCATTGATAATTTGATTATACCCTAAAAGTGTCGAGATGAAAGATATATATAATATATGTTTTTTTATTATTATTTTTGTGTCGGAAGGTGTGTAGTCCCCTTAAGAAGGATCTGTGATAGTAAAAATGTATACTGTAAGTGAGGTAGTTTAAAACCTGTCACTTAAACAGTAGCTAGGCTACCATAGCTCTGTTGGGAATATAATCATGATTTGATTAATATCCAGTATTCGAGAATGGATAATAAGTCGTAGGCGTGTGCATATTGCATAAACCTTTAACCGTCTTGGTGGTGTAATTGTTAGTGTTTAAAAATATGTGTGCGATAACCCAAGTTCTAACCCGGTGGATCCCATATATGCTTTCATTAATTTCATTGGAGGTGTTTGGTGTTGTGGTGAAATTAATAAAATATAAATTACTAGAGGCCCTTTTTGAACTAAATTAAATCGTCTAATATTAGCCAGAATATGATGATAAGGGCTCCATTGGTACATAATGGGTTACCTCGACACTTCTACCTTGGGGAACAAATATTCACTCATCACGGGTTATGAGGAACACATTAACCCCTTGTTGTACCGGCGACGTCTCTTTTCTTGGATTTCTGCTTTATCTAAGTGATTTTATGAAGCTTGGGAAAGATATATAGTAGCTAAAAGGATTGATTGAGCTAGTTTGTAACCTTTTAAGGGGTTAACGTCCTTACTTAGCTGAATAAATTAGTCTAATAGTTGCCAGAATAATAATTAGTCTAATAGTTGCCAGAATATAATTAAAAGGAAATGGGTTAAGATTATCTGGGAAGAGTGATGGTAACTTTAATATTACACGGTTAATGAGCAAGACTGACGACGGACTATTAATGTTTACTGTACATGTATGCATTCATATCGGAGTATATGTATATATAAATGTGCAGGCAAGTTACTAAAATAAGTAAATAGAAGTAAAAGTACCGTAATAGTAAATATAAACATTCTGTGTCATTTTCGTTGTATGAATTCTGTTTTCTTTAATAATGAACCCTCTACATATTTTTGGAAATGTTTTGTAATATTCGTTTTACCATTTCATTTGACATTTTTTTCGCCAACTGAATTGAATACCAGGCTTGACCTTGTTGATCTTATAAATACGGTGGATTTAATAGGCGTTTTTCATTTATTTTAATAGGAAAGGCTTAGCTGGGGGGAAGAGAGCGGGGAATGGGAAAATGACTAAATGAAAGAGAGGACAAATACAATCAATAGACGTGAATAGAGAATACGGTAAGCAAAAACGGAAAGTTGATAATGTGAATATTATTGTAATGAATAATATTGGAGCTATACGAATGGAAGAACGTAAATCAAATTGATCATTGCATATTAACATCAATTAATCAATGGGGGCCTAATTCAGGAATAGCGTGTAGTTGTACTCACCCTCCGACTCCCCTCTCGGAGGTCTCTCTGCGCGAGGTCACAGGAAGGGATACAATTAACCCTTCCTGTACCGGAGAAGTCTTTAAAAAAAAATCTTGCTACTATTTAACGATTTTATTCAGTTTAAGAAAGGCCTCCAGCAATTAACAGGCTTCGAACTATCTCACTTAATCGTTTTATTACCGCAGATCCTTCTCAAACTGCACACAATCGTCTAAATATAGCTGAAATAAAGTTAAAAAGACGTCGCCGGTAAAGAAGGGGTTAATCCTAAGCAGTTCACGATATGAATGTTCGACTTTCCTCAGCCACGAGTCACATTGTCTTCCCTAAAATCTCCTTCACACCGTGGCCAAACTAATCGCCAAACTAATGGGGTGAACGCCATAGAGTATGAAAACTACCGAAGCTAAGCATGAGGGATATGGGGGTCCAGAAAAAAACTTAGCCTTAAGAGGAAACATACCCGTAAGGCAGCAAGAGTGTCAGGAGAGAGGATACATCTGGGGATAATGTACAGGAGTGTCTATATTGTTATTGTTTATGTGTGTGTGTGTGTGTGTTATTATTGCTTATGTGGGTGTGAGTGTGTGTGTGTGTATTGTTATTGTTTGTGTGTGTGTGTGTGTGTATACATGTTGTCATGTGTGTGTGTATTTCTGTATTGTTATTGTTTACGTGTGTGTGTGGGTGAGTGTGTTTGCCTGTTGGTGTGTGTCTGTATTGTTATAATTTATGCGCCTGTGTATGTCTGTATTGTTATTGAGTATAGGTGTGTGTGTTTGTACTGTTATTGCTTATGTCAATGTGTGCATGTTTGAGTGTGTATTTCTGTGTGTCCGTATTGTTATTGTTAATATATATTTGTATGCGTGTGTGTACATGTGAGTGAGCATATGTGCATGTCTGCATTTGTATTGTTTATGTGTTTGTGTGCGTGTGTGTACGGGTGGGTGAGTGTGTGTATATGACATGGGTGTGTGTTCGTGTATATCTTCGTGTGTGTGTGTCAGGTTAGGATCAAGAAAGTAGGGATTAAGACAATGTGGAGGAGAATAACAAGAAGACAAAAGACAATAGAAGACAAATAACAACACTTGAAGAGAAGATGAACATTGAAGTAACTGTAATGGTAAGTCAAACATAATTATTTGTAATAATAATAATCATCATCATCGTCATCATCATCATCATTATCATAACGAATGACCAAATTATGTTGTAGTGACCTTCCCTTCCAACTTTATTCCGTGAGTCAAGGGTGATAAAGAAGGAAGTAGGTAATAACAAATGAGGGGTTAGCAAAGACTATGGGATACACCACTTGCCCTTTCTGTGTGCATATTATATACTATTCAGAATATTAGGACTAATATAAAACTAAAACAAAGCACATACAATAGTACCGATGAATCATTATATTTTATAGCAAGAAGAGTTTAAGGCTATCTACAGGAGTAAGCTTATATATTTAAGCAGTAATACACATTTAAATTTCAAAATTAAGAGATATTATAACATTACGATCAGTGTTCACGCTTCATAACATAATGCTTTCGTTATGCAGATCTTTAAAGCTACTTTATAATATCTTATAATAATATGGTTCGAGTTTGTTAAATTTATTTAAAGCGATTTAGTAAAGGATAAGCTATTACGGGCTTTGTACTTGACCTTATTTTACCTTATTCTCTCTCACGGTAGACAAATTACAAATAAAAAATTAACTGATCATATGAGCATACTATGAAACACCATAATCAGATGTCTTGACATTTGGAATAATAGGTACAAAAGGTACCCTACAGTTGTGGTCAGGAATACTTTCACCTCTTTACGATAAAAACAAGACAGATAGCATTGACGGATGTGTTATCAGTTTTCCAAATTACCTCGTCAGTGTATCAGTAATGTTCCACCATACATTGTTTAGAAATTCCTGACCATAACTGTGTATATACCAAATGAAGGTAATGAGTAAGTCGCACATAAATGGGTGGATGTTGTAACATCTTGCTAAACCAATTATTACACTATGAAACTGTTCTTCCTTATTGTATAGCTATCAGTATGCCTGTAATGCAGGTTAGGAAATTATACGGAGGCAGTGAGGGAATTCAGATAGTTTTTTGTTTATTGTATTAACCCCCCCTCCCCCCCCCCCCCCCCTCTCACACTTCCAATAACACTCTCCCCAGTTCATGACATAAATAGCTAGAATAAGAAGGTCGTCATCGTGTACTGCAAGGGTTAACAAAGATATTTGCGGCTCTAACCATTCCAGTTCCTATCCCCCCTCCCCCCCAATTGAGTTCATACGAAAATATTATTAATACATTGTCTGTGCTTAAAATGTGTCCTTTACAATGGAATAGGTCAATGACTATCGTGAACATTGAAACATTTAATTGTAATTATTTTGAACCTTCTCCTTAAAAATAGAGGAGGGTTCACCAAAGCTTACCCAAAATATAATTATTTCTGTACGGATACCAAAGGAAGGTACTAATTGAATTTTCCAGAACATCAAATAACTTTGTATAGTGTTTTTGTTCATCATTTTCATTTTAATGATAGGTGCATGAAAGATCCCATCCATTATTGGGTGCATACATATATTTAAGAAATGCATCAGTACCAAACAAAGAAAAAGTCATTAACAGAGAGAATAACAAAGGAGTACAAAGGAGTACAAAGGAAATCAAGCAACAACAGGTCTAGTGACCCTTCTAGGTTGCTTGTCCTCCAAAACACTGAGGATCAAGTGACCAAACAGTGGTTTAGAGTGGGTAAGGGAACATTGGAAAGGGAACTACTGCCCTGCCACTAACGTGGCAGGACTAGGAAGTTAGTAGGGGACATATGGGTTAGTAACTGAGGGGAGGATAAAGTTATTCATTTACAAACGCAGTCAGTCGCGGGTTTGATGCGAGATATTTGTCTAGGCGGAATTTAAATGAATCAACGGTGCTGCAGTCTATAACGTCTCGGGGAAGCCCATTCCACAAGTTGACAACTCGATTGAAGAAGAAATTCTTAGATTCGTGCGAGTTAAAAGATTTACCAATAATTTTGCAACCGTTTCCCCGCGTGTAATTAGATTGGTCGATAGTGAAGTACTTACTACAGTTCATATTGTCGATGCCTTTGATGATTTTGAAACACTTGAATTAAGTCGCCTCTTAATCTGCGCTGGGTTAAAGGAAATAGATTTAATTCTCTAAGACGCTCTTCGTATGGTTTGTTCTTTAGGCTAGGTATCATTTTGGTAACTCTACGTTGAACTCGTTCTAGCTTGTTTATATCTTTTTGGTAATAAGGGCACCAGGATTGAACGCAGTATTCCAGAAGAGGGCGGACTAAGGAATTGTAAAGGGTTAGGATAACTTCTTTGGATTTATGCTCAAATGACCTGCCTATAAAGCCAATTATTTTGTTTGCCTTCTTAACAACTTCTGAACATTGTTGACTCGGTTTTAGGTTAATCGATATTGTTACTCCCAGATCAGTTTCTCTGTTTACATTCTTAAGCTGAGTGCCATTCATCGAATAGTTTGCTTTCTCATTTAGGTATCCGACATGTAGTACTTTACATTTATCCGCATTGAAACTCATTTGCCAAATTTGGGCCCAACATGACAATTTATCTAGATTGTGTTGCATATCGTCAACTTGTTCTTTTGAGAGTACGCTATTTGCAATTTTTGTATCGTCAGCAAATTTTGAGATTGTGCAGGTGAGACCCTCATCTATGTCGTTGATGTAAATTAGAAAGAGAATTGGTCCTAGTACCGATCCCTGGGGTACCCCGCTACTTACATTGGTCCATTTAGATGCCTTACCGTTTATGACTACCCTTTGCTTTCTGTTGCTGAGCCAATTTTCTATCCATTTCAACACACCGTCTTGTATTCCATGCGCTTTTAGTTTTAGCAGTAAACGTTTGTGGGGAACTTTGTCAAAGGCCTTTTGAAAATCAAGGTATATAATATCTACAGCTTTACTCTCATCGTAGAGGTTGAGGATATCGTGGAAGAAGTCTAAGAGGTTTGTTAAACAGGAACGTTTTTTACGAAAGCCGTGTTGAGTATCTTTAAGTATGTTATTTTCCTCTAAGTGATTTACGAGTCTGTCTCGTATGACCGTTTCTAGCATTTTACATACAACTGAGGTTAAGCTAATTGGACGATAGTTACTGGGTAGGGATTTGCTGCCTTTTTTGAATATCGGTGTTACGTTGGCTAGCTTCCACTGATCAGGCATAGTTCCAGACTGCAAGGATTTATTGAATAGTAATGTCAGTGGTTTGGAGAGCTCATTCTTAGCTTCCTTTAGAACTCTAGGCGAGATTGTATCAGGTCCTGGCGTTTTATTTACCTTGAGTTTATCTAAACAATTCAATACTTCTCTCTCTGTAACGGTGATATTGCTTAGAACATCTGAATTATCAATCTGAATCGGCGATGGTGTAGGGATATCACTGAGGTCTTCTGTTGTAAAAACTGATGCAAAGAAGGTATTGAGGGCATTACTCATTTGTACTTCGTCTTTGGTGTATTCTCCTTTTTCATCGACTAACGGTCCAACAGTTGAAGTAACTACTTTTTTCTTTCTGATATAACTATAGAATTCTTTCGGGTTTGTTTTACTTTGATTCGCAATATGTAACTCTAAGGTCTTTTTACTTTGCTTAATTAACTTTTTGGCTTTGCGTCGTAGCTCTACAAATTTCACCCGTTCTTCGTCATTTTGTGAGGATTTTAATCTATCATTAGCAAATTTTTTAGCAAGCAGGCTTTTGAAATATCTTTATTCCACCATTTGGGCTTATTATTTTGGCCTGGACGCCGTATTTTCGATGGTATGCAGTCTTGCACTGCTTTTAGGTAAGTGGTTTCGAATAACTTCCAAGATGTATTTATGTCGTTATTGTTAATTAAAAAGCTCCAGTCAGTTTCTTTAAACATAGCTCTAAGTTTATGGAAGTTTGCTTTCTTGAAATTAGGAACTTTTTCGATGCTACTATTTGGTTCGTTACTAGTAAACTTTAAAGTGAAAGTTATCGTACGATGGTCGCTGTTACTGAATTCATCACCAACATTCAAATTCTCTATCAATTCTTCTTTTGTTGCAAGTACAATGTCAAGAACGTTATTACCACGGGTCGGCATTCGAACAAATTGATAAAGCGAACTCTCTTGCAAGTTCGTATACAAGTCATGTCCGGAGTGTGAAGTAAGAGTATCGCCCCACTTGGTCACAGGTAAATTAAAGTCGCCAAAAATTACGGTATCTTGTGAGATACTTACATCTGCAATTTGTTCGTAAATTTCTCGGTCAGTTTGCACTGATTGAGCTGGAGGTCTGTATATTAACGCAAGTATTATTTTTGTACCTTTATTATTCTTTATTAGCACAAAAGATGTGTCGACGTTCACAATTTGAGGTTTTGACACGAGGGTCGGGTTAAGACTTTCTTTGAACAGAGAGAGAGAGAGAGTGTGTGTGTGGGGGGGGGGAGGCAGTAGTAGAAGCAGGCGTAAGGAAGTCATAAGGTAAGGAAACGGGGAGGAATTAAGTAGTATCGCGTGCCGGCCTGGCTGCGGGAGGGGACAAACAACACCGGTAACTTGTCACGCAAACCTGCCATGATGGTATGTACGCTGCTATGATGAGAGAGAGAGAGAGAGAGAGAGAGCGGGAGCGAGAGAGCGGGAATTGTAAAAAGATAGGAAAGCTAAGCCAGAAGCAAGGAAATTATGCTTGGTTTCATATGTAGTAATACTATAAATGGAACATAACAAGGTAACTTGAAGAGTACGCTCTCTTATTAATTTTGAACAGATCCTTAATTAATAATCAAATGTCTTAACACTAAAAACTATAGAGCAAACCCCTTCAATATATTGACACAATTTGTAAATATGACACAGCTAACAGTATTTTGTTTTTACTGTAAGAAATGCTTGATCCATGGTGTAGGCACAAGCAACACTGGGCCTCAGCCACATTCAACATGAATAGATGAGGGCAAGTATGAACAGCTTTACCTATTTTCTTTGTAAGTGAGCCTTTATCTTCATTGTGTGAGTAGACGTGTCTATCTCATATTATATTAATAAATATAACAATCACAAAATGCAGCCTTATTGGAAAGCATAACAGATTAACATCTATCGATTTAATATAAGCGTAAAATACATTTCCGAAATCCATAGGAACTAATGTTCTTGCATTTCGAAACTGAAGAATTTTATTTTTATGACCAAAGGATTAAACTTCCACAGATCCCTCCTAAGATGCATAATATCGTCAACATATAGCTAGAATAAATCATAGCACACGCCGCTGGTACTCATGCAAAGGGTTAACAACAGAATAGCAGAATGAGTAAAGCAGACTGAATAATGATGGGGGAGAGGCGAGGGTAAATAAGGAGAATGGTGGTTAATTCTGGGTTACATGGTTAATGGGAGCGGGAATGAGCAGTGTTGATGAAGAGGAGGGTGGGGGAGAGGGAGGGAGGTAGGGGAGAGGGAGATGTGGAGAGAGGGAGGTAGCTGGGGGAGAGGGAGAGGTGGAGAGAGGGAGGTAGCTGGGGGAGAGGGAGAGGTGGAGAGAGGGAGGTAGTGGGGGGGAGAGGGAGTGGTGGAGAGAGGGAGTGGTGGACAGAGGGAGGGAGCGGGGGGAGAGGGAGAGGTGGAGGAGAGGGAGGTAGCGGGGGGAGAGGGAGAGGTGGAGAGAGGGAGGCAGCTGGGGGAGAGGGAGAGGTAGAGAGAAGGAGGTAGCTGGAGAGAGGGATAAGTGGAGAGAGGAAGGTTAGGTGGGGGAGAGGAGAGGTGGAGAGAGGGAGGTAGCTGGGGGAGAGGGAGAGAGGGAGGTAGCTGGGGGAGAGGGAGAGAGCGAGGTAGATGGGGGAGAGGTGGAGGTGGAGAGAGGGAGGTAGGAGAATAGGGCAGGAGAGAGAGGAAGGAAAGGGGGAGGGAGGATAACAGGAAGCAGTGGTAGGAAAAAGGGATGGGGAGGTAAGGGATCAGGGCAAGAGAGAGAGAGGTGGGAGGAAGAGAGGATAAAATAGAGGGAGGTGTAGGAGAGAGGGACAGGAGAACGGGGAAGGGAGGGAGTGGGAACAAAGAAGGAGAGAGGGAGGCATAAGAGAGAGCGACGGTAGGAAGAACAGGCAAGATAGATACAGACGAACCGAAAGATAGTGAGACAGATATGAAGAGCAGAGAGAGAGAGAGAACAAAAGATTGAGTACGGGGTTAAGGTGTGTTAAAAGTGATAGAAAGCTTGAGAAAGATAATATCTATCTATATATATATATATATCTATGCAGTTGTCTATGTATCTATCAATGTATCTATCTCTATCTATCTGTTTGTCTGTTGTTGTTGTTTTTTTTGTTTTATTTTGTCTGTCTATCTCAAGTGGATGCAATAATTGAACAAACTAATTAACTATCGCATACCACAATATGGGCGATGGGGAAGGGTGTATTTATTTGATCATGTATCTATTTTGTTTTCCTCCCTAAACCTCCATCAGGCTTTAAAAAACACCCTCCCAAGACCCTCCTTCAGAGATAAATTTGTAAATTTGTCGATAGAAAAATTTCCCGGCTGGCTATCGCTCGCCAAGGAAAACAAATCGACACCTAAATGACACGAAACGTTTTAATATTGCCAAAGAAATGGGAGGAAAGGTCTTAAAATTGCCAAACTAATGGGCCAAACGTCTTTATATCTGAAAACTAATGGGGCTAAGCACGAGGAAGAAGGGGGACCAGAAAAAGCGGCCCACCTTTCCTTAACAACATCTTCAATATTTATAGCTTGTTTTGGACCTGCTGGAGAATTAAGTGATTGAATATACAAAGGCGGTTAATTTAAAGGTAGATGCCAAATTGTTTATATCGATTGTGAGGGAGCGACATATAACACATTTGTTTGTCCTGTCCATCTCTTTCTCCAAAAATATCTATTTAATCAATTGCCCTCTTGCGAGTTTCAGGCTATAAGGAAGTTGGGGCCGTAAACATCGATATAAAACAGATATACAATAATAATGTAGATTTCTGGTAGATAGAATGTATGATTAACTTAATGTAATGGGTTTTATATAATTATGCACTTCAACCGTATTTCAGCTGGTAATTCAGATATATATATATTGATGTCTACAGCTCCAACTTCCTTATAGCCTGAAACTTGCAAGTGGTCAATTGGGCTGTATATTTCAGAAACACTGGGTCAACAACAGGTTAGTATACTCATTATGTCAAGTCTAGAAATTCTGGTCCTCCATCTCTCAAAACTAAAAAAAAAAAAAAAAAAAAAAAAAAAATCGAGTTGATATCTCCACCATATCAAATTAGTTAGCCAATAAAGAGGTGTGCACGTTTACAACCTGTTTGCTCTAGCCCTCCCAGAATCACAAGCGACTACCGACCGCAAATATCACACTCGTGGTATTTAAAGACATTGTTTGAATATATGTAGATTGCTTGTTTCCCAGCTATTATTAACATTTTGTGACGACATATGTTGTTATTTATGGAACGTTAACATCAATATGATAGAGAAACAGAGTAGTGTTATGGTTTCCAATTGCTTTTTCGAGAAATCCGTTGCCAAAGGATTCAGTTTACCATCAACTGAAATCAAACCGACTTGCTTGATTGATGAGTATGTGGATGACTAATATTTATTAAATGAGGGACTTTTGAATAATTTCTGAATGCTATGCCTATTAAAACCATGGATAGTTGGATAGATCATCAGGTTTATACAAATACATACCTTGGCCGCCGATTTCCTGCAGCAGAAACAGAAAAATGCTCCATTCCTGCTTCATACAGACAGTTTGTTTCAATATGTGAAGTTATATTCCATTTCTAACAATATATTCGAGTCACATTCTAGCAACCAAGACAGGTATATGCCAATATTTCGCCTGGTTAACATGAACAAAGTACAGTACAGAACACTAGGATACGGAGTATTAAGGGTTATATATCTGATGTTGCTTGCTTTCCTTTGTCATCTATTGTAAAACACTATTTGTATATGTCACACGAGCTCTTTTTTCCTCAAATTTCATCGAGAATTTGCTCGTACTATCTGTTGGTATTTCCGCATTGGAACTGACAACTAGACCAACTTTATAGGATTTTGAGATTGAAATTATATACAACTTGAATTCAGAAGATGCCAGGCCACAATTGCTAGATATAATTGTGGGAAAAAGTGTTCGTGTGACACCAGGTTAATATTGTTAAATACATATATACCGTAAATGGGTGGCACTGTCATGGGAAAGTATAGCACTTTATGATCGTAAAATAATTAAAGCCTAATTCACACATCTATTTCGTTAACTCCATGGAAAGTTTGTATTATTCATAAATAATCAAGGATATTCAATTGTACAGTTGCCGGCATAAGTAGTCAACATGAACGAATGATCAACTTTAGAAAGGAAAGAAAACATTTTAATGAGGTGAAATTACTTACTTGGAATACCTGTCTCATGGTATGATTTCAAAATATATATTCAATGTGTCTTGAATGTGTACTGTACAATTATATTTGATACAAATGTAATGCTATTTTGCTTTACTGAATTAGACATACCGGTGTATAATAATAAGGAATATGGCGGTATTGAAATTATCTTAATTATGTATCGCTCATAATAATATGGTATGCAGAAAAACATAACAAAATATGTTAATGATAATTAACGGATTAATCTCTCTCTCTCTCTCTCTCTCTCTCTCTCTCTCTCTCTCTCTCTCTCTCTCTCTCTCTCTCTCTCTCTCTCTCTCTCTGAACAATGCAAATCCAGATAACAGACACCATAACTCCTTTTGTTTCAACGAGTGGGATATCAAAGTAAAACACAAATATGGGTGGAAAATGTGTGTATACAAAATATTCTGTATAACCTCCCCAATTCGTCACGTATATGGTATTAAAGGGATATTTGCCCCCCTTTTCCTTTCTTTTTGTTCTGCCCGTAGCAAGGGGAGTGGGAAGGGGAGCAGTGGAGAGAGGAGGTGGGGTGGGGAGAAGGGGCGGAAGGGAGGGGGGGGGGGGGGAGGGGGAGGGGAGATGGAGAAGGGAGGGGCAGAGTGTTTTGTAAATATGATTGGTGATGAAATTCTATGAATGTGTTTGCGTGGCGGGTGTGTTATAGCATTTGCTGTATTTTATCGGTATTACTAATAGAATGAAGGGTGGTCGTGTGGGCCGGGTTTGTTATTTCATGGGAGAGAGAGAGAGAGAGAGAGAGAGAGAGAGAGAGAGAGAGAGAGAGAGAGAGAGAGAGAGCTAGTACAGTATATATCATAATAACAACATCAATCCTTCATACCATGGTAATGCTCGTCGACTCTTTCATTGTTATTGATGTTCAGTGCTTTCGGCTAGGACTTTTGGGTGCACTTATATGTCGAATTCTTGCTAATGGATGTTTTAGGGATGATGGATTGTTTTTAGTTAGGTTTTGAAATTACCCAAAGACCTGGTCTGACATGTCTTGAATGCTATGGTGGGTTGAGAACTTCTTGTAGATGTGTGGATTGTCATTTTGTGTTGAACCAAAGCCAAAGAACATATAACGTAACTCCTGCAGCATGATTGTATATTGTCTACATATTATGTGTGATGTGTATGTGGATTAATGAACTTGGGTGGTGGTACTGCCGCAGAGGAATTTGTGAGTATTGCCAACACCACACCTAACACATCACCAGATGCTAATAATTGTTAATGTAAGATGGAAATAATTTCATGTGTTTCTCATTCCATCTTTCCTTTATGTAAAAAGAAAATTGAGTTTGCAGACAGTAAATATGCAATTATACCTTTGTATTTTATACAGATCTTTAGAATCCTGCCGAATTTACCTAGAAAGATGTGCCACAACAATATGAAATACAGTCTATAACCAGTTACTGTATAATATAAGTTTATGGCATTTAAATTCACGGACATTATTTCAACCCACGACAAATTATATTTCATAACAGTTGATTATTCGATACTTAATTGGATATATGAAACTATTGTCTGTGTATCATACTAGTTCCAATATTTTATATACTGTATAATCAACAACATATTTCGCTACAGAGTCTGCATAATAGATGAGTAATAAACATTCAGACATGGTGATGTACGGTACCATCAGCTAAGAAATTACTAACTAGTGTATAGTTGTTAATATGTTAAATAATGGTGGGAGCTCAAACATAGCAAATGCAATTGCACTTTGAGCTGAAAAAGGTTGGGATGGGAGGTCTCTGCATTGTTTATAGATTATAAAAAGTTTCCTCCCAAGGTGATTGCAGTCTTTTGCGAATTTATATAGTATATAAACACTAGGATTGGAATCTATTAAGCCACCAAAGGGAATATGGAGTTTGGTTCTAGACAATGATCGTCTGTAGACATTTTGAGATGCAGTTCCTTTGTTTTCAAGTGTCAAATAAAAAACAAATGCACATTAAACACCGAATAGGTAATAATTAAATTAAGTATCTAATAACAGATACATTTGTAAATACATTTGTTAATTCCTATTAACCTGACTACAATTTATTAGTGTTGGCAAAACAAAATATATTAATTCCATATGTTTGGATTTTACTAAATGTTATTTCTAAAAACTATTTGGGACCGTGGGTTTTCAAATTGAATCATTCATACTATAAACATTAATGGGAAAAAAACATGTATTGGCATGCGCTATTCATACAAGTAAATACACCTCACACTATTACAAGGAGCGGCAAGGAATAATTAGTATTACAAAGACCTTGCTTTCCATTCTGGAGAGCTGTTTTAAGTAGAAAGATATATATTGTGTAGTGCATTACACTCATTGCAGATAATGAAAAGTATATCTACTCTTCTATAGCTGCTCCATTGAAGAATTATTTAAAGCTTCTGAGGGCAATTTTTTCCAGGTATAACATGTCCTTTGTGTGTTAAATATTCCACACATAAAGTGTAAACCTCTTAAATTGTTATGCCCAGCCATGGTTTCATGTTGTATCTATATGCATACTACGTACTTTATTAAAATTGACATTGCCAAACCAAAATAATATATTAATGACTTCAGTGAATTGACCCCGTATTCTATGCGTTTCCACGAGCAGATACCAAGAGAGTTTAACTTATTTCCATAGCTCAGTTAGCCTCAGTATTGTAATCAATTTAATAAGCTTTTTGGCCATAGCTTAGACTCTTTTTAATCGATGTCTACATTTATTTAATGTTGCTTGCCAGAATTGGACATCATGTCTTAAAAGAGGCCGTCTCAAAGCATTGTAGAGAGTGTGGACTATCTTTTTGCTGATATATTAAAACCTTCCTATATTCTGGCCTTTTTGTATCTACTTTAATGCACTATTTGGACAATTTAGGGTACTGCTGATTACAACACCCAAATCCTTTTTTCAATTCAGTCACCTCCAGAATCTTGGTTGGTCGACATGCATGACCTTGAGCTTCTCCAAGTTTGGTGGAATCTGCCGTATGTCTGAAGCCATTAACCCAATCTGTTGGCATCCATGCTGAGTTGTTCACATTCACTCTAATGTAGAGAGAGAGAGAGAGAGAGAGAGTTTGAGATTGTAGCCTCAGCCTGATCACACAGCTGAGAGAGTGTAGCAGAAACAAACCCTTTGACACGGAAGTTAGCTCATCCATCACAGTGCCTACTTTTAATTTATAGGTGTAACTTGGGGATAAATCATGTGTGCTCTCTCTCTCTCTCTCTCTCTCTCTCTCTCTCTCTCTCTCTCTCTCTTATATATTTATTATTCTATATAGCTATTTATCTATCTTAGTCGGGGTAAAATTGAAACATTAAAATAAACACACACACACACACTCTCATACACACACATGTACTCATTGACACATTCACGCTCTTTCACACATACACCAACTCTCTCTCTCTCTCTCTCTCTCTCTCTCTCTCTCTCTCTCTCTCTCTCTCTCTCTCTCACAAACACACACACACTTTCTCTCTTTCACCATCACTTATTCCCCGTGCAAGACGCTCGCCTCCACAATACTCATGCGTCAGCCCTAATTTGCTACGGAACGAGTTGTGAAAAAAGAGAGAGAGAGTGAGACTGTGTGTAGGTGTGTGTGTGTGAATGAGTGAGTGAGTGAGTGCGTGTATGTGTCTAAAGATCTTTCAATTACATTTTCGCTGTATATTTTTGAGAAGACGAATTTGTAATATGGCCCAGTGTAAGTTGTAATTACATAGATAAGTATATATATTTAGAAAATATATAAATACAATATTCAATAATCCCTTTTTAGTGCAAGGTATAATTTTAATATAGTTATTATTTTGTATTTTTAATCTGTTAATTTATCTATTAACCCATTCCGTACTGGTGACTTAATTTATTATACTCGGGCAGCTATTAGACAATTGTATTCAGCTTACGGAGGCCGTCTACCAATTAAGAGGCAACAGAATATCTCAATGAATGCTTTTTGCCACCATAATTCCTTCCTAAGCTTCATTAAATCCTCTAAAAGTAGCTAAAACAAAATAAAAAATACGTCGCCCACACAGAAGGGGTGAATATCCGAATTAGTTGCATAATTCAATGTTTCCATTCTTATTCCTCTAACTTTAAAATGTCTGTCAATTACTCATTTCAGTCCTTCCATTTGTCTTGCACTCATCATTTCTGCCCTTTCTCTTTCCACCTCTCAGTTCTTCAATCCGTGATTTGTATCTTTATGTTGTATTTCTTCGTTGAACCCTACAATCTTATTCAGATTCTCCTGAAGATTTTCTTCTCTCATCATTGTTTACCTACTCTTAATTCCTTCTTCCGTTCTTCTCAAAATCCGTTCTCCCTTCTCTCAATCCTTCTTCTTTTCTATCCTGATATTTTCTTCCCTCACTTCTTCCTTCTATTCTCCCCTATCTTTGTAATTTATGTTATGTATTCCTATTTTCCTCCTCCAATTCCTCCTTTCATTTTTGTCTCCGTCGAAAAACGACTAGAAATGAATTACCACTCGACTCACTCTTGTTGTTGTTTTGTTTATGTTTTTGTTTTGCTTGTTGTACTGGATCAGCCGAAATAATTGTCAGGGGGGAGAGAGACTAGGAAGGAGAAGATTTTGAAGCGGCTGGGTGATTGACAACGTTTGACGGAGGCCTTTGGTGCTTTGCAACGCTTGTTCCTTCTTTTTGTTCTTGTTTTTCTCCTTTCTGCTTCCTTACTCCTCTCAATCCTTCATGTGTTGCTTAGTTTAACAATCACTGTAGCGTATCTCTCCCTGATAAACTCACATTGGTAAAGTTTGTGCCGTCCTAAAGTTTATACTGTCCTAAAGTGTGCTGTGTTCCAATGTGTGTGCTGTCTTAACGTTTGAAGTGTACTACCATGTGCGATGTGCTAACGTTTGTGCTGTTGTGTTGTCTAAACGTGTGCGCTGTCGTAACCTTTGTGTTGTCCTAGCGGTTGTGCTGTAGTAGCGCTTGTGCTGTCCTAACGTTTGTGATGTCCAACATTTTTGCTGTCCTAACGTTTGTGCTGTCATTATATTGGTATTGTCCTAACATTGTTGCTGTCCTAACGTTTGTGCTGTGCTAATGTTTGCGTTGTCCTAACGCTTTTGTTGGCCTAAGCAAGTGAACTCTGTCTATTACTATACGTAAGAATTTGAACAAGATTACGAGAGATCGATTGTTGGATAGATAGACTAATAGAGATAATAATCCAAAGATGTCTTCATTATCTTTCGCTCTTTCCTTTCTTTTCTCTCTAGATTCCTACCCAAACTTAGTTATATTTGTTTTCCATTTTCTCTCCCTTTATTCTTTCTGATCTTTCTTTTCTTTCTTCTCTCAGTCCTTGAGTCTTCCTCTTCCAAATAAATCCTTACTCTCTAATGCCTTTTCATCTTTCGGCAAGTCCTATTATTATTCCTTCCTTCCTTCCTTCTATTTACCCTTCCTTCTCTCCATCCTTTATGCTTGCCCGTTCTTCCTTGACTTAAGCTTTCAAAAATGTGTCTTCTACTAACTTCTATCTCCCTTCCTTTCTTGCTTCCTTTATCCTTCCCTCAATCCTATATTTTCTTGCTGTAGTGTTTGGCCTTCACTGCTGCGTCGTTCCCTCTCTTCCTGACAAACTCCCACTGGTAATTGTTGTGTTGTCCTAAGCAAGTGAGTCGTGTCCTGCAGTATGGTTCTAATTTGGGGTGCTGGAGATTCGACAGACGCTGGGATATCAGTTAAGTTGATAGACAAAACTGCATCATACATCTTTCTTTCCTTCCTTCTATCCATCCATTCATCCATACTTTCTTTATTGCATCCCTGACATGTATTAGTAATATCTGTTTTGTACTAAGGTAGGGAACTCCACTGAAAACTATACACTATTAATTTTAAGTAGGCCGAAAATCTTGAACACAAACCTCTATAAGTAAAACATGACTAAAGTAATCGAGCTAATATGTCTACCATTTGGGAATAGTCAGCCCAGGAATAGATAGGTGTGGCAATTTGCAACCCATTTGTTCCAGCTATTTTTTAGTAACAGAGGTTGAGGTCACTATTTCTGGCCTACATACAATGAATAGACTATAGTTATTTCCGTCCTTCAGTGCTCAAGACTAGATAGACAGTTATCAGAAAGACAGATAAATATACGATAACAAACCAAATTTCGCTTTCCTTGCCTTCCTTTCCATTTCCTTCCTTCCTTCCCTCGCTCTTCCCTTCACTCCTTTCCACATTCTTTCTTTATGTTCTTAGGTTCTGCATCCCTTCCATTAACTCTTCCCTTCTTCCAAATTACCTTTCCATCCTTCCTTCCCAATTACGTTGTTAATTACCCGTAAAGGTTTGTTTTCTATATGATTGCTCTCTAGACAACCATCATGCCTAAACAAAATACCCACAAGACCCCCTTTAGAGAACAATTTTGCACATTTCAGGTAAAATCGACACCTCAATGACACGAAAGATGCAAACATTGACAATCAAATTGCGCAAAAAGCTTTGGAATGGCAAAACTAACTGCTAAACATCAGGGAGATGTGGTTCCAGAAAAAAAAAATCCCCCTTAGATGGAGAAACTTAGGGGATATAGGTTGTAGCGGCAGATGTTCATAGGTATCTATAAATGAAGTGTAGTAGGATATGTTTTTAGTTTGGGGAAGAACGAAAAAGGATGTAGGGACGAAGGGGTCTGCCTTATGTGGGAAAAGCGTTTTGAAGGTTTCCATGTTTTTATGTTTCTACGTTTTTAGCTTATTATGCCTTCCATATATGTAAATTTTGCCTTCCATCCCTCATCTCTCCCTTCCATTTTCCATTTCTTATCTCTCTCTCTCTCTCTCTCTCTCTCTCTCTCTCTCTCTCTCTCTCTCTCTCTCTCTCTCTCTCTCTCTCTCTCTCTCTCTCTCTCTCTCTCTCTCTCTCGTGTCAAAACCTCAAATTGTGAACGTCGACACATCTTTTGTGCTAATAAAGAATAATAAAGGTACAAAAATAATACTTGCGTTAATATACAGACCTCCAGCTCAATCAGTGCAAACTGACCGAGAAATTTACGAACAAATTGCAGATGTAAGTAACTCACAAGATACCGTAATTTTTGGCGACTTTAATTTACCTGTGACCAAGTGGGGCGATACTCTTACTTCACACTCAGGACATGACTTGTATACGAACTTGCAAGAGAGTTCGCTTTATCAATTTGTTCGAATGCCCGCCCCTGGTAATAACGTTCTTGACATTGTACTTGCAACAAAAGAAGAATTGATAGAGAATTTGAATGTTGGTGATGAATTCAGTAACAGCGACCATCGTACGATAACTTTCACTTTAAAGTTTACTAGTAACGAACCAAATAGTAGCATCGAAAAAGTCCCTAATTTCAAGAAAGCAAACTTCCATAAACTTAGAGCTATGTTTAAAGAAACTGACTGGAGCTTTTTAATTAACAATAACGACATAAATACATCTTGGAAGTTATTCGAAACCACTTACCTAAAAGCAGTGCAAGACTGCATACCATCGAAAATACGGCGTCCAGGCCATAATAATAAGCCCAAATGGTGGAATAAAGATATTTCAAACTGCCTGCTTGCTAAAAAATTTGCTAATGATAGATTAAAATCCTCACAAAATGACGAAGAACGGGTGAAATTTGTAGAGCTACGACGCAAAGCCAAAAAGTTAATTAAGCAAAGTAAAAAGACCTTAGAGTTACATATTGCGAATCAAAGTAAAACAAACCCGAAAGAATTCTATAGTTATATCAGAAAGAAAAAAAGTAGTTACTTCAACTGTTGGACCGTTAGTCGATGAAAAAGGAGAATACACCAAAGACGAAGTACAAATGAGTAATGCCCTCAATACCTTCTTTGCATCAGTTTTTACAACAGAAGACCTCAGTGATATCCCTACACCATCGCCGATTCAGATTGATAATTCAGATGTTCTAAGCAATATCACCGTTACTGAGAGAGAAGTATTGATTTGTTTAGATAAACTCAAGGTAAATAAAACGCCAGGACCTGATACAATCTCGCCTAGAGTTCTAAAGGAAGCTAAGAATGAGCTCTCCAAACCACTGACATTACTATTCAATAAATCCTTGCAGTCTGGAAACTATGCCTGATCAGTGGAAGCTAGCCAACGTAACACCGATATTCAAAAAAGGCAGCAAATCCCTACCCAGTAACTATCGTCCAATTAGCTTAACCTCAGTTGTATGTAAAATGCTAGAAACGGTCATACGAGACAGACTCGTAAATCACTTGGAGGAAAATAACATACTTAAAGATACTCAACACGGCTTTCGTAAAAAACGTTCCTGTTTAACAAACCTCTTAGACTTCTTCCACGATATCCTCAACCTCTACGATGAGAGTAAAGCTGTAGATTTATATACCTTGATTTTCAAAAGGCCTTTGACAAAGTTCCCCACAAACGTTTACTGCTAAAACTAAAAGCGCATGGAATACAAGACGGTGTGTTGAAATGGATAGAAAATTGGCTCAGCAACAGAAAGCAAAGGGTAGTCATAAACGGTAAGGCATCTAAATGGACCAATGTAAGTAGCGGGGTACCCCAGGGATCGGTACTAGGACCAATTCTCTTTCTAATTTACATCAACGACATAGATGAGGGTCTCACCTGCACAATCTCAAAATTTGCTGACGATACAAAAATTGCAAATAGCGTACTCTCAAAAGAACAAGTTGACGATATGCAACACAATCTAGATAAATTGTCATGTTGGGCCCAAATTTGGCAAATGAGTTTCACTGCGGATAAATGTAAAGTACTACATGTCGGATACCTAAATGAGAAAGCAAACTATTCGATGAATGGCACTCAGCTTAAGAATGTAAACAGAGAAATGATCTGGAGTAACAATATCGAGTAACCTAAAACCGAGTCAACAATGTTCAGAAGTTGTTAAGAAGGCAAACAAAAATAATTGGCTTTATAGGCAGGTCATTTGAGCATAAATCCAAAGAAGTTATCCTAACCCTTTACAATTCCTTAGTCCGCCCTCTTCTGGAATACTGCGTTCAATCCTGGTGCCCTTATTACCAAAAAGATATAAACAAGCTAGAACGAGTTCAACGTAGAGTTACCAAAATGATACCTAGCCTAAAGAACAAACCATACGAAGAGCGTCTTAGAGAATTAAATCTATTTCCTTTAACCCAGCGCAGATTAAGAGGCGACTTAATTCAAGTGTTCAAAATCATCAAAGGCATCGACAATATGAACTGTAGTAAGTACTTCATTATCGACCAATCTAATTACACGCGGGGAAACGGTTGCAAAATTTTTGGTAAATCTTTTAACTCGCACGAATCTAAGAATTTCTTCTTCAATCGAGTTGTCAACTTGTGGAATGGGCTTCCCCGAGACGTTATAGACTGCAGCACCGTTGATTCATTTAAATTCCGCCTAGACAAATATCTCGCATCAAACCCGCGACTGACTGCGTTTGTAAATGAATAACTTTATCCTCCCCTCAGTTACTAACCCATATGTCTCCTACTCACTTCCTAGTCCTGCCACGTTAGTGGCAGGGCAGTAGTTCCCTTTCCAATGTTCCCTTACCCACTCTAAACCACTGTTTGGACACTTGATCCTCAGTGTTTTGGAGGACAAGCAACCTAGAAGGGTCACTAGATCTGTTGTTGCTTGATTTCCTTTGTACTCCTTTGTACTCCTTTGTACTCCTTTGTACTCTCTCTCTCTCTCAACTCACACAGGTAATTTTTGTGTTGTCTTAAGCAAGTGAGTCCTGTCCTTCAGTCCGGTGCTAATTTGGGGTGCTGGAGAGTAGAGCTGGGGGAGAAAGTTAGGCAGGTTGGCAAATATACACACGTACATACACAAATATATACATCCAACCAAAATTGACACATATATTTCTTACCTCCCTCCACCGATCCTTTGTCTTCTGTCCTTCCGTCCATTTGTTCTCCCTTCCAATCTCTTTTCCTTCCCTTCTTCCTTCACACAAACCATTAATTAATTACTCCATCCGTCCATCCAACCACCCATCATTCAGCCATCCATTCAGTCATCCATCACACCATCCCTGCATAAAAACATACTGATAGAAAGGAGGATGCAACATTTATTTGTTTAACGAAGAGACGGATATACAGCTAAAGGAGAAACAGAAGCTTTTGACTACACACAGAGATGAGAAGAAGGCAGGAATGATAAGAATTATGGGTGCTAAAAAGTGTGTAAAATATATATAAAGTGTCCCAAAATATAATATATATATATATACCCTCACATAATTGTATATAAATAGAACAAAAGTAACACATCTGAAGATATAATTCACATTTGGCACACATCCACCCCCACCAAAAAAAAAAAAAAAAAATCAGAGAAAAAACAAGATATAAGAATGAGAGAAATTCGGAGAGGGAAAAACCGAAACAAAGTGAGACAAGCACAAGAATGGATAATGTTTGCTCTCTATATTTTTCTCTCTCATTGTCCGTAGGGGGAGAGAGAGAGAGAGAGAGAGAGAGAGAGAGAGAGAGAGAGAGAGAGAGAGAGAGAATGAGAGTGTTGGGAAGCAGGTAAGTGATTGCGAGTGTAAGGTTAGATAAAAATAGCCCTGTGTAATCTAAAGTTAGCTGTACTCTCTCTCACTCACACACACACACGCTCTCTATCTCTCTCTTAAAATTTATGTTTCACTGCCGGTCTCCTTGGTTCTTTTGAAGTGTTTTATAGCCTGACCACCTCGAAGGGACCAAAGTATCTGTGTGTCCAGTATACCTCTGTAATTTCTCTCCTCCTTTCCTCTCATTTTCTATTGATTTTCTTCTCCCTAATCTTCTCTCCACCCACTACTAACATTTCAACTTTGACATTTTATATTTTATTCCTTAGTCCTGCATGTGTGTTTTCGTTCCACCTTTTCTATTTGTTCTTGTATAATTTAGTTGTTAATGGTTTTGTTTATTATTGTGTCCTGAATGTATAACTCTCCATAGTATCTTCCATGCATTAGACGATTCTGTGCAACTTAGTAAGGATGTCTAGGTATCATATGCGTAAAGGCTATCTCAATTATCATTCTCACCCCCACAATATCTTCCTTAATTGAATAGCCTTTTCCTTGATTATCTTTCAATGTAGTATTCATCCTAGACTCTCTGTAAACCTATAACTCTATGTAATTCGGGGTGATATTTTTCGACCATCTTTGTTTCCAAACATACCAGATTTAGGGTGGGTGGTTAGTATTTCTGGCCATCCTTCTCCCTCATACTTAACCCCATTAGTTTTCAGATTTTAAGACACGTGATTCATTAGTTAGGCGATTTTAATATATTTCACACCATTCCTGTGTCATTATTAAGACTGTTCGTTTCATTTACGTGTCGATTGTTTCCTGGCTAGCAGTAGCCAAGGTCCATAGATGTATCTATGGACCTTGGCAGTACCAAGCCTGTAATGAAAGAAGGACCGGCCTTCGGCCAGGAAATGTTTCTATTGAAAAATGTACAAATATATCAAGAAAGGGGACCTTGGGATGTACTTTTTTAAAGTTTGAAAGAGGTCTAGGGACGAAACGAAAACAATATATACAGTATATATATATATATATATATATATATATATATATATATATATATATATATATATATATATATATATATATACAGTATATAAAAATCAACCAAAAAATATACTCATCCCCCTTAACCTCTTCCTCTGTTCATATTTTGTCATTCAACTCTTCCTCCTATCGTCTGTTCACTACACTCTAAACAATTAGGGATCTGAAAAGGACCATTCATGACTTAAACCCGTTCAGTACCGGTGACGTTCTTTTTATTATAATCCGGCAACTATTAGGCGATTTTATTCAACTTAGGAAGGACCTCTAGCAATACTAACGCTTCAAACTATCTCCACCAACCCTTCTAACTAACACAAATTCTTCCTATGCTGCATAATATCGTCTAAATATAGCTAGAATAGAATAAAATAGAATACACGTCGCTGGTACTCAAAGGGTTAATATAATTTACCCCTTAACTCTATGTGGACCGAGAGGGGTCTTTTTGAACCTCTTCTGTTTCGCTCGACTACTTTGCAGATTTTATGACGGTCCATCCCGTTAGTTTGTCGATAATAAGAGGCTTCACCCCATTCAGGTGTCGATTTATTTTCTGGACGAGCGATAGTGAGCCTGTAGCTTAGAAGAACTTTGTTTTCGCCGGAAACATATTTCCATAAAAAAGAAAAAAAAAAAAAAAATCTTGAACATGGTTCTGGGTCGGCCTTTTATTCTAGTTCGAAGGAATCCTGGGAAGGCATTTTTGTTAGCCTAAAGGACAAACTATAATACATTGCTCGAAAGTGGCAGTAGCAAGCAAAATCCTAATTTAAACCAAGTACCCCAATAACTCCTAGAGGTCATATAGTGCTATAGGTATATTGTTAAAGAAAAGCCCACCTTAAATAAAGATAGCAGGTACAGTAAAATAAAGATACATTTCCATCAGCACCTGCTAATTTTATCTTAGTTACTCTTTATATAGCTTATTATTTTGTTTATAGAAAATGGGATACTTTTACGTGTGCATCATGATACCAGGGACTATTATCTTTTCAGTAATAATATTACCTAGACCACCTCAATAAAGGGATAGATGGGCAGGAAAAGATCTATCCTTAAATGGCACAGAGAAATTACCCAAATTAATTATGATAACGGAAAAACCTCTTAGTAAACAGCGCCAGATCTGTGCAGCCCACGTATATATGTCTGTATTTAATTCCCCCCTCCTCCCTAACCTCCCTCCCCCTACCCCGCCCCCCCCCACTCCCCCCCCCCCCCCCCCCCCGCCCCTCTCCAAAAGGTCAGGGCACTAAAGAAGGTTAGTAAAGGTCACTCACTGGGCGGAGAACTTTTTTATATTTTCCATCAGGCTTAAACTTGAGTTGTCTGTGTCCTGAGGGGAAGGGAGGGAGAGAAGAAAGAGGGAGGGGGAGTGAGGGAGAAAGGTGGGGAAGGAATTAATGGAAGGAGTGAAAGGGACAGCGAGAAGGAGAAAGGGGGAAGGGAGTGCAACGTTCTTTAATACTCGTACGAAATTTGATTAAATAGCATATAATGCTTAAATTAGGCAACCTGGGTAGGAAGGAAACACTTTCTCCATCAGGACGACTTGTTTAGGACTGTGTAAATGTGAAGTTTATTGAAGGGTAATGAAGCGGTCGGGGGGGGGGGGCCTCAACAGATTATTTACTATATTTTACAACTTATCAATCTATAAATCTAATTGCCTTTCATTCATTTATCTTCTTTACTCCTGTGCAGTCAAAATTCATTGGTCGCCGACAATATTGCTCGAAAATTGTGTAATTGTATGTTACTATCACTTTTCCTTGATAGTCCCCTCGTGTTTCTATTATCCAATAAGTAGCAATTTGTGTTTCTGATATCCAATAAATACTACTTTGTGTTTCTGATATCCAATAGGTAGTACTTTTTGTTTCACCCAGTACTAATGCGGAGGTAATGTACCTATCCCTAGTCTGCACTCAAATAGTCCTCATATATACATTTTGGCTGTACAGTCACTTATATTAATGCGAGGCCCGTATGTTTTTCCTTAGGTAATAACAGCCATTATGAAATCGGTTATACAGTCAATAATATAATTATACGGTTTTATAATAGATGTAGGCTATATGCGATAAATTAATAATAATCTTGTATAACAATACTTTCATAATACAAAAATTACGAGTTTCACAATTTTTTATGAGTGGTTGTAATTTTCCAACTCCCTACGTCTCAAGTTTCAAATAACCCTCCATCCTCCTCCTCCCCCCTCACCTGTCTCCCCTCCTCCCCCATCACCTGTCTCCCCTCCTCCCCCTTCACCTGTCTCCCCTCCTCCCCCTTCACCTGTCTCCCTCCTCCCCCCTCACCTGTCTCCCCTCCTCCCCCCTCACCTGTCTTCCCTCCTCCCCCTTCACCTGTCTCCCCTCCTTCCCCTTCACCTGTCTCCCATCCTCCCCCCTCCCCTGTCTCCCCCTACCCCCTCACCTGTCTCCCCTCCTCCCCCCTCACCTGTCTCCCCCTACCCCCTCTTCTCTCACACCCGCCAGGTGAGTCCCCCAGAGGGTGTAATGTAATCAAACTTTGGGTTAATTAGTGAACAGGTGTATTCTGAAACCTCCTTCTTTAGACCTGCCGCCTTTCCTTACTGCCTTCTTTTTGGTTCCTCTCGCGTCTTGCGTATTCGCATTTTCACGTATTTCTGGACGCTTTCTTTCACTTCGTATTTATTAATTTTGCTTTGCATTGAATAGGTAGGCGTATTTTAACCCGTTCAACACAACGACGTAATTTCATCTTATCCTGGTTTACCATTAGATGATTTTCTTTAGATTATAATCTACCTCTAGGGTTCAGAGGGGTTAATACGATCTCAATAACCACTCTGAATAACATAGGTATTTCTTGAACTGCATAACATCGTCCAACCTTAGCCAGAATAAAAGCTAAGAGGGTGTCATCTTGTTAAAGGGGTTAAACCGTCCTACCTCAGTCCTGCCTCTTTTCCTTAGTTACTTCGCCTCTTGGCTTTCATAATTTTCTACTAATTTCTGGGTGTTTTAATTAACTTTATATTTGTTTTATTTGTTATTAATTTCGATAAATATATTCTGCAGCATCCATTCTCATTTCTAATACCCTTCCTTATTCCCTTCCTTCCTTTCTTGCTCTTCCTGTTCTTCGTAGCTTTGTATTCCTGTTTTCTTGTTTGGATTCATTTCGTATATAATATGGTTGTTATGCTCCATTTCATTAGGCTTACTTTGAATTCTCTTACCTCAGACCTGCCTCCCTCCCTTGCTCACATTCTGTCTTCCTTCCCATTGTCAAATTAATTATTTTCTGGTTGTGTCGTTCCATTTTATTTATTTTATTTTATTTATTTTATTTTCTATTTTGTTTTGCTCGGTGTATTTATAAGCCTTTGTATTTATAAGCCTTTGACCTAACCTTTGCTACCTTTCTTCACTTGTTTCCGTTTTGTATTTTCCTGTTTTTGTTTGTTTGTAGTTTTGTATACTTTTCTGGATGATTTTAGTTAATTAAGTCAGTCAGGTGTATTTTGAAGCCACCAACCACAGTCCTGTTTCCCTCCCTACGTACTGTACATGTAAAAACATAAATGGCGACGTACCACGTATCAGTCACAAACGAGACAACACAATGCCTTAAGGGGGGTGACCTGCTTTTTGTTATTTCTGTCCTTTTCTCTCTTCCTCTGGCTTGTATCCATTTGGCCCCATTCAGCCAACTATTTTAAGACGTTTATCCCCATCTAGGTGTCGATTTCTTCCTGGCGAGCGATAGCGAGCCAGCATTATATGAAGAAATCCGGCTTCGCCGGAGACATTGTTCGATCGAAAAATTTACAAATTTAGCCTGCTGTCTATCAAAAATAAAAAATATGCTGGCTCGCTACCGCTCGCCAGGAAAATATTGACACCTGGATGGGGATAAACGTCTTAAAACAGTAGGATGAATGGGGCCAAATGGATACAAGCCAGAGAAAGATAGAAAAGGACAGAACAAAAACAGGTCACCCCCCTTAATATAGCCCAGATGGTTCAGAACTATGTCACCACCATCATAAACTACACCCTCACAATTCATCTTTCATCACTCATGCATACGATATGAACTACCACCTTATAATTCATTCCTCATACACCCAAACATACGATATCATACTACAAGACGGTATACAATGACACCTTGACCACACCACACTGCGGCACATCACCATACTGTAGATCACCCTTAATACAACCAGCTTATATCACACTGTACCGGCCACACCATTACTTACAACCACCACACTTCAACGCTACTACACCACCTACCACACCACACCTTCCAACCCTCACCGCACTAGCCTACCACACCACAACACATATAATACCACACCTCAACACACTGGCTTACCACACCACCTACCAAAAGTTGCAAACCTCAGCGCACTAGCCTACCACACCATAAAATATATTATCACACCACACCTCAACACACTGGCCTACCCCACCACCTAGCATACCTTGCAAACCTCAACACACTAGCCTACTACAATACACCTCAATGCACTAGCCTACCACACCACACCTGAACACACTAGCCTACCACACCTTCCAACCCTCACCGCACTAGCCTACCACACCCTGCACCTACCATACCTTGCAAACCTCAATGCATTAGCCTACCACACCACACCTCAACGCACTAGCCTAACACACCACCTACCACACCTTCCAATCCTCACCGCACTATGTCACGCCCAACACAACACATTATGCTGTACCATCTTCATCACACCACCTGTACCACACTGCACCAACATCACCACACCATACCACACTGTACAGTCATCGTAACAAACTGCACCACCCTCACCACACCACACTATACAGTAACATCGTCACAATAACACACCACGCTAAATCACCATCATAGTAAAGTTGGTAAACTAGATCACCGTTACTACATCACCCTTTTCTACCTTCAGCACACCACAAAACACTGTAATTCCAACATCCTACCCGTACACACCCCTCCATAGCACTTTGCGCCACCCCCTTGCAAACTACAAATCCCCCCTCGCCCCCAATCCACCCCATGTACCAATCCATCACAATACTTCACCCTACCTTCACCCCTCCCTTCACGCGCCCACACCTCCACCCAACAGAGTAAGAAGTCCCTGGTGTGGGCAGCTCATTATTAACGACAGTGGCTGGCGAGGCTGGGGTAGGTCTTCCCTCTATACACCTGTTACGTTGATAAAGAGGCACTTTGTCTCACACTCACTACCTTGTTAAAATGTTATACCTACACAGACACACGGAAGCATACGTACAGACATCGACTTTATATCACATATACGCATTCATACACACATATACTGTAGACTGTAGACCTTACCTAGACGTACTGTACCCCCTTAACCACACCCCACCACCCCACCAAACATTGCGAAGTCCCTGATGTGGGTAGCTCATTATGAACTAGTTGGCGGAGACGGGGTAGGACTTCCCTCAATATACCTGTTATACACTGTTATAGAGGCTCTCTGTCCCTCGCTCGCTACCTACCTCACTTTCGTACGGCCACCAACTTTACACCCACTCACTCAAACATACACACATGGTTCCTATCCCTAAACGTCTAAACATCCACGACCTCAACAATTCATCCAAGTCGAAACACCCATGCATCTACGTCGAAACACCCACGCATCCACACACTCCGAGACATACACATCCACACACATGAGCTCACATAAACACACTCACACCTGCAGAGCTACACGTTATTATTAAGCAACATAAATATAATAATTATGGTACTCGTTAACATACACCCACACACCTATTATGGTACTCGTTAACATACACCCACACACCTATTATGGTACTCGTTAACATACATACACCCACACACCTATTATGGTACTCGTTAACATACACCCACACACCTATTATGGTACTCGTTAACATACACCCACACACCTATTATGGTACTCGTTAACATACACCCACACACCTATTCTCTAGCTTGCTCACTTGTAAACTCCTCACAATGCCACTCAAACTCTCTCTCAGTCACACACACACTAGCTTGTAAACTCGAGTGAACTTCTCTCTCTCTCTCGCGCTCTCTCTCTCTCTCTCTCTCTCTCTCTCTCTCTCTCTCTCTCTCTCTCTCTCTCTCTCTCTCTCTCTCTCTCTCTCGCTCTCTCTCACACTTTGTTTTATGTTTGTAGCGTTTTAAGGACACATTGTATTCTTATTTTTGTCTGTTAATTGTATGGTCTTCCGCTTCGATGCCCCCCTGAATGTTGGGGCTTGTATGGCGAGATACTTAAGGAAATCCTTATGGCAGTCATTATTATCTCAAGAATACGACACATGAAGTGAATCGATGTAGATTTAATATTCCATTAAAATAGGACAGTATAGGCTACCAACCCTTCGGGATTATTAAACCAACATAAAGTCAGGAAGAAAGTCTAGACCGGAGCTTTTTTTTTTGAGAACCCACTCCCTTCGCAGTGTAATGATCAGCACCTGACTTACAGTATATACATAAATTCGTTCGTTAGGTTAGGCGTTGTGTGTGTGCAAGTGTGAGAGTCCGAGTGTAGGGGATGAGACAGTGAAGCACGGGAACGAAGTGGCTTCAGAGATGGGGTCGTTTCGGGCCATGAGTGAGCACCGTGCCTCATGTGAAGGCAAGATGGCAGGTGCTCGTTGTACTCTACGTGCTTCACATGTCTCACTCCCTAGACTAGAACAAGACCTCACGGGCTTCACTGTTCATTGTAAAGCGGTGAATGTTAAGGCTCTCAGCCTATGCCCGAGAGGAAGTAAGTTAAAAAAAAAAAAAAAAACACTGCCGGAACCAGAAAGTATATAATATGCTGTGTGCGTTTGAAGACAGCGAGCGGGACTAACTAAAGAGCCTGGTCGCTCATAA
The DNA here is from genome assembly GCA_032716605.1 of Paralithodes platypus. NCBI lineage: Eukaryota > Metazoa > Arthropoda > Malacostraca > Decapoda > Lithodidae > Paralithodes > Paralithodes platypus. The sequence continues at coordinate 39,691,620 of CM064518.1, forward strand.
ACTGCAGTGATCAGAAATTGGTCCGTCCCTATCGGCTACCAAAGCTCCCCACATCGGGAGATGGGGCGCTTTGTTCACCCAGGTACCTAGCTACGTCACAGTATAAACAAAGATGGATGCTCAACAACAAGTGTACCGCTGCTTAAAATGCAATACCATCTCTAATGATTATGATGTGACTAGTGAACACCTATTAACATGCACTGTAATCCCGTAAAGCCATTGTGGAAATGTGTCAGTGTTTATATATAAGTGAATGGCCTCTGGGCTATAAACAGGGTAGTCCAACCTAAGATTAAAATTGTGCACGTTTTCTTTCATTACTCGTTTCATTCATTGCCTGTTACCATGGTAACAATTAGGCAGGTCTGCTTACAAACCACTGGCGATCCTGGCGGCACGGTCACTGGGGTTTGAGAGAGGCCAATCACCGACCGAAAGCTTGGTCTCTTTTGGTTACTGTCTGCAAACACACCCCTGATGGAGTTCTCTGATCATATTGCTGGTTGTATAATAGTCATGAACAGTTTTTGGAGGCACAATAATGATCAATTGGCGAACTATCTTGATATGTAGCTTCAACCACACACCTCAAACTACTGTGATTCATTAATTAGTGATCACCGTTATTTTTGTTTTTTTAACATTGGTATATGTTAAAATATTCCTGACAACGACTGTGCATTTAAGAGCATATTATAAGGTTACACCAATCCGATCGTTGAACCATAGAAGCCAAATTCGAACATCTAGGTTGTGATAAAGCATTGTATTATCTCGATTGTGTTCGATACCGACTGAAATGGTTGCGTGGTTGTTTATGCTCACGACTGTACATTATAGTTCTAGGCATATACTGTATAAGGTTACACTAGTTTGAATCTTTGAACCTGTGGAGCCAAGTTCTGAAGCATCTGGGCTATAATAAAGCATTGTATTGTTTCGTTTGCGTTCGGTACTGATTCAAACGATTGGGTCGTCATTTATGCGTTACTTAATATAACAATACGGCACATAGTGAGGAAAATAATGTTGTATTAGAGTTCTTAGTTCTCACTACGTAACAAATTAAAATTATATAATCGAGTACAATAGTTACTTCTATTGCACCGAGTTCCCAGATAGCGGCGTTAGGAAAGGAGAATATAAACTAGGGAGAGAGATGGGGGGGTACTTGGTGGAGGGGTAGGGGAGGACGTGGAGATAGGGATGGGGTGGGGGAAGCATTTAAACGGGGAAGGAAAGGAGAGAGGGGAGGGGGGGAATAGAGAAGGGAGGAGGAAGGGAAAGGGGGAGAGGAGGGGGAAACAAGGAGATGAGGGGCGGGGAACAGGAGGGGTGAACGTGAGAGAGTAAGTGCACAGCAGTGATCGGTGTTAGGTGTCCTCCATTCCTTCAATTACGAGCATCCTGTGAGACCCCAGCCGTGATTTTCTGTACCAACGACATCAATCAAGCATCCATCAACAATCCATCGACCTCCAACCTTCGATTATGGTAAATAAATAGTGTCATAACACCCTCAAAGTTAGCAAAAATATCAACACCTTTTCTAGTGTTACGTGGAAGGGTCTGTTACCAGCTCGCGGGCGAAAGTCTCGTACGGTGATTCATGTCGACTATAAATCTAAAACTTTTGTAGATCAATCCGAGTTTCATGTATCGCACAAGGAAAATCCATACATACCAGTACATTTTACACTGTAACATGTGCAGAGTGATGAATGGTAGAGTAGGGAGGCGCGTGAAATATTCAGAGTGTGGTAACCCCGTGACTGACTTAACAAAGACTGCCCTGCCAAGGACACGAAAGATAGGTATTACTCTAGGACCAACCCGATACGTGACTCATCGTTTATGATATTTATAGGTTTGTCATAACAAATAATTGCTATATATCCATCATTACCGTCTCAAATGCTTTATATGGGCACTATAAATCTGCAATGCTGATTTCAATCATTCAAGGGGGATGAGGGGGGCAGATCCCCCATCAACCCATTATGTATCCCATGGCAACCATAATTAGATCTTTTCTCTGTAGTGTGGGGCGTGTGTTAAGTTTGCTGGATAATGAGTAAAAACTAAGGACAAACTGGATTTTAGGTCACGTATGGGATATAATGTTCTAAATGTATACTATAACTTTGTATTAGAGTATTAGTCACCAAAATATGTCTTTACCGCTGCATATTAACTTATTTTTCCTTAGACTTTGTGGGTTAAATAAGGGTGATGGCGGCCATCTTGGATCAGCTGAGAACTAATATTTTAATTTTGTTTACCTTAGTTTTAGTATTTTGTCATATTCTATATCAATACTAACCCTGCGGGGGTCTGGGGGCGGCAGCCCCCAGGTTAGGTTAGGTTGTTAGGTTAGGGTAATGACAAAATATGGTTTTATGGGGCATATTTTAATATTGCAAAATAAGGGGTAAATATGAATTTCCAGAAGGGAGAACACCTTAAACCACACTAATCAATGAAGAAACTGATGAGAAAAAGGATTATAATACAAAAAACACGTACTTGACCTAAAATCCAATTTGACCAAAACTAAAATGCTAGGATCCTTAGTATATAATATAGTGCGATTTTACTTTAGTAGCGCGCACTTTACAGGTACTGTACCACCGCGGACTTATTACAACGGTTTTTGTCAGGTTTCCACGCATCGACCACCAAGCTACATCCTTTTCTGGTGTATGAAACACCCAAAAAGTAATGGGGACACTCTAATATTAATAATAATAGACGAAATATAAAGATAACTCGGTGGAAGAGATGCGTTTGCGGGGGGGGGATAGCTTTGTTTAAATTGTATGCTCCAGGTTGTTAGGTTACCTCGGCAATCTAATGTATTTCCCGCCTTGGTGGTTGAATTCAAATTTAAGCCATGGGATACAGTATGTGTTGAGGGGGGGCTTTGCCCCTCACCCTCCCCACCCCCCACCCCCTAGACTTATTGTCATCATCATATATGTTGCCAGGAAGGGAAACATATGTATTTGTTCATGTTTGTGGTTGAGGTGCAGGGTGACTAGGTTTGGGAAGCATAGTGCATGGTTGTGCAGATGTACCGTACTGTTTGTAGGGTATGGCCAGTGTTTCTTTTTGTTGAACACATTCCTTGCCTGTGAGGGTTCGGAGGACGTTTTGTTTTTGCAAGGCTCTGGTGTTTGTGTTTTCTATTTGTGGAGTAAATGTCATGTGTGTTTCATAAGTTACGTCGAATAATTTATGGGTTCGGTTGAGGGGATGTGGTTTGTTGAGTAGTGTGACATGTGGATGAAAGCGTGATTCATGTCTGTCTGGGGTAAGCAATGTGATGGAGGATTTTGGGGTGAAACTGTTATGTAGTTGTGTAGGATCCATTGTTCCAGTTGTCAGAGGTATTGTTGTAGGTGGCTTGTTTGATTTTGGAGTGTTGTGATGTGAGGGTAAGGTCGTCTGCATATGAGAGGATGTGTTTCATCTGCTGGGTTTCGGTTATGGGAGATCGTGGAGGAAAAGGTTTATAAGTGTTGGTGATAGGTCTGCTCTTTGAGGGACGCAGTGTGATCAGCGAGTGTAACAAATAGCCACAAAAAGTGTTACAATGTGATATAATTGACAAGTTCAAAGGGCGGCTAGACATTCATTATTAGATTTTTTTTTTTTTTTTTTTTTTTTTTTTTTTTTTTTTATAAGTTTTTTTTTATATTCCAACTACTCCTTCTCGGGCATAGGCTGAGAGCCTGTACATTCCACCGCTCAACACGGTGAAGCCCGTGAGGTCTTGTACCAGTCTGGAGAGTGAGACATTCGAAGCATCCATCATGGCTCGAAGCAGCTCCATTTCTGAAGCGGCTGGTTGCTTCGCTCAAGTGCTTCACTGTCTCACCCTCCAGACTCAGACCCTCACTCTCGAACGCCACCTATGAGCAGTGAACTCACTAGGCATTGTCCCCCTGTAACATATTTTGAATATGGAATATTCATACAGTGTAATCAGGACAATGAGGGTATTTTTTGGGCATTTCGGTGGGCTTTGTGGTAATGCACTGATACTAGGTACAGCACAAATTCAATCCCAATAATATCTTCCCATTGACATATCGGGATTTGAACCCGGGTCCACTGGATTACCAATCCAGTGGCATGACCACTCCACCACACCTCCCCTATTGAAGTAATATAGGCTAGGTAAAAGAGAAAACAAATTAATATATATATATATATTAGGTTAAGCATCAGTAGTATGCAATATGTCTCAACTTCGTTCATTACTATGAATTTATCTGTAGCATTTTTCTTGTTATGCCTTATTTCCCCAACTAAATTTCATGCCTACCCAAGACCCAAGGGAGTGGTGGATGGGGAAAGCGCCTTCTGCTTAGCTATTTTTACCTTCCACATTGTAGGACAATTTAAATCCGGACTCCCTAGTAGGGACCGCAAGGTCTTTGTAGTCTGTTCAGCTACAGTTTACAACTATGTAAGTCCTTCCTCCCCCTGATCCCTTTCTTCTCCTCCCCCTTCTTAGTCGACCCTTAATTCCTGTGTGTTGTTCTGTTTTCCTCTCTCTCTCTCTGTCTTGCTCTCTCTCTCTCTCTCTCTCTCTCTCTTCCTCACCTGGCTTTCCTTTCTCCATCCGTCTCGTCACCTCGCTCTTTTGTTTGTAGTTGCCTGATTGTGTAGTAGGGGTTGCAGTCTCTCTCTCTCTCTCTCTCTCTCTCTCTCTCTCTCTCTCTCTCTCTCTCTCTCTCTCTCTCTCTCTCTCTCTCTCTCTCTCTCTCTCTCTCTCTCCTTATACATTTAATCCTATTATAATTCTATTTTTGTTTCCAGGTACATAATGTGTGAGTGAGTGGGTGTATGTATGAATGAGAGAGAGAGAGACAGAGAGAGAGAGAGAGAGAGAGAGAGAGAGAGAGAGAGAGAGAGAGAGAGAGAGACAGAGGGGGAGGGGGCAGACTGTGTAGGTGTGGGCTTCCTAGACACTAATTGCCAGGCTGAAACCTTTTACTGTTGCTATTAGTTTATTTACTTCATCCATATTAAAACATTGCGATGGGCGTATTCTTTGTCCTTGATGAATTGTACAAGTTATGAATATAGTCCTTAGTGTGCCTGTGTCTCTCAGCCTATTATGTTTGTGAATGTGTGCGTCAGTGTACTCATTTGATCAGCCATAAATACTTTCAATTGTTTATGATATATAGACATTGGTAAATATTTAATAATTCAATGAAGTGTACAGTACTTATATCTATCTATCTATCTATTGCCAGATGACGTGATCTCCGAAGGGGTGGCCACGAACCAATCGCTCCCATGCACCTCTGTCCCCAGTCAGTTGACTCCCCTCCTCCCATCCAGCACCACGTTCACACATATACCTCTTAACTCCATCCTCCCACCTCACTCTCGATTTACCTCTCCCTCTTTGTCCTTCCACTTCACTCTCGTACTTTCTCTTATTCATTCTCTCGTTTCCCTATTATGTTCTACAGTACATGGCCGAACCATCTCAAGCTGTTCCTCTTATCACTTTCCAGCATATCTACATCCACACTAAACCGCTCTCTTACTTCCTCATTTGTCTGTCTATCCCTCTATGTAACTCCGCGCGCACTTCTCAAGTAACTAATTTTCACTCCTATCACTCTTGGTTTGTCTCTCTCCAACAAGGTCCATGCTTCACTCCCATACGTCAATATCGGGATTACCAAACTATCATGAAAGAACTTATTTACTTCCATGCTAACCACCCTATTTCATGTTACTGCTTTCAGCGTTCCTACAACCCTCGTCCCCTGTTGTACACTCTCCCGAATTTCTTGATCCATATTCCCTTCTGTACTTCGCACACTGCCCAAATACTTAAATTAGGTGACATTCTCCATAGCCTGACCTTTCAACCTCTCCTCACATTCTGTGACTGCACCTCTTTCAAAGACCATAACCTTACTCTTCCCCGCATTTACCTTCAGATTCCGTTTTTCATACACTGTTCCAAACATATTTACTTATATACGTTCTTATTTAATGAATAGAAAATTACACTGATATATAATTTACGATAGTTATACTGTACTGTGCATAGGCTACATAATGCAACACATAACTTTTGATGAGTGACAATGCATTAAACTAAAATGTATCACTTAGTCGGTGCTTCTCAATCATTTCAACTTTATTGTTCTGTCTGTTTATATTATACACTAAAATGTCGTAAATGTACCATAATAATGTTATTACTCGGTCGTTGATTAGGTATGTTGACATAATATCGAATTCATGGATACAGAAAGACAAATATAAATTAATTTCGAGAAGGGGTACAAAAATATAATTGACCAACTAAAATATTCTTACCGAATATTACCCACGCAGTCTACAAAGTCAGACAGACAGACAGGCAAACAGACAGACTGACAGACATTTTTTCGAGGATTAACATAGATGATAATGCAACACAAATTATTACAATTGTTTTATTGTTCAGGATCAAGGTCTAGGTTTTGTGTATGCAGCATTTGATCTGATTTACTTAACTTTCAAAATGTAGCTACTGTATATTTATAGAATTTATTTACTCTTTCTCTCATCCTCATATATCACACATACGTATACTCCCGTCCCACCTTTTTTTTCTCTCTCTCTCTCTCTCTCTCTCTCTGTCTCTGTCTCTGTCTCTGTCTCTGTCTGTCTCTCTCTCTCTCTCTCTCTCTCTCTCTCTCTCTCTCTCTCTCTCTCTCTCTCTCTCTCTCTCTCTCTCTCTCTCTCTCTCTCTCTCTCTCTCTCTCTCTCTCTCTCTCTCTCTCTCTCTCTCTCTCTCTCTCTCTCCCTCTCTCTCCCTTTGTATCTCTGGGAGTCCGTTAAAACCAATTACCACCCTGGCCCGACAAATCCTCCCTCGCCCTTCCTCTCTCTCTATCCCCTCAAATTCCTTTCTTTTGTACGTTGCTTTATGTTCTCCTTAATTTCTTCTGTTCACACTTTTCATTGTCCTTTACTTGATGTTTCGTTTTGCATTACCTCTGTTCTCTTTAAGGTGTGTGGGGGTGGGAGGAGAATGGTTCTTGACCCCTTTTCCCCTCCTTGCTTAGCCCCGTCTGTTGACATTTTATGACTTTGGCCCCATTAGTTTGGCGATTTTATGAGCTTTCGTGCTATTTAGGTATCGAATTTTACACGGTGAGCAATAGTGGGCCTGCAATTTAGAAGGATCTGGCTTTCGGCCTGGCAAGTTTTCTACCGAAAAATTAACAAATATATCTGGAAGGGCGTTCTTCGGGGTATCTGGAAGGGCGTTCTTCGGGGTATCTGGAAGGGCGTTCTTCGGGGTATCTGGAAGGGCGTTCTTCGGGGTATCTGGAAGGGCGTTCTTCGGGGTATCTGGAAGGGCGTTCTTCGGGGTATCTTTTTAAACCTGGAGGTTTGGGGTGGAAACTAGACAAACAATGAAAATTCGTAAACACCCAAAGATAAATCACCCCTTAACGTATGTAATTGTCATTTGTATATTTCTATTAATATTGTTCATTCCTGGCTTTCCTTGTTTATTTTCTTCTAAGTTCTTCATTCTCTTCTCAGTGATTTGTTATTTTCTTTCTATTTTAATATATTATATTATTTCTATTTGTTCCTCTCCTCCCGTAAACTTTATAATTGTCGCTTACATTGTGTTTTAGGTAATATCTTCTCTTCTTTCATTCTTGCTCTCCTGTATTTTATCCTATTATCTTCTTGTGTTCTGTTTCCTTTCGTCAATTCCATGCTTTTTCGTGTATTTTCTTGATTTTCTCTCCTCTCTTCTTTGATTGTCTTGTTTCCTCTCTTCCCTTTCGTTACCTCCCTGCTCTTACGTTTATTCTCTTGTTCTCACCAAGGTTAAGAGATATCTCTTAACCTTGGTTCTCACTTCTCTCCTTTTTTGTTTACTCGTCTACTTTCCTTTCGTCACCTCTTTTCTCTTTCCTTTATTATGTTATTCTCCTCTCCTCTCTTCTATATTGTCTCGTCTCCTCTCTATCCTTTTGTCATCTCCTTTCACTTTCGTTAATCTCTAGTTCTCCTCTTCTCACTGTTTTAATTTTCTCGTTTACTCTTTCCTTTCGCTAAATCCCCGCTCTTTCGTTTATTCTCTTGTTCTCCTCTCTTCTCTCCCTTTGTCTCTCTGTCTCCTTTCCTCCCCTCGCCTAATCTCATCTCAGTTTTTCTCCGTAACTTTGTTTGCAAGATCTTCTCTATCAAATTTATCTCTGTCTCTGCCAGTCTTACCCTTTGTTCTCGACATATTTTTTCTCTTATGGTCAGATTATTTCGGTCACTTGTCACTTCTAGTCTTTCTTGTTCGTCGTTTTGTCTTATATCAAGCTATGTACTCTCTCTTTCTCTCTCTCTCTCTCTCTCTCTCTCTCTCTCTCTCTCTCTCTCTCTCTCTCTCTTATGGCTTGACATTAATACATAGTGTTAGTATAAACACTGGTGTCCTTGCTCTCTGCCAATACTAAGACAAATAGACGACAGCATAATAATGACAACAGGATTGTAATTTTGCGTGGGGGTTCAGTTTACTCTACTCTCTTCGTAGTCAATGTCAACCAGCAAATCTGTTTTAAATGTTTCCTGATTTTGAATTAAGCATGTAATATATATATATTATTTTATGGTGAGACATTGTGAAAACTCTTTAACCGTTCGAAAACTATAAATGTGTACTTTATAAATAGATACCAGATACTATTTGTCGCTTGGTAACCTGTGGCGCAATGGTTATCATGTTCAGCTGACAAATAGAAAATCTAAATCTTGGGTTCGATTACCAGGCAAGGTGGAACGGATGGGCAACCTTCTTAAGCTTGATGCCTCTGTGTTCCTAGTATTACAAATGAACATTAGTACCTAGGCCTTTTTTTTGTTTTCTCGTCTACTTTCCTTTCATCACATCCCTTCTCTTTCCTTTATTCTGTTGTTCTGCTCTCCTCTCTTCTTTATCTTCTATCTTCACGAATGGATCAGAAAACCTTATCGTACCAAACATGTCTGGGTTAGCATAGGTCTATACTATTGCGGGCTACTAGTCTGTGAACTGCGTAACTTGGATAATATGCATTATTTCCTTTGGATCAGGCTGGGCTAAAGGGATAATTCAGGGATTTGTTTTTTTGGCCCCTTTCTCATGTTTATCCCCTTTGCTTTTGAGATTTTAAGATGTTCGCCCCATTAGTTTGGCGATTTTAAGACCTTTCGCCCCATTTCTGTCAATTTTAAGACTGTTTGTGCAATGTAGGTTTCGATGTTTTGTTGGCGAGCGGTAGCCAGTCCGTAATTTGAAAGGAACCAGCCTTCGGCCGGGACATTTTTCTACCGAAATATGTACACATTTATTTCGAAAGGGGATCAAGGGGGTGTAATTTTAAACTTGATGGAGGTCTAGGGAACAAACTAAAAACCTCCCCTTAATCACATTGTCTAGAGCGTATGACCCGGACTTACGTTTATTGACAAGTGCTGACATACATTTTAAGGGGTTAGTGCTTGATGTTGGGTCTATAAAAAAAAAAAAAAAAAAAAAAAAAAAAAAAAAAAATCTATGTATCCATGATATGAAAAAGAACCATGCCGAAAACACTATAGGCTGCAGGACTACTTGGCCTACTTCATAATCATGGGTGGATTTTTTTTTTTTTTTTTTTAATAGATACTGCAGGACATTCATTGTATTATATTATAGTCTTTCTCTGCCTTCCTTCTGTTTAATTATCTCAAATCTTCTGTTATATTTTAGCTATCGAAATGCTTGCTAAAATGACTGTCATGAGCAATACAGTGTTATCAATTCAGGATTACTTATAGTTGGAACCTTTGTCTTTAAACGGAGACTGACCGTTTGTTTGGTCTATTAATTAACTTATTCATATATTGTTTTAGTTTCCTCCCTAGACCTACATCAAGCTTAGAATAACACCCCCTAGACCCCCCTTCAAGATAAATTTGTAAAAAAATTGGTAGAAAAATGTCCCGGCCGAAGGCCGGCCCCTCTTAAAATTGCAGCTCGCTATCGCTCGCCAGGAAATAATTGACACCTAAATGGCACGAAAGGTCTTAAAATTGACAACGAAATGGGGCGATGGTGTTAAAATCTCCAAACTAATGGGCCGAACGTCTTATAATCTCAAAACTAGTGGGGCTAAACATTAGGAAGAAGGGGGTCCAGAAAAACGGTGTGCCTCCCCTTAACGCATGTATTGTCCCTACAATGGTCTGTTTGTCTGTAGTACCTCATGAATGTTGTGATGTTAAATACAACATTTTAGAGATAACCCATGCAACCAGACACAAATACTTTGTTTCTCCTGTCAAGCCACTTCCTTCAGCTTAGGAAAGACTCTCGGGAACAATATACAAATATAAGTTAAGTTGGCGTTTAGAGATTATTATTAATCCATTATGATTATCAGCACGTAACTAATATTGTGAGTACCCCCCCCCCCTGCAAGTGAAAAACAAACGACATCCTGTTTTCTCTTTAAGGTTGTGTGTGGGAGGGGGAGGATTCCTGAGACCCCTTTGCTACTAATGCTGCTTATCTCCGTCAGTTTTGATAACGATTACATGTTCCTATATACAGAACATCTTTATTGTTTGTCTTCAGATCTCCCCATACAAAAGTTTCCGAGGAGCCACTAGTAAACGTGAAGTTGTTTGAGGAAGGCTTAGTTGAGACTATATGGTCAGGAACCGATCACAAACCAAGTTTTTAACTCTTGGACGCTGGGCCCTTGGGGAGATCTTGGAAGGGAAGTCTTTGGTAAAGTTTATAGTACCGTGATTTTTTCATGAGGTAAAGTACACCAGTATGACGCAGCAAATATATTTTAATCTATGCTAGTTTCGATTATTTTTTTATTTTTTTATTTTTTTTTAGATTGAATGTTAAGCTGTTTCCGGTTAGTCGGAGTAAATAAGATATATTGTTATATCCGGTTCCGGTAGAGGGTCATAGATTATATTGTTATATCCGGTAGAGGGTCATAGATTATATTGTTACATCCGGTAGAGGGTCATAGATTATATTGTTATATCCGGTAGAGGGTCATAGATTATATTGCTAAATCTTATATTTGTTATTGTTTAGGGTGACAAAACTTTAAATTGTTTTCTTTGTTGACCTTACTTGTATGTATAAGAGTAACAATGAGGACACATATGACTGATGGCATCAGTTCTTCATTGACACAAAGTATGTTAATATATACAATTTTGTAAATATACTGTATTCAACTTTTGTGTCGATAAAATATTTTGAATAGAATTGAATTGAAAAGATACCCTGTGTATTGTTTCCAGTTAGGCTAGGCCCTGCTTAACCCCTTCTGTACCGCGACGTCTTTTTAACTATATTCTGGTTACTATTAGACGACTTTATTCAACTTAGGAACGACATTTACACATTAAAAGGCTACAGACTATCTCACTTAACCCTTTTAACTACCATAGATCCTTCTTAAACTGAACAAAATCGTCTAAATATGGCTAGAATATAATATAAAAAACGTCGCCGGTACAAAAGTGGTTAAGGTAGGTTGAGCAGATTAGACAAGGATTCTCCACACATTTCTCTCCGTCTCCTTTCCTTCTTAGTATTTGCTTTGTCTGTCTACTTTCCACTTTCTTATCCAAAATAACTCTATTCTATAATGTTTTGTTTCTATCTTCTACTGGAGGTTATATACATTTTCTTTAATACAGTTTTCTGAAAAAAATATCTTCATTTTCTTCTGTAATTGATGTTCTCGCGTGTTCATTCACCGCACGTCACATCAGGGTTACCAAATCAAGTCGGCTAGATAGTAAATAAATGCCGAAAATAGCTAGAATAACCGCACAATATCTACACTATCTCTCTAAAATGGTTCAAATATACAGACTATCGCTAGAATTCATGTCGCTAGATGTACAAATTGGCCTGTAGATCAAACTAAATACCTTTTAGATCTAGCGGGAAAGTAGCTAAATTGGCAACACTACTAACTTCACATTTTGCCTCGCCAACATCTTTGCCGTTTGCTCTACCCCTGCATTACTCCACAATAGGTGCGTCCACACAAGCCAAGAGTCCGACATTCGTTAACTATTCTTTTAACCTGTTCAGTACTGGTGACATCCATTTCACTATGTACTGCGAACTAATAAACGATTATATTCAGCTTAAGAAGGACGTCTACCAAATTATAAGGCTAAAGACTATCTCAATTAATCCGTTTAGCTACTATATATCCTTCCTAAGCTTCATAAATTAGTCTAATGCAGCTGAAAAAGAACGAAAATACATCACCGGTACAGATGGGGTTAATTGATGACTTGATTATGGACCACAGTTTCCCTCCGAGCTGTTTGCAGGGACCAACATACTCTTACAATCATTACTGTTGAATGGCCTGGATCTCTGGGTCTTCTCCTGGGCGACCTAGATGTGTGTGAATGTGGGTTTTGATTTTTGTTGTGTTGTTTAGTCCCTGTTCGGGCTCTGTCTCAAGTCGGCCACCCCCAGCTTAAAAAAAAAAAAATAATAAAAAAATAAAATAAAAAATAAAAATAATAAATAAATATAGAATAATAATAATAATAATAATAATAACAATAATAATAATATATAAAATGGGGTATAGATAGATAGATAGATAGACTGTTGAATGAGGTAGATAAGCACATTTCAAGCCATTTATCACACGACTGTACTGCAAGCCTGTATTTTAGGAGGAACCGGCCTTCGGTGGGACATTTTTCTATCGAAAAATGCAAAAATTAATCTTGAAGGAGGTCTTCAGGGGTGTTATTTAAGGGGAGGTTTCTAGTGTGTTGCCTAGATCTCCATCAAACTTAAAATTACATCCCCTAGACACAATTTCAAGATAAATATGTACATTTTTCGGTAGAAAAATGTCCCGGCCGAAGGCCGATTCCTCTTAAGTTACAGGCTCGCTATCGCTCGCCAGGAAAAAATCGACACCTAAATGGCACGAAAGGTCTTAAAATTGACAGAAATGGGGCGAAAGTTATTAAAATTGTCAAATTAATGGAGCAAACGTATTAAAATCTCAAAAGCAATGGGGCTAAACATGAGGGAGAAGGAAGTTCGAACAAAAATCCCTCAAGTGGAAACCTCCCCTTAAAGCTTGATGGAGGTCTAGGGAGGAAACTAAACTAAATACTAAAATGATATATAAATAAACAAAGCAATACGCCCATCCCCCTTTAAGGGGAGGTTTTTAGTTTGGTCTCTAGATATCCATCAAGCTTAAGATTACACCCCCTTGAGCCCCTTTCAAGATAAATTTGTACATTTTTCGGTAGAAAAATGTCCCGGCTGAAAGCCGGTTCCTCTTAAATTACGGGCTCGCTATCGCTCGCCAGGATAAAATCGACACCTAAATTGCACGAAAGGTCTTAAAATTGACAGAAATTGGTTGAAAGTTCTTAAAATCATCAAAATAATGGGGCAAACGTCTTAAAATTAGAAAAGCAATGGGGCTAAACATGAGGGAGAAAGGAGTCAAGAAAACCTCCCTCAAGTGGAAATCTCCCCTAAATAATTCATTCCAACTTTCTATACCATAGCCTTTCTCCCGGACAGTGGCTCAATAGATACATTTGAAAAAGGCTGGACTCGTACCACAGACAAAATTGGGATGGAGTTGGTATTAATATATGGTAGAACAATATGGCAGTAATGAACATGGTTGCCAGTTGAAGGGAGCATAGTGGAAAACATATAATTAACAATGTCTGTCCCCGATTCATTTCCCCATTACACTCCTAATATATTGACTTGTCTTCTTCCTAGCTCCTCTCCCCGTAGAACTTTCCAATCCTTGTCACCTATATTTTTTCTTTCTGAATCGTTCCTTTTTCAATCTTCCTCCCAAGTATTTTCCTAACCACCCACTTAATTTTCCCAATCTCCATCGTCATTTACTTCTCTGCTTCTCATTGACAAACTTCATTCTGTAATCCTGTTCCCTCAAGTCTCTACTAACAAAAGAAGAAGCAAATGAAGAAGGCCTCCCTAATGCCCATCCCAGTCTCTCTCAGAACATACTTCTCCTAATCTGACTCCCCAATCCTTTCCCAGTCTCTCTCCCTAACATCCCTCTCCCAATCTGCCTCTCGAATCCTTTTCCTGTCTCTCTCCCTTAACATCCCCCTCCCAATCCCCTCCAAGTCTCTCTTCCTAACATCCTTCTCCCAATCTGCCTCCCCTAATCTTTTCCCAGTCTCTCTCCCCTAATATCCCTCTCCCAATCCTTCCCTAGCCTCCTGTCCCCAATAATCCCTCTCCCAATCTGCCTCCCCAATCCCTTCCCCTAGCCTCCTGTCTCCAATAATCCCTAGCCTTACCGTCCCCAACGCTAGATTTGTAGTATAAAGGGCAGGCGGCTTAGGGTTGATCTCTGGCCTGGTGCTGGCCCCGCTACCGGTGCCATATTTTCAGTTGTGTTTATCCATTTGTCTGCGGAGAGGGAGGAGGTGGAGGAGGAATAGTTAGATTGTTGGTGGTGGTGGTGGAGAGGGAGAAAGCGAGAGAGAGAGAGAGATAGAGAGCGAGAGCGAGAGATAATTTTGTAATAGCGGTGGCTTGATCATGGAGGAAACTAATCAAATATACTGTAGAACTGACCAATAATAAAAACAAAGCGTATGATATATATATATATATATAATATATATATATATATATATAATATATATAATATATATAATATACATATATATAGCATTATATATCCTTTGCTGATTATGCCTACACTTCCAATTACAAAATCAGCTTGCATGTTTTTTTAACCAACATCTTTCCAGCTGCTCGTCTGTGTGATGTCGGTGTAGTGTCCTCTCTGAACAGCACATTTGGTGGTTTTGCTACTTTTGCTCTTTTTCTCTTTCATTCTCTCTCTTTTCTTCTCTCTCTCTCTCGCTCTCGCTCTCGCTCTATCTCTCCTCTCTCTCTAGCTCTCTCTCTCTCTAGCTCTCTCTCTCTCTAGCTCTCTCTCTAGCTCTCTCTCTCGTCCTCCTCTCTCTCTATCGTTCTCCTCTCTCTCTTTCGCTCTCCTCTCGCTATTTTATAAGGTCGAACCCAAAAAATATGTGTCTAAAGAATGATAATCGCCCTGGATTCCCTGGTGTACTGTGATCAAAACAACTTCAGACAAGAACAGCTATCTTGACTCATGAATAATTCTACGGTCCTGTGAGATTGATTAATGGTTGTGTTTGTCAGTATCACCAGACAAGTACAGTCGCACTAATAAGTGATATCTCGGCAGCAATTATGTTTTGATAAAATAATTGGTATCCGCAATATCTAAGCTTCATTTCTTCATATCGAGTGAATTATACAAACTTGTTCCCACACTTACCCACCCTATTCAACATCTGACCGATATTAATGCAACACAGAGCGAGCCAAACGTAATGACAGCTGGAACATGACTTATTAGCGCGACCGTACATCACAAATATTTCTACCATGTCTTGCTTCTTGAGTTCACAAAGACTTCTAGACTCGTGGATATATGTGAATTTTCAACCTCTCCTTGAATAATGGTTGGTAATTGCCTTACACGTCAGAATTGAATGACGGGAACGAATAATACGAACGGAGGATTAAATTCTAGTGAGATATCAGTAGTTATCGGGCAGGTCGATGGATGGTGGTTTTGTTGGGTTCTTATTGTTATTATTATTATTATTATTATTATTATTATTTGTATTATTATTAGTATTAATATTCACATGTCTATAATTATTTTTCATGTCTTCATATGTAAGGTGTTACAATGGTGATGGACGTATTTCTAACAATAGTCGTTGTTTAGCAAGATATATTGAACGTAATCCCCTAAACCACTACTGAACATACACTGCAACATAGAGATAACACAACAACATAACGTTAGCATACAGTTACTAATAGAGTAAGATCTGTATTGTGTTTTTTCTTATCCAGGTACCCTATTCAACAGGTCTGCATGCCTTTTTGCCGATGGCAAACGTAAATTAAAAGTAGTGGTCGAATGTGTTGTATTTCAGTGGCTAACACAATATTATACTGTCACAGTAATTGCTAAGGTATCAAACTGCAATTTGATATGTCGATACAAAAATATATATATATAATATTCTAGGTCTAATTTGAATGTCATTTACTCACTGGTTCTCCTAAAATAAACACAACGAAATGTATTGGAAGCCTAAAGAAAATATAAAATCGGCGTCATCATTAATTTCGTGACTACATGATAATTCGACCGAATCATGTGTCGAGTTTTTCTGGGCGAGCTATAGCGAGGCTGGTAGTTTATTCTGACGAAACATTTGCAAATTTAGCTTGAATGGGGTGTAAGGTTTTTGAGGGTGTCTAAGGGACAAACTAATAATAAATTGCTTAAAAATGGCTTCCCCTCTCCCCCCCCCCCCTCAAAAAAAAAAAAATATATATATATATATACTGTATATAATTATATATATATATATATACTGTATATACTGTATATATATATTGGACTAGATAATAGACAATAATAGTTCATCAGGCGCCTGGCCCAGGGAAACTGTTTAAGATATATATATATATATATATATATATATATATAAAACCAAAATATTAATGAAAATACTAATAAAAGAAAACAGGATACCAATATAAATAAGATTACATACAAATGAATAAGATAATATAAGTGGAGATAACCATATAACATATACAGTTTATTATTGAAAAGGAGTTATAATAAGATAATATAAGTGGAGATAACCATATAACATATACAGTTTATTAATGAAAAGGAGTTATAATAAGTTTGCGGATGATACAGTTCTGATGAGTGATAATGAATGGGAGTTGCAGGGTCTGGTAAATGAGTTTGGAACAGTGTGCGAAAAACGGAATTTGAAGGTAAATACGGGGAAGAGCAAGGTTATGGTCTTCGAAAGGGGTGAAGTCACAGAGTGTGAGGTGAAGCTGAACGGTCAGGCTATGGAGATCATCAACTCTTTTAAGTATCTGGGCAGTGTGTTGAGTAAAGATGGGACTATGGATGAAGAGGTGCGGGAGAGGGTACAACAGGGGAAGAGGGTTGTAGGAACGCTAAAAGCAGTAACAAGAAATAGGGTGGTCAGTATGGAAGTGAAGAAGTCCTTGCATGACAGTGTGGTAATCCCGACACTGACTTACGGAAGCGAAGCGTGGACGTTGGTTGAGAGACTCAGACCAAGAGTGAGAGCAGTGGAAATGAATTACTTAAGGAGTGCGTGCGGAGTTACATGGAGGGATAGACAGACTAATGAGGAAGTAAGAAGGAGGTGTGGTGTGGAGGTAGATGTGCTGAAAAGTGTGAAAAGGAACAACTTGAGATGGTTCGGCCATATGGAAGTATGGAAAGCGAGAGAATGACTAAGAGGGTGTACGAGAGCGAGGTGGAGGGACAGAGGGGGAGAGGTAGACCGAATATGAGGTGGAAGGATGGAGTGAGGAAGTACATGAACGAAGGCGGTGCTGGTTGGGGGGAGGGGCGTCGACTGACTGGGGACAGAGGTGCATGGGGGCGGTTCGTTCGTGGCCACCCCTTCGGGGATCACGGCGTCAGGCAATAGATAGATAGATAGATAGTTATAATAAGATAATATAAGTGGAGTTAACCATATAACATATACAGTTTATTAATGAAAAGGAGTTATTCAAAAATAAATGTATAATATAATATGATAATAATAATTATATAAATAATATTATTAATAATAATCAGTATTATTATTATTATTATTATTATTATTATTATTATTATTATACTACTAATAATAATAGCAACAATAAACAATAACCCCCGAAGATGTTAGGTGAGCTAGCTAGTGTTAAGCATGTGGGAAGGGCTATGCCTATCCCATGCCGAACAAAGGCTAAGGAATAGAGAACGAAAATTAAATATGGCCAAGATTCTAAAATATATCTATATATGTATATATTTACCTTTTAATGGAAAATGGTTTCCTTGTAATTTGCTCTAAACTCCATTATATTTATTTTATTTTGTATATTTCAGGAATCTGCTTGTTGTGAAAGAACTGCAAAATAACTATCCCCACGCTTCTCCTGGCTACCTCTGAAATATCTTAGTTAGAATAAGATAACGAGGACGTCAGCTGGTATGAAAACTAAGGTTCGTGATACAAAATTGATTATCATATTTTGGTACGTAATAGTGGTGATTATAATATATTCAGTAATATGCTAAAATAAAAAGGTAATTAATGTCGATATTATTGTAAGTATCTTTAAATATGACGACTGTTTTCTAACTCATGGTAAGCGATTGGGATTTTAGTTTTGGACATCACTACATCAACTAATAATGTGTATCGTTGATGAGTAGCTGTGCATGCATGATGGTTAAAGTGAATTAGGGGATATTTAATTTGGAGAAAATACTTGTTGAAATTTGTTAAGACATTTTAAAATGAGTGTAGATAAATAGGCATAGATGGTTTTGGAAAGAGAAGAAATCACAGCATGCAATATTCTAAGTAAATATGAAATACAGGCATTAGTTTGTGAATTGAATTCGTCCATCTTCAAACAATGACTATATATATAACAGGTATGGCAAACAAAAAACAAACAAACACACATACACACACAAACACACACATCCACAAAATCGCAAATACATCGAGAAAGAAGTGTGTCAACGACAAGGCAAGTTTTTTTTCACGACCAAAAGTTTCAATATGGTGTAAGTAAATTGTAAATTATGTGTGATCGCTGGTTTTACAATGATGTAAATTGGAGTGTGATAGCAGGGATACTGGATTAAATAATACAAATGCTCATGAATGTTAAATATTGGCCGGAATAAGAAATTAACACCATAAGAGCGGCATGTATTATACTCACGCGGGCTTAGGAATGCATCACCCAGACTTTTTGTTTTTGTTTTTGCAACACTGGTCTGGAATCTTATGGGGTGAGCTATTTATAATTATATTGTCCCCCAAATGAGTCTATCTTCACTTTACATACTTCCCAATACCGGTGCAAAAGATACCAGACATAATACGGATCTTTTTTATTTATCTGTTTAATTTTATATTTATTTAGGCATTTATTTATTTATTTTTGTTTCATTTTTATTTCTATTTTTTGTTGACCAATCCCTATATATAAAGTCGAAGTGAACTGAGTGAAGCGTTAGCTACAATAGGTATGGAGTTTTTCGTTTCCTTTGTTTTATATTTTCTATTATCACACTATCTGTTCTACTCTCTTCTATTATTCCGTCTCTGGGATTGTGATGCTCTATTACTTGTTATATTGGATATCTTGAGTGGTTGCTAACTAGTGTTGATGGTAGTCGTAATGTTTAACACCAATCGAGTATATCACTCTAGATCACGTTATATTCTGGTTACCATTGGGCGATTTTGTGCCAGTTAGGAATCACTTCAACAAACACAAAGTTCATAACTATCTCACTCAACCTTCAACTGCCATAGGTACTTCTTGAGCTGAATAAAATCGACTAATGACAGCCTATTATTATGGAAACAAAATGGCGTCTTCATATACTGATAGGATTAAGGGGGTAGTGCTTGATTTTTGGTAGATTTATTTATTTATTACCATATTTATTAGATTCCTCACTAGACTTCTATCAAGCTTAAAACAACACCCCCTAGACCCCCTTTCAGAATAATTTTGTACATTTTTCGGTAAAAAAAAATGTCTCGGCCGAAGGCCGGTTTCTCCTAAAATTACAGGCTAGCTATCGCTCGCCAGAAAAAAATGACACCTAAATAGCACGAAAGGTATAAATATTGACAAAGAACTAGGGCGAAAAGTATCAACATCGTCAAACTAATGGAACGAGCGTCTTAAGTTCAAAATTCAAAACTAATATGCTAAACATGAGGGAAAAGGAGGTCCAGAAAAAGCGACTACTACCCCTTAATGCTAATTGTATTAGTAATAATACAACACAGTGAAAATCAGTGCAGAGTAAAGTTTTTCAGCACTCCCGTAAGATCGCTGACATTTACAAAATATTTAAGGCTTCGGTCAGTAATTGTATGATCCGTCAGTTAGCAGTGCAAGTCGTTACCAGGAATAAGGTCTTCACGAGCGACTCCTCAGAATACCAACGTCTTTTTGTTCGCGGAAAATTAGGTGTTGTAGTAGCTGGTGAAAAACAGTTGGGAAGCTTGGATGTCTTGATCTAGAGTTAAAGCGTAGATGAGAGTATTGTTTTGCTTATTATTTCAGGTTTGCATAATTGTCTTTAGTGTACACCCTAGACCTCCATCAAGCATAAAACAAATCCTCAAGCCCTGCGAGATAAATCAGTACTTTTTTCGGTAGAAGAATGTCCCGGCCGTAGTATGGCACCTCCAAAATTACAGGCTGGCTATCACACGCCAAGAAAATAATCGACACCTGATTGTCATGAAAGGTCTTAATATTGACAGAGAAATATGGGGCAAAAGGTCTTAACATCGGTAAACTAATGGGGCGAACGTCTTAAAATCTCAAAACGAATGTTGCTAAAGATGAGGAAGAAGGTGGTCAAGAAAAAAGACACCCCTTCACTTAAGGACTTCAATATGATGACGTTGATCTTTTTTGGTTTATTTTCCTTCATTTACTTCACCTCATACCTCATCACCATGACAACGTGACCACATTTGATGATGATGATAATGATGATGTTGATGATTATGATGATAGGGTTGATGATGATACTGGTTCTAGTACAATGCCTCGGTACAGATTAAATATAGAGAACATCAATCAGTAAGGGAGAAATTTATCCTGACCAGGGTTCGAACCCACTCACCCCAGGTATATTTGAAGAGTTGGGCACCGTAACCACTCGGCCATGAGCGGATATAAGGGAAGCCACCTTAGTTCTTATCTGAAGAACCAGGTTATAGTCTCGTGGAGGATTATGCCTTCGAACACGTGTTGAGTTGTTTAGACTTCAACCATGACTATTTTACATATTTCCCCCCGCCAACGGCTAAGTGATGCGATTTGAATCATCCTGGTACTATTATAGAACCTCTCAGATGACAAATATCCAGCTCCCTCTCCCTCCCCCTGGGAGGGTGACGGGACAAACAAATGTTCGCTTAAAACCTATTTCGGCACCCCCTTACTATGCATGCCAAGTATGGGTTCTCATTCTTGAAAACTGAGGGAGTTGGGGGGTCTTACCCCCCCCCCCCTGTTTAACCCTCTCACATCCTGACACGATTTTTGAGCCTATTAGGGATACTTTAAAGCCTTTTTTTACCGTCAGGGGTATCTATAAACCTTTAGTTTGTTTACTTCAACCTCTGCAGTTGTCTTTGAGTTAGCTGTGGGCAGAAAACTAATTTTGGAGAGGTAATTATAACAGTGAGAGTAATCTATTTCTTATTGCTAATCTGGCAACCTCTGCGTCCTATGGTCGTGAGAGGGTTAAAGCCTATTCTAGCACCCTTTTAGTATGCATTCCAATTATGGGCTCTCCATCTTGAAAACTGAGGGAGTTGGAGGGTTCCCACCCCCCCTGCTTAAAACCTATTCTGGCACCCCCTTCGTGTGCATGCCAAGTATGGACTCTCCATCTTGACAAAAAAGGGAGTTGTTGGGTCTCTCCCCTCTACTTAAAACCTATGTGGGCACCCCCTTAGTACTGTATGTATGCCAAGTATGGGCTCTCCATCTTGAAAACTGAGGGAGTATTTCGTGAAGAAACAGACATGAACAAACAAACACAGACTCACAGAAAGTGCCCTTTGTATAGTAGATGTGTTTGATTATTATTGAAGATTTCTCTTGCTGCTGTCATTTTTGCGCAGTGTATTTTAGTTTGTCCTCTAGGCTAACAATAACGCTTACCTAGATTTCATTCAAACTACAAAATGATGCTGACCCAGACCTACTTTAAACTATAATTGTAGCGTTTTTGTTAGATAAATATCCCGGCCGAAGGCCAATTTATTCTAGGTTACAGGCTCGCTATCTCTCTCCCTCTCCCTCTCCCTCTCCCTCTCCCTCTCCCTCTCCCTCTCCCTCTCTCTCTCTCTCTCTCTCTCCCTCTCTCTCTCTCTCTCTCTCTCTCTCTCTCTCTCTCTCTCTCTCTCTCGTCAATATACATCAAACCACAAGATAAACACAAACCTCCTAATAATCGTTCTCAAGACATCTACCGCCTTCCTCATCATGTGCCATTTTCTTCCTCGGCCGCTACCTAGAACTATTATTGTGCCGCCAAATGAGCGAGAAAGAGTATGTTTTTGAGTCTACCCGTTTTTAACAATCTAACAATGAGGCCAATTACACTTTTTCCTCCGTGGCGTAATGAGACAGAGCGCTCGGCTTTAGGTTACTCGGGCCTCGTATTTTGCTTCGTCCAGTCCAATTAGCTAAAACTAGGCTCAGTCAGTTTGTTTTGCTGGATATTGTACTTTACTGTGTCCCCCTCAGTTCTTTTGTACACTCGACCAAAAAAAAAAAAAAATTATACACTATACACGCTCTAAACATTCTGGAAGTGGGTCGAAATCTAACAATAATACCTCACAGACGTATGTTTCATCCGATTCATTCCGTTCACACTAGATTATTTACAGCTCACCAGTGTAAAAAAAAAAATTGGTCGAGTGTACAGTCGCCTATATAATGTATCGTTCTGAGTATATTTATAATCGTCTTGGAGGATGGGTAAGAATGTCAGTGGCGCCTATATCCCTTACAGTACTGGCGACGCCTTTTTGTTCTGATTTCAGCTGCATTTAGACGATTGTATAGGATTAATTGAGATAGTTTGTGGCCTTTTTATTGGCAGAAGTCCTTCCTAAGCTGAATAGAATCGTCTAGTAATTGTCAGAATATGTTGAAAAGGATGTCACAGGGACTGAATGGGTTAAATGTGTATTATATAATTATAGCCCCTTCTATAATTATTGAGGACGCGTTTATTCTTTGCATTTGTCTATCAGTAGAAGACTGTGTTTAGTTTAGGAAGGAATATTGAAAGTCGGAATGTTAAGGGAGTCTACAGTACAATACTTTACCCACTTGATTCTAAGAGAGCCTTCCAAAGCTGAATGAAGTTGCATACGGAATATTGAATACATCCTCAATCAAGTGAAAATGGTGTCCTTATGCTGAAAGAGTTATCATGTATTGCATGTGTGTGTGCTTACCCTCTCTATATTAGGTATGTCCTGACTGAAGAAATCCGGCAGAAATCGTATCAAATTATTATAGAGCAATAGTTGTTCTAGAGTCAACTTCAAACTCAACAAGCGATATAGTAGTTATAATATTCTGTTTGTTATTTATGGGTATATATATTCTGTGTATTGACCTCCGAATACATTTTAAGAAAGCAATAATCTATGGGTAATTAAATACTTGTCTTATGATATTACTTCGCGAATGGAGAATGCCTCTTGGCACATCGGCATTGTTTCTTTCTCTGTTCTTCCTCCATTCATTATCTCTTAAAAACTGTTGTAGCATCCAGAATATAAGCACCGTTTGAGGAGCGTTACGTTATTGACCAAGCATATCTTACAGTATAGCTTTTTAAGACATCAGTAGAGAAATATTGCAGTTAAAACAGTCCTCTTCAATTTATGTTTACATTAATTTTGTCAGATTGTAAAGTTTAATGGGCCGTTCTTAATATATTGTAATTATAATTTTCGTGTTTTCAATTAGTAATTCCAAGTTATATAATATCTGTTTGAACAGACATTAAAACATACTTATATTTCTGCAAACGTTATGATTATGTATTGTATTTTGTAACTAAAGCTATAACAAATTTTACAATAGTGATCGTATTTTGCGTAATACAAATATTTACATCGGAAGACCAAACATAAAAAATTACTTTGATAAAAGGTGTCTTACAAATATCAGCGTTCTATTTTAGTGGCATTAAAAGAGCACTAACGAGAATAAGAACATCTACCAAACACTGACCTTCTTTCTACCCTGAT
>CM064518.1:39715758-39775758 GCA_032716605.1 Paralithodes platypus
TATATATACAGTAAATTACCCCCGTGGATGCAATGGACTAGGTCTGTGTGGCATTTGACAGGAGGGTCTGAAAGGTTACCCGTTGTCAGGGGACAGTGCTTAGTTTTTTATCTATATATAATTATATATGTGTATTTATTTACTTTTGAGTTTCCTCCCTAGACCTCCATCAAGCTTAGAAAAACACCCCCTAGACCCCGTTTCAAGTTAAATGTGTACATTTTTCGGTAGAAAAATGTCCCGGCCAAAGACCGGTTTCTTTACAAATTAGAGGCTCGCTGCCTCTCGCTGGGAAGAAATCGACACCTAAAGGGCACGAAAGGTCTTAATATTGATACAAAAAATGAAGGCGAAAGGTCTAAAAATCGCCAAGCTAACGGAACGAACGTCTTGAAACCCCAAAACTAATGTGCTAAAGATGAGGGCGAAGGGGGTCCAGAAAAAGCGAGTACTACCCCCTTAATGTAAATGGTGTACAATGACGCATTCAGCCTCATGTTGTCTGGTTTCACATAATATGCCACGACCGTAGACTCTTTAGAATGCCGACTTTGTGTATGAGTTGTATGGACAACCAATCAGCACAGCTTGTTGGCAGCTACAATGGTATTTTTGTGGCATCTCGATGAACTTTGTATGGATTACTGAAGCTAAGGTATAATATCTACCTCTGATGTACCAAGAATCGAACCCAAGTCAGTAAGAATACTGGGGTAGTGTTATGACCACTCAGCAATGGCTCTTAAGGGGAGGCTGGCCGTTTGTTTGGTCTATTAATTCATGTATTCATATATTTTTTTAGTTTCCTCCCTAGACCTCCATCAAGCTTAGAAAAACACCCCCCTAGACCCCCCTTCAAGATAAATTTGTACATTTTTCGGTAGAAAAAATGTCTTGGCCGAAGGCCGATTCCTCTTAAAATTGCAGACTCGCTATCGCTCGCCAGGAAATAATCGATACTTAAATGGCACGAAATATCTTGAAATTGACAACGAAATGGGGGGAAAGGTGTTGAAATCGCCAAACTAATGGGCCGAACGTTCTATAATCTCAAAACTAGTGGGGCTAAACATTAGCTAGTGGGGCTAAACATTAGGGAGAAGGGGGTCCAGAAAAAAGGTCTTCCTCCCCTTAACTACTTCCTTTCTCACCCTTTTAAGCCTCAATGCTATCGATGAATATATATTGGTGTCTGCTATCCGTTGTGAGTTATCCCGCGATCATTATGATATATCGGTTATTGAGTTTAGTTTTGTCATATATACTCAGGATGATGATCTTCAAGTTGTTTAAATACGCTCTAATGGGTGATATTCGCTCTAATGGATGATATTCGCTCTAATGGGTGATATTCATGGGATATCAAACTATATCCGAGTGAGTCAATACCTCTCCCTCTCACTTCAAATCAAGGATGGGAGAGACAGAGAGTGGGTAGAGGGAAAGGGGGTATATTCGAAAGGGACATATAATGCGAGTGTGCGAGTTTTTTTTGTGTGAGAGAGAGAGAGAGAGAGAGAGAGAGAGAGAGAGAGAGAGAGAGAGTGTAATCCTCCATCTGGCCGGTACAATGTTGTTATTCCTGTGAAGCTTTATGTGAATTTCAGATTCTCAGCTGATACAAATGCAAGTCAGCGAAATATGAACGATATATGAATTTGCAGCTACCGAATTCAAAATAATGTGTTAATATATTCGTGCATCAATAATTGCTTCTATAGTTTTATTATTTATACAAATCAGTAACGTTTTGAAAATTGCTTAGCTTTCAATATTCTGAACATTTAATTTTTGTCTCATCTCCCTCTTTCGATTTTCTTACATAGTTATACATGTAATTCACATTTACTTATGATTCCTTATAATTCCCATGTTAACGAGACAGCACTAGTAAAACAGCTCGTCCATAATACATAGACAGTCCGATCAATAGCACATTATTTTTTTTGGAGTGAAATGATTCTTATATATTCTCAAATTTGTGTTTGATATTTGATAACACACGTGATGTGTGGGTAGTTGATAGAAGTTGAGAAGGTGACGGCATTTCTTATTCAGGCCCTCACTAGACGATTTGATTTAGATTGGGAAGAAGTTACCCTAGCTGACTCGAGGGTGGTCTTTTTGATGCTCCTCTATTGCTCCACATTTTGCCCAACTAAAATAACAATTGTTTCTGGACAAGCAATAGCGAAACTATAATTTAGAAGAAATCGGTTTTAGCCGGTACACTTTTTACACTGAAATTACACAACGATAGTTTGAAGAGATGTTTGCGGGGCGTACAATTTAGGCAAGGGGCCAAATTATGCATATATTACTCGAAAACCGAAAATGGCAAAAATTAAAATTAAAATTTCAATTCAATATATAATCACTAGGTATAATGATAATAATAATAATATTTATAATGATGGAATTATTAATACTAATCATAGTATAAAGGATAAGTAATGTTGTGCTCATGACAACAGGATATGGACATCATTTGATGCTAGAGATGGACATGTATTCCTCGTTAATCATCTTAGTTATTTTTGTTTGTCTTCAAAGCACATTATTATGTCTTCATAATGTTTTCCTTCTTGTTTTATCCATATTTAAGTTTTACATTTTCTCTGGATATTAATTGTTAATTATTAATATCCCTTTGGCACCAGCCGAACATCCCGGGAATCTTTGGATGTAAAAGTGTGCGTGCGTGCGTGTGCGTGCATGTGTGCGTGCGTGTGCGTGCGTGCCTGCGTGCGTGTGCGTGCGTGCGTGCGTGTGCGTGCGCTTAATTCTTTCATTTTACCTCATCTTTATTTCTAATAAATTTTTACTTTTCACCAAAACTGACCTTCCCTTTTCCCAAATATAAATCCATATTATCTGTCCGTTGATATTTTGTTTAGTTTGCCCTTATGTACCATACCTTCAGTTTCTCTCCCAGAATACCCGTCGACTCTCTTAATACACACTTACATTGCCTCCTTGTCTTTACATTGGTGATTCTTGATTTCATATATTCAGTATTTTAACTCTCCTTCCTAAGCCATATACAACGCCCACCATGTACACACTCACCTACACACACGCATTCCCGCACATGCGCACTCTCTTACACACACACACACACACACACACACACACACACACACACACACACACACACACACACACACACACACACACACACACGAGCGATATATTTACCTATGTTCAATTATCTTCTTTAATTCATCGGGGTTTTATTCATATTGATGCATCATTAACCTTTCCCAGTAGATACCCCACCCCCACCCCCACCCACACTCTCTCTCTCTCACTAAAAAAAAAACGCCTGGACCTGATACAATCTTACCTAGAGTCTTCAAGGAAGCTAAGGATGAGCTCTCTAAACCACTGACATTGCTATTCAATAAATCCTTGCAGTCTGGAACTATGCCTGATCAGTGGAAGATAGCCAACGTAACACCGATATTCAAAAAAGGCAGCAAATCCCTACCCTGTAACTATCGTCCAATTAGCTTAACCTCAGTTGTATGTAAAATGCTAGAAACACTCATAAGAGACAGACTCGTAAATCACTTAGAGGAAAATAACATGCTTAAAGATACTCAACACGGCTTTCGTAAAAAACGTTCCTGTTTAACAAATCTCTTAGACTTCTTCCACGATATCCTCAACCTCTACGATGAGAGTAAAGCTGTAGATATTATATACCTTGATTTCAAAAGGCCTTTGACAAAGTTCCCCACAAACGTTTACTGCTAAAACTAAAAGCACATGGAATACAAGACGGTGTGTTGAAATGGATAGAAAATTGGCTCAGCGACAGAAAGCAAAGAGTAGTCATAAACGGTAAGGCATCTAAATGGACCAATGTAAGTAGCAGGGTACCCCAGGGATCGGTACTAGGACCAATTCTCTTTCTAATTTACATCAACGACATAGATGAGGGTCTCCCCTGTACACTCTCAAAATTTGCTGACGATACAAAAATTGCAAATAGCGTACTCTCAAAAGAACAAGTTGACGATATGCAACACAATCTAGATAAGTTGTCATGTTGGGCCCAAATTTGGCAAATGAGTTTCAATGCGGATAAATGTAAAGTACTACATATCGGATACCAAAATGAGAAAGCAAACTATTTGATGAATGGCACTCAGCTTAAGAATGTAAACAGAGAAACCGATCTGGGAGTAACAGTATCGAGTAACCTAAAACCGAGTCAACAATGTTCAGAAGTTATTAAGAAGGCAAACTAAATAATTGGCTTTATAGGCAGGTCATTTGAGCATAAATCCAAAGACGTTATCCTAACCCTTTACAATTCCTTAGTCCGCCCTCTTCTGGAATACTGCGTTCAATCCTGGTGCCCTTATTACCAAAAAGATATAGACAAGCTAGAACGAGTTCAACGTAGAGTTACCAAAATGATACCTAGCCTAAAGAACAAACCATACGAAGAGCGTCTTAGAGAATTAAATCTATTTCCTTTAACCCAGCGCAGATTAAGAGGCGACTTAATTCAAGTGTTCAAAATCATCAAAGGCATCGACAATATGAACTGTAGTAAGTACTTCACTATCGACCAATCAAATTACACGCGGGGAAACGGTTGCAAAATTATTGGTAAATCTTTTAACTCACACGAAGCTAAAAATGTATTCTTCAATCGAGTTGGCAACTTATGGAATGGGCTTCCCCGAGATGTTATAGACTGCAGCACCGTTGATTCATTTAAACTTCGCCTAGACAAATATCTCGCATCAAACCCGCGACTGACTGCGTTTGTAAATAAATAACTTTATTTTATCCTCCCCTCAGTTACTAACCCATCTGTCCCCTACTAACTTCCCAATCCTGCCATGGACATTAGTTCCAGGGCAGTAGTTCCCTTTTCAATGTTCCCTTACCCACTCTAAACCACTGTTTGGACACTTGTTCCTCAGTGTTTTGGAGGACAAGCAGCCTAGAAGGGTCACTAGATATGTTGTTGCTTGATTTCCTTTGTACTCCTTTGTACTCTCTCTCTCGTTCTAAAGTTACGTGTTATGGCCAGATCTTCAAAGTTGTCTACCTACTTTAAGTCTCTGTACTTATTTTATTTCGCTCCATTTATCCTACCTATCTCTGAAGAAGAAAGAGATGAAGGTTAGTTTGATATGCTTCAGGGATTGGTCAGACACAAGGTACAGAGAGTGAAGCAAAATAAATTGATAGTAGTAACCGTACTATGGCTTAGAATATTCGTATTTTGTTGCATATTAGTTTTAGCCAGTGAGTATCCACCCTTCAAACTCCAATGGCCCAGAGTGGATTCGAACGTTTGGCGATGTAAGAGGTAATGCAAAAGATAGTGGTAGTATTGACCGTGTTGTGGTTTGGTTGTTTATGTTGCCGACTAGGCATTATCTTGTAAGAATATCCACCCCACAAACACTACCGGCCCAGCGAGGATTTGACCGTTTGCCACACTACAGGCTGTTCTTCACCTGGCCAATGTACAGCGCACTCTAACCACTCCACTAACAAGTCGCCTACTATCACTGTCCTCTGTATTCTGATTGGTTCATTGCTTTTTGTTCTTTTCCTGTCTGTTTCCTCGTTTACTATTATTTGTTACTCTACATTGTAACGATGATGTGTGCATAATGCAAAGGGAATGCAATGGAAAACAACTAACAAACACTTTTTTTTTTTTTGTAATTCCTACGAGGCTGATGTGACAAAATTGGCACCCATTTTAGGAACTTTAATTTGAACAAATGTTTGAAGATTTGACTGATTTGACTAATTATAAATCGCATTTATAATGTGAATCCTTACAGAGCTCAAAAAGCCCTACAAAAAGTACGCAATGGACCGCAAATACTATTGATAAACATAAATTATGCATGCTAGATTTGTTGCGTCTAATTGTTCAATATTGGACTCTAGAATGTTACAGTATTCTATTCCATCCTCGGCTTAGCATTTATTGCCAGTCATATCACCAAATAACTTTTAGCTTTTAGCAATATCTGCTCCAGCTTACACTTTCATATTCTGTGCTACCCAGTGAATCAATGTTCTTCCTAATAAGCTTGTAATTCACAGAAGCCACATATTTGACATATTTTATTCGATTAGTTTGATTTATGGCTAGACCATTGTAACCTTACAACATTTAGTCAGGAACCCTCATTGTGCATATATTCCTTACTCTTTCTATTTGGTATTCTAGGATGGTTCACTCGAAAACATGAACGCTAATTATTTGGCTCAACAAACATATGTGCCTCATTTCAAATAATTGATCACAGTACACAAGCACAATACCTGCATATGCAAATCTTCCATCGCCAATAATCTTATCCCCCTCCCATCTCTATACCTTTGACCTATTCCCTGCCTCATTACCGACACTCAATAAGTAGGTAATTTTCAACTAGTAGATCTCATAATCATCATCATCATCGTCATCATCATCTACGACGCTTTGCTTCCTCCTTGGAAATCCCCGATAAAGAATGGTCATAGCAGGCATTCCTCCAGGCTACTTTTCTGAGACATGTTCCTTCTAAACGTGCCACAATATTCCTTGTCTTCAATATATTTTTCCACTATTTTCTCTTATACAATAGTCCATCTAAACAAGTGGCATTATACAATCCTAAGATATCTTAACTAAATCTACGAATTTGGTTGAGTTTGCGCTTGGACTTCAGGTTGAGTTGTTTTCTTACTCTCTTCCTATTTCCTAAAAGGCTAGGTAATTCAATAAGTGTCCCCGTCTCGTATTATCTTACACCCCCTTACCTCCGAACGACCTCCTTTGCTCAGTACCTTTCTCTTCTACCTATCCTCTCGTATGCTCTTGCTTATTCCACTTTACTCTTCCTACTTTCCCTCTCCATTCCCTTTCCTATCTCTATCCTAATCTCCCCTCTAAGCCCTTTCCTCTCCATGTCATCTTCTTACTGGCACTTACCCCTTATAATTATAATTATTATTAGGGGAGGTGTGGTGGAGTGGTCATGCCACTGGATTGGTAATCCAATGGACCCGGGTTCAAATCCCGATATGTCAATGGGAAGATATTATTGGGATTGAATTTGTGCTGTACCTAGTATCAGTGCATTACCACAAAGCCCACCGAAATGCCAAAAAAATACCCTCATTGTTCCCTGATTAAATAACACTGTATGAATATTCCCATATTCAAAATATGTTACAGGGGACAATGCCTAGTGAGTTCACTGCTCAATAGGTGGCGTTCTGAGAGTGAGGGTCTGAGTCTGGAGGGTGAGACGGTGAAGCACTTGAGCGAAGCAACCAGCCGCTTCAGAGATGGAGCTGCTTTGAGCCATGATGGATGCTTCACATGTCTCACTCCCCAGGCTGGAACAAGACCTCACGGGCTTCACCGTGTTGAGCGGTGGAATGTACAGGCTCTCAGCCTATGCCCGAGAGGGAGTAGTTGGAATATAGAAAAAAAAAAAAAAAAAAAAAAAAAACTTTCACTCCTCAACATTTCCGTCTTCCTCCCGTATATTTAACCCCTCTTGCCTTCCCCGTTCCCCTAATTAAGGTCTTATCTGTATCCAACGCCTTACCTTCTCCGTATCCTATTCGTATCTACTCCTATCCCTCGTATACCTTTCTATCTATCTCCTCACCTCTTTTCTTGGCCTCTCCCTTCCCATGTTTATCTCAGTAGTGACATCCCTCTATCTACGTTCTATCCCCCGTACCCGTCCTATCCCAATCTACCTGGCTGCCCTTCTCATTATCACCCCTACCCTCTACCCTCCCTATAATTTCTATCTCCCTCTCCCTGTAATCCCCCTACCTTCACTGTCCAGCTCCCTCCCCCTAAATTCTCTCTACCCCTGTATCCTATCCCTCCCTATATTGCCACACAACCCTCCTTATCCTACTTCATATTCCTCCCTATCCTAGTCAATATCCCTTCGTATCCTACCTCATATCCCTTCATATGCTACCTCATATTCCTCCATATCATGCCTCATATCCCTCCCTATACTACCTCATATCCCTTCCTATAGTACCTCATATCCCTTCCTATACTACCTCATATCCCTTCCTATACTACCTCATATCCCTTCCTATAGTACCTCATATCCCTTCCTATACTACCTCATATCCCTTCCTATACTACCTCATATCCCTTCCTATACTACCTCATATCCCTTCCTACATATCCCTTCCTATACTACCTCATATCCCTTCCTATACTACCTCATATCCCTTCCTATACTACCTCATATCCCTTCCTATACTACCTCATATCCCTTCCTATACTACCTCATATCCCTTCCTATACTACCTCATATCCCTTCCTATACTACCTCATATCCCTTCCTATACTACCTCATATCCCTTCCTAGATAGATAGATTGATAGATAGATAGATATATATATATGGATGCAGAGATAGGTGGAATGATAGAAAGATAGATGGATAGTTAGACTGATAGGTAGATAGGTAGATAGATAGATTGATAGATTGATAGATAGATAGATATATATATATATGGATGCAGAGATAGGTGGAATGATAGAAAGATAGATGGATAGATAGACTGATAGGTAGATAGGTAGATAGATAGATTGATAGATTGATAGATAGATAGATATATATATATGGATGCAGAGATAGGTGGAATGATAGAAAGATAGATGGATAGATAGACTGACAGGTAGATAGATAGATTGATAGATAGATAAATATATATATATATGGATGCAGAGATAGGTGCAATGATAGAAAGATAGATGGATAGATAGACTGATAGATAGATAGATAGATAAATTGATAAATAGATAGAGATATATATATGGATGCAGAGATAGGTGGAATGATAGAAAAATAGATAGATAGATAGACTGATAGATAGATAGATTGATAGATAGATAGAGATATATATATGGATGCAGAGATAGGTGGAATGATAGAAAGATAGATGGATAGATAGACTGATAGATAGATAGATAAATTGATAGATAGATAGAGATATATATATGGATGCAGAGATAGGTGGAATGATAGAAAGATAGATGGATAGCTAGATAACTAGATAAATAGTTAGGCTGATTGATAGATAGATGCATAGATAGATACACAGATGGATAAACGGTTAGACAGGCAATAGATAGATTAATAGATAAATTAAAACCCTCTCCGACATGTGACGCGATTTTGAGCCTATTAGGGATACTTTAAGGGGGGTGACCCGCTTTTTGTTATTTCTCTCATTTTCTCTCTTTCTCTGGCTTGTATCCATTTGGCCCCATTCAGCCAACTATCTTAAGACGTTTGTCCCCATCTAGGTGTCGATTTCTTCCTGGCGAGCGATAGCGAGCCAGCATTATATGAAGAAATCCGGCTTCGCCGGAGACATTTTTCTATCGAAAAATGTACAAATTAAGCCTGCTGTCAAAACAAAAATAAAAAATATGCTGGCTCGCTACCGCTCACCAGTAAAAAAAAGGGCACCTGGATTGGGATAAACCTCTTAAAACAGTAGGCTGAATGGGGCCAAATGGATACAAGCCAGAGAAAGATAGAAAAGGACAGAACAAAAACAGGTCACCCCCCTTAAATTTGAGAAAGTGAAAAACAATATAGCATAATATTTAAAAAGTTATAATTGCAAGGAAGATTGGATGTTATGATTTCCTAGGTATAAAATTCGTGTTCCATTCTCTCTCTCTCTCTCCCTCACTGCTATGGCTTCCTCAAACACCCATGTGATCTTCAGAGAGAGAGAGAGGGATAGAGAGAGTGTGTGTGTGTGTGTGTGTGGGTGGGGGAGTGAGCGAGAGAGAGGCGGAAAGAAGAGGATGGATATGTAAGATGAGAGTGAGAGAGAGAGAGAGAGAGTGAGAGAGAGAGTAAGATAACCCTTTAGAATCAGCACTGTATCGTCTTTTGCAGCTCACCACATCACCAGCTCAGCACATCACCAGCTCAGCACAGCACTGTAGGTTTTATATAAGGTATAGTGAGTGATTTGTTACCTGTGTGAGAGAGAGAGAGAGAGAGAGAGAGAGAGAGAGAGTGGCAAGACAACACAACACAGCACTATAGCTCTTATTAGTTTTAGTGATTTGGTACCTGTGTGTGTGTGTGTGTGTGTGTGTGAGAGAGAGAGAGTAGTGAATGCATGTGTGTGTGACTGCGAGAGATTGAGAGAGAGAGTGTGTGTGTGTGTGTGTTAGAGGGAGAGAGAGATAGTCACTGCATGTGTGTGTGTGTGAGAGAGAGAGATAGATAGTGAATGCATGTGTGTGTGACTGCGAGAGATTGAGAGAGAGAGTGTGTGTGTGTGAGTGTTAGAGCGAGAGAGATAGTCAATGCGTGTGTGTGTGTGTGAGAGAGAGAGAGAGATAGTGAATGCATGTGTGTGTGACTGCGAGAGATTGAGAGAGAGTGTACTTACTCTCTTACTCTTACTCTAGTTGTATTGCGGGAGTGAGCATGCTCGTTATTTCCCGCCTCCTATATGTGTAGGTGTTATATGTATCGTTGGAATGGCTGTGGATGTGTGTGTAGTCTGTATTTTTAGCCAATTGGCGACATCGGAAACGAAGGCTTAGGGCGGATCTGTATGGTACCATTCTCACTATAGACGGTACCGTCTCGCCCGAAGGCTTAGGTAGCCATCAGCTTAGGTGAACCATATGATACCCATCTCGCCTTGTACCATTTTTGCCAACCCCAGATGGGACGTCACAACGTCGTCCACTTATTCCAGGTACCTATTTACAGCTAGGTGAACTGAGGCTAACACATGAAAGGAGACAAGCCCAATTTGTCTCCGCCCGGCCGGGGATTGAACCCCCGACCCCTCGTGTGTGAGACGAGAGCTCTACCTACTAGGCTACGGGCTGTGTGTGTGTGTGTGTGTGTGTGTTAGAGAGAGAGATAGTGAATGCATGTGTGTGTGTGAGAGAGAGAGAGAGAGAGATAGTGAATGCATGTGTGTGTGACTGCGAGAGATTGAGAGAGAGAGTGTGTGTGTGTGTGTGTTAGAGAGAGAGAGATAGTGAATGCATGTGTGTGAATGCGAGAGAGTGAGAGAGAGAGAGCTACGTGTGTGTGTGAATGCATGAGTATGAGAGAGAGAAAGTGAGTGTGTGTGTGAGAAAGAGAGAGTGTGTGAGATATAGTGAAAGCAAGAGAGAGGGAGTGAGTGAGCTAATAATGATGACGTCATTGAATTTACCACACACTGCATCTACTAAATATGTCGACGTATTATTACCAGAATGTTGATGCCAAGGAGATGGGCTGATCCTGTCAGAGTGGGGGTTGAGCGTCCCCTGCCTCCCAGAGCTCAACCTCACTTTATCTCATGCTAAATATGTTTCAATACTTTTTGACGTAGTTAATGGATTTCTTCTTCGATATCCGACAACAAAATGTGACTTCCCCAATTTAAACTAACTGATTTTGTCTACTCTACTTCTGACTACAAAATTGACTTCCCAAATTTATCAACCCCCTGATTTTGACTATTTCATTAGTACTATACTACTTTTTATTTAAGGGCAAACACTCTACACCAGGCATTATTGAGATAGCCGGTTTGTCACAGTTATAACAGAAACCCGATTACTGTGGATAGCTGTGACCTGATGAAGTCCATCCGCCTCTCTATTTTGCCTTGGGGTGGGTGTTTGCCTGTCTCTCTATATTTTTCATATATCTATATTAATTTCAACTCTTTTCACAGTGTGTGTGTGTGTGTGTGAGAGAGAGAGAGTGAGAGAGAGTGAGTGTATGTAGCCTTTTAATGGGTAGACATCTTTCCTAAGCTGAACAAAATCGTCAAATAGTTGCCAGAATCTAATGCAAATTACAACACCAGTACAGAAAGGGTTAAACCTCCTTGTGTCCATTAACCCTTTTAGTACCAGCGACGTGTTAAATATTGTATTCTAACTATAATTAGACGACAATTAAGGATCAGTGGTAGTTAAAAGGGTTGGTTAAGATAGTTTGAAGCCTTATAATTGCTAGAGGTAATTCCTAAGCTGAATAAAATAGTCTAATCATTGTCTGGAATTAATGAAAAGGATGTCACCGGTACTGAACGGGTTAAGGGGAGGTTTTTAGTTTGTTCCCTAGATCTCCGTCAAGCTTAAAATTACTCTCCCCAGACCCCCTTTCAAGATAAATTTGTACATTTTTCGGTAAAAAAAATTCCCGACCGAAGGCCGGTTCTTCTTAAAATACAGGCTCGCTATTGCTCGCCAGGGAAAAATAGACACCTAAATGGCACGAACGGTCTTAAAATTGACAGAAATGGGGCGAAAGTTCTTAAAATCGCCAAACTAATGGGTCGAACGTCTTATTATCTCAAAAGCAATAGGGCTAAACACGAGGGAGAAAGGGTTCCAGAAATAAGTCCCTCAAGTGGAAATCTCCCCATAACCCTTTCCTATCGCTAGTTTCCGGTCACACTGCAATATGCCGGTGTGCAATATAGTGCTCGGTTTTTGGTCTATATATATTTATGTATTAATATATTTTTGAGTTTCCTCGTTAGACCTCCATCAAGCTTAGGAAAGCACCCCCTAGACCCCATTTCAAGTTAATTTTTTGCATTTTTCGCTAGACAAATTTCCCGGCTCCTTCTAAAATTAGAGGCTCGTTATCGCTCGCCTAAGGGCACCTAAAGGGCATGAAAGGTCTTAATATTGACAACAAAATGAGGCGAAAGGTCTCAAAATCGCCAAACTAACGTAAAAACCCTCAAAACTATTATGCTAAGCGTGAAGGAGAAGGGGGTCCAGAAAAATTAGTACTACCCCCTTAATTAGTACTACCCCCTTAATTAGTACTACCCCCTTAATTAGTACTACCCCCTTAATTAGTACTACCCCTTAATTAGTACTACCCCCTTAATTAGTACTACCCCCTTAATTAGTACTACCCCCTTAATTAGTACTACCCCCTTAATTAGTACTACCCCCTTAATTAGTACTACCCCCTTAATTAGTACTACCCCCTTAATTAGTACTACCCCCTTAATTAGTACTACCCCCTTAATTCATCGTTTCGAGTGAGATATAAACACATGTTCCTATCTTTACACATTATCTATGCAACATCCGACAGACATTAATACAGCACACAGTGAGCAAGACGTGATGACAGCGGAGATACGATGTATTTGGCCAACTGTACGGTCACGCTAATAAGTTATGTCCAAGCTGTCATTACGTTTGGCTCTCTCTGTGGTGTATTAATGTCTGTCAGATGTTGACTAAGGTGGGTAAGAGTAGGAACATGTTTGTATATCTCACTCGAAACGATGAATTAATGCTTAGATAGTGCTGATACCAATTATAATTATTGATCGAAATATACTTGGTGCCGCGACATCACTTATTTGGCCGACTGTACAATCGGGGGTATTAAGTGTCGTCGGGGGTATTAAGTGAAGTTGGAAAAAGTTAACTTCTCCCTAAAAAAAGAATAAGGGAGATCACGTGCCTACAGGTATCAAGTTAGGAGAGAGAGAGAGAGAGATCATAATTATAAAAACACCAAAACAAGTATCATAATTTATCAATGGGTCGTTCTTCTGGTCCCCCTTCTCCCTCATGATTATCCCCATTAGTTTCAGATGTTAATATGCTTGCCCCATTAGTTTGTCGGTTTTAAGACCTTTCGCCCCATTTCCTTGTAAATTTTCGCGCTATTTAGGTGTCGATTTTGTTCATGGCGAACGATAGTGAGCCTGTAATTTAGGAAGAACCGGCCTTCGGCCGGTACGTTTTCTGCCAAAAAATGGACAAATACATTTAAAAGCAGGATCTAATGGATTTTTGTTTCTGTCCCGAAACTCCTCCTAGACCGTTAGACGGATGTTCACCAAATTTCACACGAACATTCGGTTGGTGAATGTGACGGTCAGTCAAATAAGATGTTTTGAATTTGTGCAATAGGTATGATTTTAGGGTTTTAGGTCCAAAATATGGTTTTTACCCCCCCCCCCTCTCCTTGTAGTGATAGTGATGACAGTAGTGATGATGATGGTAGTGACGGTGGTGACAGTAGTAGTGACGATGATGACAGTAATAGGTAGGCATAGTGATGAAGGTGAGATTAGTAGTGATGATAATGGTGACTAGTAGTGATGATGGTGACAAGCTGTAGTGACGACATTATCAACTCTGCGTAAGCAGAGTGGTATCGCCCACCCGTATAGTGGTACATGCTAACCGAAATGTCTGTCCGTCTGTCTGTCTGTCCGAGAACTCCTCCTAGACCGTTTGACGGATTTTCACCAAACTTCACACGAACCTTCGGTGCGTGAATTCGACGGTAATTATTATGTTTTATTTTTTTGAATTCGTGCAATAGTTATGATCTTAGGTCCCAAAAAAAATCCCCCCCCCCCACCCCGTCCTTCAGGACCCCCTCCCCTCACCCAGTACCTATTTCCAAGCAATGATTATGGCGTTCTGTGTGTGTGTGCCCCGTAGGGGCACACTCACACAGAACGTCATCGTTATGGGGGCGAAAAAAAACTCGCCCGCATTTAAGTTAAGTTAGTTTAGTTGACATTAGAAGGTGACAATTGTAGAGATAATGATAGTAGTAGTGATGATGGTGGTAATATTAGTGATGATGGTAGTAGTAGTGATGATGGTGACAATTGTAGTGATGATGATAGTAGTAGTAATAATGGTGGTAATATTAGTGATGATGGTAACCCTCCGCATAGTTGGGTATGCCGTTTTGATTTTGGCCGAAACGTCACGTCTAATTTAGTTTAGTTGACATTAGATGTGATGGTAGTAATAGTGGGGATAATGTTGATAGTAGTGATGATGGTGATTATAGCAGTGATGATGGTTGCAGATTTAGTGATAATGATGACAGTAGTGATTGATGGTAGTGAATATGATAACAGTAGTAGATATGATGATGGTCATAATAGTATTTATGATGGTGACAGTAGTAATGATGATTGTAAAATGATGGTGACAGTATTAGTGATGTTGGTAAGTAGTAGTGATGATGGTGAAAGTTGTAGTGATGATGAGAGTAGTAGTGATGATGAGAGTAGTAGTGATGATGGTGAGAGTAGTAGTGATGATTATCAACTCTGCGTAAGCAGAGTTTGGTAGCGCCCCCCTGTATAGTGGGTACCACCGGAAAAAAATGTCTGTCGTCGTCCGTCTGTCTCCAAACTTCTCCTAGACCGTTGGACGGATTTTCACAAAATTTCACACGAACATTTGTTGGGTGAATGCGAACGTCAGTCGAAAAAGATTTTATGAATTTGTGCAATAGTTATGATTTTAGGTACAAAATATGGTTCTACCCCCCCCCCCCCCCCAATCCGGGGCCCCCCCAGAAGCCCCGGTACCTTTCATGTTATTCTGGGGTGGGGGAGGAGGGGATACTGGTCACCGGTACCTTTCATGTTATTCTGGGGGGGGGGGGGAGGAGGGGATACTGGTCACCGGTACCTTTCATGTTATTCTGGGGGGGGGGGGGAGGAGGGATACTGGTCACCGGTACCTTTCATGTTATTCTGGGGGGGGGGGAGGGGATACTGGTCACCGGTACCTTTCATGTTATTCTGGGGGGGGGGGAGGGGATACTGGTCACCGGTACCTTTCATGTTATTCTGGGGGGGGGGGGGAGGGGATACTGGTCACCGGTACCTTTCATGTTATTCTGGGGGGGGGGGGGATACTGGTCACCGGTACCTTTCATGTTATTCTGGGGGGGGGGAGGGGATACGGGTCACCGGTACCTTTCATGTTATTCTGGGGTGGGGGGGGGGGGGAGGAGGGGATACTGGTCACCGGTACCTTTCATGTTATTCTGGGGGGGGGGGGGGGGAGGAGGGGATACTGGTCACCGGTACCTTTCATGTTATTCTGGGGGGGGGGGAGGGGATACGGTCACCGGTACCTTTCATGTTATTCTGGGGTGGGGGAGGAGGGGATACGGGTCACCGGTACCTTTCATGTTATTCTGGGGGGGGGGGAGGAGGGGATACTGGTCACCGGTACCTTTCATGTTATTCTGGGGGGGGGGGGGGGGATACTGGTCACCGGTACCTTTCATGTTATTCTGGGGGGGGAGGGGATACTGGTCACCGGTACCTTTCATGTTTTTCTGGGGGGGGGGGTTGGGGATACTGTTCTTCCAACATTACAGGCTCACAATTGGTCGCCAGGGAAAAAATCGACACCTAAATAGCATGAAAGGTCTAAATATTGACTACGAAATGGGGCGAAAGGTGTTAAAATCGTCAAAATAATGGACCAAATGTCTTAAAATCTCAAAACTAATGGGGCTAAACACGAGGGAGAAAGTTGTTCAGAAAACCGGCCCATGTCCCCTTAATCGCTGAGGGGGATTGAATATTCGTCAGCGTATTACATGGGGTATCACACGAGCGCTTTTTTCCCTCGACATTTATCCTCAACACTGGTCTGTCAGCTTACGAGGTCAACATATAAAACATTTAGGTCACCTAAATGTATCTACCATCTTTCTAGTTTCCGATACCAGTGCCAAACATTCCACAAATATTGCCAGAAAAATGTTGATCATCGAATGTTGACTATAAAAGCTCTTGTGTGATACCGCCTTAACTGGATGGAAAGGCGTGCGGAATTAGGACATAAATAGGTGTACAAGTTTTATGGGTTTATTAGGCAATGTTCAATCAGTGACTGGCATAGGTTAACCCTCTCCAAGCTCCAATACGCCTTTCTGTTCTATTTTACAGCTACTATTAGACGATTTCATTCAGATTTGTAACCGTATATGGAAGTCAAAGAGTTAATTGACATAGTATTTACCCTTTTATTACCCACAGATCCTTCCTAAGCTGCATAAAATCGTCTAATGATAACCAAAATAAACTGCTAAAACGCATCAGAGCTTCAAGGGATTAATATGTGGTTATATACTAAGTACCTAACATTAAGACATCAATGACATACATACAGTAGAAACAATACAGATGTTTAGAAATATAGAGATCGGGGGGGGGGGGGATACGGGTCACCGGTACCTTTCATGTTATTCTGGGGTGGGGGAGGAGGGGATACGGGTCACCAGTACCTTTCATGTTATTCTGGGGTGGGGAGGAGGGGAGTACTGGTCACCGGTACCTTTCATGTTATTCTGGGTGGGGGAGGAGGGGATACGGGTCACCGGTACCTTTCATGTTATTCTGGGGTGGGGGAGGAGGGGATACTGGTCACCGGTACCTTTCA
Source organism: Paralithodes platypus (assembly GCA_032716605.1). Taxonomy (NCBI): domain Eukaryota; kingdom Metazoa; phylum Arthropoda; class Malacostraca; order Decapoda; family Lithodidae; genus Paralithodes; species Paralithodes platypus. The sequence continues at coordinate 39,733,018 of CM064518.1, forward strand.
TGTTATTCTGGGGTGGGGGTAGGAGGGGATACTGGTCACCGGTACCTTTCATGTTATTCTGGGGTGGGGAGGAGGGGATACTGGTCACCGGTACCTTTCATGTTATTCTGGGGGGGGGGGGGGGGGATTGTGGGCTGTTCACTGACTTCTAAGTTTTTTTACGATCGAGGCTCGTTCCTTTCTGAGCTTCATTTGAGTTTTGTTGGAGAAACTAGGATATTTCTGAAGGTATTTTTTTTCCATAGCCAGACGCTTGTTCAGAAGCAGTGAATGCTTGTAGAGACCTTTCATGTAGCGCCTATTTGAACTATTCTATGGCTGGATTGTCTTCAGAAGCATTCTACTAACGTTAACGTCTGTATTCAAGATATGGCGCTCGAATTTTAGTCACAACAGATCTACCTTGCTTTTGTCTATCTTGATTACTGGAGAGTCTTCCTTGCTTCCTTGGGTGTCTGTCCTGTTTCCTTGGGTGTCTGTCTTGCTTCCTTGGGTATCTGTCCTGTTTCCTTGGGTGTCTGTCCTGTTTTCTTGGGTGTCTGTCTTGCTTCCTTGGGTGTCTGTCCTGTTTTCTTGGGTGTCGTCTTGAGTGACTACTATATTGTCCTGATTACGACCTTTGAACCTACCCCTCCGTACGACTGGCCTACCCCTCCGTACGACTGGCCTACCCCTCCGTACGACTAGCCTACCCCTCCGTACGACTGGCCTACCCCTCCGTACGACTGGCCTACCCCTCCGTACGACTGGCCTACCCCTCCGTACGACTGGCCTACCCCTCCGTACGACTGGCCTACCCCTCCGTACGACTGGCCTACCCCTCCGTACGACTGGCCTACCCCTCCGTACGACTGGCCTACCCCTCCGTACGACTGGCCTACCCCTCCGTACGACTGGCCTACCCCTCCGTACGACTGGCCTACCCCTCCGTACGACTGGCCTACCCCTCCGTACGACTGGCCTACCCCTCCGTACGACTGGCCTACCCCTCATAGCACCTGGCCTACCCCTCCGTGCACCTTGCCTACCCTTCTCTTCTAGATATATTTTTTTTAGCCCTATTGTAATCTTATTTCTTACGATCTGAGTTCTATTCTGTACACCTGGACTACCCCTCCCTATTATGCCTGGCTTACCCCTCCCTATTATGCCTGGTTTACCCCTCCGTAAGCCTTGCCTACCCCTCGGGTCACCTGGCCGGCATTAGTGCATTGTAGTGCCCTACAATGCACTGGGGATACCTGGCTGGCCTATTGGCGGTCGAGATTTGTTCCGTTAGCCTAACTCAACCCCACCTTTGCTTTTACATAGGATTACAACTGGCTAACCCACTCCCAGCTGTCGTCCTCGTCCCCCACGTGGGGGACAACGAAGACGTTTGCCCTTGCCTGCACCACCACCACCTACGGTGGATCCTGTATAAGGGTGAGGAGGAAGACAGCCGGTGCCGTCTACAAAGGATGCAACGATTATAGAGTCCTATTGGTCCTCGGGTCCCTTGGTCTCCTTCATGACCAAGGGCTACATTGCGGGCTCCATCGCCTTCTAGTCCTCCCACGGCGAGTCCTTAACGACCCCCCCCATCGCCTTCTAGTGCTCCCACGGCGAGTCCTCCACGACCCGCCCCATCGCCTTCTAGTCGTCCCTTGGTATGTCCTCCATGACCCCCCCCATCGCCTTCTAGTCCTCCCACGGAGAGTCCTCCACGACTCTCCATACGTTGCCCAAACACACGCTAATAAATAGACAACAAAATAAAATAAGAATCTTCATATTATTTTATTTACTGATACTTAGCCCCTTCTGTACCGTGATAGTAATATTTCTATAAATGCAGATATATATTTAGACGATTTTATGAAGCTTAGGAAGGATATAATTATGGTAGTTAAAAAGCTCAATTGAGATAGCCTGTAGCCTTTTGATGGGTAGATGTCCTTCCAAAGCTTCATACAATTGTCTAACTGTAACTAAGATTTAAGGAAAAAGACGTCACCGGTACAGAAAGGGTTAAGGGGAGATGGGCTGGTTTTTCGGGACACCCTTCTCCCTCATGCTTTAACCCTTTCTAGTTTTCAGATTTTAAGACGCTCAGCCCATTGGTTTGGCGATTTTAAGATCTTTCGTCCCATGTCTATGTCAAGACCTTTCATGCCATTTAGGTGTCGTTTTTTTTCTTGTCGAGCGATAGCGAGCCTGTAATTTGAAGAGAAACCGGCCTTCGGCCTGGACATTTTTCTATCGAAAAATTTACAAGTTCATCTTGAAGGGGGTTCTAGGGAGTATTTTTGTTAAGCTTGATAAAGGTCTAGGGAGGAAACTAGGGTGTGTAAAGATGGGAACATGTTTGTATATCTCACTCGAAACGATGAATTAATGCTTAGATAGTGCTGATACCACTTATTGATCGAAATAATACTTGGTGCCTCGACATCACTTATTTGGCCGACTGTACAAGGGGCTAGGCAAGGGTACCAAATCAATTAATGTCGCTAGATGTAAAAATTAGCCTCAAGGGAAGACCACTTTCTCCTTCGTGCTTAGCCACATTAGTTTTGAGATTTTAAGACGTTCGGCCCATTAGTTTGACGATTTTAGCACCCTTTGCCCCATTTCGTTGTCAATTTTAATACCTTTCGTGTCATTCAGGTGTCTATTTTTTCCTGGCGAGTGATAGCGAGCATGTAATTTTAAGAGGAACCGGCCTGAGGCCGGGACATTTTTCTAACGAAAAATGTACAACATTTATGTATCTTGAAGGGGGGTCTGTCTGATGTTGAAATATAGAAGTGATGTTTGCCAAATGTTGGAATATGGTAGTTTTGTCTGCTAGACGTTGGATAACAATGATGTGTGTGAGATGTTGCAATGGTGTAGTAATGTCTGCCAGATGTTGAATAAAGTAGTCTATGAAAGTATTTGGCAAACATTAATATTTTTAATTCTTTATTTCATATGGCAGACAATATTACAATATTGCAATATCTAGAAGACATTACTACAATATTGCAATATCTAGAAGACATTACTGCAATATTGCAATAATTGGAAGACATTACTGCAATATCTGGACGACATTACTTCAATATTGCAATACCTGGAAGACATTACTGCAATATTGTAACATCTGCAAGACACAGGGCCAAAATCAAGGGACGTTCAACCTAAAATGCCTGGACACAGAGTTTGAAGCAATTTAAGTCATAGGAAGAGGAAAAAGACTGATTCTGGGAGAGAGTTCCATAGCTCAGCAGTCGAATAGAAGAAAGTCTGAGAATAGAGTTTCACTCTTGGGTTGGAGAGTTGCACAGAGTAGGGGAGTGATTGTGTTGCAAGGCGGGTACTACGTACCCTACGTAGAGGAGGTGGTATACACTGGGAAAGCTCCGAGGAACACTGACTATTGTAGTAGTGATAGAATAGCGAGAGAGATTGCAGAGAGTTGGTGAGTGGACGGGAGTTAATGATACGAAAGGCCTTCCTTTCTACTTTGTCTAGGAGTGCGGCGTGAGGGGATCCTCCCCCCACATGTGAACAATACTCAATACAAGGACGCACTGTGCCCCTGTACAGAGCATTGCTGCAATATTGCAATACATTGAAGATATGACTGCAACATTGCAATATCTGGAAGACATTACTGCAATATTGCAATACCTAGAATATATTACTGCAACATTGCAATACCTGGAAGACACTGCTTCAATACGGCAACATCTGGAAGATATTACTGCAATATTGCAATATTTGGAAGATATTACTGCAATATTGCAATATCTGGAAGACATCACTGCAATATTGCAATATATGGAACATATTACTACAATAATGCAATATCTGAATTATATCACTGCAATATCAGGAAGACATTGCACTATCTGGGATACATTACTGCAATATCGCAATACTTGGAAGGCATTAGTGCAATATTGCAATATATGGAAGACATTTAGTTTGCAATATCTGGAAGACATTGCTGCAATATTGCAACATCTAGCAGACATTACTGCAATATGTGAAAGACATATCTTTTGCAATATTTGGAAGACATTACTGCAATATTGCGATATATGGAAGACATTACTGCAATATTGCAATACAAGAAAGGCATTCCTGCATTATTACAATATCTGAAAGACAATAGTTCAATATTGCGAAGACATTATCGCAGCATTACAATATCTGGAAGATATTAATGCAATATTTTTTCCAGATATTGCAATATTTCAGTAATTGCAGATATGACTGCAATATTGCACTATCTGAAAGACATGACTTCAATATTGCAATATCTGGAATACACTATGGCAATATTGCAATGTTTGTCCAGCTACTGCAGCATTGCAGTAATGTCTTCCAGGTATTGCAATATTGCAGTAATATCTTCCAGGTATTGCAATATTGCAGTAATGTCTTCCAGATATTGCAATATTGCAGTAATGTCTTCCAGATATTGCAATATTGCAGTAATGTCTTCCAGGTATTGCATTATTGCAGTAATGCCTTCCATATATTGCAGTAATGTCTTCCAAATATTTCAATATTGCAGTAATGTCTTCCAAATATTGCAATATTGCAGTAATATCTTCCAGGTATTGCAATATTGCAGTAATATCTTCCAGGTATTCAATATTGCAGTAATGTCTTCCAGGTATTGCAATATTGCAGTAATGTCTTAAAAATGTTGAAATATTGCAGTAATGTATTCCAGATATTTCAATATTTTAGAAATGTCTTCCAAATATTGCAAGATGTCCGTAATGTTTTCCAGGTATTGCAATATTGCAGTAATGTCGTCCAGGTATTGCAATATTGCAGTAAGTCTTCCAAATATTGCAATATTGCAGTAATGTCTTCCAGGTAGTGCAATATTGCAGTAATGTCTTCCAAATATTGTAGTAATGGAGTCCAGAAATTGCAAAATTGTATTCCAAATGTTGCAACAATGCAGTAATGTCTTCTATGTATTGCAATAATATATTTTAGATATTGCAATATTGCAGTCATGTCTTCCATATATTGCATTATTATAGTAATGTATTTCAGATAATGCAACATTGCAATAATGTATTCTAAATATTGCAGTAATGTCTTCCAAATATTGCAATATTTCAGGCATGTCTTCCAGGAAGACATTACTGCAATATTGCAATTTCTGTAACACATCACTGCAATGTCAAACATCACTACAATATTCAACATCTGACACACATTACTACTTATTCCATCATCTGGCAGACATTATTACTACATTACATTTATCAGACAGTACAACTATATCACAACTTCTGGCAGACATCACTATAATATCCAACATCTGACAGACAGTACTACCAAATTTTAACATCTGATAGACACCACTACAATATTCAACATCTGACATACATCACTACATTCTCCAATATCTGACAGACACTACTACAATATTTTCAACACCTGGCAGATATTATTACAATATTGCAACATCTGGCAGACATTTCTACGATATTGCAACATCAGACAGACATCACTACTTTATTCAACATCTGAGACATCTGGCAGATATTACTACCATATTCACATGCCAGACATACCTTCCTTAATACAACATCGGGCAGACATTACAACAATACTGCAACATCTGGAAGGTAGCAATGCCCTAGTTCAGCATCTGGTAGGCATCACTACCTTATTTCAACATCTTGTAGACACAACTACAACATTCCATCATCTGGCAGACATTACTATAGTCTATTTTTGTCCAGCTGATGGTAAATTGAATCCTTTAGCATCAGATTTCATGATTCTTACTGGACAAATCTGATACTGCAATGTCTGTGCGTCATATTATTGCCAAGTTTTCATAATTAGCAACCTATTTCGCCACAAAATCATGATAATAAAGTAGTAATCAGAATGGCGAGATGGCAATTTAGTATCAGCTGGAAACAAATGGAGTATACCATATGAGAACATAGACAGATATCACTACCACAATAAATGCTATGACGTTCGGCCCATTAGTTTGGCGATTTTAATACCTTTCGCTCCATTTTATTGTCAATTTTAAGGCCTTTCGTACCATTTAGGTGTCGATTTTTGCTGGCGAGCGAAAGCGAGCCTGAAATGTTAAGAGGAAGCGGCCTTTGGCCGGGACATTTCTCTACCGAAAAATATACAAATTTATCTAGGGGGTGTTTCGAAGCTTGATGGAGGTCTAGCACGGAAACTAAGAAATATAGGAATAAATGAATTAATAGACCAAAAACAAAACAAAATTCAGTATCCCCTTAATTGTTCTCGGTTATTTCACGTTCTGTGGTTCTCTGTATGAGATGGTTTTATCAATAGTTGTCTTTCCATGCTATATTCTCATTTAGTTTTATTTCTTTAACTACAGTCCATTCAGTAGAGGTAGGCTATGAAAATGACAAAGAAATGAGGCGAAAGGTATTAACATTGACATATAAATGGGGCGAAAGGTCTTAAAAGAGGCGAAGAAATGGGGCGAAAAATCTTAAAATCGGCAAACTAATGGGCCGAACGTCTTATAATCTCAAAACTAGTGGGGCGAAGGGAGGGGAGAAGGGGGTCCAGAAAAACGGTCAGCCTCCTCTTAAGACATTGCATTTGTATCACTGTATTTTTGGTAGCGGCTTTGAAATGCAAAAAAAGAGTCTGTTCACTAACTTAAGGGGGGATGGTTCACTTTTTGGTCGTTTTTTTTCATGTATTTATCATTTTTCTAGCTTCTTCCGTTGACCTCCATCAAACTTAAAAAAGCAACCCCAGGATTCAATTTCAAGATATATTTGTACATTTTTCGGTAGAAAAATATGCCGGCCAAAGGCCGGTTCCTCCTAAAATTTCAAGCTCGGTATCACTCGCTAGGAAATTATCGACACCGAAATGGCATGAAAGGTCTGAATATTGACAAAGAAATGGGCCAAAGATCTCAAAACCGCCAAACTAGTGGAAGGAGCGTATACAAACCTGAAAACTAATGGGGGGCTAAAGATGAGGGAGAAGGGGGCCCAGAAAAACGAACCATCCTCCGTGTCCGCGCTTCACAGTTTCGTATCACATCGCGCGTCAAAATTGCTTCTTTTCTAATTGGCACACAACAGTTTATCACAATGCCCCCTCTGTTGTCCGTTTTCTATGCACTTCAATTGTTGTCACTGATTAAAAACACTAAATCGATGCATGTTTTTTTAAGGGTGGTCACCTGTGTTTTTTTTGTTTTTTTATGTTTCTCTCCTTGTCTCTCGTTCTCTGACTTGTATCCATTCGGCCCCATTCAGCCAACTGTTTTAAGACGTTTATCCCCATCCAGGTGTCGATTTTTTCCTGGCGAGCGATAGCGAGCCAGCATTGAATGGAGAAATCCGGCTTCATTTTTCTATCAAAAAATTTAAAACTTTAGCTTGCTGTAAAACAAAAATATATATATGCTGGCTCGCTACCGCTCGCCAGGAAAATATTGACACCTGGATGGGGGTAAACGTCTTGAAATAGTAGGCTGACTGGGGCCGAATGGATACAAGCCAAAGAGAGAGAGAGAGAGAAAGAGACAAAAAAGAGAGGTGGGCTCCCTTAACCCGTACAGCGACGCACCTGACGCGTCGGCGATGTATGTAACGCACAGCCCCAGAGACGCGCCTGGCGCGTCACCCTAATTGCGCCGACCGTAACCTCAGGTGTAGCCACTCAAGAGGGCTCAGATTTGTATGGGAACTGTGTACGTATCCCACGCAACCGTGCCGATGGTTGAAAACTCTCAAAGTCCACGTGCGTGCGCGTGAGCGCGCAATAACCTGTTTTTTTGGGGGTAATTGCCTTCAATTTTTTACTCTTGTAAAATACGTTTTCGGGGGCTCTGTAGGACCATTCTTTAAGCTTTTTGAGCGGTTTTTCGTGGTTTTTCCTTCATTCCTAACCCATTCGCTATTGTTTCTGGAGAAAACCGGCCGGGTTCTGGTGAACAAACATTACAAAACTAGCCGGGGCTGGACGGGTTAAGTTACGTTTGTACACTCGGATACTATAGTCCACTCATAAGAATTTGTGTCGTGTCCCAGCTGTCATTACGTTTGGCTTGCCTTGTGCTGTATTACTGTCTGTCAGATGTTGAATAGGGTGGGTAAGTGTAGGAACATGTTTGTATAATTCACTTGATATGAAGAAATGAAGCTTAGATATTGCTGAAACCAATTATTGATCAAAACATACTTGGTGCCGAGACATCACTTATTAGCGCGATTGTACATGCTAAGATTGGTATGCAGGATTCGAAACTGCATAATAAAGCGTAGGCTTGTTCAGCATTTTTTAACCCCTTGAAGCTCTGGCGCGTTTTAGCAGTTTATTTTGGCTATCATTAGACGATTTTACGCAGCTTAGGAAGGATCTGTGGGTATTAAAAGGGTAAATACTATCTCAATCAACCCTTTGACTTCCGTATACCGTTACTAATCTCAATAAAATCGTCTAATAGTAGCCAGAAAACAACACAAACGCGTATTGGAGTTTGAAAGGGTTAACTGTCTTCGTGGCGCAATGCATAAGTGTGTTGATTTTCGGTGTGAGCGTCCTGGGTTCGAATCCCCGGACTGCCACATGTGTTTGTTTATTTCATTAATCGAGTTTAGGAGTGAAGTTGGTTGGTGGAGAGAACGTAATAATTGTAACTATCTGAATTTTTGGATAGGATTTCCTTTGCAATCAATAGCTTTGCAGTTGACGTACAGAAAACTAAAATCATAAATTGGTTTCCAGAGATATACTTTCATAATTGTTAATAGGTGAAGTCCGCGAATATCCTTATGAGTGGGCTAGAGACTATGGCAACCGAGTGTACAGTAGCGCTAATAAGTCATTACTCGGCACCAAGTATGTTTGTTTTGATCAATAATTGGCATCAGCAATATCTAAGCTTCATTTATATATATACACACATGTTCCTACACTTACCCACCTTATTCAACATCTGACAGACATTAATACAGCACAGAGCAAGCCAAACGTAATGACAGCTGGGACGTGACTTATTAGCGCCACCGTACAAGGGCTATATTTAACCCTATAAGTATTAAATTGTCTTCCTCGTGCCACCACCAAACGATTTTCTTCAGATTAAATAGGTCCGCGAGGTTTACAAAAGAAAGGTTTTCAAAATTTCTCAATACATTTACGAAGAGGTTGAGAGGAAGACGCGGGGAGGTTGGTGACTTGTGAGTGAGTGAGCGAGGGAGAGAGAGAGAGAGAGGGGTGGGGGGGGGGGAGGGAGGAATCTTGTGGTGTGGTCAGAAGGGGAGAAGGGAGAAGCCGGAGATAGATAGATGGATAGATAGCTTGATAGATACAGTAGCTAGTTTGATAGATAGATAGATAAAGTGGATAGCTTGATATATATGTAGATAGATAAATAGATTGATAAGTAGATATATAGATTGATAGATATCCCTTCCTAAATGATATCAATGCTATCAGATCAAGAATTGTTTATGTACAGAACACAGAACCAACTATGCGCTAAGGACTTTTAGCTTAATGTAGATTACGTAAATAACTCTGTAAAAAGTGTATGTATATGTCTTTTTATGAAATAAAATTATGACTGACTGACTATCCTACCTAAAATTTCCCCTTATCCTACCTAAAAATCTCATTATCCTACCTTATATATCTTTTTATCCTACCTCATATCAATCCGTTCCTAGCCTATCTCATATCCCTCCCTCGTATTCCGTTGTATCCTATATTTCATTTTTGTTGTATCCTACCTCATATCCCACCTCGTATCCCTCCCTATCCTACCTCATATCCCTACGTATCCTACCTCATACCCTCCCTACCCTACATCATATCCCTCCGTATCCTACCCCTGCCCCCCCCCCCCCTATCCCACCTCGCATCTCTCCCTATCCACCCTCTGCACCGGCCCCCCTGACTCCTGCGGTCTAAACTTGGGTCGTTTGTCTCGCGGTGGCTGACTGGCTGGCCACCCCAACACTCCCCCGCCAGCTCTTATTTTACCACGCTCTTATTTCCACCATCTGCTTTTTTCAACTCCCTGCTCTCATATTTTGGCTGGTTCTTTGGGTGGGTTGGCTTCTTGCTTTTGTCTCTAATTTCTTTTCGTTTCCTTGGTATTTATTCTTTCTTTGTGTCCTCTCCATTTATTCGTTCTCTCTCATTATGTTTATTGTGTGTTCTCTGCTCTCTCCTCTCATATTTTGGCTGGATCTTTGGGTGGGTTGGCTTCTTGCCTTTGGTGTTAATGTCTTTTAGTTTCCTCGCAATTTATTATTTATTTCGCCTTTGGTTCTAATGTGTTTTTGTGTCCTCTATTTATTCTTTCTCTCTCATTATGTTTATTGTCTGTTCTCTGCTCCCTCCCCTCATATTTTGGCTGGTTCCTTTTTTCTGGTGATTGGCTTCTTGATTTTGGTTCTAATATCTTTTCGTTTCCTCTTTAATTAGTTTTTCTTTATCTTTTGGTTCTAATGCATTTGTGATCCCTTTGTATTAATTATGTCTCTCTCATCATGTTTATTGTCTGTTTTCTGCTCTCTCCTTTCATATTTTAGCTCTGTCTTTTTCGTTCCTCGCTATAAATTCTTTCACTTTTGCTTCTAATGTCTTTTTGTTTGCCCTTTACCCTTTTTATGATTATTACCTGTAATATTGGTTTTCTTTCCCTTCTCTCATATTTTTGCTGGTTCTTTGGTGGCTTGGCTTCTTTATTCTGGTTCTAATGTCTGTGCATGTCCTCTCTATTTATTCTTTCGTTCTCATTATTATTATTTCCTATAATCTTCTTTTTATCCTCTCTGCTATCATAAATTTGCTTTTACTTATTTTGGTGGTTCTTTGGTGGCTGTCGTTCTTGCTTTTGTTTTTAATTATCTTTTCTTCAAAATCTATGTTTTATCGTTCTTATATATTTTTATAATCTGTCCTCTTCCATTTTCCTCTATCTACTCTCAAATATATGTTGGTTTCTTGATTTGAGATTTAATCTGTTTTTCAGTGGTGTGTATAATTCTTCTTCTAACTCATCCCTTATTTGCTCTTCTCTCTGCCCTCATAATTGTGCTGGTTATTTAGTAAGTGAATTCCTGCGTTTTGGTTGTAATCTCGCCTTTTTACAATGTTTTATTATAATTATCATTTTCGTGCTCAGGAATGCCTCTTTTCTCGTGTTATCCTCCTTCTGATCCATTATATTTTGGCTGGTCCTTAAGTATGTGGGATTTTTTATTTATTTTTTTAATCAACCTTTCTTAGTTTGTTTGCTTTCTCTGTTTCTCTCTCTCTCTCTCTCTCTCTCTCTCTCTCTCTCTCTCTCTCTCTCTCTCTCTCTCTCTCTCTCTCTCTCTCTCTCTCTCTCTCTCACTTGCATCCAGCAAAATGTTTTATTTTTGTCGTTATCTTCAGATTGTGTATTATCTATCTCTCCGTTCCTTCATAATTCGCATTTCAAGGAATGTGTCACTCTATATTGTCTCATTCGTGTATCTACATTCCGTTGTCCCCTTTCTTTTGTGATCTGCTTCCACTCAATTGTTCCTCTGGAGAGACAATATATTAGTTGAGCTCGGCCAACCTCGGATATGTGTTTTTTTTTGTTTTTTTTCTATGTGATTGAGGAAGGCAAAAGGCATAACTGCCTATAGCGAGTGCCTCCCCCATAGTTGAAAGAGTGACAGGGCCAAAATCAAGGGACGTTCGAGCCAAAATGCCTGGACACACGGAGGTTGAAGCAATTTAAGTCATAGGAAGAGGGAAAGACTGATTCTGGGAGAGAGTTCCAGAGCTCAGCTGTTGAGTAGAAGAAAGTTTGAGAGTAACGTTTCACTCTTGGGTTGGAAAGTTGCACAGAGTAGGGGTGGGATTGAGTTGCAAGACGGGTACCACGTGCCCTACGTAAAGGAGGTGGTATGCACTGGGGTAGCTCTGAGGAACACTGATTATTATAGTAGCGATAGAATAGCGAGAGAGATGCAACGTGCCACTGGTGTCATTAGCCCCTTTAAATTAGTCCATACCCAAAATTAACATACAGGTAAAAGATAATATTATAATGTGGTTGTTAAATCGAAGTTCTACACTATCAAAAATAAAATATATCTTATTTCAGGATCAATTCCTTCCAAGGTTTAGGATTCCGACAACTTACATTCGTTTCCGTGAATTTAGATACCATTTTTTAACTCTCGTTTTCACATTTTACCTTTCACTATTTTGACTTTAGATAATGTCTTTTTCATTTATATTTCCGAAAATCGCTGTTTTGACCTACGTACTAGTAAATGTTGCACTCTTTGTATCGTAATTTTCAAGGATTAAGTGCGTTTATAATTGTTTTACCTTTATCATCACAGCATTGTATTATATATTATATATATTTTGAAATTAGTCAAATTGTTTCCTTTTCTATGAATTCATACTTCAAGACGTTTTCCTTTGTTCTTTCTGTTCTGTGAAGTCACTCATTTTCCACTCGTAAGTTTTCCTTGTGTTCAATATCAAAACCCTATTACATTACAAGGCTCTGCTTTAACCGTTTGTATTTTTATTATTTTTCCATTTCAACTTTTCCAACTATTTCGGGGAAGTTTTCTGTCATGACCTATGTTTATTTTATCTACTTCTCATACTATCAATCTAATGTTCTATTTGCTCAACTCCTAATATTATACGTTTTGCTACATAATTTTGTGCAAATTTATAATTCAAATTTAAGAGGGCCTACTTAACCCCAAAAGAGATAGGATTTGAGCTGGGAACCAGGTACAACCCAGAGGTTGGTGCATCTACACCTAACCTTGACCGCCACTAAAGTACAGTGATTCAGTGTGTTCGTATTCGTCTTTGTATTCTTCGAGTTTTCAAATATTTACTATTTCAAAACGCACTTTATACCTAAAGTTTCAAATCCTTTCTAATATTCTTGATCTTTCACTTGCTGATTTTATGTTCTTTTAATTTTCTTCTACATAATGTTCAATGAGTTCTTATTATAATTATATACCGTATATTGTTTTCAATTGTTCTGTTTATGGTATTATACTTATGGTGTGAAAATAGCCCCAATAGTTTCATGCTACTTTGACAGGCGTTCGTTTGAAAAATATATATATTTTAGTTATAGTCTTGGATTTCACATGGTTTGCTTTTGTGATTGATGTTATCATTTTGATTTCGCATTTTATTCATTGTTGCTTAAAAAGTATATATCTTGGTTTAATCCTCATCTTTGAGTGTATTATTTTGTTTATTTCCACCTCTTTTATCCGCTTCATTTTTGTTTTATTAATGATTTAGTATGGTATAGTTGGTAATATATTTTACTAAATATTAATTCTGTTAATGGTGTCACATGTTAAATAAATAACTCTCTCTCTCTCTCTCTCTCTCTCTCTCTCTCTCTCTCTCTCTCTCTCTCTCTCTCTCTCTCTCTCGGCCTAGATCAAAACACTCCGCACTTCAACATAGCCCTCAGGTTATTTAGAGAGAGAGAGAGAGAGAGAGAGAGAGAGTTTATATGTGTGTGTGCATTGTAACAATGCTTGAGTGTTTGTGAATGTGGGTGAACACGAAAGCAACAATGAAGAGAAAGAGACAAAACTAAAGAGATCGATAGAGAGAGAGAGAGGGAGAGAGTGAGAGTGAGAGCTAGAGAGAGAGAGCTGAGAGAAAGCAAGGGAGAGAGAGAGAGAGAGAGAGAGAGAGTACAAAGGAAATCAAGCAACAACAGGTCTAGTGACCCTTCTAGGTTGCTTGTCCTCCAAAACACTGAGGATCAAGTGTCCAAACAGTGGTTTAGAGTGGGTAAGGGAACATTGGAAAGGGAATTACTGCCCTGGAACTAATGTCCGTGGCAGGATTAGGGAGTTAGTAGAGGACAGATGGGTTAGTAACTGAGGGGGGGATAAAATAAAGTTATTCACTTACAAACGCAGTCAGTCGCGGGTTTAATGAGAGATATTTGTCTAGGCGGAGTTTAAATGAATCAACGGTGATGCAGTCTATAACGTTTCGGGGAAGCCCATTCCACAAGTTGACAACTCGATTGAAGAAGAAATTCTTAGATTCGTGCGAGTTAAAAGATTTATCAATAATTTTGCAACCGTTTCCCCGCGTGTAATTAGATTGGTCGATAGTGAAGTACTTACTACAGTTCATATTGTCGATGCCTTTGATGATTTTGAACACCTGAATTAAGTCACCTCTTAATCTGCGATGGGTTAAAGGAAATAGATTTAATTCTCTAAGACGCTCTTCGTATGGTTTGTTCTTTAGGCTAGGTATCATTTTGGTAACTCTACGTTGAACTTGTTCTAGCTTGTTTATATCTTTTTGGTAAAAAGGGCACCAGGATTGAACGCAGTATTCCAGAAGAGAGAGAGAGAGAGAGAGAGAGAGAGAGAGAGAGAGAGAGAGAGAGAGAGAGAGAGAGAGAGAGAGAGAGAGAGAGAGAGAGAGGCTGGGGATGGGGGGAGAAAGAGGAAAACACAGTTACTAAGAATAGGAATAGCGTATACTACTACTACTACTACTAAAATTAGATCCTGTGTGGTATTGTGTGATATATATCTATCTATCTCTATGTATCTATCTATCTATCTATCTATGTATCTATCTTTCTTTCTAATCAGCTTTTCTGGGGGGTTTTCGGTTCATCAGATATACCAGTACCATTCCACAGCACATGTACACTCGGGATCATTGACGTCGTTTATAAATTTCCAAAGTTATCTTGTGCTGAATGGAATCTACTCAATAATTAACTACCAGATGTTTGCATTTCAAAGGTCGTTTCAGGGGTGGTGGACGGTTTGTTTTGCTCATATATATATATATATATATATATATATATATATATATATATATATATATATATATATATATATATATATATATACCGGTATGTATATAATTTATTTATTTATTTATTTATTTAGTTTCCTCCCTAGACCTCCATCAATCTTAAAAAAATAACACCGCCAAGGTCCTCCTTCAAGATAGATTTGTACATTTTTCGGTGGAAAGATTACCCAGCCGTAGGCCGGTTCCTTTTAAATTACAATTACAGGCTTGGTATCGCTCGCCAGGAGAAAATCGACACCTAATTGACACGAAAATTCTTAATATTGACAAAGAAATGAGATGAAAGGCCTTAAAATCGCCAAACTAATGGGGCTAAACATGAGGAAGAAGGGGGACCAGTACCTTGTTCTATAGTTTTGCTCTGTATAGTGTATGTATTGTATATAGTGTTTGCAGTGTATAGTGTATGTATTGTATATAGTGTTTGCAGTGTATAGTGTATGTATTGTATATAGTGTTTGCAGTGTATAGTGTATGTATTGTATATAGTGTTTGCAGTGTATAGTGTATGTATTGTATGTATATAGTGTTTGCAGTGTATAGTGTATGTATTGTATATAGTGTTTGCAGTGTATAGTGTATGTATTGTATGTATATAGTGTTTGCAGTGTGCATACTGACTGTGAGTGTACGGATTCTATTGCTTATTTATGAGCAACAGTATGACTGTGTAAGAATACGTGTTTCTCCATGGTTGTGTCACTTGTGTATGTACAACCAAGATCAATCACTTACCCAAAAATATTTATCAAAATATGCGCGATATCTAGAGATAGTGACATTACTTGTACACGTATATATGAAATAATTAGTACTTGTCGGGTGAGAATTATCATGGGAAACAAATAGTTACTTAAAATAACACAGTTTATGAAAAAAAGTTCATCTGAAGATTATTGACTTTTATGTACGTAAGTTTGTTTGTGGGTCTGTTCTTTTCTTTTATATAATATCTTAGTGGAATAGCTTTTCACAACTTTCCAACACCCACCAGGCGACGAATGCATGAACAAACTCTTTGCGTGCACTGTTAAAAACTCCTAATATTTATGGTCACAGGACTAGCAACCCTAATGAAAATATATAGTGATACCTGAATTCCAACGGAATTTCAACAGCATAACTAACTGTCGTTATTATGTGTTATTTACCGTCATATGATAATGAGTTTAGGAGTATAACACAGCTAACATCCCATAATATTCAATACATTTGTTTTAAATCATTCTTTAACTAACTTTGAATGAATGCAATTTATCAGTGTAGCGACCTGTAAGTATAATTAATTTTGTTTTAGTTATTCAAAGATGAAATAGATGAAGACACGCTAAAATGTCGCGATCATATATTTGTTCTTCTTACTGGACAAAAATAACGTAACTGATGACTGATGATAAGATTATACACGGACATTTAGACGATAGTATGTTTATTTTCTCTCTCTCTCTCGCTCTCGCTCTCTCTCTCTCTCTCTCTCTCTCTCTCTCTCTCTCTCTCTCTCTCTCTCTCTCAAAGAAATAATAAAATAATAGAATATTATAGTATTTTATCGAGTTTACTTTAGTTCTAGTGTTATCAGCAAATACGAACAACTTGAGCTTGCGCAGCGTACAGCAATAAACCTAGCATATACCTTTAATGGTAAATATGTATTGTTTTTTGCAGAACAGAAGAATTATTACATTATCTGGATACTGAAAGGCATAGAAGAAATGGAATATTGTTCATTATTTCAACTAAATATTCCTCAATTCATGCAAACTAAATTAATCTTGGAATGAAAATGTCAATGCAATAATAATACATTTTCTTCAGTGCAGGAAATTAGTGTAGGTATTTTTCATGTAGGTTGTAAAGATCAACACAATTTCCATATTTAAAATATGATTATATATTGGTTTAGATTAGGCTGGAGTAATATAGTATATAATAGTACTGTATATATTGATTGGGTGAGGGCTGGTCCTACCCTGAGTGAGGCTTGGCATCCTCTACCCAACCTTAACCGTTTCTGTCTGTCTCTTTTACTGTCCTACTTTTCCTGCTGGGGGAAGGAGGCTAGGAATCCTAATCCCCTTATAAGATGCACCTAATGGACGAGACAGAAAAAGGGTCGAGGGAACGGGAAAGTGGTCACGAACCCTAAGAATTGGAACTTTAAATGTTGTTTCTATTCGATCTCTGTTTCGAGTCGGCCACCCCAAGCTATGGGGTATGTGCCTGAGTATATACATACATACATACATACATATATATATACATGCATACATACATACATACATATATTTTTTTGCAACCTTTACTATGAACATTGGACTACAATATTTCTCATTCTGCTGGGGCCCTTTATCCAAACTATTTGTTCATGTCGACCTACATTGGAGAGAGCCTTCTGCTTCACTATCCTTTTCTTACACCTAGCAGTAACTATAAATTTAGATTTAAAGTAGGACTACCTTGTAACGATTGCAAGGTCTGTTCAGTCTCTATGTGATGTAAAGTATATATTGTTTAACTATCTTGTCCGTCCTTTCATTCCACCTTCCTTTCCCCCTTGGTCCTCTCTTCCATCCCTGCTTCCATTTTCTCTTCCTGCTGTCTACCCCCCCCCCCCCCCCCTCAACGCCCCGAATGTTAAGCCAGGTAATGCGTGGAAGAGTTTAACTGAGATAAGACGAGAAGTTTAGCTGTTATTACCCGGGCATTATTTACAAGGCAGGGCAGGGGGGTGGAATGGGGGGTGAGGGAGGGGATGAGAGGAAGGGAGTAAGTCAGATCAGAGGAAGGGAGAAGCAGGCATGTTAATAGGTAGATGCATAGACAGGTAAATTTAGGCACTTAATAATATTACACACATGTTATTGTAGCGATCAAGCAACAAAATATGAGTATAAAGCGAACGTATCCATTTTGAAATCACCTTTAATTGTAAAATGTATTGAAGTTTTACTTTAACGAGTTTTGCGATTAAGGTGACTTAAACATTGATAAGTTTGCTTTATGCTCATAATAAAATTATGTATTTGACCTTTCTGTATTTACCTACATTGTGCAACTCTGTCCTTAATCTTCTTTACTAAAATTATTGATGTTGTTTAATTGTTTTAATTGAAGTAGCTTTCTTATTTCTTATGTAAAAGTCTTTCGAAATAATGTGCTAAACTGAGATATGGTGCTTTGATGATGCTTTGCTACCCTACTGAAGTGATTTAGTGTTGCTTCATCGTCTTAAACATGTGCTACGGATAAAACAAAACATTAAACTAATTTATTTTTTAAAAATTATAAGATTTAAAGACTTAAATATATAATATAGGCATAAAATAGTTGTACACATAAATAGTTAGCGTTACATAGACAGATATATATAGATATATCAAAATAGATGGTGACCGGAACTATAATAACGCCAGTGCTGTAAGCGTAAGGCGAAACACTCTACGGACCCAACCACCCACAGTTCACTTACTCTTACCGGTACTGGCCACTGTGTTACCCGTCATTTTACCTGTACTATTTATCTTGCATGGAATCATAGACGTGATAATAATATATATAATTTCACGCAAACGTATAATTATATATATTATATAATTATATATATATATATATATATATATATAATTATATTATATATAATATAATATATATATATATATATATATATATATAGTTATGAGAACCTCAGTAGGTGATCTTGGACACCGCAACTTCCAAATTAGTAGGGCAATGAGAAGAAATACGTTGTGGAACATCATGATTTATACTAATTTTCGGCGACGTCACGCAGCCATCCTCAGGAAAGGGTTACCAACAGATCCTAAAAATTGATTATAACTCTGTATATATTGCTAAAACAGGATCACTAAAATGTAATGCATTGTTGAACACGTGGCAATTTGCCTATCTAAAAAACAATTAAACAACATAATTTTGGCCAACTAGGCAAGGTTTGAATATAAAATAAATCTACGGCTAGACACCATCAAATTCAAAATTACTAATTACATTACTCAATGCAACAAAAGAAATCAAAACGCATAAGTTATCAAATTTATGTTATCATTTCTTTTTCAATTCAAATATTATTCTGAACTGGTGGTATTATGGTGAATTCCGATTTGTTTGTAACAATTCTCCTTTATGTGAATTTTCAACACTTATCTTTTGTTTCTTAGAGTCAAGTAATTCAAATGTACTTTTTTGCTTTATGTTGCGGTTCGATGTGATTAGGATTACTATTATTTGCTTCTAATTTTACTAGATAATTTGAAATGTTTTGTAAAGTCCTTCATTTTAATATTCTCGTTTAATATGATTGCTTTTGCTAAGTCTTGTCCTCACATGGTTGGATATTAGCATAATACTTTGGACGCTGTTTAGCGGTAGGTTAAATTTTGTTTAATAGATTTTAGCCTTTACAGATCAGAATAATTTTTGAATTGAAAAAGAAATGATAACATAAATTTGATATCTTATGCGTTTTGATTTCTTTTGTTGCATTGAGATTTAGTAATTTTGAATTTGATGGTGTCTAGCCGTAGATTTATTTTATATTCAAACCTTGCCTAGTTGGCCAAAATTATGTTGTTTAATTGTTTTTTAGATAGGCAAATTGCCACGTGTTCAACAATGCATTACATTTTAGTGATCCTGTTTTAGCAATATATACAGAGTTATACTCAATTTTTAGGATCTGTTGGTAACCCTTTCCTGAGGATGGCTGCGTGACGTCGCCGAAAATTAGAATAAATCATGATGTTCCACAACGTATTTCTTCTCATTGCCCTACTAATATATATGTATATATATACTGTATATATTGGTACACATTGTATATTAAATAATATATTGCTTATAATTAAGCAATTATATGTATTAATCACACCCTATTTCCAAGCTCAATCATGGTAATTACCAATATTCATGCAATTGGACATATGATGTTAATAACAAATTAGTAACTAAAATGAACAATAAATTTGCGTTCAATTATATATATATTATTAAAATCCGCCTATGATGTCTTCCATGCAATATAAATAGTTCAGGTAAAATGACGTAACACAATACCCTGCAGTACCAGTAGGAGTAAGTGAACTGTGGATGGTGGGGTCCGTAGAGTTAATCGCCAAACGACTACTGCACTGAACACCCTTTACAGCACGAGCCGAGTTATCATAGTTTCGGTCACCTTCTATTTTGATATATGTATCTATCTGGCTATATAACGCTAACTGTTTATGTGTCCAACTATTGTATGGCAATATGTGTATCTAATTTTACCTTAAAAAGTGGACAAAGCTACTCGACTGTGGAGAATACAATTATTGTGGCCAAACTTATTTGTTGACGAATTGACACCGGTCACCATTTAGTATAGTTATTACATTGCTATTTGATATCATTAACCAGTCTCTGTAATACAAATTCATATATATATATTCTTAAAATGGAAAAGCAAATACTGTATATATATAAAGCATAGTTGGGCATTATAGGATGTCCAACGTGTTCCACCTATATAAAGATAATTAATCATATACTTCATTATTTCCAAGAATTAAGTTAGAATAAAGACTATCCACCTAATTGTAGCGAGTATTTTATTTGTATATTCGGTACCTATAAGTCTCTCTTTTTGTCATCATAGTATGCCCGTTACTTTTTTCCGTAATGAGGATATACTTATCGAAATTAGTTTTAGCGAAATTGATCGAGTCAGAATTAGTTGCCAGTATCCACATTTTAGTAACTCCTTCCAAGATGACACGAAGTTATTGTTGAATTTACCACACCAAGTCATCTGGTAACTACTGAAGGCATCCCTCACCCAACCCCTATATTCACAGATAGCCTGTATTCGTACTATGCAGAACACCCTAAAGCCTAATTAAGGACTTACATTCATGAAACTTCGATTAATGCAGTCTTCAAAATGAGCGAATTATCGGTAATAGAAATATTAATGTAAATAAACAAAGATTGTATATCTATCTACCTATCTATCTTATCATCTATCTATATGAAGAAGTCCAATTAGGAGGAGACCATATACATACAATTTTATTGAGAGGGAATACAGAAATCTGGAATGGCAAAGTGGGTGGAAGTAACAGTAGAACAAAAATATAAGTGATTGAAATATATATGAAATGCAAAAAAACTAAGATTGGTAAAGGAGTTCGAGGGGTGAGAGAAACATGTCGCACACATCAAACAAGTATGAAAACTAAAATGGGTACAGATAAAACGAATCCCTGAAGGAAGAATATATGAAAAACGAAGAATCCAATATATGCAAGTACACACACACACACACAGACGGAATCATGAAGGAGGCGTCTGCAAGAGAGAGAGAGAGAGAGAGAGAGAGAGAGAGAGAGAGAGAGAGAGAGAGAGAGAGAGAGAGAGCGCACGAGGGTAAACATGTGTGCAAATGAGGTAATTGTGGGCAAGTTCGCAGATTTTAGGAATAATTATGGGGGAGGGGGGTAAAGAAGGACGTCCTGGAAAGGCAGATAAAGAATAATCTAACATAAATTCGTAAACACAGAAATGTGATCGCTATATTGAGTTGTAATTATTATGCTCTCTCCACTAACCAACTTTACTCCTAAACTCGATTAATGAAATTAATTAAGATATTCAATTAAAAATATAATATACTAATTATTGCATACTGCTATCAGAAAATTATGTATTTGGACGACACAGAAAATTACACGATGATGATGATATAGTTGAATATTATGTTGATGATTATGAACAACGGAATAATTAGAAAAGAGGGATCATAAATGAATGGATAAGAACTTACGATAAGGTAAATTAAAGATATTTTTTTTTTCTTTCAATTTCGGTACTGTAAGATGTTCAGTAGCCCGGAACTGTTATGAGGCTCCGAGATTATCGATTGAAGGTTCGAGATGTTGAGTGTTCTATATGTGTCGCACTAGATGTTCACAGTGGAGCTTCAAGGTGTTCGCTGCTTCCTTTCTGCTACACTAGATGACGACACCATATTTATACACCACTTGATTTGGAGAGAGCAGCTTAATAATGGTCGTTCACAGCATCTGCGAATATGGTCGGCATCTTCTATGCTATGAATTGGTGGCGATATGCGGGGTGTTTTCTAGATGTGTCGGTGTATCCAGGATATTTATAATACAACAGGAAGGATCACATCTCGGAAAACAAAAACCTGACGAACTGAGCCTTTTGGTCTGCAGTCCATGACGCTATCCACTGCGCTATCGCCTCCCCCAAGTATGATAATTATGAACACTTTCATTATTTGTATATAACCGAAAATAACAAAAAACGTGAATAAGATTATTGAATCCAATGCAAATAATATAAAGGAAAGGTTGTGGCGCTTAAGTATTTAGATAGTCTGGTAGTCTGATGCGAAAACAAGAAACAAAAGAAGATACGCGAACTAAACACACGCATTCCAAAACGTCATGTGCACGCGTTTTCGCCGTAACACACACACAAACATGCAGTAAGCATACGTACACATATATAATCATTCATATATGCATACATACATGTACAATTAATCACGCTTGCACATACTTCCTATTTGTAACCATAACATAATTAAGGAGCCTGAAAGTATGTCTGCCGTCTCTAAAGCCTTCTTACACCAATGAACCACAAGTCAAGTAACTTTCTGTGTGCATAATTAAGAGAGAGAGAGAGAGAGTTAGTGAGTGAGAGTGAGTGAAAAAGTGAGTGAGAGACAAGCGAGTGAGAAGGAAAAACGTAGAATCCAATATTTGTAAACAAGTGCCTTCAATAGCAATCGATTTGTACAACCACACTTTTTCGCATTCGCCCACACAGACACACGCACACATGCAATCACAGAGAGAGAGAGAGAGAAAGAGAGAGAGAGAGAGAGAGAGAGAGAAAGAAAAAGAGAGAAAGAGAGAGAGAAAGAAAAAGAGAAAGAGAGTGCAGAGGTAAACATGTGTCCAGATGAGGCAGTTGTTACAAGTTGGCTGATTTTACTCATAATTAGAAGAGAAAGGGGGAGGGGGCCGAGATGACTGGGGAGGGGAGGGGATGGGAGGAGATAGTAGCTAGGGAGGGGGACGAGAGAGAGAGGGGAGTGGGTTGTAACTGGAAGGGAAAGAAACAGGAGAGATAAATGGAAAACGAGTGGGAGGAGAAAGAGGAGGAGGATTGGTGAAAACGAGTGGGAGGATTGGTAAAAAAGAGGGAAATGAAGGGATGGGGAGGAAGGAAATAAAATAGAGAGCCTTAAAGAATGGCTAAGGAACAAATAACTTAATTTAGTTATGAACTAAGAAATTATATATATAAGGATCATCAGGGTAGTGACTATAGTAATAATATCATAACGGATAAAAATGCATAGCCAAATATAAACGACATATCCACACAGTCCTTCCTGGAAAGTAACAGGGACATTAAGGGGGGGGGGGGGGTCACGGGAGCCCTAGTCCAGCATAATGGGCCTAATTTGCAAACCTACTTTCATTTCAGCAATCTAATAACACATTTAAGGGGAGATGTGTCGTTTTTCTGGTTCCCTTTTTTTTCGTCTTGTTTAATCACATTAGTTTTCAGATTTAATGACATTCGGCCCATTAGTTTGGCGATTTTAAAACCTTTCGCCCCATTTATATGGCAATATTTAGACATTTCGGGTCATTTAGGTGTCCACTGTTTCCTGGGGAGTGATAGCCAGCCTGTAATTTAGGAGGAATCGGCCTTTGGCCGGAACCTTTTTCTATCGAAAAATGTAAAAATTTATCTTGAAGAGGGGTCTTGGGCGGGTGTTTTTTTAAGCTTGATGGAGATCTAGAGAGGAAACTAAAAAGAGACAGAGAGAGAGAGAGAGAGAGCGCGCGAAAGTGAGAAAGAGTGAGAGAGCCAGAGAGAAAGAGTGAAAAAAGTATGATGAACGAGGGCCAGGATATTCACCCTAATATAATAATAATGGTAGCATTAAACGAATAATGAAAGAATAATAGCCACAGTGCAAAATAAAGTGTTCGGTAATCGGATATACAAGTATAATTCGCAATGACCCTCAAAGAGAAAATCAGACTTAAATACGTCAGCAATAGGATTGAAGTTGCTTAACTTCAGCATCAACAATTTTACTTTTATATGTTTCACTTTGACAAATTAGGTTTTGTGGCGAAAACTGAAAGGAGGCGCTTGGTACTAGTTATAATAACAACAATCCTATTTGTTTTAGTCCGTCTATATTACGTGAATACATTTCAGTTAACTCAAAATTCAGATCCAAAACTGTAAAACAAATAACAAGTCATTCTTCCATGTAAAGGTAGCGCCAGCGAACTTGACAATAATCTTGACTCCTTAACTTCTCATAACTCAAAATGAATGAAAGCAATGGGGCTGAAGTTTCTATCCCTTGGGATGAGTCCACCAGGAAATAGGTTTTGATATTTAAAGTCAGTTTGCTCTAGGCCTTTTTGAGTTACAGAGAGGTCAGGGATCAAGATTATTTTCAAGTTCGTTGGCGCTACCTATAATCAGCCTCAATATGTCTAATTCGGTGCATAATGGTGCAGAACAGAGTTGCTAAAAGTAATCGTGGACAACTTAGATTATTGGTTATTCACTCGTATAAACTGCGCCATATCTATAATTTATTGTTGAAGAGAAATTGTTGTCTGGTTTACCCAAGTACTGTCGTATTCCCTCCCAAGCACCTTGCTCGCAAATCCTTTAGCGTCAAACATTTAAAAAAACTAATATTTCCTCCCCCCATTTTGGGAAGAAATTTGCGTGTTCTTCTATATTCTAGGCTATTCTAAAGTCGGCTTTGTCATTTGTAAACCATTTTCATCATCGTATGCAGTCAGTAACTCATTCAGTCAGACTGATTTTCATATTTGATTGCCCGACTATTTTACTCAATTCATGAAGGACCTCTAGCTAGGAGCCAAAATGTTAGACTCTTTCTATTAACCTTCGAATAAGACAGATCCTTCCTAAGATGAATAGCATTATCTGGAGGTAGTTAGAATAGAACACAAATTGTCATATGATTTTCTATCGGATGATAATTTGTGTTTTACTGTAACTACCTCCACATGATTTTATTTATCAAAGTTAAATGTACGTCACTGTTTCGATTTATGCTCTCCTTTTGTTCGTGATTCTTACCAACACAACTCTGCTTCCTCCGTTCATCCCCCTGCGTTTAACTTTCTTGCATTGGGCCTATGATTTATACATAGTTGATTTCTCCATTACCAGCTCTCCCGTTATCTCTTCATCCAACTCACTTTGTTTGACTAGATGACCTACATGGGACTGAAAGAGAGAGAGAGAGTTGTATGGCCTATTATATTGTTACTTTGACCACAATACTTCCCCTCTCTTTGTATCCTTCCTTCTTCACCACTAATATCACCACTACCACCACCATCTTACAACCATCTCCGCACTTCCGCTTAGTTAAACCAGTACACCAAAAAACTATAACCCCCACCGCTACAACCATTTCCACCACCATCTCCACCAATCTCACCACTATCTTACTACAATCTCCGCACTTCCCTTTACTAAAACCAATACAGCACAAACCCATCACCACCCCCACAACTTCTTCCATTAGAGCCATTTTCTTCATATACAGGCGTCGGCAATGAGGAAATGAGGGAACAACATTGATGAGAAGTTTGGCTTTGCAGAAGGGTTAGCGCCATAGATTTGTGTTTTATTATATTTTACATCACCTGGAATATGATGGTATTTGTTTCTGTTACCAATGAAAACATCTTGGGTGAAGGAGGTGGGTTTTTTTAAAGCACAACGCAAGAAGGATTTAATAGGGAGATTTATATGTGAAGCTCCAATGGATCCCTAGAAAAGATCAAGCAACCCTGAAGGGTACTCTGCTATTGGTGGTGTGTCGTCTCTTTATTTATGAAAATCACCTTGAATAGGCAAGGGGTTTGGTGGCAAATTCAAACATGGCTCCAAAACAAAAGTCCATGTTGTCTATTTATAAAAGTTGTGTATGGAAGCACTGGAATGTCACATTTAACTTAATTCCCAAAGATAGACAGGAGTACAGTAGTATACGCAGTGTCATGAGTGTGAACGTACATGTAATATATTCAGCAATATAGTTGAGTGTTGAGTATTGTTCACATGTGTGGGGAGGATCCTCTCACACCGCACCCCTAGACAAAGTAGAAAGGAAAGCCTTTCGTATCGTCCACTCTCCAACTCTCTCTCTTCACCGCAATGTTGCATCTCTCTCGCTATTCTATCGCTACTACAATAATCAGTGTTCCTCGGAGCTTTCCAAGTGTATACCACCTCCTCTATGTAGGGTACGTAGTACCCACCTTGCAACACAATCCCACCCCTACTCTATGCAACTCTCCAACCCAAGAGTGAAACGCTATTCTCAGACTTTCTTCTATTCAACTGCTGAGCTCAGGAACTCTCTCCCAGAATCAGTCTTTCCCTCTTCCTATGACTTAAATTGCTTCAAACACCGTGTGTCCAGGCATTTTAGCTCGAACGTCCCTTGATATTGGCCCTGTCACTATTTCAAATATGGGGGAGGCACTTGCTGCAGGCAGCTATGCCTTTTGTCTCCCTCATTCACATAGAAAAAAAAATAAAAAAAAATAAAAGCTTGGAGCATTTATTTATCCTTTGTTTATATTTCCGCAAAAAACCCAAACTTTGTGGGCAGCATTGATTGATGGCCATGCATATTTAAGTACAAACTAAGAAATAATAATGATAATAATAATAATAAAATAATACACATTGCAGATATTGGAAAGCATATACGCAATGGGAAAATTAAGACATAAACTGTGAATATAGAATGTTTCCGAAAGTGTTATGTACGTTTAAGGTGAATGTGTGTTTCCTGTTAGATTGAGTATAAGTACCAGGGGCCTACAATCAAATTTCCACAGGCCTTATCTCCTCATTGGCATAAGCGTGATGATTCAGAACGGAAAGGAAGGGGGTTAGACTTAAGGCCGCGTCCCATACAGTACGTCAAGACACGACAACGGCCGATGTTAGCCGATTTAACAACTTTTTGCCGAATCGACACGTTTGACACGAGGCTCGCCAGACAAGGACAGCCGCACGTCACTCACACGTCAGTCACACGTCACTCACGACACATTTACGTCTGCCACACGTTAACTCGTGTTGTCAGTACGACACACACGTCCGTGCAACACGTTCACAGTACGCTAAGTTGGATGTTGTTAGGATGTTGTTAGGATGTTAGCCGTCTGCCAGATGAGCAGCATATGTGCTGCGCAAGTGTGTCGCACGATACATACGTCGACTCCTACGACAGAAGCACAACCAAGTACCCAACCCTATATAAAGGTTGGGGGCCGTAGACCCCCACACAGTCTACCACCAAACCTTGACTTTTAAAATATAGCACAGGTGACACCTGACACCTGGCCATGTAAACGTTAACATATCTTTCATATTTGTTCTATAGATTTCTATCTCTGTTATATGTATCTCTTATATTTCCTTTTCCCTCTCAACATAGGTTTCACATTTGTTCTAAATATTTCTATCTCCTTTATAGTTTTCTATAACATTTGCTTTGCCCTCAACATGTTTCATATTTTTTCCATATATTTCCACCTCTTGTATATTTTATATTTTATTTTCACTCTCAACATGGTTCATAATTGTTCTATAGATTTCTACAAATTTCTATTTCTTTTCTAATTGATTTTGCCTCTCAAAATGTGTCCTATTTGTTCTAGGTATTTGTAACAAACTTATATTTTCGTTAATTTATTTATTTTCCCCGACATGTATTCATATTCATTATTATTATTTTATTTATCATTATTTATCATTATTTTATTTCATTCCTTCTGTACTTGGTTTGTTCTATGTTTGTTGCACGAGATATTATGGTAGGATTATTTGGTACTAACAATTCTATAAATATTTAGGTAATTGAAGTCATATATTTGCAGAGTTATCTTAGCGTTTACATGAATTAAACTTACATTAGGTCAAGGATATGGCAAACAACATATTACAATTTTTTTTTATTGTAAAAGTACAAAAAACAGATACGAAAATAGAGATATATAGGGGGTTATCATCGAATGTTGACTATAAAAGCTCTTGTGTGATACCGCCTTAACTGGATGGAAAGGCGTGCGGAATTAGGACATAAATAGGTGTACAAGTTTTATGGGTTTATTAGGCAATGTTCAATCAGTGACTGGCATAGGTTAACCCTCTCCAAGCTCCAATACGCCTTTCTGTTCTATTTTACAGCTACTATTAGACGATTTTATTCAGATTTGTAACCGTATATGGAAGTCAAAGAGTTAATTGACATAGTATTTACCCTTTTATTACCCACAGATCCTTCCTAAGCTGCATAAAATCGTCTAATGATAACCAAAATAAACTGCTAAAACGCATCAGAGCTTCAAGGGATTAATATGTGGTTATATACTAAGTACCTAACATAAAGACATCAATGACATACATACAGTAGAAACAATACAGATGTTTAGAAATATAGAGATCTGGGGGGGGGGGGATACGGGTCACCGGTACCTTTCATGTTATTCTGGGGGGGGGGGGGGGATACGGGTCACCAGTACCTTTCATGTTATTCTGGGGTGGGGGAGGAGGGGATACTGGTCACCGGTACCTTTCATGTTATTCTGGGGTGGGGGAGGAGGGGATACGGGTCACCGGTACCTTTCATGTTATTCTGGGGGGGGGGGGGGGAGGGGATACTGGTCACCGGTACCTTTCATGTTATTCTGGGGGGGGGGATACGGGTCACGGTACCTTTCATGTTATTCTGGGGGGGGGGGGGGATACTGGTCACCGGTACCTTTCATGTTATTCTGGGGGGGGGGGGGGAATAAGGGTCACCGGTACCTTTCATGTTATTCTGGGAGGGGGAGGGGGGAGGGCATACTGGTCACCGGTACCTTTCATGTTATTCTGGGGTGGGGGAGGAGGGGATACTGGTCACCGGTACCTTTCATGTTATTCTGGGGGGGGGGGGGAATGTGGGCTGTTCACTGACTTCTAAGTTTTTTTACGATCGAGGCTCGTTCCTTTCTGAGCTTCATTTGAGTTTTGTTGGAGAAACTAGGATATTTCTGAAGGTATTTTTTTTCCATAGCCAGACGCTTGTTCAGAAGCAGTGAATGCTTGTAGAGACCTTTCATGTAGAGCCTATTTGAACTATTCTAGGGCCAGATTGTCTTCAGAAGCATTCTACTAACGTTAACGTCTGTATTCAAGATATGGCGCTTGAATTTTCGTGCCAACAGTTCACCTGCCTTGCTTTCGTCTATCTTGCTTACTGGAGAGTCTTTCTTGCTTCCTTGGGTATCTGTCCTGTTTTCTTGGGTGTCTGTCCTGTTTCCTTGGGTGTCTGTCTTGCTTCCTTGGGTATCTGTCCTGTTTCCTTGGGTGTCTGTCCTGTTTTCTTGGGTGTCTGTCCTGTTTTCTTGGGTGTCGTCTTGAGTGACTACTATATTGTCCTGATTACGACCTCTAAGTTTTTTTACGATCGAGGCTCGTTCCTTTCTGAGCTTCATTTGAGTTTTGTTGGAGAAACTAGGATATTTCTGAAGGTATTTTTTTTCCATAGCCAGACGCTTGTTCAGAAGCAGTGAATGCTTGTAGAGACCTTTCATGTAGAGCCTATTTGAACTATTCTAGGGCCAGATTGTCTTCAGAAGCATTCTACTAACGTTAACGTCTGTATTCAAGATATGGCGCTTGAATTTTCGTGCCAACAGTTCACCTGCCTTGCTTTCGTCTATCTTGCTTACTGGAGAGTCTTTCTTGCTTCCTTGGGTATCTGTCCTGTTTCCTTGGGTGTCTGTCCTGTTTTCTTGGGTGTCTGTCTTGCTTCCTTGGGTGTCTGTCCTGTTTTCTTGGGTGTCGTCTTGAGTGACTACTATATTGTCCTGATCACGACCTTTGAACCTACCCCTCCGAGCACCTGGCCTACCCCTCCGTACGACTGGCCTACCCCTCCGTACGACTGGCCTACCCCTCCGTACGACTGGCCTACCCCTCCGTACGACTGGCCTACCCCTCCGTACGACTGGCCTACCCCTCCGTACGACTGGCCTACCCCTCCGTACGACTGGCCTACCCCTCCGTACGACTGGCCTACCCCTCCGTACGACTGGCCTACCCCTCCGTACGACTGGCCTACCCCTCCGTACGACTGGCCTACCCCTCCGTACGACTGGCCTACCCCTCATAGCACCTGGCCCCCTCATAGGTTAGCCTAACTCAACCCCACCTTTGCTTTTACATAGGATTACAACTGGCTAACCCACTCCCAGCTGTCGTCCTCGTCCCCCACGTGGGGGACAACGAAGACGTTTGCCCTTGCCTGCACCACCACCACCTACGGTGGATCCTGTATAAGGGTGAGGAGGAAGACAGCCGGTGCCCTCTACAAAGGATGCAACGATTATAGAGTCCTATGGGTCCTCGGGTCCCTTGGTCTCCTTCATTACCAAGGGCTACATTGCGGGCTCCATCGCCTTCTAGTTCTCCACGAACGGGGGGTTCGTGCTCTAGTGCTCCCACTGCGAGTCCTCCAATACCCACCCCATCGCCTTCTAGTCGTCCCTTGGTATGTCCTCGATGACCCCCCCCATCGCCTTCTAGTCCTCCCACGGCGAGTCCTTAATGAACCCCCCCGTCGCCTTCTAGTGCTCCCACTGCGAGTCCTCCACGACCCACCCCATCGCCTTCTAGTCGTCCCATGGTATGTCCTCCATGACCCCCCCCATCGCCTTCTAGTCCTCCCACGGAGAGTCCTCCACGACTCTCCATACGTTGCCCAAACACACGCTAATAAATAGACAACAAAATAAAATAAGACTCTTCATATTATTTTATTTACTGATACTTAGCCCCTTCTGTACCGTGATAGTATTATTTCTATAAATGCAGATATATATTTAGACGATTTTATGAAGCTTAGGAAGGATATAATTATGGTAGTTAAAAAGCTCAATTGAGATAGCCTGTAGCCTTTTGATGGGTAGATGTCCTTCCAAAGCTTCATACAATTGTCTAACTGTAACTAAGATTTAAGGAAAAAGACGTCACCGGTACAGAAAGGGTTAAGGGGAGATGGGCTGGTTTTTCGGGACACCCTTCTCCCTCATGCTTTAACCCTTTCTAGTTTTCAGATTTTAAGACGCTCAGCCCATTGGTTTGGCGATTTTAAGATCTTTCGTCCCATGTCTATGTCAAGACCTTTCATGCCATTTAGGTGTCGTTTTTTTTCTTGTCGAGCGATAGCGAGCCTGTAATTTGAAGAGAAACCGGCCTTCGGCCTGGACATTTTTCTATCGAAAAATTTACAAGTTCATCTTGAAGGGGGTTCTAGGGAGTATTTTTGTTAAGCTTGATAAAGGTCTAGGGAGGAAACTAGGGTGTGTAAAGATGGGAACATGTTTGTATATCTCACTCGAAACGATGAATTAATGCTTAGATAGTGCTGATACCACTTATTGATCGAAATAATACTTGGTGCCTCGACATCACTTATTTGGCCGACTACAAGGGGCTAGGCAAGGGTACCAAATCAATTAATGTCGCTAGATGTAAAAATTAGCCTCAAGGGAAGACCACTTTCTCCTTCGTGCTTAGCCACATTAGTTTTGAGATTTTAAGACGTTCGGCCCATTAGTTTGACGATTTTAGCACCCTTTGCCCCATTTCGTTGTCAATTTTAATACCTTTCGTGTCATTCAGGTGTCTATTTTTTCCTGGCGAGTGATAGCGAGCATGTAATTTTAAGAGGAACCGGCCTGAGGCCGGGACATTTTTCTAACGAAAAATATACAACATTTATGTATCTTGAAGGGGGGTCTAGGGGTTGTTTTTTTAAGTTTGATGGAGGTCTACCGAGGAAACTAAAGATTATATGAATAACTGAATAAATAAACAAAAAAAAAGAAAACCGCCACTAGCCCCTGAAGATCGAAGTAAATAGCTCAAGATCTAGCGGGAAAGTAGGTAAATTGGCAACACTAGGGCTAGGGCTCACGATTGGCAACACTAGGGCTAGGGCTCATGATTCTTAGGGTGGTATTCTTAACTCCTTTAACACAATGACGTAATTTTTTAACATTCTGGTTACCATTAGACGATATTCTTTAGTTTACTTTCAACATCTAGGACTCAACATACTGTATTTTGGTTACCATTAGACGATTTTCTTTACTTTATTTTCAACATCTAGGACTCTAAGGCCCGATTTCTAGAACGAGGCTTGACACCGACTTGTCAATCGGTCTTAAGACCGAATCAAGTCTGGATGTTGGACTTAATCAAGTCAAACTTACCAAGCATGACTTTGCCATTAGTAACGTCTGTCTGATGTTGGTATATAATTATGGTAGTGATGTCTGCCAGAAGTTGAACTATGGTAGTGATGTCTGCCAGAAGTTGAACTATGGTAGTGATGTCTGCCAGTTGTTGGAATATGGGAACGGTCTGCCAGATGTTGGATTATGGTAGTGATATCTGCCAGATGCTAATACATGGTAGTGGTTTCTGACAGATTCAAGATAATGGTAGTGATGTCTGCCAGATGTTGGAAAATAGTAGTGATGTCTTCCATGTGTTAGATTTTGGTAATGATGTCTGCGAGATGTCTGCCAGGTTGGCCAGATGTTGAATTATGGTAGCGGTATCTGCCAGGTGTTAGAATATAATATAAATGTCTGCCAGATGTAAGAATATTTAGGAAGAAAAACTCGCATTCATACGTAAACTAAGATCATACTTGTCTGACAGAATGTTGTTTATAGTTAAATAAAATGCAGGATCAATGCAACTTCTGTTATCACTGGTAATAAAAGCAAATCATATTGGAAAGTGATACCGAATGAATGAATAAGAAGGAGAGGAAGAAGGAGATCAATAATTCACGGGAGATTGTATTCTTAATTCTTCCAGTAACAAGGTTTGTATGTCCTTGCTAACTATAATATATATTTCACAATATGAAAGGCATATAACAACAAAGGGGGGTGGGCGTGATCTTCAGTATCTCTGTTTAATTTCACTGGTCCGTATTAATCATAATTTTTTTTTTTAATAATAGCCAAAATAAATTAAGTGTTTCTTAATATACTGAATAAGTTAATCACGAACAGTGACCCAAATGAAGTTGCATCCACTTTGTTTTTATATATTGCAGAAAGTAGTGTAAATGAATCTAGAGCGTATATTTAAATGAAATAGGTGCTTCATATGATCAATTATTGGTTATGTCAAAAATAATAGAGGAACCCGCACCCTTTGCGGGTTACAAAGGAACCCCGAAATTTTAAACTCAACGGGGACGCAATCCCCCATACCGTTGATTTTTTGTTTCACTAAAAAATAAAAATTATAAATAAAGATAGATAACATTTCTAAGACCACAGTCACTAAGATTATTTAGATACAAGTAAATCAATGGAAAAAGGGCGGAAGAATATGATCAAAAGAAAAGGACAAAAGTTAAGGGTTGTAAAATGCAAAATATAAGCGAAAATTTGAGAAAAATGCTAATGAAAACTTAAAATATATAATCTAACAGGATTAGCTGCAAGAAAATATGATTAAAAGAAAGATCCCATTGTATACATACTACAAAATAGAACTTAACATATATAGGAAGCGAGGATTATGTGAAAGAGTAATGCAGATGATACGTACCGGGAGTAAAGGTGAACATGGGATAAGGGATAAAAGTCTAGATTTAAGAAAAACTGACAAAATTGAGTCCTTTGAGCGTTGCAAGATGGCTGCTGCGGTGCCCCAGATTATATATTGTTGGATCTAAATTGCTTTAAGCTACATGGCGGGGGAGTGATGATTGTGGCAGTTGAGATGTTGGTAGTGGTTGGTGGTGTGGTGGTTGTGGTAGTAGAGGAGTGATGTGGTGGTAGCTGTGATGTCATTAGTGTTGGTGGTGGTATAATTTGGTTGAGATGTTTGTGTTAGTTCTGATGTTGGTAGTGGTTGGTGGTAGTTGTGGTAGTAGAGGAGTGATGGTGTTAGTTGAGATGTCGGTGGTGGTATAATGTAGTGATGATTGTGGTAGTTCTGATGTTGGTAGTGGTTGGTGGTGATGGTGGTAGTTTTGATGGCGCTTGTGTGGGTCGTGGTATAATGTTGTTGGGATGATTGTGGTAGTTATATGGTTCTGGTGAGTGTGATTATGATGCCGTGAGTGATGAGAGTGGTGTGATGATATTATAGTGATGTCGTTAGTGGTGTTAGGTGTGTGTGATTCGGTTGTGGTGATGGTGATCGTCATGTTGTGGTGGTGGTGATAGTGGAGTGATAATGATAGTTATGATGTCGATTATAGTGGTGGAAGAGTGATGTGGTGATGGTGATGGTCGTGTTGTGGTGGTGGTGCTAGTCGAGTGATGATGATGGTGGTGATGGGTTATGTCGATAGTGGTGGTGGAGTAGTGGTGTGGTTGTGTTGATGGCGGTGGTCGCTGTAGATCCATTCATAGTAGTTGTATGTTGTATTAATATTTATTGTGGTCGTAATGGAAGCTGTGAGGATGGTAGCATTAGCTGTAGGTATATAGGGTGTGGTTGTACTGAGGAATCCGGTGGCGGCAATTGCAATTTGGATTATAGTTATCTCCGCCAAAGGGATCCTATGGAGATTAAGTTACCGACGTTGTCTGTGTGTTTTTATTATTTTTTTTCTACTCGATTCTCAGTAGGCATTTTTAATAACTAATTTAGGGATTTATACTTCGTCAGTACCTTCATTTGTTTAACCCCCTATCCTCGTTTGTAAAAATATAACACTTGATTCCAAAGCTGTCCTCAGATCCATCACAATTAACTGTACTGTAAAATATATGTATATATTTATTATGTTCTCTCCACCAACCAACTTTACTCCTAAGCTCGATTAATGAAATTAAAAAACACATGTGGCAGTCCGGGGATTCGAACCCAGGACGCTCACACCGAAAATCAAATCGTTAGTTAGTTATATATATGTTTGTGTCAATATACACAAAGTGTATATATATATGTATGTATAAGTTGTCAAAAAATACAAAAAATAATCTAGGTTGTTAGTTTATTATTCTAATGGGTAAAAGAAGTTGCGCCAGTGTTGTCTATTAATAATAAGTATTCAAGTTAAATATAGCTATGGTTCAACTTACTAGCTGAACAGGATAATTGTTCTGTTTGAAGTCGAGTAAACCCTTATATTATGAGAACACAAGTTATAGATTGGACACAGTTACGATTGTTTTGGAGAGATTGATGAAGTGACGTTTAGAATTATGTTTGTCCAAATTAAACTTCTGGAGAGGAGCTTGTTAAGGTGAGGCTTCTTAATTGTGTGTGTGTATGTGCGTGTGTGTGTGTGTGTGTGTGGGTGTGGGTGTGGGTGTGTGTGTGTGTGAGAGAAAGAATGGGTGTGGGAGATTATACAAATGTGCAGAAAGGAAAAGATAAGATACATAGATTTGAGCCTGTGTTTACAAACCAGTTAGTGAGTTTTGTAAAACAATTAAGTAAATAATATGGATGAACGAAAACAATATATGTGATAACATTGGTAATGTATTGAAAGAAAGGTTAAAATTGGATGAAATATAAAATAATTAATGTATAAATAATTGATAGTAAATGAGTGAGGGTTTCAGAATAAAGAATAAGGATTTGAGAGACTGATAAGAAACTAAAGCATGGAGAGATGGAAATGAGTAATAAAAGTAATTCATAGAGAGGATTCAGGGAGAGAGTTCCAGAGGTCAGTTGTTGAATAGAAGAAAGATTGGGAATATCGTTTCACTCTTGGGTTGGAGAGTTGCACAGAGTAGGAGTGGGATTGTGTTGCAAGACGGAATAAGGAAAACACGGACTCTGGCATGTGTTTAAAGGGAATTTAAAAAAAAAATGTCATCAACGTTTACGAATTATTAAACCAAATTCGTACTACTGTTAACAGCATCCATCCGACTGTACATTTTATAATCAAGAGTTATGAAAGATTCAGGACATGAATTGTAATAAATGGATACATTATAATGACGTGGTAAAGAAGGAGTAAGCAATAATACAAATATATAGTAAGAAATTAATACACATTGTAAAGACATTTTTATAAGGAAAGCCACTGAAGCCATTTGTTTTCCACAGTATTTGAAGATCTACTGAGCTGAAGTGTTTATTGTTTGGTGCAATTGTTAAGCTACTGATTTGAAATAGGGGACCACATCCATATATCGTACATAGCTAGGACTTGTAACAGATTTTGTGTGTGCCCCTATGTATGTTTTATTAATATAAAATGTATATGTAGTAATTCAGTGTTTCTACAACCATAACGAAATTAATCCGTAATTATGTCTAATTAAAAATCATGTCGTTCATGTACAAAAACATTGTAAAGCCGATTCCATGTATGTCACTCACTTTATGATACGAAAATAAATACTCCATGCTATATTTTCAATCTGAATCACCTACACAAACTATTAAGTTAATGGTTTTCTTGTCCTTTTTCTTGGGGAACTTCAGAGGTCGGATGTGAAACAAAACACAACATAACAGTTAAGTTGAAAACGTATTTGAGATACCGAACTGAAATTTAAAGGGCAATTAGATATCGGTCATATGAAGTTCACCAGTAATATTTTGGTGGACGAAAATACAGCATACCTAGCCTTGTAAAACATGCAAAAAATATTTTTATTTATACAGGTGTAAACAGAAAACTGTCAGTCAATCAATAAATATGATATAGAAGCACTCAATTCACATTATGTTGAGATACCGAGTTGAGGTAGTGTGGTTATACAGTATGGTATATGTCTATAACTTACAGTGCATAGAAGTTATTTACCATATTTTGAAGTCACTAACCTCTAATTCAGTATCAAGCCACAATAACTCACATTAATAACAAATAAAAAAAAACATTGGACGGAAATATACAAAGCTACTGAAAGCAAGATCCACCTACTGTATTGATGTTCTCTATTTATAAACGAAATAGAATAATTATTTTTGAACAGGTTGTGGATTGAGTGACTCATTAACTGATATCCTGAGTAATTGGGAAAGTCAAGTAGTAGCATGATTTCAATTAAGGGAGCCCACCTCACTTTTCTTATCTTTCTCTCACTCTGTCTTTGGCTTGTATCCATTCAGCCCCATTCAGCCTACTGTTTTAAGACGTTTACCCCCATCCAGGTGTCAATATTTTCCTGGCGAGCGGTAGCGAGCCAGCATATACATATTTTTGTTTTGACAGCAAGCTAAATTTGTAAATTGTTCGATAGCAAAATGTCTCCGGCGAAACCAGATTTTTCCATACAATGCTGGCTCGCTATCGCTCGCCAGGAAGAAATCGACACCTGGATGGGGATACACGTCTTAAAATAGTTGGCTGAATGGGGCCGAATGGATACAAGCCAGGGAAAGAGGGAAAAGGAGAGAAAGATTTAAAAAAAAACGGTGACCCCCCTTAAGCAAGAATATGTTGTAGGCATCGCGTAAGAATATTGATCTAATCGTACTCTCTTCACTTCTTTACTCGAATCATAATTGGTCCTTTGCCGAACACTCGAGTTTGGTGTTTGTTTTATTAACACAGTTGTTTCTATTGTTATTTCTTTTTAGTATGTATTATAAAACATACTGAAATATTAAAACCAAATCTTATACGTCCACTCCTGTCTTGCGTGATTCGGCATACTGCAATTCACTCCAAAATAAATTGTCAACATGTAAATGCTCTGGAATTGGTCTACCACTTCACATTCCAGTGATAATTATTATTTATCATAAATTATCTTACACCACATGCTTATTGGAAATCTTGTCACTATCTTCAAATATATTGTGCATCTTTAATAACTATATGTCGCTATTAAATATATTCAGCAACATAGTTACCTTCATAACTAAAATGTCATGTGTATTATAATAAAATCATAAAGTATACCAGAAAACATAATGCCTCACTCCATATGTTTTGTTTTATTTCCTAGTTTATTTAGATCTTATCAAACACAAACAATTATTATGCAAGTTTTGACTACCTTCTGTACAATTTGAAATAAGTAACACCATTACTCTGACTCGCATAATAATATTCCTGATCTCCCATCTTTCAGAAGAAAAAAAACACCCCACCCCTCCATTTGTCCAATTGATTGAATCAGGAGAGCGGTGGCCATCTTGGGACTCCAATGACGCCTGGGATGAAGCTACGTGAGAGGAAGGTTAGAATACTTCACTTCTTCTCTATAATGGATAATGAAATTCAACTCTCTTTTTTTCTGATGATCTACCTTTTCTCCAGTAATGAATAATGAATTCTGACAACTCGTGCATAGGCGTGTGTTTGTGTGTGTGGGGGGGGGGGGGGGGGGGGCGGTAAGGGAGAGGGGGGTAAGGGAGAGGAGGAGAGGATGGATGGTGAATGGATATGGACTTTAATACATAGAATAAGGTAGTTATGAAGGACGGTAAAGCTCCAGGTTGCTCTGACATTGTCGCTGAGATGATAAAAGCCTCAGGGGAGACTGGTGTAAACTTAGTTACGGAGTTGATAATCACTATTATTAAGGATGAGAAAATCCCAGAGGATTGGCTCAAAAGTGTGATAGTGAATGTATACAAAGGAAAAGGGGATGCGCTAGATAGAGGAAATTATAGGGACCTGAAAATGCTTGACCAAATCATGAAGGTCTGTGAGAGAGTCCTTGAGGGTTTGATCAGGCAAAGCATCTCTATTGATGATATGCAGTTTGGTTTTATGCCAGGACTGTGTACAACCGATGCTATCTTCATAGTCAGGCAGATACAGGAAAGATACTTACTAAAAGGCAAGGATCTTTACTTTGTGTCTGTAGACCTGGAGAAGGCCTTTGATAGGGTGCCTAGAGATGTTGTGCAGTGGGCTATGAGGAAACTTGGTGTGGAAGAGTGGCTGGTGCGTGTGATAATGAAGATGTATGAGGATTCGCGAAGTGCGGTGAGGGTGAAGGGTGTACTGAGTGATGAGTTCGCAGTCCGTGTTGGAGTCCATCAGGGTTCAGTGTTAAGCCCCCTCCTCTTTATTGTGGTCTTGGAGGCACTGTCTAGAGTTTTTAGAGGTGGACTCCCGTTGGAACTGTTTTATGCAGACGATTTAGTCCTAATAGCTGACTGTGTGCAAGATGCTGAGGCCAAATTCAGAGAGTGGAGAGAGGGCATGGCGAGCAAGGGTTTAAGAGTCAATATTAACAAAACCAAGGTTATGCATTGTAGATTGAGACGAGGCAATGTGGAAAAGAGCGGTGCATACCCATGTGCAGTGTGTGGAAAGGGAGTGGGCGCTAACTCAATTCAATGTAGCATCTGTCGATGTTGGGTACACCATGGGAGTAAGAACTGTAC
This sequence comes from Paralithodes platypus, assembly GCA_032716605.1. Lineage (NCBI taxonomy): Eukaryota > Metazoa > Arthropoda > Malacostraca > Decapoda > Lithodidae > Paralithodes > Paralithodes platypus. The sequence goes on from CM064518.1 coordinate 39,772,372, forward strand.
TAGAATAAAGGGACCCCTGCCGAAGGATAAGTCAGAAATAGATAAATTTGAGTGCGTAGTGTGCAAAGGCGAGCTTGTGTTAGGTGATTATCCTGTGGCTGTGAATTTTGGAAATGAGTCTTTGGAGCTGGTGAACAAGTTTTGTTACCTAGGAGATACCATCTCTGCCGGTGGTGGGGCCGAGGCTGCCACTGTTGCTATAATTAGGTGTGGCTGGGGGAAGTTCAGAGAACTGATGCCAATCCTGACCATGAAAAGAATGCCTCTCCCCATGAAGGGAAAGGTGTATGCCTCATGTGTTAGAAGTGCAATGACGTATGACTCAGAAACAGGGGCCGTTAAAGTAGAGGATGTCAACAGAATGGAGCGTAATGAGATGAGAATGGTGAGATGGATGTGTGGGGCCAGGCTACAGGATAGAATAACAAATGTTGAGCTGAGGAGACGTTTAGGTATAAAGAGTATTAGCGAGGTGATGCGTACAAGTAGACTGGGATGGTATGGACATGTGGAGAGAATGGATGAACAAAATTGGGTGAAAAAATGCAGGTCTGTGATTGTGGAGGGAGCTGCACCAAGGGGTGGACCGAGGAAGACCTGGGATCGGACTATACGTGCCGATCTCAAATCCCAAGAACTTGACAAGTGAAGCAGCCCTTAACAGGGTTGCCTGGAACGCCGCCATTAGAACAAGAGACTGAAACTGCACTTATGTGTGGAACATTCAGTCTTTAAATTTTATGTATGTATGTATGTATGTAGTTGTTGATTTACATGGTGATTTTTGTTCATGTTCCAACTCTACCTCCGGACATAAGCTAACAGCTTGTAGTTCCAACTCTTAACGTGGCAAAGTCAGGAGTTCTTTTTGCAAATGGCGAGTGTTACATCTAAACAGTGTGAGTGCTGCAGCCGGTCGTTCGTGTTCTTAACTTCGTAGACCTATGACGACTTAATAGTTGTCTCCTCGTGGGTGTTGCAACTTCTGACTTATCGAAGCTGCAACGCTTCTGTCTCACTGTCTCATCTCACAACCTCGGACATCTCTCTTTCTCAAGCGCCACCTATTGAGTTGTTTAGTAACTAGGCACTGCCCCATAGCCGATTTTGAATATGATAATTTTCAAACAATGCTTTTATATTGGAAACAGCGAGATCATTTTTATGATGTGTCGGTGAGCTTTGTGGTAAGCACAAATTCCATCCCAATAATATCTTTCCATTGAGATATCGGGATTTGAAGCCGTGACCTTAAGGTTACCTGTCCCATAGCAAAATCCCTGCACCACACTTTGCCTTCTATGCTATGATTATCTAGGTAGAATAGTTGCTCTTAGTTTTATAGACTTGGTCAATGTTACTAGTTATGCTATATACTGTATACTACAGATGCCATTTCTTCTACAACTACGACGTTGCTTGTAATTGTTAACTTTTAGAGTTATTATTGTGCTCTTGCTATGGTTGTGTTTGTATATGTTACTGTTTTCTTGGTTAGTTATATGCTATTGAGCTTCAGTTGCAAATAATGTTGTTGCGTAATTTTTTCTCGTGACAATCTTTATGAAATATACTTTCATTATCATATGCATGATAATTATCATGGCCCATTATCCCCTTTAATTAACATTGCCAATAAGTGTGATTATATGTCTCCGTCATTCATGCAAGCCAGAAAAAGCTAAATCTATATTTGTTGAATATGGGGAGCCATTTTGATTTGTGTCCGTTTTTATCTGCAACTGATTTGGTCCACGTCTGAATGGCTCCGAGATCAATATGAGAAAAGCCAATCAGCCAAATTGCCCTGATTGGTATTGACTCACTGACCGTTTTAGTCTGTGGCCGTTTGGGTTCATGGATATTCTGGTTTGCGACCAATGTAGGCTCACTGTTTGAACATGATGGGTCGGTTTGGTCTATGATGGTCTTTGTTTGCGGCAATTTTGAATTTGAAGATGAGGTTGATTCGAAATTTGTCGAGCCGCTTAGGTTCTTGGCTGACTTGGCCCATGAATGATATGGGTCCAGTGATATTATTCAGAACACTATTGACAGAGTGACTGTTTTGGTCTCCAGCCAAATTGGTTCTTGGCAGTTTTGGTCCAAGCAAACAATTATGATGAGCTGTTTTGATCCGTGGTAGTTTTAGTCCATGAATGTCTTGGTCCGCAGCAAATATGAGCCGAACAGTCAGAGCAGAGAATTTGAGTCATGGGTATCCAGTGAATACAGCGTGCAGTCTCATTCAATTCAGTTATTGCATTTTATAGAATTGGTAATGGTCATCCGATAATCACTATTAAGTTTGTTTGTGTATCCAGTATGTCTCATAGTGAGTACAGTGAGGATCGTGCACACACTTCTCATGAACAGTTTTACTTAGGGAGATGTGGGCTCGGATATAAATAGTTTATATTCTGGTACCAAAGGCAGTACCGACGAAGTGTCATTTAAATCCATGTGCAACTTTTCAGAAATTATATTGACAAACACACAGACATACAAGCACCGATAATCACATACTCTCCGCAAGTTTCGTTTGACAGAGGTAACAAGTTCAATAAGAAACAAGTAAAAGCGAAGGCAATATTGAAGGTAAAAGTGTGAGATATGTGTGGTGCGAGACGCGAGAGCCGAGAAGTAAGCCAACCCACACTGATTGTGAGAGATCACGTCTGTTTACTCAGCCCAGCCCTCCGTCACTCATACCACACACAGTTCTCACATTTTACTCCACAGTCTATCAATTTCTCCAATCTCCTCCCCAGCCTCGAAAGATAAATATTATATTCACGAAATTTCTACCGCACGCTCGGGTTTTTAGATAGTTTTTGTTTTATGGATTAGCTTGTGTATACATAGATTTTTTTTTTTTTTTTTTTTTTTTTTTTGCGTATCATTCTATTTTTTTTTTGACATCGATATGAGGTAGTATATAAAATACTTCAATCAGCCAGGCAATCAATGAGGCATTTGCCATGAGAGCGCATGGCTGTAATTAACCTTCCATTAAAGCCCATGGGTTTTTCAGGGTGCATCTCATGCGTAATATATTAACTTGCCTAAATCACGATTAATGTGGCCTTTCTTTAGTTTTCCTTCACATAAAATTGCCACTTACTAATCTCATGAGCAGGGTGGAATTCAGGATTTGAACCTCATGGCCATATACCGATACACAAAATATCAATGTACGAATCGTGTAACACATATGCCTCGAATAGTTTAAACGAAAGGTAATTGGATTAAAATTGTAACAACTTCTTGGTAGTCAATAACTTTGTGAATCCATTAAGAGCCAAAGGACTTGATACCTCTCAACAAATCACAGACAAGTGTTCATGTTTCACAGCCATATGACCCAATGACTTAATTCAAGTTTGG
>CM064518.1:39780758-39803012 GCA_032716605.1 Paralithodes platypus
GCACGAGGAGTTTGCATTTCGCGTTGGAGTCTACCAGGGTTCTGTGTTAACCCCTCTCCTCTTTATTAGGGTTCTGGAGGCATTGTCTATAAATTTTAGAAATGGGCTCGCCTGGAAGATGCTATAAGCAGATGTGTGTTTGTGTGCTGGAGGGAGGAGAGGTGGAGGATTACCATTATCATCTTGTCAGTGTAACATTATTTCTTGTCTTGTGCAGACTAGAACTAAATGCACACTGAGCCTCGTATGGATCATGTTGACATTCTTATTTATATTTCTAAGAATTTGGGGAGTTGATGAGGATAGCTTACAAACATTAAGCTAAGTATGTAAGTACTTAAAATGTGGGTATTCAGCTAATTTTATCGTGCAAAGCCTCTTCTCCGAGGGTATCCACTCTTTACTCCCAACTTTTTTGAAAACATAGACATTTTGTGTGTGTTTTCAATGGAATTATGCGGGGTGAGAGCAGCAATATATCTACTATACTTTGGGGTTATCTACTAAAGCATTCATGGGCGTAGGGGGAAGGAGAGGTGGGGGGAACAGCGACCTCAACAGGAGCGACATACTGTATATATATATTTATGTGTATGAAAGAAACAAAAGGCAAAGCTCTTTGCATCAAGTGTCTCCCGCAATGTTGAAAGAGTGATAGTCGCTATTTAAAACTGTGTGTGTGTGTGTGTGTTGGAAATGAGTGTGGTGTGCTTGATTAGTGTAATGAACTGAATAAGAGGAGGAGGTGTATGTGAGAGCTAACTGAATTACTCTGTGTAGGTGAGACACAAACAAAGACAGTGAGGAAAGCCAGACAAATGAAACCGCAGTTTCAACAACTCCTTATCACATGCCTATGAGGCCTTCCCTGGGTATTGTCCTGCTCGATTGGTGTCTACAATCCCACAAGAGTTAGCATGGTTCATCCCTCACCATCGATATATGACAAAACAGTGTGCTTAGAAAAACGACTTAGAGATCTAAAGGAAGAACAGTCGCCAGATTAAATACATGTCAGTAGCAAAAATATCAAGGGTGCTACAGGGAATAATATATCTCTCTCTCTCTCTCTCTCTATATATATATATATATATATATATATATAAGTGTCCAGTGTCTGTTTACCAGGGTGTGGACTTAATCCCCCCCACCTCCTGATAGCCTGATCACTGTGTTAATATGCACGCCGCCACTCTCGTAGTCAGGAGGGGGGAGAGAGAGAAAGAGGGAGGGAGAGAGAGGGAGAGGGAGAGAGATAGAGAGAGATAGAGAGAGAGAGATAATAGCCTTATGAAGGAAGAAGAAAATCCATACACTTATTACAAGTGCGTGGAACCAAAGTAAGTAGATTGTAGGTAAACTGTTAGCAAATGCTTTCAGGTAATAGTTGCCAAAGTTGAAAATAGAAAACTTCCATAGAATAAAATTTACATAAACCGAATTACTCAGGAAACAGTTGGAACACAGACACAACAACACCCGTAGAGCGTACCACTGTTCCAAACCTTTGTCTTTGATCTACAGTATGTTTTTGGTAATTAAGTTATAATATTTATCTCGTCTACCCTTGGTACTCCCAGATATTTTACTGAGGTTATATTTTAGATAGTGATACAATGTTTAATGTATTGGCATATCTATATATATTTTGCATACGACCGATGCTATGCTTTGTCTGAAAGGCGTTTGATCGACCTTTTTTGTCAGATTCGTTTGATTGAAGGCTAGAAATGAGCTATTCTGGACAATCCAAGCTTTTCACAGGGCCCATCAACATAATTAAATATCCTTCCTGTTTCTACCAGTTGATGTGGATGGTATCGTTGAGCGAATGTAATCTTTTGAATGAACTAATTTTCTGTGGCTCATTTTAAACAACTTATTACTTGTTTGAACAAAAAGTCTGCATCTCTGAAGGCGCCTGTTTTTGTTAATACCGACTAAGATATGGTACAGATATGACCTACATGCTTAATTTTGTAGGTGGGGACTAGCTTTGGCGGATGTATAAAATATGTTTTATTTGTCAGCGTATTTTTTGAAGATATTAAGCTGACATTTGGTGTTCTGCTAAATATTGCCCAACGATTGTTCTATGCATGAGAGCCAAAACCATGTACAGGAAACCCGTGGCGCCAAAGGTAGTTCATTAAGTCGCTGTTGTAATTCAATAATCGGGAACGAAGATTGCATTATTTATAGATTAAATAATTATATGTTGTATTATGTACTCCCTTGGTTGCTGATATACCCTTGCATGTGTTTGTCTTACTAGACTGCAAGAATATATAATTATATATACACACGCACACACACATATATATATATATATATATATATATATATATATATATATATATATAATTATATACTGTATATATATATATATATATATATATACTGTATATATATATATATATATATATATATATATATATATATATATATATATATATATATATATATATATATATATATACTGTATATATATACTGTATATATATACTGTATATGTTTCTATGGAAAGGAAACCTGAGACTGATTCTCCCACTCTTGCTATTTTTGTCTCCTCTGTATTTCTTGTCTGTCTCTCTGCCTCCCACTCGGCCAATACTCTCTCTCTCTCTCTCTCTCTGTTCATTTTTGCAATGTGCCCTATATTATCTGTCATTTCAATAGAGTAATTATCCCTTCGTTTCTTTAACTTGCTGGGCTCAATTATATATTTGTTTTCCTTTCTATATTTCTCCTCACGTCTTTTCCCCACTCCTCCCAATCCAATACGGTGTTCAATATTAATTTCATGTGGGTATTCATTTCAGTTCCATATTTTGTTTTCGCTCTCCTCTGCCTACTATATATATATATATATATATATATATATATATATATATATATATATATATATATATTCTATCATCCCTTCTCCACCTGTATACGTTTTTTTTTTTGCTTGATTTTGTGTCATAGCAATCTTCCCCCTGTCTTCACTTGTTATGTGTTTTGCTTAGCTTTCCTTAAATATCCTAAATTATATTACCCACCTTGACCTTTCCTTGCTTATTTTTGCTCACGTTTCTATTTTCTTGTTTTATGTTTCATCCTTATATTTTTCAGCTTTATCACCCTTCTATTTATTTCTGCGTCCCTTTCCTTTCAGTATTATCTGTTCCACTTTACTTACTCTTTTTCTTCCCTGTTCCATTGTTATCCTGCCGGCCCCATCCTCTCTCTGTTCCATATTTTCCCCTCTTTCCTTAAGAAATGTATTCCATATTTTACCTTCAATTTCGTTTGTTTTCTCTGACCTATTTATATATATATAATTGACTTCCTCTTTTTTATGTTGATCATCGCCTGTTTTTTGTTTTTGTATTGTTGTCTTCTCTTTCTTGTTCCAATTAATTTCAATATTTATCTTTTCCATAACATTCCTTCCTTTCTTCAGTATTGTCTTATTATTATTTACTAGTTCCATTATTTTGTTTTTCATTTTTGTTTCCATAATATTCCTTCCTTTCCTCATTATTTTTAATATGTTTCACTTCCTTTCCATCATTTTGTTACATTTTGTTATCTTCCTTCTTTCCACATGCCATTGCCTCAACTTGTTTTCCATTCTGTCAAAAACATAAATTTGTTCCTAAATTTCCTTTTCTTTTAATTTAAGCCTTTCAGTATTCGATGATTATTCTATTGTTTTAATCAGGCCATTATTAGTAAATTTTATTCAGTTTATGAATAGATTGTAGGCTTTATATGGTTTATTGAATTGTATATTTCCCCTTCGATCCCCAGAGAACCTCCAAAGCTCAATAAAATCGCCTAATGTTAGTCAAAATATAGTTATAGAGAGCGTCATAACCCTGACAAGTATATATTTGTATTTATCATTAAATTTCTTTCATATCCTTGCTTCATCATTATTCTTCTTTTCCTTTGCCTAATTATGTTGATTATTCGTTTCTGTCCACTAGTTTCTAGTTTGTTTTCAACTGTATTATATCCTATCCTTTACATTTTACCTGTGTTACAGTATTATCACTCCCATTAACACTAGCTAATCTGACGTCTTGAATGGTTATTGTACCATGAATACAGAAACGGAAGTTGATAGCTTAGACATGTATAAGAAAACAATAGAACAAACGAAATATTATAATATATTGCAAATCAAGCTAAGAATGAAGGAACAAACCTAAACGAATAGATCGCCAGGCAAATGTGTCAGAGTCCAAGCAAGAAGGGTGGCCTCTGGTTCTCATTCTGGGGTACTCAATGTGTGTTTTTAACCCTCTATATACCATGCCATGTTTCTTCCTTTCAGTCTGGCTAGTTTTAGACTAGTATGAAGCTTTGCAAGAAATACTCTAGGTATCAAATGAGTTCTAACTTTCTCCAATAATCTCCAATCCTCTAAACCCAAGGTGTTATTCCCAATCAGAATATAATAGTACAAAAGGATGAAAATCGTCATAGGATACGGAAAGGGCCAAGATGGCTCCTCGGGGCGTTGTTGCACTGTAATTGCGTGGATACGACAGTAAGTAACATGGGTGCAAATTGATGTACAGTTACCTTCACTTCCATTACCTGTTTCATTACCTGTTTGATATAATATGGCCTTTGACTGTATTGGTGGTAAATGGTTTAGATGCTTATGCTCTGGATGTGGTGTCCCGAGTTCGAATCCCGGGAGGATCATATTGTTTTCATTAATTTATTCAAGTGCATTGGGGTTTGTAATGGAGGATTCAAGTTAAGAAGAGGGTGTTCCTAAATGTATGTGTTTATTGTTACTGTCTAGCTTCAGTGGTATATTATATCATAAACTATACTGTATTTCTGTCAGAATTACCATTACAGTAGATCATTATGAACCCAAGCACTGCAAGATCTCACATGACCTAACCAAACATGAACACGTGGAAGTGAGGGCAACTATACCTTCATGGGTGTAGATGTGATCACTGTGGTTATTATGAAAGGCTCCGGCACAACAGATTCCCTTTTTCTTTGTTTTTATTTTATTTTCCTCTTTCATGTCAGTCTTTTATATCCTTGTTCTGAGCCAGCAGCCACCCTCACCTTTCCTCTCACCATGATTTACTAGACAACTTCCAAGCTGCGCCTTCTGTCCACCTGGTTCAGCTGCGACTCAGGGGACAAGAGAGAGTCAGAGGGAAGAGGAGAGAAGAGACATATTGATAGTCAAAAGTAAACGTTATGTGCAAGATGCCAACAAAAAAAGATGTATATATACTGTATATGTTAAAGGATTTTAGATGTATCAGTCTATTAAAGTGTCTTCTCTCTCTCTCTCTCTCTCTCTCTCTCTCTCTCTCTCTCTCTCTCTCTCTCTCTCTCTCTCTCTCTCTCTCTCTCTCTCTCTCTCTCTCTCTCTCTCTCTCTCTCTCCTTGTGTTTTAATGTAGCTTCACCCATCTGTAGTTTATATTGGCGTACAGTACACTTATCTATATTACGTTTATCTATTTTTATATTATGATTATTATTATCATTTTTTTTTTCCAAGCAAAATGACAAAGTAGTCTCGAGACAAGTAGAGGACTGAGGGTCAAAGTTGTGTCATCCTTGTGGTCAGAGTCTGGAGGAACGGGGACGCCACATGATGCAGGGAATAGGAAAACAAAGAAGAAGAAGAAGAAGAACGAGAAGAAGAAGGAGGAGGTGAGGTTGATGAAGTAGAAGAAAGAGGAGAGAGAAAAGGGAACAGGAAAAGCGAGGAAGAAGAAGAGGAGATGAACAAGAAGAAGGTGAGGTTGATGAAGTAGAAGAAAGAGGAAGGGGAAAATGGGAAAAAAGAAGAACGGAGATGAACAATACGAAAGTGAGGTTGATAAAGTAGAAGAAAGAGGAAGGGGAAAAGGTATAAGGAAAAACAAGGAAGAAGAACAGGATATGAAGAAGAAGAAGAAGAAGAAGCAATAAAGGTTAATAAAGGAGAGGTACAAGAAGAAGAAGAAAGGGGTGGGTTTGATGGAATAGAAGACAGGAAGAAAAGGAGAGGGGCAGATGAGGAAGAGCAGGAGTATAAACGAGATACGGCAAAGGACGAAAAATATGGAAACGTTGGAGAAGAGAAGGTTGGTGTAGGAGGGCTAGGAAGGAACGAAGGGAGAGAAGGAAGAGCGAGAGGAATGAAGTAGAGAAAAAAAAAGAGGAGGATTACAAGAAAGAAGAGAGGATGGAAGAGATACAATTGATAGAAACAGGTGAATAATAGCGAATAAGGGGAAAGAAGAGAGGGGAAACCTGCAGATGAAGTAGAGGAAGAATCGGGGGAACAGTGAGAAAAGGAGAGGATGGATTATGAGAGGTTTGTGAAGATAAAGTACAGTAACGAGGAAGAGAAAGAGAATATGTCAAAGTTAGCTGCAATATTAATTTTGGTCTTGATGTACACTAATGAGGTAAATTATTATATTTATTTGTACTTAATATATATTTATCTATTTTATTATATTTCGTTTTTGTTTAATCTCTGGATTAAGAGAAAGCAATGAAAAGTTTAATTTTAAAGAACACTTGAAAATGATGAGCTTAATGAAGGTATATGATTCAGGTAAGTAACATTTCCATAATAACCTACCCTCATAAAGGTATAGAGGTAATAATACACTCATAATTATATGGATAGAAAGAAAGGTCCATCACTAGTAATAGACACGATGATTGTATTTACATTTCTATTCCCTACACCCAAAGAGTACAGATGACTTTTGTTTTCATTATGTTCTTTCAACTATTAGACGATTATAATCATCTTAAGAGGGACGTATACCCATTAAAAGGCTACAAACTATCTCGATTAATCCTTTTAGAGACGATATATCTTTCCTAAGCTTCATAAAATCGTCAAAATACAGCTGAAATAAAAACCAAAACACGTCACTGGCACTGTAAGAGTTAATGTTTTGTATATACTGTAGAGTGCAAATATTATGCTGGACATAACTTTATCACGTACGCCGCTGTGGTGTTCTCCGGTTGTTTCAGGGAACATTTGCATAAAACATTAAGTCACCGTTTGTCATTATATTCTCACACTGTAATGTGTTTACTCCTTTATTCTACATTTCTAAAAAATATAAATACAACCAATTTATTATATCGTCGTAATTTTATGAGGCGCCTTTTTCCCTTTCTGTCTGGCTAAAATAGATGATTGTAAGCAGTTTAAAAAGAACCTACGTTATTCAGAGAGTTTATGGAGACCTTACTTAACCATTTGCGTCCTGAAAGTAGATTATTAGGTAAAGGAAATCGTCTAGTGGTAACCCGCATATGATGAAAACTACGTCATCTTGCTGAAGGGGTTAAACTAAAATATATTAGGGTACTCGTTACTTAATCCTGCTTGCTTATGTGATGCCAAAAGTGAATATCATAGGAAGTGCCAAGATTAAACTTGGTGGATAGGCAGGTAAATGAGTATTAAAAGAAGACAAAACTTATTGAATATATGAGAATAACCACAAGACTGGAGTAAAGGACGGTGGGGGTGTAGATGGGCTGGATGAATGAACGAAAAAGAAGCTGTGGAGAAAAGTGAAAAATAAGAGACAGGATAGGTGGAGAGATAAATAGAGAGAGAGAGAGAGAGAGATGGGGAGGGGGAGGGGGGAAGTAATAATATATACAAATATAAAGCTCAACAATATACATAACTGAGGAATAGGAATAGTGAAGCCATCCCCATTCAGCATAAAATCATAGAAGTGATAGGGAAGGGCCGTTTTTTTAGCCCTTAGTTAGTGTCCTCATTTAGGCACCCGCTGACTAACCTAACCCAAACTAATCAACCTAACTAACCCTATCCAAATCAGCGTACGAATACGTAAATTGTTGCATAAAGTTCGATATATATTTAATTAGTTTTATTTATAGAATGGCATACACAAAATACAGTATATAGATGATCTAAACAGAGAGTACAATGGGCAGACACACAAAGGAAAAGGATAAAGGTGAAAATTGTACGGCATGAACCGAAAGGGTTAACCTAACTCTAATTAATAGACTGAAAGAATAAACATTATTTGAAGAGCTGATAAAAGGTAAATATGAACAAGACTATCAACCCCTTCTGTACCAGAACGTCTGTTTAATTATGTTCGGTATATTTAGAGGATTTTGTGCAGTTTAAGAAGGATCTGTGGTTGTAAAATGACTTAAGTGAGATAGTTCGAAGCCTTTTGAAGCTGAATAAAAGCGTCTAATAGTACCCATACTAAAGGTAAAAAGACGTCGCCGGTACAAAAGGTATTAAAGTGAGCAAGGCGAAAAATGAAATCAGGGGAATTGAGAAAGAGAGAGATTTGCATAAAAATTATAGATATAAAGTTTGAAGTGGAAGCGAAAGTTTGAAATGATCGGACAAATAAGAGAGAGAGAGAGAGAGAGAGAGAGAGAGAGAGAGAGAGAGAGAGAGAGAGAGAGAGAGAAAAGGGGGGGGGGGCGTAGACATTTAAAGAGAGCCACAGTTAAAGAGACAACTGGCGACCACTTGTGCTATAGTCCCAGTTACCCTATATTCACTTGGCTGGGTGGGCTACCGAATCTGTTAAGAGAAAGAGAGTGTGTGTGTGTGTTTGCCAAAATCAGAATCATTATTATCCATTATGCAATATAACATAATGTGCTACCTAATAATACTACAGTAGAATTCATTTTCTGGAATTGAAGACACACACACACACACACACACACACACACACACACACACACACACACACACACACACACACACACACTTAGGCTACCCCTACCCACCTACCTATCTTAAGGGAAGAGAGGATAGCCTATATCTACCCAGCAAAGGAATTAGGTAATCTGATCGAGGGTAAAGTACCATACAGAGAGGAGAGGGAGGGAGGGACAGGACAATGTTTATGTCCTATATAGGGAAATGCTACGCTAATGTTTATTACAGTCCCCTTTATGATTGTTTCCGTCTTTTGAATCAGGTAACACAGCAATTAGTTCTAGCGAATTGGCATGGATTTAAGCTGCACGAGAAATAAAATAATATTAATATACTACATCAGTAATATTACAGAACTGAAATTCAGAATCTCTCTCAATATCCCGAAATCATTTTTCGTTGGCCTTTACTGAAAATCAGTTATAAAAATTGGTTGGTCAGTGAAATAGCAAAATATAGTATTATATCTGATATGTATAATATGTACAGTTTGTCAAAGTGCCAGCTGACCCACCCTCGCTCTGGGGCGCGCAGAATTATCTGGCAATACTGGTGTAGGAAGAAGGTGTGTCTTACAAAGATTGGGATTGGTAGATCTGATTTCGGCTATATCATTGTTAGAACATATAATTATTATGTTCCTTCCAACAACCAACTATACTCCTAAAATCGATTAATGAAATTTACAAACACATGTGGCAGTCCGTGGATTCGAATCCAGGATGCTCACACCGAAAATCAACACCTTATGCATCGCACCACGAAGACAGTTAAAGAATGGTGGACACTGCCTACGATTTGTTATGCAACTTCGAATCCTGCATATCAATCTAAGCATGTACACACATCCCAACTGCAACTCACGTAGGCTATGCATATGTGAATGGAAAGAGCAATTAATGGGGCCTTAACCACTAGGGAAGTCCTCTCGATAAATTACCCCTGAACCAATATCAATTATTATGTTCCTTCCAACAACCAACTATACTCCTAAAATCGATTAATGAAATTTACAAACACATGTGGCAGTCCGTGGATTCGAATCCAGGATGCTCACACCGAAAATCAACACCTTATGCATCGCACCACGAAGACAGTTAAAGAATGGTGGACACTGCCTACGATTTGTTATGCAACTTCGAATCCTGCATATCAATCTAAGCATGTACACACATCCCAACTGCAACTCACGTAGGCTATGCATATGTGAATGGAAAGAGCAATTAATGGGGCCTTAACCACTAGGGAAGTCCTCTCGATAAATTACCCCTGAACCAATATCAATTATTATGTTCCTTCCAACAACCAACTATACTCCTAAAATCGATTAATGAAATTTACAAACACATGTGGCAGTCCGTGGATTCGAATCCAGGATGCTCACACCGAAAATCAACACCTTATGCATCGCACCACGAAGACAGTTAAAGAATGGTGGACACTGCTACGATTTGTTATGCAACTTCGAATCCTGCATATCAATCTAAGCATGTACACACATCCCAACTGCAACTCACGTAGGCTATGCATATGTGAATGGAAAGAGCAATTAATGGGGCCTTAACCACTAGGGAAGTCCTCTCGATAAATTACCCCTGAACCAATATCAATTATTATGTTCCTTCCAACAACCAACTATACTCCTAAAATCGATTAATGAAATTTACAAACACATGTGGCAGTCCGTGGATTCGAATCCAGGATGCTCACACCGAAAATCAACACCTTATGCATCGCACCACGAAGACAGTTAAAGAATGGTGGACACTGCCTACGATTTAAACAAGGGAAAGTAATCCTATCTCAAATAAAAATGCATACATCGCGATGTATGATCCCGAACATTCACTCCAAGTTCGTAGATTCGCTTAAATATTCAAGTTATTATATCCACTGATTGGCAACGCATATAAAACCTGCTGGCTGCCACAACATACTTTACTCGATGTTATATGAATACATATTTCTGTTTCATTGGTGGCTGCTTAATGAAGGAGCATTTAGTCTTCACAACGTGAACATTACATGGTCTAATTTGCAGTAATATACAGGACAGACACAGGTAACACATTAATGGCAAGTGGTATCCCTGCACCACTACACCAGTATTGCCAGCTAATTCTGCAAGCCCCAGAGCGAGGGTGGGTCAGTTGGAACTTTGACCAACTGTACATACTAGATGTTCCAAAAAGTCCCTTAACACCTTAAAAATTATAGAAAATCGACTAATAATTGAAAGTCAACAAAACATGAGCAACATAATGTTAACACTTTTATGACATAAACATTTGTTTTAATATATACACAAACGTCTGAGCCTTCTAATAAGACGTACTTTTTAAACCCTTATTTTTTACATGCAATATATTTAAATGCAATTTAGATTAAGCACTAACATTTGTTAAGCTTTGTGCAGTGAACCTCCCCTTTTCTACACACCTTTAGTGTGGACAAATATATTCGCATATGTTTTACCACAATAATCTATATTTTTCATGTTTAATATATATATATATATATATATATATATATATATATATATATATATATTATTTAATGAGGTATGCGTTTTTATCCTTTCCATTCTAATGTTTGGTGTAATGCCAGTCGCCTACATTAAGTATGTTATTCTACATAATGTGGAATATATATTGAACAAATGTTATTAATGCAAGTAAATTTAGAGTGCACTTTTTAATAATAATATTGAATACAATCCTACGAAAAAAAATTACCGCTGTATTCCATATCTTGTGCTTGAAGAGAACTTCTGTAGGAGACTTGCCAATATTAGCATCAAACAAATATAAAGCACATACCTGTACTGTGGGAACAATTAATTTCCAGAAACAGCAATACCGAGTTACGATTCGACATGCTATTGTATTGAAAAGGCAGTGACATAAAATTAACTATTTCGAATCGTAGAGAAATACTTAGACCATAACGTTCATTATTCAGTAAATATTGTCAATATGGTAAGGTACAGAGAATTCAATGCAAAATATACAACATGGTGCCTTAAAACCAACTACGGGAGATGTTTCCGATAGAAGGGTGTGGTTAAGTTGAGGGTGGGGGGAGGGAAGGGGTAAAACTTTGAAGGAGGCTGTAACTTGATAGAGGGATCCAAGACTTAAAGGGGAGGTGAGGAGAGACATGTTTGCTATTTGGTCTTATAGTCCATCATTTATGTAGCTCCGTATAATATAAAGAGCGTATCATAATTGCTTATCCATGCATGACGTATTAATGGTGTTGCTTTATCAACTAGTTATAAATATTATGATATTATGTTAACTGGCATAGCACGTAAGTATTCAGTTCAAAGAGGTAAATAGTATATATACATGTAACTTTGTCGATAATGACGATTGCACACATTCAGTTACGTCTATGGGCCTTTAAGGTGTGTGTGTGTGTGGTGGTGGGGGTGGTGTTTCTGGACCACCACCTACTTCATGTTTAGCATTATTTGTTTTGAGACTTTATTACATTTGCCCCCATTAGTTTGACCAGCTTAAGGCTATTCGTGCCGTTTATGTGTCGAGGCATTCCTGCCAAGTGAGCCTGCAATTTTGGAGTAATCAGCCTTCGGACAGGTAAATTTTATCTCGAAAAAATTCACTCATACATCTGGAAGAGGGGTCTTGGGGGCACTTTTTAAAGATTTATGAAGGTCTAGGGAGGAAAAAAAACAAATACACAAGTACAAAATATTCCCTTAAAGTAAATAGGTAGTAGAGAAGGACGGTAGAGATAGAAGAAACTCGTTTAAGGGAAAGTGGATAATATGAAACGAGGCTGATTGGAGAAATAAAGGAAGGATAGAGATAATGAAGCGTATCGTAGACTATTTTAAAACGGGAGGAGGGGGAGGGTAAAATAAACGAATATAGACTTTAGGAAAACAATAAGGTGCGTGCAACATTGGTTAAGAAACAGGACGGTGGAAGAATGAAGGAAGGGAAATTTGATATTAATTATTGAAGAAAGGAGGGCTAGGAACGTGAGAAGAGGAAATGGGAAATGGTCGAGAGGGGAGGTCCGAATATACACCAAGATGGGATCAGTAACTTGAAAAGATACTGGCACTTATAAAGGAGAAGATAGAACGACCTGTAACAATAATGCGTTCGAATTTAACAAAAATGATACTCCTAAATGTTGTTCGGTCCTTTACGTGGGCTAATTTGAACACGTGGGTATATAAATAATAATTAGCTGTATAATTATTACATTTGAACACACTTTTACAATAGTGAAGTAAAAAGGGGTTTACAATATATACTAAGGGTAATTATAAGTATAGGGAAAGGTGTTGTTGTTATTGTTTGTCTTATTCCTGCTGACATTAGACGATTGTGAACAGCTTAGGAAACTCCTCTAGCAACCAAAAGTGCAAAATAAATTTCCATTATCCCATTGACTGCAACAAACCTTTTCTTATAAGCTTAATAAATCGAAGACTGATTTCCAGAATAGTCATCACATGCTGAAAGAGTTAACAAGGGCCTTCACTCTACCATACATTTCATCCGTTCTATGGATTGATGACTAAAAACGAGGTACAGGCACCATTCGAGGTCATTAAAAGTATTTAGCTTGGGCAAGCAAGACCATCCAACATTCCTACTGAATCTATATGTCGATCTTGATCTTAAAATATCTCGATGTGCCTCGGTATTTTTTTTTAATCGCCTTGGTGACCTTTTGTTTCGTGTTTACCCATCAGTCACATATTCCCGATATGTTGTCCCCTCATGCAAAAGCTCGTTCTAAGATTGAATAGGGAGACAAAAACAATAGAATGGAAGTGTTTTTTAATTTTCCAATCTTGTATTCACGGATTGAGAGTTTTTCACTCAATTTATTGGGCATAAGTGAGAAAGAATAGCCACTGGCATGAGAGAAGGAAAACTGAGAACATAACTAAGAAAAGCTTGGAGAGAGACTAGGGAGAGTAGTAAAGCTAATTAAGAGAGAGTACAGACAGAGAAGTGCTAGGAAGGGATGAGGAAGAGGAGGAGAAGATAATGGATCATAAAGAAGGAATAGCAAGCAATATGAAAGCATTGGAGAGACCACGTACTTAATTAGCAAAGGAAGACAATTGGGAGGTCAATAAAGCAAAGGAAGGGAGACTACAAAAGAGAGAGAGAGACACACACACACACACAAACAAACACACACACCCTGGAGACTTGAAGGAGCCTCTGAGACTTACACACGACTGGACCTCAGACTTTTGGGAGCCTAGGAGACAGTGGTAGGACCAGTGTGGCTGACAGGGAGGGTCAGGGAAATGAGGAGGAGGAAGAGGGGTGCACCATCTATGAAGGAGTAGATGTAGAATGAGGAAAATGAAAGAAATGGGTGAGAAAAAGAAGCAGAAGGAGGAGGAGAAGGAAGGGAGTTGGAAGAGAGAGGGGGGTATAGCAAGTGAAAGGGGAGAAAAGGAGAACAAGTGTTTGAGAGAGAAGGCACGGCATGAGGATGAGGAAGGAAAAGGGAATCATTTACTTCACTTATACAATGGTTACTTAGTATGGTATTATCTTTTATATATGATAACATAAACGTAAATAAAAACAAACTATATATATACAGAGAGAGAGAGAGAGAGAGAGAGAGGGAGAGGGAAAGGGAAAGAGAGATCAGCAACATCATGTCAGGACCATCTGGTGCCCAGTATCCTTCACTTCCTTCTGCTCGTCTTCCTTCCATTCTCTTCTCTTCTCTTCTCTTATCTTCTCTTCTCTTCTCTTCTCTTCTCTTCTCTTCTCTTCTCTTCTCTTCTCTTCTCTTCTCTTCTCTTCTCTTCTCTTCTCTTCTCTTCTCTTCTCTTCTCTTCTCTTCTCTTCTCTTCTCTTCTCTTCTCTTCTCTTCTCTTCTCTTCTCTTCTCTTCTCTTCTCTTCTCTTCTCTTCTCTTCTCTTCTCTTCTCCTATCTCTTCTCTTCTCTTCTCTTCTCTTCTCTTCTCTTCTCTTCTCTTCTCTCTTCTCTTCTCTTCTCTTCTCTTCTTTTCTTCTCTCTCTTCTCTTCTCTTCTCTCTCTTCTCTTCTCTTCTCCTCTCTTCTCTCTCTTCTTCTCTTCTCTTCTCTTCTCTTCTCTTCTCGTTTCTTCTCTTCTCGTTTCTTCTCTTCTCGTTTCTTCTCTTCTCTTCTCTTCTCTTCTCTTCTCTTCTCTTCTCTTCTCTTCTCTTCTCTTCTCTACCGTACGAAGAGCGCTTAAAAGAACTAAATTTGTTTAGCTTAACAAAGCGCAGAATGAGAGGTGACCTAATAGAGGTGTTCAAAATCTTCAAGGGATTCAGCAACCTAAATGTAAGCGAATTATTTACGATCAATCAAGCAAACACGAGAAACAATGGTTATAAGATTATAGGCAAGCGTTTTCATTCTCACGAGGCGAAGCATTTCTTCTTCAACCGCGTTGTGAATAATTGGAACAGACTACCCTCGAACATTGTAAACTGTAATACTGTCGAAACATTTAAGAACCATCTGGATAAACACATGGCAAATAACCCCCGATTAACACAGTTTCTTTCAGAATAACGCGCAACGAAATGTCAACGCATATCGCAATGTATATTCATTTTCATACATCTGTTCCCTTTCAGAATTGTAGTAAATACCTGTAGAGTTAGCTTAGATTACAAATCAACTTCTTTTTTCTCCCTGTCCTGTCCGAATTTCCGTGTCAGTTTTTCAATACTGCATGGTATTTTTCCTATCTGTTTCCATGCCAGCATTAGCTGGAGGGAGTGGTGGGTGGGGAGGAGCCTTCTTCTTTGCTATCCTTTTCTCTACCTCGTAGTCAGTAGATTAGTAGTTTTAGATATCCAAACTGCCCCGTAAGGACCAATAGGTCTGTTGCAGTTTGTTCTCCTTTGTATTCCTTTGTATTCTTCTCTCCTCTCCTCTCCTCTCCTCTCCTCTCCTCTCCTCTCCTCTCCTCTCCTCTCCTCTCAAGTGCTTCGTGGATATCATTTTATACAGCTGGATATTTTGAGAATACATGGTTGTCTACACAAATATGAGCTTTATGGTTTTGTTTACATTTTGAATTAATGCTATAGTATAAAAATAAGTGAAGTAATACTGAATATGGTCAATAATATACGGTACTTCATAATTATATATTGGTTCGTTAAGTATTAATGTTATGTATCTCTTATTCCTTTTCCTATTGTTTATTCCTCTCTCCCTTTCCTCCACCTACGCCCTCCATTGTATATTCTATTCCATGTCCTATTGTTTCGTCCCTCTCTCCCTTTCCTCCACCTTCACCCTCTACTGTTTTATGTATCTACTGTTTTAATCCCTATTGATTCTTCCTCTCTCCATATCCTCCACCTACACCCTCTATTGTTTTATTTATTTTGTATTCCATTTCATATTGTTTTGTCCTCTCGCCATATTCTTCACCTACACCCTCTATTGCTTTATGTATATTTTTATTCCATTCCCTATTGTTTCATCCTCTCTCCATATCCTCCACCTACACCCTCTATTGTTTTATGTATTTTCTATTCCATTTTCTATTGTCCTGCCACGGACATTAGTTCCAGGGCAGTAGTTCCCTTTCCAATGGTCCCTTACCCACTCTAAACCACTGTTTGGACACTTGATCCTCAGTGTTTTGGAGGACAAGCAGCCTAGAAGGGTCACTAGACCTGTTGTTGCTTGATTTCCTTTGTACTCCTTTGTACTCCATATCCTCCACCCACACTCTTTATTGTTTTATGTATCCTTTATTCCATTCCCTATTGCTTCTTCCTCTCTCCATATCCTCCTCCTACACCCTCTATTGTGTTATGTATTTTTCTATTCCTTTTCCTATTGTTTCTTCCTTTCTTCATATCCTCCACCTACACCATTTACTGTTTTATGTATCTTGTATTCCATTCCCTACTGTTTCTTTCTTCCTCTCTCTCATTCATCCACCTACACCCTCTATTGTTTTACGTAACTTTTATTCCATGTATAATTCCAATTGGTTCGTCCTCTCTCCATATCCTCCACCTACACCATCTATTGCTTTATGTATCTTGTATTCCATTTCCTGTTGTTTCTTCCTCTCTCCCTTTCCTCCACCTACACCCTTTACTGTTTATTCCTCCTCGTCTTCCTCGGTGTCACCTCACTCTTCTGAACCCGCTCTATCTCACCACTCGTCAATTATTTATCACGACCTTCTCCGGGACTCGCTTGTTTCATATCTCTTCAGTTTTTCACCATCCCAAGCCATCAATTTCTTTAACATATTCATGTATAATATTAATTGGTTTTGTTATAAGCCCTTCTCTTTTTTACTTTTTTGTTTATCTGCCGTTACACTTCCACACACACACACACACACACACACACACACACACACACACACACACACACACACACACACACACACATATACATACATACATAGCCACACACACATTCTCCCAATCTCTCTCTCTCTCTCTCTCTCTCTCTCTCTCTCTCTCTCTCTCTCTCTCTCTCTCTCTCTCTCTCTCTCTCTCTCTCTCTCTCTCTCTCTCTCTCTTATAAAATAGTTGAGTATCTAGATTCTAATGAATTAATAAGAGACATCCAGCACGGGTTTAGGACCAGAAAATTATGCCTAATAAACCTCCTCGAATTGTGTAACTAATTATATCTATACTCTTAATGATTCAACTAAGGAGCTTGACATAGTCTACCTATATTTTCAAAAGGCAACTCACAACAAATTATTAGATAAGTTAGAAATGCTCGGAATAAAGGGTAATATACTGTATATCAATGGATCAAGAGCGTGCGTACAAAAAAGAAAGCAAAGAGTTGTTATTGGGGTGTTCCTTAATTTCTATAGGTTCAGGAACTAATGTCTAGCGAGATCAGTCCTAGTGATCTTGGCCCCATTCATTGTTCTTCCCTCTCACTATAATATTACGTTATCCATAATGCAGTTGAGTCCAAGTACATGCCTTGATTATTATCTATAACTCGAAAATGGATATTTATCGTGAGCATTTACTTAACTTTTAACTGTGGTGGTTGTGTAATGGTTTATTTGCTTACATTCTGGGTGTGGTGTCCTGAGTTCGAAACCTGGGAGGATCATATGTTTTCAGTAGTTTATACTAGTGCATTTGGGTTTGTAATGGAGGATTAATATTAAGAAGGGGGTGTTCCTTAATTAATGGTATATAATCAAATTGGGTGCCTGTTACCAGCCGTGTGCTTCAAGGATTGGTCCATGGTCTGATTTTACTCATATATATATATAAATTATATTGATGTAGGTCTGAATAACTTTATCTTAAAATTTGCTGACGATACAAAAATAGGGAACATAGTATTGAGTGAGGAAGACAGAAATAGCTTACAGTCCGACTCAAACAAAATAGTGGATTGGTCAGAAAAGTGGCAAATGCCCTTTAATATTGACAAATGTCAAATGTTGCACGTTGATTCGAAAATACGAAACGTATGATTATCAAATGAAAGGCCAACTAATAATAGTAGACTCTAAAGCTAAAGATCTCGGGGTTATAATATCAGAGAACCTAAAATTCTCAGAGCAAATAAAGCTAACAAAGCCTTGGGTTATATAAAAAGAATATTTACCTATAAAATCAAACACTTTATTTTGCCTTTATTCAAAAACATCGTTAGACCCCATCTTGAATAATTATGACTTTCAGTTCTGGTCCCCGTATCTCAAGAGAGACATTAACAAACTCGAATCTGTGCAGCGTAGGGCAACTAAACAAATTCCCTCTCTGAAAAACAAGCCATATTATAAAAGATTAAATAAATTAGATTTGTTCTCGCAAAAGAAAACGAGGTTACGAGGCCAATTTATCGAGTGATTTAAGATACTTACAGGATTTGACAGAGTAGATATCAGTGCACTGTTCACGATTAATAACAATGATACAACCCGAGGTAATGGAATGAAATTAATTAGAAAAAAAAATGCATGCCTAGATCTGACACACAATGTCTTCACATACAGTGTGGTTAAAGAGTGGAATAGGTTAATTCAATTGATTAGTTTAAGAAAAGACTGGACGATCATCTGATGAAGATTGGATTAATATGAATTAATCAGTAGGTAGCCTAGCTGTCCTATTTTTCTACTATAATCTGTCCCTGTCTAGTATTATTAAGGCCGGACCACCTAGTAGGGACCACAAGGTCTGTGTGGTCTGAGTATATGTGTAACTCTGTGTAACTCTCTCTCCGTTTATCTTCTTGAGCCCCTTACTCGTGCCCTGACCATAAAAAGTGTAGCAGTGTACCCCTCCCTCAATCCCCAACCAAATCATCGCTCTCTTTCTCTCTCTCTCTCTCTCTCTTCCAAACCACATGGACCTAAAATTTTACTCTTTTCATTCTTTTCTCTAGCAGTAACAGTCCCTAACAATTAATCCAAAGCCCCCAATCAAGTCCATACTATTTACAGCATCTCTTCCGCTTCGTTCCAGTCATTTGGAATACAATTTAACATCGGAGTGAAACAGTATCTTTAACTATTGTATGAATGAATGAAACAACAAATTAATGAATTGTGTTTTTGTTTTGAAAGTATACTTTTGAGCTGCAACATAATGTAAGATTACAAATAATGTTTAACCCCTTCATTAATACGACGATTATCTGTTAATTCAAGTTTAATGCTAATGACAGACAATTCTCTTCAGTTTATGAAGTACCTCTAGGACTTAAATGGTTAAGGGCTATATCAACTTAATGTATAACTGATATTTTCTTCGTAGTTTAATACAATCGTCTGTAGGTAACTAGAATGTATCATAGATTGATGTTATCTGATTGATCGGGTTAAGAATGCCAAGGTTGATCACATTTGCTGGTCTGGAAGGGACGTGTATTAAACAGTTGCCGGATAGTTTCACAAAAGCAGAACGACTGTGTGATAGTACAGTGGTGACAAAAATACACGAACCTCTTCCCTAAATCCCAGCAAAGTAGGGATAAAAGGACATAATGTATAAAATAGATGGACAGTGCCAGAGTGAGTCTTCTTAGCCTACATTAATCTAATGACCAAAGTTTGACTCTTTTTTATGAGCAGTGGATTGTAGCAATTGGCTGCAGGTAATTTTTTCCTGAATATGTGACTCAGATTATTTTCTTCCTGCGGTGGCTACCAGATGTCTATGCAGTCTGGAGAAGCTTGGAAGATGTTCTTTTAGAGTATAGGGAATACCTGGCAACTACAGAATTATTGATCAGCTTCTTTTATACAGATAGTTCACTCTTAACCCATCCAGTACCAGTGACGTCCTTTTCATCATATTCTGGATACTATAAGACGATTTATTCAGTTAAACCCTTAATATAGTATGGTGGCGTCTTAATCTATATAAACTCGTATAATCATACCTAAAATAAAATATAGAAATGCGTCATTATACTGAAAGAGATAAACATCGAAATTGACCACTGTACCATACTTAAGCTTCCCAGCGTTGAATAATATATACTTTCCTTTCTTCTCAATATATGAAATGCCCTCAAATGTCTTTCCCTTCACCCTATTATCTTAAATTTTAGTTACAGTAACAAACACCCACACACCCACACACTTTTTTTTTTCTCTCGCTCTTTCATTCTTTTTTGTAGAGTTACATAAACAAGTTCCTGGAAGCTGGCCAGTAGGCCTAATTGTCCAACTCCTTAGCTTTATAAGTTAATTTTAGGCTCTGTGTTCACTATCGTTGCCACGACTTACTTGCATCTGAGCTATATAATCATCAATTGTTTTATTCTGATCTGCACATTCCCGGTTATGACTTAATTCAAACTCTCCCTTTCTTTCTATTTTTTGAAATCATGAATACATATATACAATCCACCCAACCATCCACTCGCTCAGACACAAATACAATTAATACAGTATAGTGCCCTTTAGAAACATCCATTTAAACGTAAATACTGAGCCAAAAAACAAACAAAACACACACACACACACACACACACAAACACACTGACACACACAAACACACATACACACACACACAGTGACCCAATATAAACATTCCTTGTTGGGTATTACCGCGGCGCCCGGCAATCGGGCTCCACAACCGGTCACGGTATTTTCACCCCATAGCCTTTTCACCCATTCACTTTGCCCACACTTATTTCAACCTAACCTAAATTGTTGTAACCTATTATAACTATACCTACCCTAGTATAACCTATATCCAACCTGTTCTAACAATACTAAGCTAAACCTAACCTGCCTTAATTTATTACCCTAAGTTTATGAAATCTAACCTAAACTAAGCAAACTGAATCCAAATTCACCTTCAACCGCATCTAATATATAGTCACCTGAAGCCTAAAATACTCTAATTTAAAATATTGTAGTCCAAAATAGCCTTACTTAGCCAAATCAGATATATTCTAACCTAACTTAAGGTAAACTATCATAATCTAGCTGACTGTATAATATGGTTTAAACAAACTCAGTGTTATCAGTCTAGTGTATGCCAACTTAACATTCTCTCTCTCCTCCTACGGATTAAAGTTTAACCCCCTCTGTCTTCCTTGTTAAATCCCTTCCTACCCCCTCTTCCCTTCCCTATTAACCAAAAGCAAACGGACCTGTAGATAATATTGTTTATAAGTGAAAGACCCTGTATGCGAAATAACTGGAAAGACTGCCATGACCACTTCCACCCCACCGCTCCTGGACAGTCGGTCACCAGGGCAAAGGCGCTCACGGCAAGAATGCTCAAATTGGCCGGAAGTTGCAACGTAATACACTTAACCCGTTCAGTACCGGTGACGTGCTTTCCATCAAAATCTGACAACTATTGGACGATGTTATTGAGCTTAGGAAGGATCTGATGCAGCTAAAGAGATTAATTGAGATAGTTTGTTGCCTATTAATGGTTAGAGGTCCTTCCTAAACTTAATAGAATCATCAAATAGTTGGCAAAATATAATGAAAAGGACGTCACCGGTACAGAGCGGGTTAAAGTATAGCTTATCAATGAATGTGTAGCTTAATTCTTGATAATGATTTTCTAACTTTGACGCACTCAAGATAAACCATAGTCCATTCATTCTAACTAGGTCATAAATATTCGAGCCTCGAAAAGGACTGAATCAATCGGGCTGTAAATTTAATCATCTATTTCCCGGTCGACTCTTTACATATAATTGATGTATCGGGTCGTCCTTTTTTTTTTTTTTTTTTTATAATATGTCAGTGGTCACGACTTCTGGCCTACCTATAGTGATTTGTGAGTTATCATAATCGATTATGACGAATTTTAATTATTGCTGGTATAGTCGGCAAGTTTGTTTAGCTTTTACAGATAAATGTATTTGATCTATTTTAACTATTTATAAATACAGAATGAGAACAAGATTTGAAAAAAATATGGATAAGTTAAGTCTGCATATTTGCACTCCCATAGCTCTATTTTATAATGGCTATAGAAGTCTAAATAAAAGTACAGTAACTGACCAGCTGGAATTATTGTCGGTCATAGGCAGGGAT